>CM048746.1:615413121-616019787 GCA_026315105.1 Locusta migratoria | reverse complement strand
TTGACGACAACAGCTGGAGATTGTGAAGCGGTTCAGGTACTTGGGAAGCTTTCCGACAAGGGATTCCCACTGTATAAAATAAATTTGAGCAAGGATCGTCATGTTCAAAACTGCTTTCAACAAGGACTCTACTGACCAACAAATTCAGCTTAGCGTTAAGGAAGAAATTGGTGATGTGGTACATTTGGAGAATTCCCATTTATGGAACAGAGTGATGGGTCATGAGGAAAAATACGAAAAAGGAAGTTCTGAAATGTGGTGCTGGAGGGGAGCAGAGAACATCTAGTGCACAGATCGGGTGACAAATGATGATGTACTGAACAGATTAGGAGAGAAGAAAAGTATTCTGAGTACGCTTATTCAGAAAAAGACCAAGTGGATCGGATACAAAGTTTGACACAAGGACTTATACACAACGTCATGAAAGGGAAAAGCAAAATAACTGCAGGACGAGGAAGAAGAAGAATTCAACATCTAGACGACCTGAAAGATGGAAGGAGATACAGCAGACTAAAGGAAGAAGCTGAATACAAGGACCAGTAGCAACAAATATTCTCCATACGAAGACACGTACTTGTCCTTAGAGGAATACGTGTAGAATCATGTCAATATTTATTGGCAACTAGCTTCGGCGGACTACGCCCCTCTATAGGAATAGGTTGCTGAGCGTAAGACATGATGTCATGTGATAGGGAAGAATAACTGGGATTCACTCAAGCTTGTGAATTTCAGACTCTTGTTCACTATTCCAATCGCGTGTTGTTATATATATGTCCGAAAGAACAGGCGCCACATATATATAACCTATACAATTTGCCGATGACAGGAAACGATTCTTTTCAGTGCGGGGGCACTCCTAGGCCCTTACTCTTGAGGGAATTAGTACTGACTACGAGTTCTAGTGGGCAGGGTAAAGTTGCAAATTTGTATCTGACGCGAGGCGTGCTTGAGTAATTCAGTGCAGGTGTGTTGATCGCTGTGTCCACAGTGCTGTAGGGGTCAGCGTAACTGCCTAGAAAGCAGGAGACCCGGGTTCGAATCCCGGCTGGGTACACATATTCAACTTCACCCATTCGCAGTTAATGCCATACATTCCGTGAATATGAATAAATAACTGCAGGATCAAAATGGTTATGTTATAAGATGAACATTAAGAAGAGCTAAACAAGGGTAATGGAAAGTAGTGTCAGAAATCAGGCGGCGCTGAAGGAATTAGAGGCAATAAAAGTAGGAGTTCTTTATTTTGGTAGCAAAGTAACTATTTGTGGCCGAAGTAAAGAAGTTATAAAATGCAGAATTCCTTGGGAAGAAGTGCGTTTCTGAAGAAGCGAAATTTATTGACATTAATTTAAATGTTAGGAAGTCCTTACTGGAAGCATTTTTGTTTAGTGTGGCATTGCAAGGGAGTGAAACATCGACGATAAGGCTTTAAAACAGAAAAATGATAGACGCTTTTGAAATGTGGTGCTACAGAAGAATGATGAAGATGGGTAGATCACGCACCTAATGAGAAGGTGCTCAACAGAATTGGGGAGAAAAGGAATTTCTAACATAAACTAAGAGAAAGGATGGTGGGACACGTTCTGAGTCATCAAGGAATCGTGAACTTTGTTGCATTGGAGGGAAGTGTGTGGGGTAAAAGTCGTAGAGGCAGACCGAGGGACGAATACAGCAGATACAAAAGGATGTAGGTTTCCGTTCATATTCTCAGATAAAGAGGCTTTCACGTGATAGGGTAAGATGGAGAGCTGCATCAAACCGGTCTGCAGACTGAAGACCACGACATCTCAGATGGTCAGACGTTTCGATACTTTGATAGATCTCCTTGACAATATATTACTTCAGTCTGACATTGTTTTTCCTTCATTCTTTTGCGCGACACACATGTTAATGATGTAAATTACGTGTCTTATTGCCCACGGGCACTGCGGACATGAATGTCGCGATGCGGGTGCAAATCATACTTTTCTTTGCGAAGAGGATAGAAGATCGCCGACATTATCGAAAGGTCGCGTTTGAGTTTGTAATCACGTTAAAATACGTTGTAATGATTATAGTGTGACATTGTGATGAATACGAAAGATGCAATACCTATTATTAAGTGCTTAGCATTTGAGTAAGTGTAGCCTTAAATATTAATCTGACCATGAAAAGGAGTACCATCGAGGGAAAACAAAATAACATCTGATAACAAATACATGTGGCGAAGAATATTCACCAGACAGCTGGAACACAAATTTGAAGAACCACTGGAAAAGAACCAGATCGAATGTAGGAAAGGAAGCAGAGATGTCTTCTGAATGTAGAGGATTTTGTCAGAGTGAGTTTTGGCTGTTAACGAAGAGATTTGCGCCTGTTTTACCGACTGGCAGAAGGCCTTTGACATACTGGGCAAAATCGATGAATATCCTTAAGAACATAGCAATCAACATGAGAGAATGAAGATTAATTCTAAACTTGTGCCTGGAACGTCGACTGAACTACTGAGAAATAGAGTGGAATTAGGGAGTCAGACAAGTACGTTGTTTATCTATAAGTCTTTTGGATCTGTATGGTGAATGGGTGGCGAGAGAAACGTTGAAAGGATACGGAAACTTCAGGGCTGGAGGACGCCTCATCAACACCAACAATGAAAATCAAATGAGTTTACTTTGGACTGCTTGCTTTTATGCTGATTTCTTCACAGAAGGCTTTGTATGTTAAATACTGGACTGTAAAGAAGTCGTGTTGTTTTCATGTGGTCATCAGTTACTGATATTTTGTTTTGGATACTGCAGTATCATAATAAACAGCGAAAAAAACTATCCCTGAGCGCAGAACTTCGCTGAAAGCCGGGAAGCTCCAATTAAATTTCAGGAGTTGCTCTACATGAAAATACTAGTTTGAAATGAAACTTCCTGGCAGATTAAAATTGAGTGGCGGAAACGGAATTCGAACCTGGGACCTTATCCTTTTGCGGGCAAGCGTTCTACCGTCTGAGCTATCCTGGCATGCTTCAAGGTCCGTGCTCACAACTTCTGCCGGTACCTCGCCTCCTGTTGTCCTCCTACTGATGTAAAGTTGTGAGGGCGGATCGTGAATCGTACCGGGATAGCTCTGTTGGTAGAGCGCTTGCCCGCGAAAGGAGATGTCCCTGTCTGGAATCCCAATATCCGACAAACGGTTTTAAGATGCCAGCGCACACTGCGCTGCAGAGTGAAAGTTTCATTCCAGTTTGCAATGTTTTAAAGTAAAGATAAGAAACTACCGAATTTCGTATGGTTATGATGAAACATAGCAAACGGAATTACCAACCGAGGAATATGGCTGGCCGGCCGCGGTGGCCGAGGGGACTGCGGCGCGTCAGTCATGGTCTGCACGGCCACTACGGTCGGGGGTTCGAATCCCCCCTCGGGTATGGATATTTGTGCCGTCCTTAGTGTAAGCTAGTTCATAAGTAGTTTGTAAGTTTAGGGACTGATGACCCCGTAGTTAAGTCCCATAAGCTATGCAAACATTTGAACATTTTTTGAATATGGCTGTAAATAATATTAAGCTAAGCAGTTTCAAGTCGATGTATGGCGCTGAATATCATGTTAAAATTTCCTAACAAAGCTTACAGACTGCAACAGTCTGTTCGCTCAGTGTTTTGTTTCGCAACAATTATGTCATTTATTACTAGTACAGCATTCTAAAATTACGAATAATTTTTCTGAATGTTGCTCTATCCACAACTACAATTTTCTTTTAAAAGGCCAAAACAGTATGAAAATAATCGGGAATTAGTTAATAAGTACCTAGCAAATTTGTACTGAATACTTTCAAGTGCCCAGTAAGATCGGTTAGAGATATAAGGGCCACAGAGGTCACTGTATTCGTTTTGAGAATCAAAATTCCTCAGCCATTTTAGTCCCTCAATTTTTTTTCTACCAGACCGTAAATCCTAAGAACAGGAATGAGAAAAGCTGGTCTCGCTGCGCGCCCCGCTAGCGACGTCAGCAGAGAAGCGGCGGCAGACACAAGACCGCGGGCACCCGCGATTCAGTTGCCGCATTTTCCCAACCCTGTTTTGATACGGCCGAAAAATAGTTTTTCCTCTGTGTGTAATAAAATATTTGTCCCTTTATATTACTTCGACTGGGAGCTACTACAGCTGAGTGAATTCTCCAATTATGTACTCACTGCATATCTATATCTATAAATGTGAATGTCTGTTCGGTGTACGTTTATCACGTCTGAACCACAAGACATAAAGAGCTAAAAATTTGTACAGTTACTAATGTCTACGCGGGAAAGGCTTTAGGCACGGTATTATGGCGATCGGATAGCTATTTATATATATTATTGTGAATGTCTGTTCGGTGTACGCTTATTTTTGTGTCCCAGCCTCGTCGACGCTTTTGTATCTCGTTTCCGTCGTAGGTGTCGGTGGCCGAGTAGAAAGACCGACACAGCAATAAAGGATGCTCGCTTGTGCAGGTAGGAGGTGACCAGCCAGTGGGACAGCAGAAACTAGAAACACTTAACTTTTACGTAGCTCAGTACTGCAGAATGCTGATACATAGTTGAGCTAGAGGCCTGCCTAGTGCCTGTCCGATAGCCAAGTCTTCACTGGTGCCTACCTGATTCCGAAGTGTTAGCTGGTTCCTATCTCAGTCCCACGTGAACGATGTCGTTCAGTGGTGGACACGAGCGGGATCGCAGCAGAGGGCGCTCGTGGCTGACGTCGTAATAACGCCGCGCCGTGCTTGCATGGCGGCGCGCGGCGAAAGTAGGAGGCGCGCACTTTAGACTTGTGCGACACCACACACATCACGTCCGAACGACAAGACGCAGAGACTTAAATATTTGTACAGTTACTAATTTATACCTGAGGAGCTTTTAGGCACGGTTTTATAGCGATCTCATAGATATTTACTAATCTAAGAATATAACGCGAAATGCGGAACAATAAGTACTCTTTGACAATTAGATTTACTCTTTGAAAATAGTTTTATTCGTTGCATTATTGCTTGAGGGTTGATAATGATAAAAGGGTGGAGTATATTAGGATGGAAAGTTATCGGTGTATATAAAATTATACGTGTATGTGTGTTAATATTTCGCTCTGCAGCGAAAACTACAGAACGCAAACGAATGGTCTGTGTGTAATTGTTGACCGAAGTCTCCCGTTGAACACCATAGCAGTTCCATACCGATAACTATAAGGGGATGGCAGATATGGTGGTTGAAAGTCGTCAAATTATTAAAAAGGCCAGCGATGACGTTTGCGACTCTATAGCAAGGAGGTTACATACAGCGAAACGTGATGCCACAGAACATATCTTTGGTCTATGCGTGCTACAATGTCTTCAGCTCTTTCTCTGTAAGGATAATCATACGAATAAGGAAATATAAGAATAAATAAATAAAGCAGTAAAAAAGAAAATTCTATTAATACATATCTTTAAAAAATCGATTTGACGTTTCGCGCATTATCTATCATAATCAACCAACACGCGAGCGGAGTCACGGGTTTAAGCTAGTTTATCATATATATTATTTCTAATCGGTGTTTTTTTGTGGGTATGTCATATCTCTCATATTACTTATCCAAAATTAATGATTAAGGTATCATTTTCAAGATTTCATTCTGCGCTAATGACGAAAAATATACAGATAGTTTAAAGTTATTTTTTCACAAAAATATTTTGAAATACATTGTACTGTTGGTAAAATCTAAGTTGATATTCGCGCGAACGATCGTAAATGAGACATGTGCATACCGTTGCTCCCAGGGAAATGCTATAATTATGTTAATTAGAAATCTAGACGCTAATTAACGGTGCAATATTAATGGTGACTTGCTTATGCAAAATTCACTGACTCTGATAAAGCTGTGCTAACACCCCGCATTAATCATGCCCTTCCAAATGACAAGAAGACAATTCGCAATCCTTCGTTATGACCATAAATAAAGTACAAGGTCAGACGCTTCAATGGGCAAGATTATATTTAGCAGAACCTGTTTTCTTCGCATGGTCAGTTCCATGAGTTCGCTCATTCAGTGATATTTATGTTTGTGCTAAAGACGTATACACCCAAAAAGTAAACGATGCTCACATTATATCTGCTAACATTGTTTTCAAAGAAGTTTTGTAAAATAAACAAGTTTTCATAAAATAACATGAACACTAAATACTTTTTTATATGTTTGAAAATTAATCATATTGTATTTAATTATATAAATTTTCTTACAATGATAGCAATATTTGTTACTACTATTCAATGTTTATTATCTTTTATACATATGTACTTCCACCTAAATTTTCTCCATATCTTACCTATATGCGATGGATCAGGATAGAGTGCGAATTATTAGCACAGGTCAACTAGTCTAAGCAATATCGCTGTACAATAATCTCGCCGACGTCATCAGCACCTACTAGCTTGCTCTTCGATCCGATATGCAACAAACTCGGAAACAGCCCATCTTTGTTCCAGAACAAGATCTGCTACACCTAGCCAAGGAGGAATGACCGCTTGCAGCGCGGGGGTAGCCGAGCGGTCTGCAGCGCCACCTTACAGAAAGCGAGGCCTCCCTTGCCGGGGGTTCGAATCCCCCCCCCCCTCGGGCATGGATGTGTGTGTTGTTCTCAGGTTATTTTTACTTCGTTAAATGAGTTTGTAAGTCTAGGTAATCTGATTGTGGCCAGCATGATATTGAAGTACCTGGGAAGCAGGTTGTTAGCCTTACTTGCCCAGGGCTCCACTGGGTTTTACCCCTAACGGTTGAGGAACTAACCGGTGGATTTGGTAGTTCAAAAAAATGTTTGTTAAGCTTATGGGACTTAACTACGGCACAAATATACATGACCGAGGGGGGATTCCAACCCCCGACCGTAGTGGTCGTGCAGACCGTGACTGGAGCGCCTCAGTCCCCTCGGTCACCGCGGCCGGCGATTTGGTAGTATTTGCCGTCTGAGCACAAAGGTGGCCACGACTCAGAATATGTCCGAGGTGCCCAACCTTATTCCAAAGTAACTGGTATCCTAACTGTCAGGACCACTTACTTGGCCACTCATACGTTGCCCGTGGTTCATTAACTAGGACATGACTATAGGATCCCACACCATGAACACCATAGATGAAGCAGTTAGAGCGAACAGATTGAGATGGTGGGGTCATGTTACACATATGGGAGAAGCAAGGTTACCTAAGAGACTCATGAGCTCGGCAGCGGAGGATAAGAGGAATCGAGGTAGACCAAGAAGAAAGTACTTAGATTCGGTGCAGAATGATTTTGAAATAAAAGGCATAACATCAGACGAGGCATCAATGTTAGCATCGAATAGGGGATCATGGAGGAATTTTATTAGAGGTACTATGCTCCAGCCTGAACGCTGAAAGGCATAATCTGTGTCTAAAGATGATGATGATGTCTAGGGACTTATGACCAAACTAGTTTGGTCCAATAAGAATTACAAACATTTTAACATTTGAATGGCCGCGTGATCTAAGAAGCCGTGTCATGAATTGTGCGGTCGCTCCAGCCGAAGATTCGAAAAATGTTCAAATGTTTGTTAAGCTTATGGGACTTAACTACGGGGTCATCAGTCCCTAAACTTACAAACTACTTATGAACTACCTTACACTAAAGACGGCGCAAATATCCATGCCCGATGGGGGATTCGAACCCCCGACCGTAGTGGCCGTGCAGACCGTGACTGGAGCGCCTCAGTCCCCTCAGCCACCGGCCGGCCCGAAGATTCGAGTCCTCTTTAGGGCATCGGTCTGTGTGTCACCCTTAGATTGGTAGTTTTAGATTAAGTAGTGACTAGGTCTAGGGAGTGATGCCACTAGCAGTTTCGTCTCTTCGGTTTAAAAAAAAACATGGGATCATTTTTTGCTGCAATCCCGACATCAGATTCTGACAGGAACTGTGCCGGATATGCAGCTGCCAAGTACAATCGTAACGACGATGGATCCATATATTGCAGTCATAGAAATCTCGTTATTTCACGGAAAAGATTTTCGAATAGAATCCTGAGATACAGCCCTATATTTCGAGAGTTGTTCAAATGAGAAGGTACGAAACGACGCTGTGGGTAGGCCTATAAATGAAGCACAACTGTCTCAATGTTTAACGAGCTGAAGGATTTCCTGTTGCCGGGAGCGTTGGCCGAGGGGACTGAGGCGCTCCAGTCACAGTCTGCAGAGCCACTACGGTTGGGGTTTCGAATCCCCCCTCGGGCATGGATATTTGTATCGTCCTTAGTCTTAGCTAGTTCATAAGTAGTTTGTAAGCTTAGGGACTGATGACCCCGTAGTTAAGTCCCATTAGTTCTACAAACATTTGAACATTTGATTTCCTGTTCCCAGAACTCCTGTGGCTGGGAGAGCCACTCCTGTACTGTGTTCTTCAGTTCGTTGGCCGAGTTGAAGCGCTTCCCTTTGAATTACTTTTTTTCTTTTTTTAGGGGATCAAACAAATGCATGTCACAGGGCGACATATCTGGGCTGTACGGACGCTTAAACTATTCCCACTTGAAGTTGGTCAGTACAATTCGTGTGACCCTGGAGACGTGTGGATGAGCGTTATCATGGAGCACAATTCCTCTCTCCGTGAGCAGCCCAGGTCGTTTGGATTTAGCTATGGAGAGAGTAAAATCTGCAAATACTTCTTCATGTAGGGCACTACGTTGTCATAAATGACAGGAAGCTGTTAAAAGCCTTCTTTCTTCATTACCCTTGCCCAGTGCTCTCGATAAGACAAAAGAGTTATACTTCCTATTTAGAAATAAAGAAATATAGATTTTTTTTTTTTTGCTAAAACGGTAAATTTCCGACAATAATTAATTAGTTAGGTCTAGTCGGTGATAATCATACCGCGCACGGTATCTCAGATCGAAGGGGTAAAGTGTTCTGGCTAGATCTTGGCCTAGTGATCATTTGTGTATATATTAGAAGAATGGGTATACTATACCTATCATACAGTTTATCGTCAAAATTTTCAAAGCTACACACTTTCTAGAGCCTATCCAAATTGAGCAAATGAGTTGGCTTTTGTACATGACTTGTAGTCTTAAGGTGGGCTTTAAACGGCTTACAAAAGCCTGAGAAAATCTAAAAAAACCATCATTTTTGGGTACCAAGAAAACGAATTGTGGGGATGGTCACCGATAGTTTCTATTCATTGCAAATCTTCAATATTTTTACTATATGTTCTAATGATGATATTCTCGAGGTCGTTTTTAAATTTTTTCGTTATCGTTATCCGTTACCGAGATCCACAGGTTGAAACTTATCATAGTTTTGCACAAAATCACAAAACCCGATTTTTAGCCGTTTTAGCACCGTGAATCGCAAATATCTCAATAACTAACCACAGAAAATTTTGTCAAATATTTACAATACATCATGTAGACATTTATCTATAAATTCCTTTTTCAGTTTTCGTAAATCTTAGTCCGTTAGCAAGATAAGGCAGGAAAACCGCGAAATTTTTCTAGAAAAAGTGCGTATTGTGCTGAAAGACGGCGTTCGGACAACTGGGAAACTTACCATGCGATTTGAAAAAAGGTACTCGGTGAAAAAAATTTGATTTTTGTACATCTTGAACATTGAAATATCTTCGGTCGATGAAGGGGTGATTTTTGGTTTCGTTTACTTTACAGTTAATATGCAGCATCCTGTTTAGTGAACTATTGCAACGTATTTTAAAGATATAATTACGTAGGCTTCCGCGGCCAGAATCAGATGACAAAAGTTTTCTGGGCGTTGTACCGCGTCATGATGTAAGAAGGCTATTACTTCAATAACCGACGTTTCGGCCAACGTTACAGTGGACATTGCGTAGACTTCTCGTATGGTTGATTTTAGGTTACATATAGCTGCGTATGAAATGTAGATAACGTATCGAAATTTTATTGGAAGTTTAGAAAGTAGTTCTTGAGATATCGGTCCGTGAATGATACCACGCAACAGTAATAGGTTCGAAAACGCTATTTCTGATTGTGAGGTAACGTATCTTGAGGAATAGGAAATGACTAAAATGTTATGTATATGTTGTTTAGGTGTTTATTTAGAAAATATGTTTCCGGTTTTTGGAAATGTGTATTTGTTATCGCGATACTCTACAAAAATCGTAATTCTTGGTATCAAAAGATCCAACTGCGTGCATTGGGAAATCTACACTTCTATTCATGACAAATCGTCGAAATTTCTACGATGCGTTCTAATATTATGATTCCGGAAATTATCCATTACCGAGATCTGTAGTTTCCAAGTTACCGCACATATTCATGAAAAATATGCATGTAACACCCGGCATGACATGTAATTATGGTTTTAACTAAGGTAGCGAACGTACAGCAAGGATTCTAGTCACCGTTTATTCACCGATAACATTTATAAAATGTTACAAATCATTGTAAATTTTTATCTGTAATTTATTTAGTTATATTAGTCTCAGATCGCCATACAGTGTGTGTGTGACAAATATGGGTATACCTGTCACATATTTCGGTAAATACTATCCAAATTTTACTCACCATTGCTTTCATGTTATATAAGCAGTACACTCTGATGTAACGGGAACCAGCTGAAAAATGCTCCTCTCGGTGCACAGAAAAGGCGAATATTTTCTCTGACACAAAAGTGTGGAACCAGCTGGCTCAATCCTCATTCCAACTTCCTCACCAAAAAATTTGGCATGCTAACATATTCACGTTTGTTTACGGCTGAATGTGAGTAGGACAGAGACAGTGCAACTGGCAGAGAGAGCCATATATGATGGAACAAATAATATGTCAGTTCAGGATAAAGGCATATACATGAAAACAGCAGTGGGAAGCGAAACGAGATGTCGGAAGTCAGGAACAGTGGCAACAACAAACCAAGACAGATGCAGATAGTAGCAATTGGAGCAAAAGAGAAAACAGTGGAAAACTGAAACGAATGGAGACCATACATAAAGCATGAGCGTGCGGCTCTCCAGTACTATAGCACGAAAGAATTTGTCCAATTTTTCCCATCCCCAGTACCCGCGTGCTAAAATTTTCCGGTTTACAGGACAAACCCCAAGCAAACCATCCCCATGGACATATGTGTAAAGGAGAATATCGTGATTGAACACAATGAAAGCCGACTCTAAGTGAGAAAGAAAGGATACTGGCAACAGGACAAGAAGAGAATGGGGCAACGTCAGTGGAGCAGAGAGACGATGAAAGTGGCAGAAACAGACAGTGGCGAGGAATCGCGAGGGAAAGGGATGAAAACATTGAAAGTTTGACACAGACAGAAAGCGGCAATGGGAGGGACAGCAAACAAACGGACAGAGACATATATAGACACTGACAGTGAGACATTGCTGTGACGGCTTAACTGGGCATAAGTACTTACAAAGTTATGCGATAAAAGTGCGCGAATATGTTCGCATACCAAAATTTTTGGCGAGGAAGTCGGAATGAGGATTGAGGCAGCTGGTTCCACACTTTTGTGTCAGAAAAGATATTCGCCTTTTCTGTGCTCCGGCAGGAGCATTTTTCAGCTGGTTATTACATTAGCTATAGTCTAAGTGCTATAAAGTCACAATTCCTAATTTATGATGTCGATGTTATTTTCATGAATCGGAAAACGTCGGTAAAAGTGAATAACATGGTTTGGCTGAGTAAAATACAACACAGATACGTTACACGTGTCGGAGGAGATAAAATTAGAAAGCACTCGTGTGGGAGACAGACCGTAAACAAACGTATCTTCAGTGGCAAACATGGCGTCAGCAGGCGTTGCGCTATGTTACACTGTCGCTCAACAACCGCTAATCCGCGAGCAAACACACAATGACAGTGATCAGCGGCCTGGCTTCCGCATCTAATCCACTTACATTGAGCAAGATACATCGCTGGCCAATAAAACTGCAACACCGCGGAGGCAGAATGCAGCAAAAGTGAAATTAGTGTTACTTCTGTTACACGCTCTGGTACGTAAATAATATCTCAGCGGTACCACACACAGATAGAAATAATCCCATCTTCTACACAATCAAAGTTTTGTCAACTGTGTCATACAAAGTAATATTCCTGCTTGACCAACGATGACATAATTCGAAAAACTTTGGTCCTTTGAACTGTCATTAAATATAAACAAACATGCCTGTAAGCCCTTCTATTTAAATCATAACCAACTCATTTTGCTGGTCAGGAATAGAACTGAATTATTTGTTATTAAGACACACGTACAGTATGCTCATAAACAAACAGTTCCTAATATTTTATTTTGTTTGTATATATGGACCGTTATATTCATATATCTTTCTGACGTCTTAGGTGAGGTGCTGCCCTCACGTGGTTTGTATTCGCCCTAACGGCACTGAAAAAAATTGATTTCAATTTACTTTTAGCTTTCGACGTATGTACTAAGTTTTGTAGACACATATTAATGTTACCTGTGTTTGATGAGTGGCCAGCCTCTACTGGGCATTGCGGTTTGTCTATACTTAAATGGGTAGTGTTATGATATGTACAAATTCTGTCGTGTTGTATCACGTTTACTTTTAACTGTTTGACTGTACATGTATTACCTTAGTTTTTACGCTTACCAGGTACTCTGAAGATTGGCTACGCCCGAAACGCGTCAGTACAAAAAGGAATAAAGAGTCTATCGTCACATGCATGGTTTTATTGTCAGCAGCCAATCAGCTTTTTTTAACTTCTTTTTTATTACATTGAAATTATGGCTGCACACCTCCATGAAGACTTCAAGCCTGACTTGCAAATAGGTAAGAGTAAGGGAACCCCTCAACATTAAGCTATGTCATAATAGAGTAAAATGTCTAAAAATTAATCGTAAATGAGAACAAAATACTAACGAAACCGCTGACGACGCGCGTTGGCCATGTTTTGGCGCCAGCTTTCGCGGGTCGCGCTGCCGAAGTTCAGTTGAGATTTGAAGTTCAGACGCTCAGCATTTATCAGATCACATCCGGCGCTCACATTGTTAAACATGCACTAGTTCAGACCCAGTGTTCAGACTGAGAAACACTTCAGTTCGGAAATATTGTATGACAACATCAGATTAATGTTTTATTTCATAGTTATGAACTTTAATTGTGAGACAAGGAACTATATGGTTCATTATGTGCAGTTTACTAATTTTCTGCGGTTATGACTAATAGATTAGATGTCAGCCCATCGTCTTTAGTTCATCACTTGATAGAAAAACAGTTCCTAGCTATGAACCATAATTTCAGCCTCAAGAGCAAGGAGCAACAATTTGCATACTGTTTTCTGTGCTGAGACAATTACAGAAGAAGACGACAGTTTGGTGAACTCTTAGGCCTGACGTGTTCTGCAGTTTTGTTAAACCGAGAAGGTGTTCACGGTCAAAATGTTGAAATGTTTTTATAGCTTATAGGACTTAACTATGGGGTCATCAGCCCTTAAACTTACAAACTACTTATGAAATAGCTAACACTAAGAACGGCACAAATATCCATGCCCGAGGGGGGATTCGAACCCCCGACCGTAGTGGCTGTGCGGACCATGACTGACGCGCCTCAGTCCCCTCGGCCACCGCGGCCGGCTGTTCACGGTCTCCATAGTAATATGGAGGAGGTTCAATTATAAGAAAATTAAGAAGAGAATAGGTAGGGACGTTCGTCTATGGTGAAAGTAGGAAGAAACAACAGCTAGCTCTCACAATTCTAAAAACAAGTCAAAGTTAAAGCAACCCCTAACTAAATAATTTTAATTTTTTTCATCCCCCGTGACCGGCTTTTGGTTAAACCGGTTATTTTTTTTTTAATTTATTTATTTATTTATTTTTAATTTTTTTTTTTTTTTTTTTTTTTTTTTTTTTTTTTTTTTTTTTTTTTGTCCAGTTTAACCTTCATGTAAAAATCGTTCAATATAACCGGTTTTAAGTAACAAATCCTGAAATGAAAAGTTCGTCAGACTTTTGCATTATACTTTTCCTCCAGATATGAAGAATCAATATGTCTGGTAAAATAGGGAACTGGTAAAATAGGGAACTGAAACAGATCTTAGTCTACGTTCGTCACTTTTATCGAAAGGTAATGTGAGGTTGAACAATACAAAAGCTCACCAGTTTTCCCACATTAATTCTGAACCTCAGCTGAAAAATCATTTTGTAATCAAGGATTAACTATTCAGGCACTGCGATTAGTCAGTCCTAAAGGGTGAAAACTGATAATTTCGAATTCTGCTAAGTATGCCGTTTACAAGGGCTACAAACAGATTCAGGCATACAAAGTAGACACTGGCAACAGATCAGTTTTTTGTGTTTTTTTTCTGTTTACAGTTTTAACTATAGTCGACGTCACCTACGAAGGCGGCCCAGTTGCCGGCCGCGGTGGCCGAGGGCACTGAGGCGCTCCAGTCACGGTCTGCACGGCCACTACGGTCGGGGGTTCGAATCCCCCCTCGGGCATGGATATTTGTGCCGTCCTTAGTCTTAGCTAGTTGATAAGTAGTTTGTAAGCTTAGGGACTGACGACCCCGTAGTTAAGTCCCATAAGTTCTACAAACATTTGAACACTTTTGAGCGGCCCAGTTCTGGGCCTTTCTGTGCATCCTCCTCCATTACCACTAACGCTCATTCTGTAGGCGCGTGGCTGGCCGTGAGTTACGCAATGTTTCTCCCGCATGCGCAACTGTTGGCGCTGGGCCATAGCTCCTCCCCTCCACGCTTCCCCTATCGCTCCGCCTATATGCACGGAAGCGCCTTCTTATATGACGCCAGGTTATAACGTGAGATGGAGGTAACAGTACTCTGTTCTTGATGATGCAATAGTAAAAGCAGTCAAGAACACAAGATAAATCATTATTTTTCAAAATTAGTACTTAGGCGTTTTTCGTCGGCCATGATCAGATTAACAACAATATTTACTACCAAATTATGCTCTTAATCTAAAGATGGCCTAGTAATTGCCCCGAAACTGGTGATTTTAACAAATGAGATTTTTGCGATCTTGATTTTTATGCATTTGGAAAGTTCCATTGCCGGCCGTGGTGGCCGAGGGGATTGAGGCGCTCCAGTCACGATCTGCACGGCCACTACGGTCGGGGGTTCGAATCCCCCCTCGGGCATGGATATTTGTGCCGTCCTTAGGATTAGCTAGTTCATAAGTAGTTTGTAAGTTTAGGGACTGATGACCCCGTAGTTAAGTCCCATAGACTATTCAAACATTTGAACATTTTTGAAAGTTCCATTACGGATTAATATCATCTAGTAAGTGATATGGTTGATGTCATGTAACTACATGTATTCATTTAACTTTTCCACAATACTCAATATGTCTTTAGCTATAGATCATACGTATGTGAACAACCCTAGCAACTAGAATTAGAACCGAGAAACAATGTTGAATAATTAAGAGATCCGGCATTTTACGTGGATGCTAATCATTCCGTGGGAATTGTATCTCTCTGCAGGGGTTGTTAGAGGATGGACAGATACTCGCTTTACGGAATTGCTGCCGACATTAGACTCCTGCGAATAAGGCCATAGTCCATAACATGATCGTCTGCCTGAAGTTACTTCTACTGCCGATGACATCTTTGGAGGCTTTGCAGACTCTCACTCACAGATAAGCAGGCTCAACAAGCTTCACTAGTTATGCGTATCCACGCAACGACTATCGATCGTGACGTCATTGAACCCTATCTGTGACAGAAGAGTCTCACCAAAGTATGGAGCTTGTGGACAATAGTTGGTACTATTTAATTTATTGTAAGGTACATAATTTCTTAACAAGTGAGATTTTTGCGATCTCGATTTTTTCTTCTTATATTATAAACTACGATTGAATCCCTAAGTTTCTAATTTATTGCAGTTGCCATAATATCCTTTATATGATATTATTTCATAGAAATATTTGAAAATACAAAGTACTTCCAAACTCGGGATGACGCCACTTAAAACATAACCAATGTCTGGCGACGACAGCGAGCAAATACAGTACGACAAGGGGGAGGCAGCTCTTACACACTGCACGGAGGAAAAAAAGGTCAAATGTTTGTAAATCTATGAGCCTTCTTCGGTTATTAGTCCCTAGCCTTACAAACTACTTTCACTAAGGTAAACTAACCTAAGGACAACACACACCCTCGAGGACGACTCGAATCTCTGACGGCAAGTAACCGCCCGCTCTACAGCAATGCATCTTAGAACGCTCGGCCACTCCACCGCGGCTCACTGCACGTGCATACGCAATCAGGCAACAAGTGGACTGATGCCTCGACAACAACTGTACCTATTCTTATGCCATGCGTTTGTTGTTCGTTTCTGACCTGGGATTGTTGGTAAATTATCGCTGATCGCATTTCCTAGTTTCTGTGAGAACCTAATATTTCGCAGCAGAGGGAATTTTAAGAGTAAATATTACTAGTTTTGAATTTTTTAATTGTTAAAAAAATAAATTTAGAAGCACTACTACAGAAAGTAGTTATACCGGTGTTTTTACCCGGTTATTGGTAATAACTAAAAGAATCGGTTACAACTGACAAAATAAATACCGAAAAACGGTGATTCAGAACTAAAATACTGGGGGTTGCTTTTTCCCATCCCTAAGACAAAGCACGAGCTGTTGTGGCACGAATGCGTGTTATTTGGTGTGACAGGAGTCAGCATTTTCCCCCGACGCCGCCAGATCATCAGACTAGTCGCTAATAGGAAATCGAAAATGTTTGGGATGTAGTGAAGCGATTTGTGCTAAATTTACGCGCCACTACCAATCAACACAGACGAACTTTGAAACCTTGTGAATACATCATGGATGCTATAGCACAGGACGCCATTCGCCCCTTACACACTTTGATGGCATCACACATTGGTACAGTGTACCCTCCGGCACGCACCTTACGGTATGTATGTAGATAGGACAACTTATCAGTGCCTGTTTAGGACTGTATGCCTATTAGGCAATGGGACTCAAGCTGAATAGCTGAAATGTCAATCCTTCACAACTTTCTGATGAATGTGTAGAATATATCAACTTACTATCTCTAGTTTTTCAAGGTATTCTGTTTTCCCCCCTTTTTTTCCTGAACATGCGGCCGCTCCCTGCGGAGTTTTGAGTCCTCACCCAGGAATAGGTGTGTGTGTCTGTGTGTGTGTGTGTGTGTGTGTGTGTGTGTGTGTGTGTCTATTGTCCTTCGTTCGAAAAACAAATTTTGCCTCCATCTGAAAGACAAATTTCCCCCATTTTAAAATGTATGATTTATTTACTTTTATATGGTTATTATAGTATTAAACGCACTCTGAACAAATGACTGCACTCTGGCCACGCCCCCTTTCAATCCGTGCTCATCTCAGTTTTGGTTCGTCTAGTGCGAGTGCCATTGATTTTGTAGTTTCGTTTGATGGTATATTGTGTCCTCGATGCCAAGAATTAAGAAATTCAATGCAAAACGCAAGTTTCATAGGAATCAGTTCAGAGTAGCTGCATATAGAGTTCGCGCAGAGTAAGGTGGAAAATGCGCAGAGACGAGTTTCCGTCTGAAGCGCCGGGCGAGTTCATTCCTTCGTTCGGAAGAGGAGGCCGCGTCAGTCCACTTCCGCCTGCCGGCCAGTGAGCTGGGCACTTCCCCTCCAGTGCTTGCTGACTGCACTGGCCGCTACCCCCACCACTACCTCTTTCCCCATGCTTGCCCAGCAGTCTGCTCATCAACCGGCCAATTTATCCTGCGTGCACTCTAATAACAATATTATGGAAGCAGAAGATCCTGTGCAGCATGTGAACTTCCAAGTGCAAGTTTCTAATAAGAGGTCTCACGAAAACCATTTCTGTGGTGCTTCAAATGTGAATAGTACTGTTAATATTATTGTAAACGTAAATGTGCTTTCAGAAATCCTGAACAGAACAATGAAATGCAAATATTGTAACAGTGAACACAACATTCGACTTTGTGAAGATGTCACTTCCAGAAAAGGTATATCGAGAATAATTGCGATTGTCTGTACTAACTGCAAATCAGACACTGTCAGTTAAAAAATCCTGTATTATGAAGTAAGTATTCGTTTTCTGTATGCTATGAAACACATTGGAAAAGGTAAGAAAGATGCTCAGACCTTCTGTGCACTGATGACCTTCCTTCTCATCCATGTAAATTTGAAATATACAAAAATTTTGTATGTCAACTTTTATCTAAAACTGGTGATTGTTCAATGAAACAAGCAGCAGAAGAAGCGATGGAGCTCTCTGATGGTGGTGATATAGTTGCTGCATTTGATGGTTTGTGGCAGACTTGTGCAAACAATAATATTGACACTCATTTGTATGTAAAAAATTTTTGAAGGCGCCAGTGGCAACATGGAAAGCAAACGTGTAATTAATATATTTAGGAGGTCTGAGGCCTGTCATGGTGTAAGGTACATAGGTTACCTAGGGGATGGAGACTGTAAAAGCCATGCAATTGTAGTAAATGACAGACCATATGGTGATACACAAATACAGAAGCTGGAGTGTATAGAACATGTCCAGAAACGAACGGGAGCAAGGCTGAGGAAGCTATGCAAAAACCTGAGTGGAAAGAAACTCTCAAGTGGAAAATGTATAGGAGGTCTTGGTCGTCTGACAAAGTGTGAAATACACAAATTGTACCAATATTATGGACTTACAATAAGATGGAATGTTGGAGACTTAGAGAATTTGAGGAAAGCTATCTGGGCACCTTGGTTGTACGAAATTCCCACTGATGACAACCCACAGCTTGGACTATGTCCTAAAGACGATACTTTATGGTGCAAGTACTGGGTTCATGATGCTTCAGGCAAGGAATATCACAATAAAAATTCCAGGCCTGCCACAGTCATGGAAACAATAAAACCGATATACAGGGACCTTGCATATAAAGAATTCCTTAGCTAATGTCTACATGACTGCACACAAAATCCTAATGAGAGTTGCAACAGCTGTGTGTGACAACGAATACCGAAAACAGTGTTGAATCATCCTTGTCGTTATTTGCTGAGTTCTCATCCCGGTCTAGTTCTTCAGGAAAGGTACGGTGCAGCTAAAACAGTTCGATAGAGATTAGTATTACGTTTTATTGACCGAAGAATACAATACTCAACTTCTATCTGTCCTCCTTATCCTCTCCCAGTCCTTTCCCAATTCCTTTCCCAACCCAAGGTTCGATGCGATCCGTGCCGAGGGGTACGTGCCACATGGGTGGATGTGTCTCAAACGGAGCCTCAGGGATACCGGGCGACCTTCCTTAGTAAGTAACTTAACACCGCGTGGGGTTATCGTGGTGTGGACCATATAAATCCCCAAATCTCGTGTGACTAAGATGAATACAGAGAAAGAAAGTATTTTAAAAGAATCTGAGGGGCAATCTGAGACCTCGGATACTCAGACATCGGGATCAGGACCGGGTCTAGACCTGAGCAAGAATTGGGAACTGTAACAGTGAAGTTGGACCAGATTAGGATTAATACCTTGTCTGGGGTTCAGAGGAGGAAACTTCTCAAGGAACAAAAGCAAAAGGAAGGAAAAAATGGCCCCCAAAAAGAAACTACCTCAGGTCAAAAGGGATACACAAATGCCCTTGATGTCAAAGACAGGTGGAAAGAGGGTTAGGGAGGAATCTAAGACTCCCTCCTCGCTGGACAAGCGTGATCCTAAAAGGCTGAGGCAGGAAATAGGGAAACAGACCTATGGTACTGCAGTCTCGGTCTTTAAAATGGCGGTTGTCCAAGAAGGATACCCACTGGTGAGCATCAGGAGGACCTCGCAGGAGGAGCTCATGCAGATGGCCCTCTTTGAAGAGATTGGGGGGACGCTGGTCCAGGACCCAAATTCAGGAGGGCCTATCTAGATTGCAGTGGACTCATTTTTGTCTGCGAGGGGGAGCACTCAGCAGAATGGCTTAATGGCTACCCAATATATCCCCGTGGGAGGATGCGAAGCTGCTGGTCAAGACAGCAGCCGAACTCCTGAAGACCGCAAAGGTATCAATATGGGTACCAAAGATCCTTAAGGATGTCTCTCCAAAGACTCTGTTCGAGAAAATAAGGGTCCATAACCCAAACTCCCAACAGAGGATTGGAGGGTAATTAACCAAATGGTCGTTGTGGAAGGACGAACCCTGGTGGTGGAGGTCGGAGAGAAGTCCCTGAAGGCAATACGAGAGCAAGGCCTGGAACTGTTTTTAGGGTTCTTGCAGTTCGCCGTCAGGATAATAAAAGACCTTAAATGCAATAATGGCAGCAAGATGGGGATTGGAAATGCTGAAGATAAACCTGCAGCACAGTAAAGGGGCCACTGCTGCCCTGAGCCGTCGCCTGGGTAGGCAGGAGGTGGACATGGCCCTGATACAAGAACCCTATTTATACAAAGGGGGTGTATCGGGCCTCCGTAGTACTGGAGGTAAACTGATTTATGCTAGAAATCTAAAAAACTCCAGAACATGCATTTATGTTAAAAATGGAATAGCCGGCCGCGGTGGCCGAGGAGACTGAGGCGCTCCAGTCACGGTCTGCACGGCCACTACGGTCGGGTGTTCGAATCCCCCCTCGGGTATGGATATTTGTGCCGTCTTTAGTATAAGGTAGTTGATAAGTAGTTTGTAAGTTTAGGGACTGATAACCCCGTAGTTAAGTTCCATAAGCTTAACAAACATTTGAACATTTTGAAAAATGGAATACCTTTCATACCAATGATGGATTTTTGTTCCAGCGACCTGGTGGCCATCAGGATGCAGCAACGTGAGGAAGGTATCAAGAGGGAAATTGTTTTGACCTCAGCATACCTTCCTTACGAAGACAGCTCTCCTCCTTCTTTGGAAGTGAGGAGACTGATGGAAGCCTGCCATCGGCAAGGTGACGAACTGTTGGTAGGATGTGATGCCAATGCCCACGATCTATCGTGGGGCAGCAAGAACACCAACAGTAGAGGGGAGCACCTTCTTGAATTTCTCCTATCTAACAACTTGGAGATCCTGAATGGGGGTGATGAACCTACATTCAGGAATAGTAGAAGAGAAGAAGTAATTGACATAACTTTTGGTTCCATGATGATGGGCAGTTATGTCAAACAGTGGCATGTGGTCCTGGAGCCATCCTCATCAGATCACATGTATATTAAATTCAAGGTTGAAATGGGAACCAGACAGACCATGGGCTATAAGAATCCCAGGAAAACGGACTGGGAGACATATAGGAGAGACCTTGATTTCAGCCTATCGGAAATTAAAACTTCGATAAGGAATCCAGCAGAGTTTGAGGAAGTAGCAGAGGCCGTAACCTCTGCTATAGTGACCTCATACCAGGACAACTGCTCAATCACCAAGAAGTGCACAAACAGGAGTGTGCCTTGGTGGAATAATAACCTGGAAATGCAAAGGAAATAGGTACAAAGACTGTTTAACCTTGCGAGGCGCAAAGGACAATGGGCAAAGTATCGTGAGGCCCTTGTCAATTACAACCTTGCCATCAGACGGGCAAAGGAGGCATCCTGGAAGATATTCTGTGCGAAAGTGGAGGGCACGGCTGCTCAAGCGAGACTTCATAAAATCCTCACTAGGGTACCAACTAATCCAGGAGGAACATTAAGGAGGATGGGGAGTATACAAAGTCAGGGCATGAAACGCTGGAACTGCTCCTCAAGACTCACTTTCCTCAATATACTGCGGTGGATAAGTCAGACCAGAATGCGATTCCTGAGAGACTCCGGTTCTCAGGAATTCGCAAACAGGACTGGGATTTGGCCAAGGAGTGTGTCAATTTCAGTAAGGTCCGATGAGCGGTGGGAACATTTCAACCGTTCAAGTCACCTGGCCCCGATGGAATCTTTCCAGCTCTCCTGCAACAAGTGGGAGAAAATCTTATTACATTCCTATGCAGGTTATTCAGGGTTAGCCTAGCAGCAGGAATCATTCCCAATGCCTGGAGGGCAGTGAAGGTTGTCTTCATTCCAAAACCAGGGAGAATTGATCATACCAAGGCCAAGGATATGAGACCAATCAGCCTGTCCTTCTTCATTCTTAAGACATTAGAAAAGCTGGTTAATGTGCATGTTGGAGAAAGGAGGTTAAGTAGGGCTCCTCTACGTTCAAACCAACATGAATATCAGCCAGGTAAATCATATGAGACAACTCTCCAACAACTCGTTGGGAAGGTGGAGAAAGCACTACACTTTCAGGAAATAGCCCTATGTATCTTCCTGGACATCGAGGCGGCTTTTGGCAACACGACCTTCGATTCCATGGTTAGGGCATCAGAGGTGCATGACCTATGGACCACTATATGTAGGTGGACTAGGGCCATGCTCAGTGGAAGAAAGGTAGAGGCTACCATGGTGAATGAAGGAATGGTAATCAACACCACTAGGGGTTACCCACAAGGAGGAGTTCTTTCCCCTTTATTGTCGAATCTAGTGGTGAATGATCTCATTGGAGAATTAAACTCTAGGCAGTGTTTTTGCCAAGGATACGCAGATGATCTTGTCATAGTAATACTTGGCAAATTTGCTGCCACAGTCAAGAATATGGCACAAGATGCGTTGGACATTGTGCAAGACCGGTGCAGAAAACAGGATCTGGGGGTTAGTCCTAAGAAGACTGTTGTTGTACCATTCACCAAGAAACATATCCAACACTCAAGTTGGAATCTAAAGCTTTTCAACGAAGCGCTACCTTTGAAGGGGACGGTGAAATATCTAGGGGTTAACCTAGATGAGAAACTGAGATGGACCCCTCACATTAGGAATATTTGCTCCAAGGCAAAAGGTACTTTGGTAAGTATCAGGAGAGCTTGTGACAAAAATTGGGTCCTGACCCCAAGGGTATGCACTGGATATACACCACAGTGATTAGACCCAGGATCACCTATGGGGCGGTCGTAAGGTGGAAGAAGGTAGAACAGCAGGTTGCTGCTAAGGAGCTTGGTAAGCCTGCTTAGCCATAACAGGTGGAATTAGCAGCACACCAATTGCTGGGATGGAAACCATGTTGGATATGCCCCCATTACACCTTTGGGTCAAGATGGAGGCAGTGGCTGGTGCATACAGACTCAAAACTGGCAAAAACTGGAACTCTTTGGGATATCCACAATCACACACTAAAATAGTGAGTGAGATAGGAAAGGATGGGGAAATGCCAGCCGACTATATTATAACCCCATACTGCTTCAACAAGCCTTTCAGTGTAACAATTGGAAGTAGGGAGCAGTGGGAGGAAATAGTTTGACACCGTACGGGGGATATTGTCTGGTTCACTGACGGGTCAAAATTAGACCAAGGCGTTGGGGCTGGGGTATACGGGGTGCAGCCAAGAATGGAGGGCGTCATCTCTCTAGGGAAACTGGCCTCAGTATTCCAGGCCGAAATCACTGCCATCAGGGCGTGGGTGGAGGATCATTTGCGTAGGTGCTACAAAGACCGTAGCATCTATATCTATTCAGACAGCCAGGCAGCCCTGAGATCAATGGCAGCTCCTGCAACAAGGTCTAAAATTGTTGCAGAATGTCACAGGGTTCTGGTCGAGCTAGGGGAAAGCAATAGAGTAAACCTATTGTGGGTCCCTGGCCACTCGGGGATCAGTGGCAACGAACATGCTGACAGATTAGCCAGGATGGGGGCAGAGACTCCATTTATTGGACCGGAACCTGTTCTGACAATCACCAAGGCAATGATCAAATTGGAGCTACGTAATTGGCTCAGAAGAAAGCACGTAGAATTTTGGACCAAAGTCTATCAACAAAAACATGGCAAGGTAATGATGCCAAAGCCATGTTTTAAAAGAAGCTCTGCAATCCTGGGCCTGAAATGGAGAGAGATTAGACTCATGGTTGGTTTGCTGACAGACCATGAGGAATTTGAAAAAACACCTACATACAATGGGAATAACAGAAGAGGACCCCAAATGTATGATCTGTGATGACGGCGGTGAAACTGCATCACAACTAATCTTCAAATGCATTGCATTTGAGAGTAAAAGGCACAGAACATTTGGGACAACCAGATCCGAAGAAATTGTGTCTAATAAAGAACAGGTAAAGGGACTCCTTGCACTGTTCAGGGGCATTGGTTGGCTTTACTAGATATACAGGGAGCGATACCGCACAATAAACTTAATTTCGGTGCAGGCAGTGGAACGTTAGACCAAGACTGTTTTGGCTTCCCTGGGAAAATCAAATCATATCAGTACCAGTAATATTATTGTAAACATAAATGTGCTTTCAGAAATCCTGAACAGAACAGTGAAATGCAAATATTGCAAGAGTGAAGACAACATTCAAATTTGTGAGGATGTCACTTCTAGAAAACATTTGGCTTGGCTTGGGTTGTTTGGTTGGGATAGGGGTACCACTCTGCTAAGGTTATCAGTCTCCTGATGCGGAGGGGAAGGAGTAAGGATAGGAAAGGAGGGGAGGGGAAAGGAAATGCAGCCCCCTGTGGGCAGAAAAGGTTTGTAAAGAACAATTGCCATTGTCTGTACTAACTGCAAATCAGACACTGCAAATAAGTCAGTTTAAAATATCCTGTATTATGAAGTAAGTATTCGTTTTCTGTATGCTATGAAATGCATTGGAAAAGGTAAGAAAGATGGCCAGACCTTCTGTGCACTGATGACCTTCCTTCTCATCCATGTAAATTTGAAATATACAAAAATTTTGTATGTCAACCTTTATCTAAAACTGGTGATTGTTCAATGAAACAAGCAGCAGAAGAAGCGATGGAGCTCTCTGATGGTGGTGATATAGTTGCTGCATTTGATGGTTTGTGGCAGTCTTGTGCAAACAATAATATTGACACTCATTTGTATGTAAAAAATTTTTGAAGGCGCCAGTGGCAACATGGAAAGCAAACGTGTAATTAATATATTTAGGAGGTCTGAGGCCTGTCATGGTGTAAGGTACATAGGTTACCTAGGGGATGGAGACTGTAAAAGCCATGCAATTGTAGTAAATGACAGACCATATGGTGATACACAAATACAGAAGCTGGAGTGTATAGAACATGTCCAGAAACGAACGGGAGCAAGGCTGAGGAAGCTATGCAAAAACCTGAGTGGAAAGAAACTCTCAAGTGGAAAATGTATAGGAGGTCTTGGTCGTCTGACAAAGTGTGAAATACACAAATTGTACCAATATTATGGACTTACAATAAGATGGAATGTTGGAGACTTAGAGAATTTGAGGAAAGCTATCTGGGCACCTTGGTTGTACGAAATTCCCACTGATGACAACCCACAGCTTGGACTATGTCCTAAAGACGATACCTTATGGTACTGGGTTCATGATGCTTCAGGCAAGGAATATCACAATAAAAATTCCAGGCCTGCCACAGTCATGGAAACAATAAAACCGATATACAGGGACCTTGCATATAAAGAATTCCTTAGCTAATGTCTACATGGCTGCACACAAAATCCTAATGAGAGTTGCAACAGCTGTGTGTGGCAACGAGTACCGAAAACAGTGTTGAATCATCCTCCTCGCCTCATTCCGGTCTAGTTTTTCAGGAAAGGTATGGTGCAGCTAAAACAGTTCTACAGAGATTAGTATTACGTTTTATTGACCGAAGAATACAATACTCAACCCCTACCTGTTCTTCTCTCTTCTCACAGCGTCGACTTCTGTATGGTGCTAACTGCACTGAGACCTACTTACTGCCTAGTTCGTAGCCGAGTTCTGCTGGGGTGTCCAGATGCATGTCGGCTTGATTTGATTTTATCAGGGAAGCCAAAACAGTCTTGGTCCAACCCGTCACTGCCCGCACTGAAACTAAGTTTATTGTTTGTTATTGCTCCCTGTATATCTAGTAAAGCCAACCAATGCCCTTGAACAGTGCAAGGAGTCCCTTTACCAGTTCTTTATTAGACACAATTTCTTCAGGTCTGGTTGTCCCAAATGTTTTGTGCCTTTCACTCTCCAATGCAATGCATTCAGAGATTAGATTTGATGCAGTATCATCACCGTCATCACAGATCCTACATTTAGGGTCCTCTTCTGTTATTCCCATTGTATGTAGGTGTTTTTTGAAATTCCCATGGCCTGCCAGCAATCCAACGATGAGTCTAATCTCTATCCTGTTCAGGCCCAGGATTGCAGAGCTTCTTTTAAAACATGGCTTTGGCATCATTACCTTGCCATGTTTTTGTCGATAGACTTTGGTCCGATATTCTATGTGCTGTCTTCTGAGCCAGTTACGTAGCTCCAATTTAATCATTGCCTTGGTGATTGTCAGGACAGGTTCCGGTCCAATTAATGGAGTCTCTGCCCCTATCCTGGCTAATCTGTCTGCATGTTCGTTGCCACTGATTCCCGAGTGAGTTTACTCTATTGCTTTCCCCTAGCTCCACCAGAACCCTGTGACATTCTGCAACAATTTTAGACCTTGTTGCAGGAGCTGCCAGTGATCTCAGGGCTACCTGGCTGTCTGAATAGATATAGATGTTACGGTCTTTGTAGCATCTAGACAAATTCTCCTCCACACACGCCCTGATGGCAGTGATTTCAGCCTGAAATACTGAGGCCTGTTTCCCGAGAGAGATGACGCCCTCCAGTCTTGGCTGCACCCCGTATACCCCGGCCCCAATGCCTTGGTCTGATTTTGACCCTTCAGTGAACCAGACAATATCCCCTGTATGCATGTCGGCTTAGATATAGCAGGTTGTAGAGGGCGCGTATCTCCATTACTCCCTCCAGGATGTGCAGTGCTGGCATGCGATTAACTGCTGGACGTCATCCAATTCCTTCTCCACAATCGTTCTCTTGCCTCTGGCGTTTGGCGCTGTATTTACGCCACAACATCCCCCCCCCCTCCCAAACCGCTGGACCGTTGTCATGTAGGGTGCTCAGCAACAGGGGAGGAGGTAGGCATGTGGACGTACTGATGGGCCGGCTGCAGCTGTAGCTGCAGAGGATGGCAGACTACCGGCCGGACCCCGCCATCTGGCCTGAGCTTGTGAGGGAATGTCTGGGGAAACCTACAAAGGGCCCTCGTTCACGACTTAGGGTCCAGATGAAGACATAGACGGTGGCGTCGGTTGTGATGTCGGCGTCGGATGTTGCGTGGCATGCTGGTCCTGTGGATCGAGGTCCATGGGGTGTCCAGTGGAGGCGGAGGCGGCGAGGGCTCCATGACGTCAGGTCATGTGGAGTCATTGTGGAGTTTCCACGACAGTTCTAGGATTTTCGGTAGCCCAAATTCTGCAGTTGTGGGCGTTGACATATCCTCGGAGCGTGAAACGAGATTCGTCGGTCCACAACACGTTAATCAACCAATCGTCATCTTCCGCTATCTTTTGAAACGCCCACGCCGCAAATGCCCTCCGCTTCACTAAATCGCCAAATAACATTTCATGATGCCGATGGATTTTGTAAAGATAGCATTTGAGGGTACGCCTAAGTGCCAACCAAACAGTAGTGTATGGAATGCCGGTGCGACGTGTGACTGCATGAGCGATGACTTGCCCGTGCATAGACGAACCCGCTAGAGTCTCCATTCTTCCTGAAATGTCTCAGCAGCATTACGCCTTGTGCTCGGTCAGCCACTACGGGGTCTATCGTTTAAACTTCAAAATCATTCTCACCACAGCTGCATTTGTCAGAGGACCTTCGAATCCCCTTTCTATGGCAATAGAATCGTAACGCTGGACTAGCACATTTCCCATTCTGATCATACAGCTCCACTAAAAGCGCCTTTTCAGGTAACGTCAACATGCTGCGACTGGATCTGATTCTCTCTCTCATTAAAGCTCCTTTTATACACGACTTTCATGCGCAGTCACTGACGTTTTGCAGTCCAGCTCCATCTGTCGGACATTTTTTGAACTTCCCCCCCCCTGGTAAAACCCAATGTCATTTTAAGCATTTGTGTCAATTTTTATCTCTCAATCTACATTATTCAGTGATTTTTTAAGTTTTCAAATTTATATTGACTTTTTGATCACCCAGTTGCAGCTTGTAGAGGGCGCGCATCTCCGTTACTCCCCCCAGGATATGCGGTGCAGGCGTGCGATTGGCTGCCGGACGTCATCCACTGCCTTCTCCACGATCGTTCTCTTGTGTTTGGCGTGTGGCGCTGTTTTTACGCCACAACAAACAGTGTTTGTCGGATGGACAGTACTTAAAATGGATGTGATGTGTGCTGTTATCTGTTTCAATGACGGTGAATTAGCAGGACAAAAGTAATGGACAAATTAGGCATCCAACCAGGAAATAATATAACTGCTCTTCAATGCCATAGATCGTCAGCGACTACTTGAAGCTAAAAGGGCTGCGGAAGCCAGCACTAAACAGTCCAGAGTAAGGAAAAGACTCCTGAAAAGGTCTGCAGAGAAAAAAGAAGCAGCTGGCCAGCAAGATTATGCCACTGGAATGTTCTGAAAGAGGCACATGAAAAGCCAAAAACACTGAACATATTTTCTCATTTTCTCGAAACAACATTTTCAGAATATTAGGTACATATATGTTCATAACGGTTTTAGCTATGCTCATCAAATTCCTCCACATTGAGGAATGGGAGAGTATCTTTATATACATTGCAAAAATGATCTGTGTTTGTCATTCTGTAAATCATTTTAATGGTAATTTTTAGACGAAATAGTAATTAAGTGTAATAAGGGTTTTTCTGTTTTCTCAGATATACTCGCAACTACAAACCAAGAAGCATAATGTGTTCCTATGAATGGTGACAGCACCCTGCCACAGTCTAAATGCTATTTGACTGACGATACACGAGAAAATGGTTGCAGAATGCGAACGTGTATTATAAAAAAAAAAGAGGCAAAATATTGAAATTCTTAAACTGATATTTCAATAAATTTCCTATTACAGCTCGAGTTAATGTCATTCAGTGTCGGTACAAATTCGCAATTTCCTCCGCATTGTAGATCAAGAGTAATGTGCACTGAAAGCAAGGTATGAAAATGCAGCCCGTTCACAACCAGGTCCCCTTAAGTAGTTTCTAAATTTAGGGACTGAAGACCTAAGGGTTTGGTTCCTTAGGTTTACAAACGTATGAATTTTTTTCCGCCTCCGTAGCTCAGCGGTAGCGTCGCTAACTACCACGCAGGGGGCCCGGGTTCGATTTCCGGCAGGGGACTGGGTGTTGTGTGTTGTCCTAATCATCATCATCTCATCATCATTGGCACGTAAGTTGTCCACGCGGCGTCAAATAAAAAGACTTACACTAAGGCGGCCGAACAAACCCGCAAGGGTTCTCCCGGCCAAGAAAGCCATACGCTCATATCCATGAACATGAGTGCAAGATGCATGACATGTAAAGCCTCGCCGGCCGCGGTGGCCGAGGGGACGGAGGCGCTTCAGTCACGGTCTGCACGGCCACTACGGTCGGGGGCTCGAATCCCCCCTCGGGCATGGATATTTGTGCCGTCCTTAGGATTAGCTAGTTCATAAGTAGTTTGTATGTTTAGGGACATGACCCCGTAGTTAAGTCCCATAAGCTATACAAACATTTGAACAATTTTTGTAAAACCTCAGTCGATATTGGAAATAGAATAAAATAAAAAATAAATCTGTGGCATCTCTTTTCAGCACCTCGTCTTACAATGCTAATTTCATTCGCCATGCCTATCACAGTAGTTTGCGAAGTACTGATGCAACTGTCCCATTTTGGTGCCTCACAGAACATGTGGCTCGAGGTGTCATTAGTAAGACAATCTGCCGACACGGCGCATGCAGAGCCACTGGTGGGTGATCAAGTACGCTCTCATGACTGCAGCCACATGTGTTCGAACTACTTTCTTACCTGTCAATCAACCAGCTACTGGTTCATCTCTATTGAGCTGTCATTCCTTTACGTAGCGAACCCTACAATTAGAGTCCGGCCGAAACACGATTTGCAATCGAAACCGAAACCGTAACCGAATATTCGGCTTCTCTTCCAGTTTCGACCGAAACTGAAACCTAAACTTCGGGAATTGAATTAAAATCTTGGTGAATTCACGTTATGGCCCAAATCCCTTTTTTCCCTCCCTCCTTGTACTCAGCCTTCTTGAATATGTGTGAGCCTAACCAAGAGTCCGTAGAAGGTGATATACGAGATTTAATGGCCTACACTCTCCAAGCAGGCATTGTAAATGTTAAGCCAACCACTCCTTAAGTTGGACTTGTGAGCGATTAGAGCTTTCTATTTCTAAGTAAAGTGCAAAGCAAAGTAAAATTATAGTTATATAATTCAAATTACTATAAGGCTTCGTTGTTGTCTGTAAATCATCTTCAATCAGGGCTGCATAAAGTATTTCGAAAAATGATGTCACGGTTCCGATTAATGGTATGACTGTTGTCATTGAAAATTTAGGTAAAAAACTGAATACCACATGATCAGTATTTCCTAAACCCATATTGATTATTAAAAATGCCACTTGCCATCAGGAAACATAATGATAAAACTTTTTAGCAAGACAATATGATAACTCGTTCCATTAAGTACAATAGTGAATACGTTAAATTGTTACAAACACGGTATAAGTATATCACCATAAGATACGACTGCGGTATATAGTGATTAACAACAAAATTCAATTTTTACGCCTACTGAATCCATCCCTAATGCGACCCGACTTTATCCATAAGTTCACGCAAGCTAATCTCTAGCCAAAATTGAAACTGCGACCGAAACCAATTTTTTCGTCAAAACCTACAGTGTTTCTCAATTGATAAATATGCGTGACACTGGAACAAACATCTTTTCATCAATCTCTCTTCCCATTAATTCCCCATACCTATACACTTGTTTCTTACGCTTCTCTCTCTGTTTCAGCTACATGAAAACCCTATCAGATAGATAAAAAACCTAAGTTTCTCGGGTATTTACTTATTATAATATTCAGTTTATGTACACCTACGTCCTTCGCCTCCTCTATCGCCCCCTTCTCCTCTCCGTACCCCCCCCCCCCCCCACAACCTCATCCACCACCCGAGTGATTACCTTCCCCGCTCTCTGCCGATCTGTTCATGTCCTGTCTTTCTCTGTTAGTCTCCACATGAAAATTTAATCTGCCAAATTTCAAAGTAATCGGTCAAACCTGTTATTAAGTTCTGTGGTCCTGTTCCATTTTGATTTATTCTTTAACCTAAAGGGTTTCTGCACCATTAATGTTATCTATCTGTGTGTTAATTATTTTATTATTTTTATCAATGATCAGTGCCTCATCTTTATATATGCTTACCCCATATACAGGGTGTCCCAGCTATCATGTCCACCCAAAATATCTCTGGAATAATAACAGCTATTGGAAAACGACTTTCACCGGTATCAATGTACGGCTGGGGCCTATAAATGTAGGGTGTCCAATAAAAAAAATCATAAGATTGTGTTAAAAAAAACACATTTGCTCAAGTTAGAATACATGTGTGTGGCCGTCAGCCTTTGTGTAAATTTAGTGTGTTTGAATTTCTTTGCTGTTTTCAACTAACATTTTCACGTTGCGTCTGTATCCACAAGTATGCTAAATATTTCTTAGATTTTCTTGTTTGATTCTGTCTTTCCTGTCTTGTATGACCGATTGCGCCACGTTCTTTCATAACGGTCGTTACTTTGGCATTCAGTCATGGTTTTCTTCTGTACGAATGAAGAATATGTACTCATAATCATTTTCTTTCCTAAATCTTAGCTGGAACCTAGGTAACATGTTTAAATTTTATGATTTATGATCAGTCTTGAACTAGCGCATCTAATAACGAATGTGTGTTTTAAGTTTTTCAGGCGACTTTGTAGTTTAGATGTCTGACTTAAACAACTGTGTTTTATTTTATTTATTGTTACAGGTGTTTATGCATTTCCAGGTCTTGTTTTAGTGTTTCTCTGACTATAGGGTTAGGATGTTAATTTATCCATTTGTTTATTTTAATATTTTGAAGAGAGAATGTTTTTAGGAATTGAGGGACCGCTGGAGAGTCATCACATTCTGACGCTGTATATGGACAGTAAACGAGTATAGTGCCACTAATTATATTTAAATTGTCTCTAGTTATGTAAAGATTCTACAGGTACTTGCCAATGAGACAAGAACATTCCAGAAATCTGCAAGGGGCCGGGAACTAAAATGTAGTCAGTAGGTACAGTACTAAGTTGGGCTCAACATGTAGTTTGCATGGTAGATTACAGTAGCGTGAGCTTAGGCTGATGGCAGGTCAATTTAATGTGAAATTATGAATAAGTATTGCAGCGCCAATTTGCGACAGCTATCTGCTCATTGTCAACGTTTTTTTCTGTGGTGCCCTGCTGGCGCCTTCTTGTGAGTGTAACCGTGGCCACAGCATCAGCACTATTAAATTTGCTTTGTTTAACTCCCTGTGATAGTATCAGGAAATTTCTTAAACACTTCTCGTATGTTATAACTTTTGTTTGATAAGTGTGGGTCACGATTTGTAAGGACCAACTGACCCGAATAATGTAGTTTATTTACGATTGTGAAATGCTAATTAATACTCTTTGCTTGTTGAAGTAGTATGGGGAAATAGGGAGAAAATAGTTCGACACCGTACGGGGGATATTGTCTGGTTCACTGACGGGTCACAATCAGAACAAGGCGTTGGGGCCAGGGTATATGGGGTGTAGCCAAGACTGTAGGGTGTCATCTCTCTAGGGAAACTGGCCTCAGTATTCCAAGCCGAAATCACTGCCATCAGGGTGTGTGTGTGGAGGAGAATTTGCGTAGGTGCTACAAAGACCGTAGCATCTATATCTATTCAGACAGCCAGGCAGCCCTGAGATCACTGGCAGCTCCTGCAACAAGGTCTAAAGTTGTTGCAGAATGTCACAGGGTTCTGGTGGAACTAGGGGAACTAGGGGAACTAGGGGAAAGCACTAGAGTAAACCTATTGTGGGTCCCTGGCCACTCGGGGATCAGTGGCAACGAACATGCCTACAGATTAGCCAGGATGGGGGCAGAAACTCCATTTATTGTACCGGAACCTGTCCTGACAATCACCAAGGCAATGATCGAATTGGAGCTATGTAACTGGCTCAGTAGACAGCACATAGAATACTGGACCAAAGTCTATCAACAAAAACATGGCAAGGTAATGATGCCAAAGCCATCTTAAAAGAAACTCTGATCCTGGGCCTGAAGAGGAGAGAGATTAGACTCATTGTTGGATTGCTGTCAGGCCATGGGCATTTCAAAAAACACCTACATACAATGGGAATAACAGAAGAGGACCCTAAATGTAGGATCTGTGATGACGGTGATGAAACTGCATCACATCTAATCTTCGAATGCATTGCATTGGAGAGTAAAAGGCACAGAACATTTGGGACAACCAGACCCGAAGAAATTGTGTCGAATAAAGAACTGGTAAAGGGTCTCCTTGCACTGTTCAAGGGCACTGGTTGGCTTTACTAGATATACAGGGAGCGATACAGCACAATAATCTTAGTTTCGGTGCGGACAGTGGAACGTTGGACCAAGACTGTTTTGGCTTCCCTGAGAAAATCAAACACACTTCTGTGCTATGGCACTTAGGCATTCCATTTTGTATCCCATCCTCGTTGCCACTTTTGTGTCCCAGCCTCGTCACCGCTTTTGTGTCTCGTTTCCGTTGTAGGTGTCGGTGGCCGAGTGGAATGAGACCAACACAGGAATAAAGATAGAACGCTGTTGCAGGTACGGAGGGGAGCAGCCAGAAACTAGAAACACTAGAGTAAATTAGAACGAGATATATATTGCACAGAATTCATACAATACTTAACTTTTACATAGCTGATACATAGTTGAGCTCGAGTCCTGCCTAGTGCCTAACTGATAGCAAAGTCTTCACTGGTGCCTATCTGATTACGAAGTGTTGGCTGGTTCCTGTCTCAGTTCCAAGTGAAAGATGTCGTTCAGTGGTGGCCACGAGCGGAGTTGTAACAGAGGGCGCTCGTGGCTGTCGTCGTAAGAACGCCGCGCCGCGCGTGCATGGCGGCGCGCGGCGAAAGTAGGTGGCGCGCACTTTGTACTTGTGCGACACCACACCCCTCCCCCCCCCAAACGGTCGCGCCGTCGTGGCGTAGGGCTGAGGGCCACGGCGACGGCACTGGGAGGAGGGCCTGGGCGGGGGCGTTACTGGTGGGACGGGCGTCGTAGCTGAGGCCGGGATCGAGACGCCGTCCGCGCCCCGGCATCCACCTTGCGATCCTCCAGGAAACCCGCCGAAACCTGGGGAAGGGCGCACACCCCCGTCCAGAGGGAGCAGGTCATCTTCTGAGGTGCGTGGCCCAAGCTGGGGGGGGGGGGGGGTGCAAGGTCCCGGAGTCCCTCTCGGTGACGCTGTCATCTGCGGCGGCGACAGCGGCGGTGACGACTGCGTCGGAGGTGCGTCGACGTCCATAGGGATCTCGTAGTCCGGGGACGAACGATGTGGCTGTGCTCCCTGGCGGTGAACTGGGTCTGGAATCAAGAAACCGGAAACAGGACCGCGCGGCCTGTGCAAGCGCAATTGGTTTGCGTGGCGCCGCAGCTCTGACCGTGTGGAAGAACGTACAACATACATACATACATGGTGCCCGGCGTCCATCTTGTCTTGTTGCCAGCAAACACCCTGTACAGCATCGGCGTCGAAACCTGAAAACGCGAAGCGCCATACGAACCGACTCGGTGCGTGGGAGGCTGCAGCAGGTGAAGGAGAGTGCGGTGACGGCGGCCGTGTAGCAGCTCGGCCGGAGATGGGCCGTCACGTGGCATGCACCGATACGTAGACAGGAAAATTTGAAGAGCTTGCTGCCTGGAGTGCTGACCTTTCATCTTTTCCATGTGAGACTTGAATGTTCGAACGAAACGTTCTGCTTCACCATTGGACTGAGGGTGAAAAGGTGCGGTGGTGATATGCTGAATGCCATTCACACGACAAAACTGTTGAAATTCCGCACTAACAAACTGAGGTCCATTGTCACTGACTATAGTTTCAGGCAAACCTTCTATGTAAAACAATGATGTTAAGGCACTGATTGTACTAGACGCTGTCGTTGAGTTCATGGCAATCACAAAAGGAAACTTGCTGAAAGCGTCTACAACGATTAACCAGCGCGTATTCCAGAAAGGTCCGGCAAAGTCAATATGTAAACGTTGCCATGGTCCCTTGGGGCGTGGCCAGTCTGAGAAACGTTGCGGAGGGGCCGCCTGATGCTCCGCACAAACAGTACACTGTGACGTCATGTTCTCTATCTGAGCGTCCATACCAACCCAGGTACAATGACGTCTGGCCAATTGCTTTGTCCTAACAATACTCCAATGTCCTTGATGCAGGAGGCGTAACACTTCACGTGGCAGGGAACGAGGAACAATCACTCTTGCTTGGTCGTTGTCCGACACCCTGACTTAAAGATAATGCATGACGTTGTGCAAAATAACGTCGAACCAGAGGCCGATCAATGTCTTTGGCTCTGGCAGGCCACCCTGAACGAACTAAACGTGCTACCACACTTAAGTCTGCATCCGCAGCTGTTTCCTGTGCAACCCGACGAGAGTTCAAAGGGAAATTTGCGACAGCGGTAGCATCTCTGGAGTCTATCTGACAACATGCCATTTCCGAAGAATCAAACGACACATCCTGGCCAACCGGAAGTCGGGAAAGTGTGTCCGCGTTGGCGTGTTTAGTGGTAGGTCGGTAAAAAATCTCATACTGATAATTAGACAGTATTAAGGACCATCTCTGAAGCTTTTGTGCCGTTCGTGGCGGAATTGGCTTTGTAGGTGAGAACAACGACGTGAGAGGCTTGTGGTGTGTCAACATATAGAATTTTTTGCCATAGAGATAATGATGAAACTTTGTGACGCCGTAAATGATTGCTAAGGCCTCCTTTTCTATCTGACTGTAATTCTGTTGCGTTGGCGTCAGTAGCTTAGATGCAATAGGTCGATCGTGAGATCCAATACGATGCGACAAAACGGCACTCAGACCGTACGACGAGGCATCAACTGCTAACACTACAGGCTTACGAGGGTCAAGGAATCAAACATGCATCGCTGAGTAGTGCAGACTTTAATTTGTCAAAGGCAACCTGGCAATCTTTAGACCATACAAAAGGAACATTCTTCCTACGTAAGTGATGCAGTGGAGCTGCAATCTGAGAGGCATTGGGAATAAATCTGAAATAATAGTTAAGCTTTCCCATTACTGCTTGCAATTCATGCACATTCTTAGGAGGAGGCAAGTCTTTGATTGCTCGAAGATGTGACTGTAAGGGATGGATTCCTTGGGCATTAATCACATGGCCTAGGTACTCTATTTCAGTTTGAAAAAACGAACACTTTGCTTTATTGCAACGTACACCTGCTGCAGTCAACACTTTGAAAAGGCACTCCAGGTTTGCTAAATGTTCTTCAACTGTACGTCCGGATACCACAATATCATCTAAGTAGTTCGAGCAACACGGTACAGAAACTGTCAGCTGTTCCAAAAAACGCTGAAAAATAGCGGGTGCGGAAGAACTGCCAAAGGGTAGGCGTAGAAATTGAAAAAGGCCCATGTGAGTATTAATGACGAAAAAGTTTTTTGACTCGTCATCAAGTGGAATCTGTAAGTACGCCTCAGCTAAATCAATCTTAGAAAAGAAGCGAGACTGTCCTAATTTGTCCATTAGTTCGTCAGGTCTGGGCAGGGGATAAGTGTCTACAATTGTTTGACTGTTCACCGTCGATTTGCAGTCCGCACAGAGACGAAGTTTTCCCGACGGATTGGGTATAATTACTAAAGGCGAGGCCCACTGACTCGCAGAAGCAGGAGAAATCACCCCACTATCTTGCCAACGTTTAAGTTCTTCGGCAACTGTATCACGCATTGCGATAGGCACTGGTCTAGCTTTACGAAATTTTGGAACTGCAGATTCTTTTAAAGTTACATGTGCCACGAAGTCTTTTGCACAACCTAGTTCCGGCCTGAAGAACTACAAAAGCAACTGTTTTTATTACACCTTGAAAAGAGGCAGGCAGGCTACACGTTCCTAGCACGGGAATATTTTGACCTCTGTACGCAGTGAACACGTGTGGAGACGGCGACAGGTTTGGCGAACCCAGAAATTCATAAGTGTCTTTATTAATTAATGTAACAGCGGAACCAGTATCAAGCTGAAATTGCACAGTCTTATTTTCTATGGAGAGATTTACAAAAAGTTTGTGCTTCTGGCGCACGACAGGTGCGCGAATGTGGGCAACGTCTGCTACGGTTTGTTTGCTGCGTTTGCGCATGCGCGGGCTGTGTGCGGTAGGAAGCGGCGCAGAATCGGCACATAGATTAATATCACTGTCACTAGAGGGCACTACCGCCGGATCGGCGTCCGCGCAATGCGAGGCTACTGCGCTAAAATTACTTTGAGTACCTACACCAATTCTACTGTCACTAGCTACACAGTACTGGGCACTATTACAATTAGAAGTTGCAGAAGGCACTAGTTTCACTACAGGATTGCACTGTACATTGTCATTTTGCTTGTCCCGAAACCGTTTCCGTTGCACTGTTTTACGCGCTCGTCGGCGCTTGCGACGTGGCTCACTACATAGTTTTGCCGTAGGCGCAGAAGAACTTTTCTGCATGTGAGATTCAAGTAAAGCACTGTTCAATTCCACAGCGTCTATAACATTTACTGCATGCACTGTTCTCGCACTTTGCGAAGCACTGTTCCTAACGTTACTGTTCCTTGAATTTACATTCTGCATACACACTGACTGAACATGTCCCGATTTGCCACATTGATAACAGGTCGCGTTGCGATTAGGGCATTGTGCACGCTTATGGCGAGATACACACTGAGGGCAAGACTTACGAACATTTTTCTGAAATGAGCGTTGGCGCCCGTTATTCAAATTACTGTTTCTAACACGACGGGGCGACCTTTGTGTCGCACTTTTACACTGGCTACTGTTCACTGTCTGTGCAGCCGGTAGAAAAATAAGAATCACTAGGGCTAGACTGAGAACTACGGCTAGGAAAGCATCCGTTGCGGCGCACTGAATTAACACTGTGGCTTTTCATTTCTATATCTGCTAAGTCAAAAGTATCATGCGCTTCTATAAGCTGCAGTACACTGTCTAATGAAGGGTCAGACTGTTTCAGAATTGCTGCTCTAATTCTGGGGTCCTGAATGTTCTGCGTAATCGCATTTCTTAACATCACGTCACTATAAGTCCACAAGAACAAGTAAATTTACATTGGCGGGTTAAGCCCTTCAATTCCGTAAACCACTGCTGGTGGGACTGCTCTGGTAATTTTTTAAGTCTGAAAAATCGGTACCGAGCCGCATCTACGAGAACTTTTCTCTCATAATGCGCATTCAGTGGATCTACTATTTGTTCAAAGTCCACATCACGAGGAGATGCGTTGGAGAAAAGTTTTTTCAGTAACACGAAGGTGTTGGTGCCCACCACAGATAATAACAGATGCTTCACTTTCTGACCTGTAATTTGATGAGCCGCGACGAGTTCTTGAAACTGTGCGAAGTAGTGCTCCATTCATCCTCACGTTCGTTGTACTGGCGAAATGTAGTAAGCGGTGCAGCGGCAGGTGTGGGCTGCTGAAGCGGCGGCTGTTGTTGTTGGTTAGCTGCTTGCGCTGTGAGCTGGGCCACAGCCTGCAGGAGTTGAGTGATTTGCGCCGTCTGTAACTGAATAATTTCCATTAAGTTTGGGTTCGGGGTAGTGGCCATGCTGATTAGGCGCCGCGCATACAAGTAAATTATAACAAAACACAAATGCAATATGCAACAAAAAAGTCCACAAACACGTAACTGAAAATGTTCCCCCAAAAATCTTATAATAAGGGTGGGTAGGCGGGAGCAATTTCTGCGTGCTCCGACTGCTGCTGTCTGGCTGATGGTCCAAGGTTCGTCTATCACTCCTCGTCGCCACTTTTGTATCCCATCCTCGTCGCCACTTTTGTGTCCCAGCCTCGTCGCCGCTTTTGTGTCTCGTTTCCGTCGTAGGTGTCGGTGGCTGAGTGGAATGAGACCAACACCGGAATAAAGATAGCACGCTGGTGCAGGTACGGAGGGGAGCAGCCAGAAACTAGAAACACTAGAGTAAATTAGAACGAGATATATATTGCACAGAGTTCATACAATACTTAACTTTTACATAGCTGATACATAGTTGAGCTCGAGTCCTGCCTAGTGCCTAACTGATAGCAAAGTCTTCACTGGTGCCTATCTGATTACGAAGTGTTGACTGGTTCCTATCTCAGTTCCAAGTGAACGATGTCGTTCAGTGGTGGCCACGAGCGGAGTTGTAACAGAGGGCGCTCGTGGCTGTCGTCGTAAGAGCGCCGCGCCGTGCGTGCATGGCGGCGCGCGGCGAAAGTAGGTGACGCGCACCTTGGACTTGTGCGACATCACATTCCATATCCTTGGTTTCTGCTTGGATGTCAGAACTTCACAAATACTATGCCATGAACGCAGGGCACTGCCTCTTGTGGTCGCTCGTCATCATGGGTGCTCACAAATTTCATCTTCCTCTGTGCCTAATACAAGATAAAGACTGGTCCAAGCATTTGCACTGAGACAGAGAGGAAGAGACATCGGCGAACTGAGATGCACCTGGAGCTGGAAAGAGGGACAATCAACTACGACCATGAACACTGAATGACAACTTGGCAGTAGTAAAGTGTTAAATAAGTGCGGGTTGTAGTTTCCACCCATTTATCCAGAAGAGTATCCCCTCCCCGTCGATGCCCCTAAGTTTTAATCATTGTGTGTTGAATCTTTGGTCGTAAATGTAGTTAAAAAAGAAAGCGAACACTCACCATAGTGAAGCGAACTTGACTTTTTCTTTAAAGACTCTCACATGAGTAAAAAACTTATAATTTCTATGTCATTTCTTTTGTGTTAAATCGTAAAATTTTTGTTTATGCAACTATTGTTGCCCTCCCATGTGAATGACCTAATCATTTTTTGTGCACCACATTCTTTTCTATTTTTAAATGTTGTTTAAATAATTAAAAATCGTTGTTGATCTTGTGTTAATGTGTCTTAATTGATCATTGAAAAAAAATAAGACGCCCATAACTTAAATGAATGCCCAGAGTAGGTAGATTTTAAAATGTATGGGTAACTATTTTTAATCTGGATCCAATCCAGTATGACAAGGTTGGTTCCAGACTATTTATTGTCCCTAAGCGGAGGGAGATGAAACACGTACACTGATTGTGTGGTCGTGTTCCATTTTGATTTATTCTTTAACCTAAAGGGTTTCTGTACCATTAATGTTATCTATTTGTGTGTTAATTATTTTATTATTTTTATCAATGATCAATGCCCCATGTTTTTGCATATGTTTTATTTATTTCCACCCGTGTGATTGAACTTGTGTGTTGATGTGAATGTGGAAGGTTGCGGTTGCTCTTAATATTGCTTGGCTGCCACGCTTTGCCTTACAGTTGAAAGACGATCGTCTGTCGTCTTCCATATATTTTTTATAAAATTGTAATTTATTTGATGTCGCTAGATTAGCATTTTGTTAAATTAGAACCCTACTCTTTTCAAGGCATGAGGAATAGCATTTTATTTCATGTCTTAAAATATTAGTTTCTGAAATGTTCATTAATATTGCTAGTATTTTGTTATTTTAACAATTTATTATTGTCCCTGTGAGAATGGGTACTTGTTTTATTTTTAAATGGATGTGCGAGGATCTAATGGCTGTCTGAATGTGGGTGGTAATAGCTCGCTTTGCATGGATCTCTCTGGCTCAGAGTCGATAGTTGGTTGTTACCAACCCTTGCTGCTGATGTGACCAAAGAGGTTTCTACACCCTTTGGTTACAAAGGGCGAGTCTCACGATCTTCTCTCCCCACCATCGCTGTTATCATAGATTTTCCAGTTTCCAGTAGCTTTCACGCATCTCCTGACCGCTAGGTCTTCACTTTGTGCACGGACCACAGTGAGGTAAGATTGGTTTGGCTCTTGTGCCAGTGGACATGGTAGCGATTCATTGTCTAGCATGTTTAATTTAGACTCTTGAGCTTAGATTTATTTTTTGGAATATTCCTTCTGATTGTGTGCGGAAATGTGTTCTAGTTTTTCATTCCAGTGATTTACAACAGATAAACGTGGTGTATGTGTTACTAGTTGCAGTTTGATAATGGCCTGTTATATTCAAAACTTTTGTGATTATGTGGCGGTGTACGAACTCTGTGTAAATTCTCTCTAGCTTTGCGGGGCCCGGTTTCTAACAGACGATATATTCATTTCTGCCCGCCGCGGTGGCCGAGGAGACTGAGGCGCTCCAGTCACGGTCTGAACGGCCACTACGGTCGGGGGTTCGAATCCCCCCTCGGGCATGGATATTTGTGCCGTCCTTAGTATAAGGTAGTTGATAAGTAGTTTGTAAGTTTAGGGACTGATGACCCCGTAGTTAAGTCCCATAAGCTTAACAAACATTTGAACATGTGATATTCATATCTGTACAGTACATGTAAAAGTATTTCTTATCATTTCCTTCCATGAGTGATATGTGTGTTCCATATGTTTGGTTCTTAAAACAAAGCCTTCAGCTTCCACTATTGTTTGTTCCATGCCCATCAGACAAGTAACTATGCATGTATCCTTCTGATTTCCACCAACATTCCGCGATCTTCTCTCCCCACCTATTTTTAATTTTGCTGTTTCTTCTCCAAAATTGTAGTATGCACTCAGTCTTTGTCAGTAATTCTCTCTGAGCCTTGTACAACCTCCTTCAATAGATTGCTCATGAAATTCTAAACATTTCTATGGGATGCATGTCGTAATTTTTATTTTTATTTTTCCGCCTTTGTAATTATTTCACTTTTCAGGTTTCTCGAGACCGGACTCGTCTGTCTCTGTAATCGCTGCCTATCGCGTGTAGCTGCATTTCATTTGCTTTTTTTTTTTTTAGTTCTAAACATTTCTATGGGTTGCATGCCATAGTTAATTTTCTTTATTTTTCGGACATTGAATTTATACATTTTTATCGGAACCACGTGGGTCCAAACTCCGACTTCAGGGGTTTGCAGCTAGTAACCTGAATTCACGCCATTTCTCATAAAACCAGTGCCTAGATAGTTTACTCTCAGATTGTAACTTAAAGAGTCCACCGTGATTTTGTGTGATGTATCCGATTTTTAACATCATCTTCAGTGGAGTGCGATGATGTAACGTAGCCGTGTGTCGCCGTTAGCGTGTTTGATAATCTAAATGCAACTTAACTATACTATACTCACGCGCCATCTCAAATCAGCACGACAGACCAGAGCTATCTCAGCAGTTTTATTGTATAGTGTGTTGTGTGGTATCTCTGGGTTTGCTGAATTTCGCCTACGATAACGGCGCCTGCTTCTGCCTCGTTTCAGCATGCTGATGTTGGTGAGTTTCGCTGTTGCATTGCCTGTTTGTGAGGGAGGGAGTGTTGTTTGTAAATCTTCCCCCCGGTAGCGTTAAGTTCGGTGTAATTTATGTTAATTTCAAATGTTGCGCATTGTCATTATTAGTTCCCGTAAGGAGATAAATTTTTATTGTATTATCAAAAGTGGTTTTCACATTTTGCTTGTGTTCGACTTGAATAAACAAGTTAAGTTCAGTATAATTTTGAATTGAAGTTTTCGAGCACCTTCCCCCTTTTTATTTTATATTGTTTTTCACCAATTATGAGAACAAGCTCAGATGCAGTTTTTATGAAATAACTTTAATTGTGGTGGCTTGTTTATTGATGCCTGTTTGTAAATCCTTGTGAGCTGCTACGTATATTGGCCCCTGTATCGTAAACTTACTGTTATTAGAGTAATTTTGAACCAAGTCAGTTCTCAATTTGGACCAGGGAACAAGGTTTTTGCAGCAGGGAGTAACCGGTAGCTTGATTTGATCTGATTTGATTTTCTCAGGGAAGCCAAAACAGTCTTGGTCCAACCCGCCACTGCCCGCACCGAAACTAAGTTTATTGTGCGGTATCGCTCCCTGTATATCTAGTAAAGCCAACCAATGCCCTTACCAGTTCTTTATTAGACACAATTTCTTCGGGTCTGGTTGTCCCAAATGTTCTGTGCCTTTTACTCTCCAATGCAATGCACTCGAAGATTAGATGTGATGAGTTTCTTCACCGTCATCACAGATCCTACATTTAGGGTCCTCTGCTGTTATTCCCATTGTATGTAGGTGAACCGGTAGCTTACAAGGACCTTTTGCTAATTTTACTGCCAAAATTAACCTTCTTTATAACTGTAAACTCTTATCTGGTTACATCCGCCCAGAATTAAGCTTTTATTACGTACAGTGGTCTACTTTTACAGCTGCCGCCTCCCGTTTTCGGCCTCGTTTTGCTATAGTTAAGAACTCATGGCTTTGTTTGTCGTCTGCGCTAGCGTCCGCTGGGTGGCCAGAGACAAGCTTACTTGGCAAGATGGCGAGGTGGCCGTGTTCTTAATGTCACACCAACGAAAGAGGTGACATGAGACCTCTCTGGGAGCTGTTGTAAAGGTATTGGCCAGGTAGAAAGGATTGATAAACAGTAGTCTCTGAACGCAGTTTGCATCACTTTTAGCATGCTCTACATCCAGTGTATGGTGGGGGGAGATTTTTCCATGACCTTAGGTCTACACTCTTTACTCTTGATTCTGGCTCCAATGACTGTGGAAGTAAGTACTCTGCCGAAACATGCTGAGGGGAAAGCATGGTGTTAGGACTTTCCTTTCTTTGTGATAAGGCAGTCTTTGTTTTCAGTGATAGTTTTCTTGAGTAATTCTTTCGCTTTGCGAGGAAAAGTGTTTCCTAATTTAGAGAACTCGTGTAATTCAGTGTAAATTTATTATCTGCCTTTTTAGTCCGGTGATGATTTTGTGTCCGGTTTTGCTCAAGTTAGAATACACATGTGTGGCCTTCAGCCATTGTGTAAATTTAGTGTGTTTGAATTTCTTTGCTGTTTTCAACTAACATTTTCAGGTAGCGTCTGTATCCATGAGTATGCTAAATATTTCTTAGATTTTCTTCTTTGATTCCATCTTTCCCGTCTTGTATGACCAATTGCACCACGTCCTTTAGTAATGGTTGTTACTTCTGCGTTCAGCTATGGTTTTATTAAGGGTAACTTTCTTATATATGAATTCTTGTGTGTGCTCTATTCGCTTATTCTGAATTAATTTCTATGAAATTCACAATGGTTGTACACCACGTGGTACTTATGAATAGTGAGCCGCTGCCTCCCCACACATGAGTTCGTTTAGTACACAGTATAATTAAATTTGTCATCAAGACATCCGCCATCTCATCAAGACACTGCCGATGCATCGTTTTGCTGCTGCTTTCAAGTGTTCCATTTTGTAATGTACCGTCAAGCATTATGCGTGTGTCTGTGCATGAATGAATGTGCTTTCAGTTACCCATTGTGTATTTGCAAATTTCTTCCCACCCCACCTCCATATCCGTAACAGGCAGAATCAATTTTATGATGGGCAGTAATTTTATGATGTAATTCACTTTTGTACAAGGTGTGTGCTTAATTTAGTCTCCCCATATTTATTTGCTTCTTTATTTTACTCAATAGATTATGATTTTAAAGTATCAAACCTCTGTTTTATAATTTCATTATACCAGTTCCATGTTTAATTATCTATTCATTTATTTTTAACATTGATTGTGTTTGTTAAAACGTTGGCTGCTCCCTTAAGGAGTGAGCAGTTAGATAAATTTCCGTTGTGCATGTACTGTGGCCGGTCGTAAAGTAATTTAGAGTAGCTGTGAGCGTTTTAACTTACATTTGCAGATCTCAACTGCCCGAGATCTTGCTTATTTTAATAACAGGCTACTTTCAAAGTACCCTCCACAATTAACTGTAAGAATTATTATTTAAACAGTGCCGTTACTTTGGTCTTGAAAGTCAAGTGCCACAATTTTAGCGCAATCGGATGACCGGTATGGCAGCTCATGAGATACGGTTCTAATCCAAACTGGCGATGCCCATTCAAAATTACCAATTTCGATATATTTTAATTTTTCAATTAGACCTTTGCGTTTTCCCTCCTTTTTTCTAAACCATTCTCTGTACCAAAGCAAATACAACAAACAAAAATATTCAAATCGCTCAAGCAATTTCTTATATTTGGGGACATTAAGGCACAATAACTGATTTTTATATTTTGTAGACGTTCTGTCGCATAACACTATTTTTTGAAAATATTAGAAATTTGAGTAGAAGGGTATACTACAGTACGAATGACACATGTTTCAGGTTTCAGTTTTCTCTTGTTGAAGACTTGAAAAAACAAAACGCTAAACGCCATACCACAATGGCGCGGTACAACGTTGATTGTGAACGGAAGACGTACACCCGCTGGGAGACTGTAGTTGTGAGTGCTTCGTATTTCTCCTAGCTGCTCCACAGAAGTGAATTAGTTCCTTCAGGTCTCAACGTGTATAAAGCTTTATCTCAAGATGTACCCTCTGCAGTGTGATAAGAAAGAGAACTTTAGATAACATGAGAGATTCCGTAACTGTTTTGAAAGAGTACAAAATGATCAACTTGTATGTCACGTAGTCGGAAGAAATCCACCGTTATAAATTTCATATCAGTGATACGTACAATTACAAATAAATGAATTATGACCGGGATGAAGAAACAACAAGTGAGCTAGACTAACAGGCGTTTGTGGAACATGCATTACACACAAACCATGTTTCGAATGAATCTCCCCTTTCTGGATGTTCGGAATACTGCGGCAGTAACACTTTATTAAGATTAAATATTATATATAGATGCCGCTAGTGCATTTGGTTGGGAAACAATACAGTCTATTTCGGTAAAAACACCGTTGTCGTCGCTGCAACGGTTGCTATGAAATATTGGAAAAGTCTAAGTGCAACTTCAACTCTGTTTAATTTTAGGTTTTGATTCGCAAAACCACAAGCCAGATTTAAGTTTTGTAGCAGTAGATCAAGAACCACTTGGCGGCCTCTGGTAAACGGTAGATGTGACAACGCTCGTTCATCGTGAAAACACCAAAAGGCACAAGATACGAATAAGGGTAACACGCTCGTAGGCAAGAATAATCTTAGAGTCGAAAGCTTGTGCTTTGGTTTACAAAATTCGTTGCTTCTGTTTAAGATTCCTACCAACATTGTCCAATATGTAAAGCAGAGTGTCCGTATGTTTGTACGTGTTGCATACAAATCTACAGTTTTGTTCCAATCTTTATGAAATTTTGTATAAGTAAGCTTAAATCCATGAGTACGGTCGCCGTAAGTGTAAGAATCACATACGATATATAGTTCACGAGATATCACGTCATAAACAATGAGATGCGCGAAAATGAGATGGACCGATTTCAACCAAATTTGGTACACACATTCCTCACCGTGAGGTAAGAATTTCTGCATGGTTAAGAAACACATACGGCACATGGTTCCAAATATATTACGTCATAACCAATAGAAATCGCAAAAAATGCCATATAATGCGGCGCGGCAACAAACTTTAAAGATAATTTTAAACCTTCATTAAACTTTTTCTCGCTGGCAACCATAGTAAAATGATGAAAGGAAAAAAGGTTATCGTTTACTACTTTTCCCCTGTTTATGGAGTAAAACTACGGCTCTCGGTATGACGTTACAATTTATAATTTGAACACTACAAATTGTAGCGACAGGAAATTTTACAGACAGTATACACATATATAGTTGAATGTCTCTTCTAAATTGTATCACATTCCGACACGTAGTTCATGAGATATAAGCACATAAACATTAACGTTCCGCTGTTCATGGACTAAAACTACGGCTTTCGGTATGACGTTAAAATTTATAATTCCTACACTACAAATTGTAGCCGCTGTAAATTTTGACGACAGTATACACGCATATAGTTGAGTGTATCTTCTAAATTATATCACAGAACGACACGTAATTCATGAGAGAACTTATGAGCACATAAAGAATAACGTTCATGGAAAACCGCCCCATTACGCACCAAGTTTTCAAATGTTCAAATGTTTGTATAGCTTATGGGACTTAACTACGGGGTCATCAGTCCCTAAACTTCCAAACTACTTATGAACTAGCTAACACTAAGGACGGCACAAATATCCATGCCCGAGGGGGGATTCGAACCCCCGACCGTAATCTGTTACTTCTTTACTACTAATTGTAGTCCCAAGAGATTTTACAGACATACAGCGCTTATACAAATAAATACCTGAAAAATGGCAGGAATAAATAAATAAATACCCGGGCAACACCGGGTTTTCAGCTAGTATACAATAAAATGGAGCTGTGTGTGTATAACTTAGGTATTCGGAGGCAAGGACGCCAAAGGCCACTGCCATGTATGGAATGGGGTGACGTTAGTCGTGGAGCCCAAGAGGATGGTAGCTGCCTCAAAAAATATATATAGAACAAATGTGACTGCTAAGGAAGTTACTCTTTAGTCAGATTCGTGTAGATGCAAAATGTGTAACACAAATAGTGTTGGAACTTAAAACTACGTTCGAAAATCACCCCAAATTAGAAAATATTAATTTGCGGTACATTCTCCTAGGGCACAGGTTTTGCCTAATGACAGTGAGTTTAGAGATAGAAAGTGTGTACTGAAGATACAACAACGGCTGTACAATGTTAATGATACTGTAAATGTTATAAGAAACGAAAGCCAGTAAAAAATGGATTGGTTTTTTGGCCAAGAAACTGCAGCTGAAATAAGCGTTAAGAAAAAAAGAATATCTCCTAATCGACTTAGGTAGGGTGCACAACTACCATAAGAAAAACCCATTTCTTAAGAAAATCTGGAAGACTTGCAAGCTCTTTCTATCGCTGATCGAGAAAGATGCACAACAATTGTACCAGGCGTTTCAGAGTACAGTTATCATTGAAGATGACATCGATGGTTTCATTGACAATTTACTTCGAAATAGAATGCGAATAATGACTACTAATTGCAATTTCTTGTTTCCGTAAATTTCATTAACTTTAATTTTACTGAGTTTATACGGTGGGATATGTTGTGATGTATGGTTAGTAAACAGTTACGACCATGTCGAATATAGGGAATGCTATCTTTAATTTTATATGAAGTATTTTTTGCTGTGTCATTTCCATTTTTTCAAATGTTTTATGTTTCAAAACAATCTCCATTCTGCAGTTATAGTTTTGATGCCCCTAGCAAAACTTCTTTCAACTATTTGTAGCTTTCGAAATATAATTTGCTTTTTATTTAAGTTTTTTTTTTCAATTAAATAAATAAACTCTTCCAGTTCCTCAGATAATGAAAGGCATGTTGCTTATCAATTGTTAAAATAAATATATTGTTCAGTTATGCATAATGAGAATAAAGGACTCTTTACTCGTTTAATGATGCATAACAAAAGCTCACAACAGGCAATTAAGCATAGGTAGACCAACGACCATTTTCGTTTACTTTTTAGTGTTGTTTACAGTTTAATTACGCTGAAGTTCTACTTCTAAGTGAAGCAAAAATAACCCTTTCTCCGTACTAAAAATTGGGAAAATTCAATAATAAGTACATTTTGAAAGGAACAGAAATTTTGGGCCCATTTATCTCACGTATTACATTTTGGCGTTTGGTCTAGTTATGTATAAAAGTGCCCGTCTCCTACTACAGCAATGGACCGGTTTCAACCAAATTTGGTAAAAATATTCTTTACAGTCAAAGAACAATCAATATGTGGATAAAAACCACCAACGACACATAAGGCCTCGTAACTCCAGTATAAAGCTACGCTCCAAACATATTCCTTCATTAAAGACTTCCTATCAAATTACTATTCAGTAATAAGAAAGTTCTTCAGAATTGCTCATTTTCCCCATTGCAATTCTGTAGTTTCTATCTTTTCTTTATTGCCCAAATAACAAAACTCGTCTTCCATTTTTATTGTCTCGTTATCTAATCTTATTTCATTCAATTGTTCTTCATGTTCTTTGCTGACTCCAACACAATTGCATTGTCATCAGCAAACGGTATACTTTTTATATTTTCCATGGATTGTGAATCTGTTTCCTAATTTGTCCTTACTTTTCTTCGCAGTTTGCTTAGTGCATAGTCTGAATAACATTGAGCAAAGGTTACAACCCTGTCTTACTCCCTTCCAAACCACTGCGTCCCTTTCATGCCCTTCTACTCTGCCGTCTGATTTCTGTATAAATTTAATATGATTTTTCGTTCCTTACATTTTATCCCTGTTAGATTAGATTAGATTATTTATTTGTTCCGTAGATCCATATTGAGGGGATCCTCGTGGATGTGGAACATGTCAAGAAACAAAATTTACAAGTTGAATAACAGATAATACTGATAATATAAATACAAATACATACACTTATAAATACAGATACATAATTTTTAAGGGTTTTTTTTTTTTTTGCTGATAATATAATAATACTAATATAGTATGAGTGCATGCATCATTTGGTACAATTTATAAATTCACTAATGGAGTAGAAGGAGTTGGCCACTAGAAAGTTTTTTAGGTTCCTCTTAAACTGATCTTTATTTGTAGCTAAATTTTTTATACTTGATGGTAAATTATTGAAAATGTGTGTTCCTGAGTAGTGGACCCCTTTTTGAACTAAAGTAAGTGCTTTTAAATCCTTGTGTAGATCATTTTTATTTCTAGTATTGTATGCATGAACTGAGCTGTTTGTTGGGAAAAGGGATATATTATTTATGACAAATTTCATTAAGGAATAAATATACTGAGAGGCAGTAGTTAATATACCCAGTTCTTTGAAGAGGCTTCTACAAGACGTCCGTGAATTTACTCCACAAATAATACGTATTATACGTTTTTGGACTCTGAAGACTTTTGACTGACTTGAAGAGTTACCCCAAAATATTATACCATATGACATTAAGGAATGAAAGTAAGCAAAGTATGCAAGCTTTGTTATTTTTATGTCTCCCATGTCTGATAACACTCGTATTGAAAATACAGATTTGTTGAGTTGTTTCTGCAGTTCTGTGGTGTGCTCCTCCCAACTAAATTTATTATCAAGCTGTAATCCCAGGAATTTAATACTGTCAACCTCTTCTATCTGCTCTTCTTCATACTTAATGCATATGCTGTCAGGAAATCTCTTACATGTTCTGAACTGCAAGTAGTGCGTCTTTTCAAAGTTTAATGACAATGAGTTGGCTTTAAACCATTTATTAATGTTCATGAAAATATCATTAGCAGACTTTTCTATCACTATACTTGACGTACTCTTTATTGCAATACTTGTATCATCTGCAAACAAAACGAACTCTGCTTCTGGTAGTGTAACTGATGAGAGATCATTAATGTACACAAGAAAAAGCAATGGCCCTAAGATGGATCCTTGTGGGACACCACATGTAATTTCTTCCCAATCCGATGATGACTGTTGGCCTAATTCACTAGTCACTTGCACTGACACCCTTTGTTTCCTGTTAGTGAGGTACGACTTGAACCATTTTGCAGCATTTCCCGTGACCCCATAGAATTCTAATTTACTTAAAAGGATGTTATGGTTCACACAATCAAATGCCTTTGACAAATCACAGAAAATACCTGCTGCTTGCAATTTATTATCTAATGAATTAAGCACATTCTCACTGAAAGTGTAAATAGCCTTCTCAATATCGGAACCTTTCAGAAATCCAAACTGTGTTCTAGACAATATGCCATTTGCGGTTAAGTGGTTGAGAAGCTGCTTGTACATTACCTTTTCTATAATTTTTGAGAATGCTGGCAAAAGTGAAATGGGTCTGTAGTTTGATGGTATCTCTTTATCCCCCTTCTTGAAGAGAGGTTTAATATCTGCATATTTTAGCCAATCAGGAAATGTTCCCGTTATAACAGACTGGTTACACAAATAACTTAAGATTGTGCTAAGTTCACAAGAACAAGCTTTAATTAACTTTGTTGATATTTCATCGTAACCACTGGAATTCTTTGTTTTTAAAGATTTTATTATGGAAGATATTTCTTGTGGTGAAGTGACTGACATATTCATGTGTGTGAAGTTATTTGTAAATGCTAGTTTCAAATATTCAAGCGCATTATTTACTGACCCAGACAATCCCATACTATCAGTAACGGATATAAAGTACTTGTTAAATAGATTTGCCACACTATGCCCATCAGTTACTAATGTCTCAGCTACTCTTAATCGTACCTGCTCTTGTTCCTTTCTGGTTCTACCAGTCTCTTCTTTCACTATATCCCATATTGTTTTTATTTGGTTTCCTGATGTTGCTATCTTCTTTTCATAGTGCATTTGTTTAGATACCTGAATAACTTTTTTAATATTTTACAGTATTCCTTATATTTAGTTAAATCATCATAATTGCAACTACTCTTGGCTGATAGATACATTTTCCTTTTTGTCTTACATGTCTTGTCTTACCTTCAGAATTTTAAAGAGTGATTGTCAAAAGTTATAAAAGCAGGTTTACCTTCTCCGCAACGTCAGATACTACCATTTATAGCCTGCCACCCCTACACTTACCGGTCAATTACGAATTAAGTATCCTGTTGCCTAAATCAATAATTAGTTGGAAAAGGCAATCGTCGCAAATTTAATCCTGATAAATGTAATGGTTATAACTTGATCATTGCCGCAGCGAATCCGTGCACGACAACGATGGGAAATTTGGTGGAGAAAATTTGGAAAATATTTTTATAAGTTGTTCAAATTACCAAAATGTTGAACAATATTTTGCTAGCACCCACCTACTTAGGGAGACATGACTATCCCAATAAAATAAGAGAAATCAGATCGAAAACCGAACGATTTAGGTGTTCTTTCTTCCCGCGCGCTATTAGAGAATGAACGGTAGAGAAAAGTTGTGAAAGTGGTTAATGAAACCTCTGCCAGGCACTTGAATGTGATTTGCAGAGTATCTATGTAGATGTAGATGTAGAACTGACTGGATTTAGCAATAGAAATGGTTTGCAGTCACCACGCTCACTGAATGAGCGAACAAATTTTGGGAACTGGTTTAATTATGAGAGTTAACTAATGAAAGGTTCATGAAGTAGGCAGGTTGATATCGAATTCACACTATGCTAAAGTAGGCCAAGCACCAAAACCAAAGGAGACCACATCTTCTGAAAATTAAATCATCGGTAACACAATGCAGTAATCTTACAACTATTGCGTGTTAATAAGCAGCAATCAGAAGCAAACTCTCGTTTTTGTCTACGTAACTATAATATTTGTAACTAGTCAGTCTTATTGAAAGCTCTCAGTCAAAGATTTGGTTATTCTTACAATTTCAAAGTCCCTAACTAGGCCAGCGTATCTGTTACATCGATATACATATTACTTCATTTACAATATTAAAATCGGCCTACGAAATTAACATTATATACGAAGTACAACCACATAAATAAATCTAAACGTATATATAGAATACAATACACATACGTATTTGCGTAATACATTTATCACTGGATTCATGAGAAAGAAAAGAAGAAGAACCTTATGTTATTCATTGTGTTGTCGTGTTACACATTCTTCTATAAATAAAGCGAGATGAATTTAATTGATGAAAGGAGAAAATATAAAAATGCAGTAAATGAAACAGGCAAAATGGAGTACAGACGACTAAGAAATGAGATTGACAGGAAGTGCAAACTGGCTAAGCAGGAGTGGTTAGAAGCCAAATGCAAATCTGTAGAAGAATGTATAAGAAGGGGAAAAGTAGATACCGCCTACAGGAAAATAAAAGAGCATTTGGGGACAAGAAAAGCAACTCCACGAATATCAAGAACTCAGATGGGAAACCAGTTCTCAGCAAAGAAGGAAAAACTGAAAGGTGGAAAGAGTACATAGAGCAGCTCTACAAAGGAAATGAACCGAGAGACGATGTTGTAGGAAGGGAAGAGGAAGTAGATCAAGATGAAATAGAAGATACTATACTGAGAGATGAATATGACAGAGCCCTGAAAGACCTAGGTCGGAACAAGGCCCCAGGAGTAGATGACATACCCTCAGAGCTACTAATGTCTCTGGGACAAAACTATTTGAACTGGTGTGTAGGATGTATGAAACAGGTGAAATACCATAAGACTTTAAGAATAATGTAATAATCCCCATTCCAAAGAAATCAGGCGCAGACATGTGTGAAAATTACAGAACCATTAGTTTGATAAGTCATGGTTGCAAAATTTTAACACGAATTATCTACAGGAGAATGGAAAAGCTGGTAGAAGCTGACCTAGGGGAAGATCAGTTTGGATTCAGGAGGAACGTAGGAACCCGGGAGGCAATACTCACTTTACGTCTTATCTTAGAAGATAGATTAAGGAAAGGCAAACCTACATTTATAGCTTCTGTAGACTTGGAGAAAGAGTTTGAAAATGTTGACTGGAATACACTCTTTCAAATTCTGAAGTCAGTAGGGGTAAAATACAGGGAAAGGAGAGTTATTTACAACTTGTACAAAAGCCAAAATGAAAATGTTGACTGGAATACACTCTTTCAAATTCTGAAGTCAGTAGGGGTAAAATACAGGGAAAGGAGAGTTATTTACAACTTGTACAAAAGCCAGACCGCAGTTATTAGACTTGAGGGGCATGAAAGGGAAGCATCAGTTGGAAAGGGAGTAAGACAGGGTTATAGCCTTTCACCGATGTTATTCAATTTGTACATCGAGCAGGCGGTGAAGGAAAGCAAGGAAAAATTTGGAATAGGGATTAAAGTTCAGGGGGAAGAAATAAAAACATTGAGTTTTGCTGATGACATTGTAATTCTGTTAGAGACAGCAAAGGACCTGGAAGAGCAGTTGAACGGAATGGACAGTGTGTTGAAGAGAGCGTATAAAATGAACAAGAGCAAAACAAAAATAATGTAATACGGTCTTAGAAAATCAGGCGATGCTGAAGGAATTAAATTAGGTAACGAAACAGCGAAGGTGGTAGATGAGTTTTGTTACTTGGGTAGTAAAATAACATGCGATGGTCGCAGTACAGAGGATATAAAATGCAGAATGGCAATGGGAAGAAAAGCATTTTTGAAAAGAGAAATTTGCTAACATCGAATATTGATTTAAGTGTAAGGAAGTCTTTTCTGAAGGCATTTGTGTGGAGTGTTGCCTTCTACGGGAGTGAAACATGGACGATAAGCAGTGCGAACAGGAAGAGAATAGAGGCTTTTGAAATGTGATGCTACAGAAGAATGCTGAAAATTAGGTGGGTAGATCGCATAACTAATGAAGAGGTACTGAAAAGAATTGGTGAGAAAATGAATTTTTGGCATACCTTGACTAAAAGAAGGGATCGCTTAGTAGGACACATTCTTATACTTCGAGGAATCGTAAATATAGCATTGGAGGGAAGTGTGTGGGGTAAAAATCGCAGAGGGAGACCAAGAGATGGATACAATAAGCAGATTCAGACAGACGTAGGTTGCCGTTCTTATGTAGAGATGAAAAGGCTTGCTCAGGATAGAGTAGGGTGGAGAGCTGGATCAAACCTGTCTCCGTACTGAAGACCATAACAACAACTACAATTTCAAAGTCCGTGACTAGGCCAGCGTGTCTATTACATCGATATAAACATTACTTCATTTACAATATTTAAATTGGCCTACAAAATTAACATTATATATGAAGTACAACCACATAAGTAAATGTAAACGTATATATAAAATACAATACACATACGTATTTGCGTAATACATTTATCACTGGATTCATGAGAAAGAAAAGAAGAAGAACCCTATGTTATTCATTGTGTTGTCGTGTTACACATTCTTCTACAAATAAAGCGTGATAGTATTTTGTAACCATGACATTAAACTGATAGTTCTGTAATTTTCGCAACTGTTTGCACTTGAATTCCTTTGAATTTGTGTTATTACATTATACGAATGCATGATATGACGGCTATGTTAGTGACTAAGCGGCCTGTTGCATCGTCGTCGCCTAGCAGCGCTGCTGCTCACTGCCTCGCCATGTATGGTTCTGATTACGCATGCTTCCCGCATCCGCTGCGTCCTCTTCAACCTTGCTATGGCTGGGTCCCAGCCTGAGTTGTAAGCTGACGTCCGTATTAATGGTGTTCTCCGTCATTTTAATTGTTATTGCTTCTTTATGTCATTATAGCAAAACCCTTCCGCTTTTTGCTGTTTATAACATGACAACTAATCCACTACCAAATATTAAGAACACGATACCATCAAACTTAATTGAAACGTTCGATACCAGTAACTTGACACACCAAATACTTAATTTTAGCTTGTGATACACGTATTGACAGAAATACAATTACATAACCTTCATTGTTTCGGGTATTGTCACGAAGTATTAAGACAACATATTCACATATAATATATGTATTAGAACATTACGTACGGTATTTTAGCACTTTGTGGATATGAAAATCTTCTGTTAATAGCTTGTAAAATGAAATATATCAATGTAAACTGGTCATGCATATATTGCAATCTGCTCTGTTGTGTAAAAGATTTTGAAGCCTTTTAATTACTAAGTCACTGATATGGATTAATAGCGGTTTCATTACTCATTTGAAACAAATTGATCATATTTTAGAATATTTGAACGTTATGTTATTTTTCAGAAAGCACCACAGAATCCAAAAGAGATGCTGTTGTGAATTATTATAACACGCCTTTTAAGTTGTCATTTTCACTTCTTTGTTTGTTTATATATTGAACTGTCATTGTCATTCTTTTTAAATGGTTCTAAAGCTAATATCTGTTAACTTCATGTCAACAATAAATATGTCATTGTCATTCTGTTTAAATGGTTCTAAAGGTAACATCTGTTAACTTCGTCTCAAAAATAAATATTTGTATCTATGTTTAGTACGTAAACAGTCAAAAATAAATATGTCATTGTCATTCTGTTTAAACTGTTCTAAAGGTAATATCTGTTTACTTCATGTCAAAAATAAAAATGTCATTGTCATTCTGTTTAAATGGTTCTAAAGGTAATATCTGTTAACTTCATGCCAACAATAAATATTTGTATCTTTTTTTAGTACGTAAACAAAAGATCAAATTTACGATTTTTGTGTTTCTATAAAACCAGATTGCACTTAGCCTCTTGGTCAGTTGACGTCTGGACGAGATGCTAGGAGCCTGTATTGTTTGCAAACATAGTATCCAAAGAGGTCGCAAAGGCTTTCGAGTACAAGAGCCAAGATGGCGGAATCTTAGTGTCTTTTGTTTAATTGGTTAAAAAGTGAATACATTCGTAATTTGTGGCTATTACTGAGTTTCATTTGCCTGCTTAAAATCTGGACTTCTGCCTTTGTGGGAATCATATTCCAAGACAACGAGACCATCTCAACTTTGAATTTTTCATCGATATAATACAGAGATACTGTGTATTCCGCTACCCTATGTTCTCAATGTGCTATCTTTGTCGTGTTATGACACACACGAGCACAGAATTTATTCGAGCTTAAAATGTCATGGTAGCAGGGATATTACAAGTTACAGCTGTTTCGTTGAATCGAATTCGGTGTCGATTTTCTGATGAATTTTTCCGAGCAACAAAGACTAGGCTCCCTTGTGTTCCTTCCGGTGTTGTTCCACAGTGCACACTGTTTGTCCAATATAACAACAGTCACAGTCGCAGGTATCTTGTAAGATCCTGGTGTTCCGAGGCCTACATCGTCTTTCAGAGACCTCATCAATTGTCATTTTTGCTGGGAGCCTGAATTTTGCCTGAAAACAGATGCAACATTGTGTCTCTGCAGGAGATGGCTAATCTTTCCCGACACTGTTCCACAGAAAGACAAAAACGCAAGATTCAGAACGCTGCATTTTTGCGCTGGATATAGCTGACGGAGCATACAGTTACCGATCCATTTGTGCTGGCTTCCCGTAGACGTGGGCATTGGTATTCCGGCGGACGTGGACGCCAAGGAATGGCAATGCTCCGTCTTTTTCTACCTCAATCTGAACCTAATGTGGTCTTGAAAACTATTCATGTGATGTAAACAATTTTCCTAGTTTCTCACTTCCATGAGACCATACGGCGAATGTATTATCGACGGAGCGGTAGAAACAACTTGTCTGTGCTACTTGGCTGTGTTTAAGCTGGTGTCCTCAAATTTTTCCATAAAGACCTTGTTTATGGTTGGAGCTATCTGATCGAAATATTGGCTTCCATATAGACGTGTGCTCAAACAGTGCCACAATTGATGTGTTGCTGTGTTCTTGTCGGCAGACTGGTTTGATGCAGCTCTCCACGCTACCCTGTCCTGTGCAAGTCTCTTCATCTGAGAATACGATCGGCAACATACATCCTTTTTAATCTGCGTACTGTATTCGTCCCTCGGTCTCCCTCTTTGATTTTTACCTCACACACTTCCTTCTAATGCTAAGTTGACGTCTCAGAATGCGTCCGACCAACCTATCCCTTCTCTTGGTCAGGATATGCCAGGAACTTTTCTCCAAAATTCTGTTGCGTAACTCCTCATTAGTTACTTCATCTACCCATCTCCATCATTCTCTTGTAGCGTCACATAGCAAAAGCTTCTATCATCTTTCTGTCTGAAATCCTTATCGTCCATGTTTCACTCCCATACAATGCTACATTATACACAAAATAAATGCTTACAGAAAAGACTTCCTAACATTTAAATTAATATTGGATGTCAACAAATTTCGCTTCTTCACAAACGCTTTTCTTCCCATAGCCATTGTGGGTTTTATATCTTCTTTACTTCGGCCATCACATGTTATTTTGCTACCCAAATAATAAAACTAATCTACTTCTTTCTCATTACCTATTCTAATTCCTTCACCATTGCCTGTTTTTCTGACGCTACATTCCATTACCCTCGTTTTACTCTTGTTCATGTTCACCGCATACCTTCCTTTCAAGACACTATGCATACTGTTCAATTGGTCTTCCAGGTTCATTTGCTGTCTCTGATAGGATTACCATGTCATCGGAAAACCGCAAAGTTTTTTATTTCTTCTATCTGAACTTTAATGCCCTCTCCAAATTTCTCCTTGCATTGCTTTACAGTTTGCTCAATGTATAGATTGAACAACAATAGCGAAAAGCTGTCTTAATCCTTTCCCAACCACTTGGTCCCTTTCATGCCCTTCCACTTTAATAACTTCTGTCTGGGTTTTGTATAAGTTGAATATAACTCTTCCCTCCCTATATCTTACTTGCTACGTTCAGAATTTGAATGAGTGTATTCAAGTCAACATTGTCAATAGCTTTCTCCAGATCTACAAACGCTATAAAAGTAGGTTTGTCTTTCCTTAACCCATTTTCTAAGATAGGTCGTAATGTGAGTATTGACTCCCATGTTCCTACATCTCTCGTTAGTATTTTTCAACCATGACTTATTAAAATGATAGTTCAGTAATTTTCACATTTGTCGGCACTTGCCTTCTTTGGAATTGCCTTCTGGAAGTTGGTGGGTTCTTCCCCTATCTTATACATCTTGCATACTAGGTGGAATAATTTCTGCATGAGTGGCCGCCTAACGGTATCAGCAGTTCAGACGGAATATCATCTACTCCAGAGGCCTTGTGTATATTCAGATCTTTCTATGCTCTGTCAAATTTTTCTCGCAGTATCGTATTTCCTACCTTATCTTAGTCTATTTCGTCATGCCTTCAAGTTTATTTACTTTGTATAGGTCCTCTCTATATACCTTCCACCTTTCAGGTTTCCCTTCTTTGCTTAGCGCTAGTTTCCATCTGAGTTCTTGATATTTATACAGCTACTTTTCTAGACTCCAAATGTCTCTTTTATTTTCCTGTTGGCTGTAATTATCTTTCCCCGTCTTTCTTCATTCTTCTATGGTCTTGCATTTCTCCTCTAGCCACTCCTGCTTAACCAGTCTACACTTCCCGTTAAGCTCATTTTTCAAACGTCTGTAATCCCTTTTACTTGCTTCACTTGCTGCAAATTTTCTCCTTTCATCAACTAAGTACAGTATCACCTATGTTATCCAGGGATTTCTATTAGGCGTTGACCTTCTACCTGTATGACCCTCTGCGGCCTTCACTATCCTATCTCTCAGAGCTAACCATTCTACTGTTATTATGTTCCTCCGTTTCAGACAATCCTTGGCTAATGCTCCATTTAAAACTCAGAACCACCTGTGGTTCTTTCAATTTGTCCATATTGCATCACCTCAATTTTCTAGATTTTTTTGTAGTCACTTAAATTTTAATTTGCAGTTCATAACCAACAGGTTATGGTCAGAGGCTATATCTGCCCGTGGATATCTCTTAGAGTTTCATACCTAGTTTCTAAACCTATGCCTTACTATTATAAAGTCGATGTGATTTCTTCCAGTGTCCCCTGGTGTCTTCCACGTATACAGTCTTCTTTCATGATTAAACCAAGTGTTTTTGATGATTAAGTTGTGATCGATACAAAATTAGAATACGATTTCCTTTTTTTTCCAGTCCATATTCCTACTTTTCCCTTTCCTACTACCGAATTCCAGTCCCCCATCACAATCAAGGTGTACCCTCTCTTAACTGCCTGAATGATTTCTTCTATCTCCTCATACATTCTTCTATTTCATCATCGGCAGAGCTAGTTGTCATATAAAATTGTACTACTGTGGTCGGTGTTGGTTTCGTGTCTATCTTTGCTATGATAATGCGTTCACTATATTGTTCATAGTAACTTAACCGCATTCGTATTTTCTTATTCATTATCGGATCTACTCCTGCGTTACCTGGGTTACCACCAATAAATACTGGTAATCCTGCTACTGAACTTCACTAATCCCTACCATGTCTAACTTTAACCTATTCTTTCTCTTTTCAAATTTTCTAAATTATCTACCCAATTAAGGGATAGGACAATCCTCGCTCCGATTCGAGGAAAGTCTGTTTTGTTTTTATTTATGATGACATACGCCTCAGTAGGGAGTATTTTACCTCCAGATTATTTTACCCAAGAATATGCCATCATCATACAGTAGAGCTCGGGAAAAATAACGACCACAGTTTCCGCTTGCGGCGTCAGTCATGGTCTGCACGGCCGCTACGGTTGGAGGTTCGAGTCCCCCCTCGGGCATGGATGTTTGTCTCGTCTTTAGTAAAAAGTAGTTCAAAAGTAGTTTGAAAGTTCAGGGACTGATGACCCTGCAGTTAAGTCCCTTAAGCTTAAGAAACAAACATTTACGCTTGCTTTGAGCCGTTCACAGTAACTATTTGGCAAAGCCACATTAGCTGATGTTACAAGGCCATCTCAGTCATCATCCAATACTGAAAAGGCTGCTGCCCCTCTTCAGGAACCACACGTTTGTCTGGCCTCTCCACAGATACCCCTCCACTGTGGTTGCACCTACAGTACGGTTATCATTGAGGCACGCAAGTCGCCCCACCTCGGCAATGTCTGTGGTTGATGAGGAGGTCCCCCACCTTTGTACTATCAAATAAATGACAGAAGAGATCCAAGCAGTCTTTGGTCAGAACACGCAGAAATACGGAGACCAAGATGAAGCTGTTTGATGCGGCTGATAAAAACTTCTGTGTTGCTTAAGTGGTGCCTACAGCGATCCACATGGTGTGAGTAGCGTGGCCAGATGTGTCACCATTTTGTAACTCAGTGATACTGGCAATGGACCGAGTGGCGTTTCTGTATTGTGAATTTTAGGCAGCCTATAAAGCGTAGGTGATCTCAATGTCTTTTCCAATGATGATTACTTAAGAAGAGCAGACGTCTATCTCATTACTGTTGTGGTCAGTTATCTTGGCAGTTTCCGGTAGGTATCCTTCTCGAGAATCAGTTGAATATTAGGGTCTTGGACAGCCTGATTCAGAATGACGGTTGCAGCGTAATCTGGGAGAAGCACTTGAGGAGGCCGCTACAAATTTCGCAAAGACTTCAGTGGTTTATATTTTGAAATAATTCGTCACATTTAGAAACGAATTGTGCCTGAACTCTGTTTTGCATTTGCGGGTCGTTTGCTCTATCCCACATTAAAAAAATCACAGACATGGAAGTTGCTAGACGTTGTTACTGTTACTTGAGTGCCAAAATGGTGGTTGCGTCTCTCTCTGTATCTCCGCCATATTGATGACTTTTTTCATTTGATTTTCTTTCTGCACCTTGTTCTTTAGAGAGCCGGATAAATTTCCCTATATGTTTCTCTATGGTCCTCTTCTGCGATAACATCTATTATAGTAAGGTTCTTGCGCCGATTCTACATCTACAAGGATACTCTGCAAATCACATTGAAGTGCATAGCAGAAGGTTCGTCGACCTACTTTTATGACATTTCTCTATAGTTCCGCTCTGTAATAGCTCGCGGGAAAAAGGAACACCTAAATCTTTCCGTTTTCGATCTGATTTCTCTTATTTTATTATGATGGTCACGTCTCCCCTTGTAGGTGGGTGCTAACATTATATGTTCACATTTTGAAGAGAATGTTGGTGAAAGAAATTTCCCAAATAGATCTCGCCGCAACAAATAACGCCTTTCTTTTCATTATTTCCACCCCAACTCTTGCATACAAAACGAGCTGCTCTTCTCTGAATTTTCTCTACATCGTGCGCCAGTCCCACCTGCCGCGGTAAAGTGGCTGAGCGCATTGAGGCGCTATGCTCCGATGCGCGAGGAGGCCGTTTCCCGCCTGGGGTTCTAATCCCCCCCCCCCCCTCGGGAATGGCTGTTTGTGTTGTCTTTAGCATATGGTAGATTATAAGTAAGTTTAGGGACTGATGACTCCGCAGTTAAGTCGCTTAAGCTTAATAAACATTTGAAAATTTTTTGAGTCCCACCTGGTGTGGATCCCACAATTCCCAGCAATACTCCAAAATAGGACGCACAACTGTTGTGTAGATAGTTTCTTTAGTAGAACTGTTGCATCTTCGAAGTGTTCTGCTAATGAAACGTAGTCTTTGGTTCGCCTTTCCTGCAATATTTTCTATGTGTTCTTCCCAATTTAAGTTGTTCGTAATTGTTACTCCTGGGTATTCAGTTAAATTACGGCCTTATTACTGACTTATCGTGTAACTGAAGTTTAACAGATTTCTTTTAGTGATCATATGGATGACCTCACACTTATCATTCAGTCCCAACCCAGTTTCTCTTGTAAGTAAACGAACTGCAAGTAGCTGGTGAACATTTGAGTGCAGCTGCCTCCTAGGGAAGTGTATCCTTTCCCGCAGCAGAGTGAAGTTAGCACGACGATTGATTCTTCTGGCTATCGTGGGCTTGATGTGACTGCTCATCACGCCACAACGTGGAGCTCCAGAATAATTACTGCACTCTCTGCAAACGCAGCCTGGCGTAGTCGACGCTGACAAGATACCTCCTGGGACCTCGTCTAACTTGCAGCGTGTACTAGGTCCTTCCACTTGAGTTTTTTTCTCCCAACGTATCGGCCACCAACCATACAACAGTTATCATTACAGTCGACATAATCAACTTCGGACAGTCAGCAACTTTATTATTTAAAGCAATTCTCATTTTTTGCCAGTTACATTTGCGTCATTACCTATTCTTAAACTGTGTTTGACCCACTGGATCATAATCAGATCTAAAACAAATGAAAATTAAATATTTACTAACTGACGTTTTACTATAAGTAAATGTTAAGAGTGAATAAAATTTACATGTAGCACAACTGTATATAAATGAAGGTGTTTCCCTAGTAGTTGCGAACGCAACGCATAATACTGTGTTTTGCAAGTGTATTCAATTTTTTTTAATTTGTTGTCAGATGGAGCAAAGGAAGAGGGGGGGGGGGTTGGAACTGGGAGAACTGGAGCGAGAGAGAGAGTGGTTAAAAGAGGGGAGTGATGGAGATACAATGAATTATGTAAAATTAAATTGCATAATTTTTTCGTTAAAATATTCAAACTGCAGACTAATGTATGTGTGACATTCCAGATGGCATAAAATACTAGTGAGATATTTAAAACGTCTATCAGGTGTTAAAACAATGAAGCTGAAAACAATACAGCAGGTCTTATTCTAAAATTTAAACGTTAAATTGAATAGAATTGTTGTTAGTTACTTACCTGAACAGTATGTGAAATATTCAAATACATATAAGCATATAAGCAGTGTAATGCAGAGTTAGTTTGTACCTACTTCTACTGGGTAATGGTGGTGTGTGTTGCCAGTTTTTCCTCTAGCCTCAGAGAAAACTTTTCAGGCTTATTTACATAGTCTTCGTCACTGACTAGAATCGAGCGCTGTCCTTGTGACTAAAGCGGTATGTCTCTTTATCTATTTATTTAAATTATATATGATCTTACTTTCATTATTTTTTCTTTATAACGCATCAGTGACTTGACTGCCGTATCATTCCATTTACTAATAGAAAGTTTTGCTATCACCAACTCATGTGATCTATAATTCTCTTTCTATATCTCTGCACTACTGTCATTTTGGGATTATTATTTAAGCCTTTCGACAAAATAGCTATCTCTTAATCTGTAAGAGGAATATCTCTAAGATTTAAAGGCTTATCAAGGTTGTCATGTTTTTCCTTTAGCTACAGTACTTTTTTCACTTTTCCTTCCTCCTGTCATACAACTATGCGTGGGCTGTCAAACGCTACAGAGGATAAGAAAGTCGTCGGGTTTAAGCGAAATAGGTATAAATCATGATTTAAGCTTTTATTTTTCCTCAGTATTGGACGAGTTTTTCCTCCTATATTTCCTGTTTTAACTTTTACTTATTTTGGAATAACATTAGGAATTCCTTGTCCAACGTAATTTTACATTTTTTTCGTTGATTTTGGCTGCAGCTCAGTAAAGTAAAACTGTCTCTCACCATCTGACAGGGCCCCTTTTTCATTATAGTCTACAAAAACAACTTGGCAGAATCAGCAACTGGATTATTTAAAGCTGTTATCATTTTTCAGAGCCTCAGTTATGAATATTTTCAGTTCGACAACATATTTCGATACGTTGGATTATCTTCAAACGTAAAACAAATACAAACCAAACATGTACTTCGTGACTTTTACAGTAAGTAGATTTCATAATGAATAAATGTATATATAATACAATTATACATAAATGAAAATGTAAATTTTTTTGAACTTTTATTACATTGATTACTGAAGTTTAGTTTTATTTATAGATCTTATTTAATGACGACGATCGTTTCGGCTGTTTGCCATTCTCAAGTCTGTCAACTGCAATATAAACATGCATACATATTTCCTTTATGTCTAATTTATAATATTTGGTTTAAATATTTACGATTTCCTCTTACAGTTTAATGTTCTGGAGTTATTTCGTTTGCTCATATATACTATAAAATGTATGTATTGAGCAAGTTTTTTTTTTTTTTTTTTTTTTTTTTTTTTTTTTTTTTTGAACTCTTATTAATTTTAGATTATAGATCACTCTATTGTATAAAAGATCATAATATTTTATGCTTGTTTTCAACGATATAATTTATATTAATATGTTTGGTGTTTACAGCATGAAGTGTCGAAATCAATAACTTTTCCAAATATCGTTTGTGCTTTGAATTTGTTTTCTCTTTAACTTTGTCTGGAAATGCATCAATGTGTGATTATATATTTCAAGTTCTTCCAGAATACACATTACCTTTCCCTTTGGTACACGATATAGAATTTTCATTGGTTTTTCTATTCATTCTGCTTTGAGCGTATGGTCACGTAAGTGTATTAAAATACCACAAAATTAATAATAGTGCGAAAACTAATAACTTGCTCAATACATTTTATAATGTATATGAGCAAACAATACCACTCCAGGTCATTAAACAGTAAGAGGAAATGGTAAATAAAAGTTTAACATGTCACTTTCTGACCCAATGTATGCTGCGGACCCACCAGAAAAGGAGCATTTGAAAGGGTTTACGTAGCTGTTAAGACGCTATACTCTCGTTTCATTGTGACATATCAAGTACTGCGCTTTACGAGTGCGTTCAAAACTTTAATTTGCAGTCATGTGCATTTGTAGGAAGGGGAGAGGAAAGGGTAAGCAGCAAAACTACCCCAAAGTGATAAGGAGAAGGGGAAAGAGGCAGGAAAGGGAGGGGGGAGAACGCTGTGCATAAGGTTCAGTGGTCAGTTACATAAAAATATATTTCGGTTACAGAATTTACAGGCATAAAATACTATGTAAATGAGGTAATTATAACTTGCATTAGGTCTTAAATATTAAAGGTGTAAAACAATTGCGAATAGAAAAAATTGCACTGACGTGTTTTACGGCCCACTGTAGATTTGTAGTTTTATAAGTTTTTGCAAACATTTTGGACCTCAATGATAATCTAAATAATAATTAATTAATTAATATGAGTGTCTGAAATCCTTTTAGGAAAAAATATAAGTAGTGGCAGGTTTCGAACTACCGATCTTGCACGCCATTGTCCAGCACCTTGCCTGCTACGCTGTGGCTATAAATCACAATAGCAACTCTTTAATTTCATACTATTGATGGGCGTTGTTAACTGATGTTAATAACAGCATTTGTAGACATTAGATTATCATTTATCGTTCGAAGAACGATGTGTGTGTGTTAATTCCTCAGTGTGCCGTTGCTTTGATATGACAACGTGTAAGTTACAATCAGAAAATCATCAAATACGCAAGGAATGTCACGTGACATCTCCAAACGGCTGGTTTTCGTTAATCCAATGGAGGGTGTCAAATCTCCGTTATTTTGCAAATATGTCTCAAACGATAAGAGATATGATAAAACATAAGGGAACTAAATTGTAGAGAATTTTCTCCTCTAACAATTAGGTTATTCAATTTTCGTGACAGATGAACGGTTCGTTTGCAATTACAATTATATTACAAACAGCTTTTTTTGGTTTTACTACCGTATTTTTTGTCCGAAAAATGTGAAAAAGGGAGGTTCTGGTCTCTAGTGGCCTACAATCATGTCTGTAAAATTTGGTGCTGATCGGTTGAACGGTTAGTCTTAAAACAGGGAACACGTTACGGGCAGACAGACATCCCAAAATCTCCGTTATTTTTGCAAATATCTTTGAAACGCTACGGGATATCAAAAAAACATAAGATAGCAAAGTTGTAGAGAATTTTCTTCTCTACAAATTCGGTTATTAAATTTCCGTGGCAGATGAATAGTTAAGCCGTTATTTTCATTTAAATTTAGAGCTGTCAAAAGACACTTTTAGTGTTACTACCGTAACTTAAAGTGGGCCAATACATTTACATTGAAAATGTAAAACAACAAAGGATAAAGTTATGAACACTCTCAAAGCCTAAACACACATTTTTATGAAATTCTCGTTAAAAAAAAATACTGAACAATGACTGCAAAATATTGAAATACATGTAGACAGCATATTATGGAAGTTAATAGCTTCTGCTTGATGGCGCTGTGCGGCGCGCAGTTTTTCGTGCACTGTTATGTGCGGAAGCAGTGTGTACAACGCGCAGCTGCTAGGAAGGCGTGTGTGCCGATGTCACTTCTCTTCTCGGAAAGTAGGGCACTGCATTATGCTGGGCGGCTAGAAGAGGCCTTCGAAGTTTCGAGAATCATTCTATATAAAACACACTTACTTCAGCCAAGATCGATAGTATATTTGCTGGTCTTTTTAATAATAATAATAGTAATAATAATAATAGTAGGGTAAGGTGGTACACTTTCGATCATTTCGTACAAATGTAATTGTAACTGCAAATATATTGAGGAAAGAAATAATTTTAAGTATGACACTTGTTCTTGAATGTTTAATGAATATGTAACACAAATATTAGACAATGTCAAATGTTGGTATGAACACACAAAAAAAAGAAAAAAAAAAAAAGAAAAAAGTTACAGAATTGATAAAAATCGTTAGAAAATGTACCACACTAGGTACAATTATGATCACTTCCTCGTACAATTTTGATCACTGACTTTTCCCTCATAAAAAGCACTTTTTCCTTCGGGCACCAGCGCATACTTCGCGGTACCAAACGTTGCACAATAATGAATTTACAAGCCCGTGGAAACTAGAACATTTATAAGAGCGCGTTCGACGAAGTAGCTCCAAGTACATCTTTACAGGAAAAAATTTATATCTCCTTAGCACAGAGTGTTGTATTCTTGGAAAAGACAGGAGGAGCTGTAGAAACCTGCTACACTGTAACGCCACACAAAGGCAAGTGCTACCAACACTACGAGACTGAAAACTTATGTTGATCGGAATTGTACCTATATCGAATTTGTACCACCTTACCCTAGTAGTCGTAAAAGGCAGCAAATAAACTAGCAATCTTGGCTGAAGTGAGTGTGTTTTATATAAATTTTTGATCGCTCTCCATATGCGTAATATGCCACTTAACTAAAAATCATTCTGTTGATTTTATGTGTGGCCAGGTTCTTGCAAAAACTGTGTAAAGATTATCACGAGGCACTCTCTAGATTCTCTAAGCAACACTTAACAAATGCGCATAAGTTCAAATATTCAAGTGTTTTTAAACCTAAAAGATCATACTGCTGATAAACTACACACACACACAAAAGCGCGCGCGCCCCTGCGCCCGCCCAAGGCAGGACTCGAACCTCCGACGGGGAGTGTCCAAGCAATCCGTGGCATGGTGCCTTAGACCACAACGGCCGTACCCGAGCGGTTGCGCATCAATTGTCCCACTTGCGTGTTTCGATGTTAACTGATTGCTACCAAATGGTGTTTTGGAAAAACATTCTTGCTTGCACGAAAACAATATTGCCCTTTCCTACAGGTGACGCGTTTTACCTGTTCTAGGCAACTACGGGGTCATCAGTCCCTAAACTTACAAACTACTTATGAACTACCTACAACTAAGGACGGCACAAATATCCATGCCCGAGGGGGGATTCGAACCCCCGACCGTAGTGGCCGTGCAGACCGTGACTGAAGCGCCTCAGTCTCCTCGACCACCGCAGCCGGCTAGAAAACAGCAAATGAGTTATAAGTACATAAAAATGTCCATAATAAGACATACTTGTTATAGGGAAGGTTTAAGCTACAGGTCACATGATCACATTGACGTTTGAGGGGGAAGGTGTGGGGTCTAAAATTGATTTTATAAAGTACAACCGAAAACTGTGACTTAACGAATAAAATACTTGATACTCAGGCCGCAGACTTACTTAAAAATTAAAATAAAATACATCTTTAAAATAAATGTGGGCAGATATTGCTAGAGGGGGAAGGAGCCGCGAAGCCACGGCCAAAACCGAACTTAACTACGAGATGTGTACTTGCCTACGCCGGAGCTTCCTGGCCACAACTGCGGTCCGTTTAAGCACACGCTATCATGCCGGGAACTGAACAACCCAGAGCCCGCGAAAAGCTCAAAGATGACGGACGCGCTTGTGTGCGACAAACAGCTAGAGTTGACGTGAGTGAACTATTTGATATGGGTTGCAGCCGTTATTGGATGATATCCATCATATATAGAAAAACGTTTGATGCTTCGACCAAAGTAGGTTCAGAGACCAGAAAAATATATGCGTAGATATTACCAATTTTTCCAACAAATTGCCTTTGATAGCCACATGAAGGATTTTGAGATTCTCTAGATTTTGGCAGTGATGGCCCGAAGATGCCGGCCTAAGGAAAAGAATTCCTGCTGAGTTGATCGTTATGAGGCAGTGAATATTGTATGGGGAAGACACATTAGTGTGCCTAAATATTTTTGCAAGGTTATATGAAGTGGGTACAAAAAATGGGATGGCAGCCCGATTACGTGCATTTTCGGCGGGTGTAACAACCGGATTAATTGTAGGACCTACAGTATTTCTCCGTTCGTTATAAGGGACTGTACCCATTTTTACGCTACGAACGGTAAATTGTCCGATTCGGATAGTGGGAGGTCACACATTTGTGTCATAGCAACTCGAAAATAGCTTAATTTATAACTTTTTGGATGATTAGACAAAGATTGCCCGGTGAAACACTAGTGAACTGTTTTCTGAAAATGTCAAAGGAAATTATGCTATCTTTCAACCGTAGGGGGAGGCCGAGAAAGTGTAAAATATCGTCTGGGTGCATTATTTCATTGGTGAATACAAACTTAAGATGTAACTGATTCATCTCTCCAGTCAGCAGAGCCACCTCTTCAAGGGAGCCATTAAAATAATCAAACTATTGTCCACATATCTTTTGTACATGATAATATTATTCAGTGTTCTATCTCGACCTACCCCTACGGCTGAAAGATAGCACAATTTCCTTTGACATTTTCAGAAAACCGTCTACTAGTGGTTCAACCGTGCATTCCTCGACTAATCATCCCAAAAATTATAAGATTGAGCCATTTTCTGACTGCTTTGTCACGAATCTGTGACCTCCCTCTTTCCGATAGCACTACTAGCAAAGAATCGGACAACAGTCAAAGAGGTTTTTATGATTTTAAAATTGAGTTTGTGTAAGTTTCAAGCCACTTTTGCCATTGTCCGTGTAGGCGGGTTGTAACTGAAGTCACTCCACTCGATACTTCCGTGTCACTGGTACAACTACCGTAATGAATATTTTGACAATTAGTTTACACACACACACTCACACAAACACACATATGCCCGAGAGAGAACTCCAACCTCTGACGCAACAAGGCGCCTTAGAACGCTCAGACATCCCACCGCGGCCGAATATGACTTTTACAATATAATTTACGTAATACTAAATTATCTGTATTCCGTTTTGGTTGCCCTATTTAAGATAAGTTTTCTTACCGCAACAAGGCGAATAAGTCTTAGTTATTTCCTTGTGATGAAAGTATACCACTCACTACTTATCTTAAATTCTCTTGTAATACAAAACTCGGACAGAGTTCCAGTTTCAAGTAGAAAAAAATATGTTTTTTTTTTTTTTTAATGTTCATTTGTTTGTAAAGATATGGAACCACACTGCAATAGTCCCTAGTCCCTAGTATAACTTATGCTAAGAACAAAGCACACACACACACACACACACACACACACACATGCCCGAAGGAAAACTGGAACTTCCGACGGGGAACTGCTGCACGATCATCATTATTGTTATTATATTATTTAAATATTTCATTCCTTCAATGTGCTCAACTAACTACAATAACAAAAATATAACACTTCGAAAGCTACATAATGTAGTCAGAAAATGTGTTTCCGTAAAATGTCCTTACATCGTCTTAATAATCTGCTGCTGCAATAAAAACCAAATAAAAATATAGAGCATTTTGTCCAGAATACATGAATGCAAGTTCCATGTTTGTAGAGGAAATTATTTTGCGAGTCTGAGCGAGTTGAAGGAAATGTGAGATGACGCACGAGATGCGTAGTTGGCCGGCATGCTGACTGCTTCTTTAACACAAGGAGAACTGCGCGCTGTTGTGTTATTTGTGAGATGTGCTGATAATGGGGACCAGAAACGTATAAATTACTCTAAGCGATCTGCAAGTGGCCATTTGCCTGTTCTAACCGGTTATGAGGAAATAAAAGAAGTGTACAAAATACAACAAGATCTTGACAGAAAAATATTAATAGTGCAAATAACGATCGCGTCTTGCAACATGTGCAACTCGTATAACCGGTAAACCTTGAAAGACCACCGTTAATTGTAAAATTAATCTATCTGAAGGGAGCCAGTTAAAAGCTTACTTTAAACATATGATTTTGGCCGTAAAAAACAGCTAAAGGATTCGCGTGAACTACTAACTACTTCCTGCAACAGAATCTTGCTCCCTGGCCCAGAATTTAGAACTGATGAAAATATTTACTTTAGCAGCAGGAAGACAAAGAGACGGTGGCCAACACACATCGTATATCACGAGAATTACACACAATCATTAATATACAAGCCACCCCGAACTAAACCATTTCATGAACATGGCTGTGAGAACATTTATGGCGCAACGGAATTAAAAATATGATAATATGCACCTGAATTTGTTCTCAGCACTGGTGAAAAACAACATTAAATAAAAGTGGAAGGTATTAATAACAAATATTGATACGCAGGATAACATTTCACTGATAATAACTTATTTATTCCGTCCGAACATAAGCTAATGGGAGAACCAATTTTGTTACACAATAAAAATACAATACATTAAATGTTGAATTAAAGTAATCTGAACTGAACATCGTTGGGGGAAGGATTTACAATCAACAAGCATTCATCCACTCACACGCGCGGAGAAAAGGGAAACTCACCCAACTCAGCGTGCTGATACGAAGCAGAAGCAGGCGCCGCTATCGTAGGCGAAAATTCAGCGAACCAGGATGTACAGCACAACACAAGGAAAATAAACTTCTTAGGTTGCTCCGGTCTGTCTTTCTTTACTTGAGATGGTACGCGATAATGGCGAGATTAATTTCCATTTAAATCAAACCGTGAACATACAGACTTACTAAGACACACGGCACATGTCTGCTACATTACATATTCGCACCCCACTGAAGGCGAAGTGCGTAAAGGTAGTATTCATTTCTACAAAAATCAACGGAATCATAGATTACGAAGCAAGAATACACGATAGTAAAGGCACTGGTATGTGAGCAATGGCGAGAACTTAAGTGACTAGCTATAAACCTTGAAATCGGAGTTCGGAACCACGTGCTTCCGAAAACCAGTAAAAAATACAAAATTCAATTTTCGAATTTCCGAAAAATAAAGACAAATAGCTACGGCATGCAACCCTTAGAATTGCGTAGGATATCATAAGGAAGTTAAAGACATAGTTAGACGCGATTGGGAAGGTTTTCACACGGATGGACGAAGTCCAGTCTTAAAAAATGAGAAAAGTGGAATAAATTCAAAGTCAGGGTAAATAGCTAAGAAATACGGCATGCAGCCCCTAGAAATACGTAGTATTTCATAAGCAAGCTAATAAAGAGGTTGTACAAGGCTAGACGAGAATTTACTGGGGGAGTCTGAATGCAAAGTACAAGTTTGGAAACGAAACAATTTAAAATGCAGCGGAGATCGGGAGGTACTAATGGAAATCAGAAAGATACATACATAATTTCTTGCCTGAAGGGCATAGAAACAGACACAGAGGTAGCTGAAGGCTTTGTTCTAAGAACACACCACGTGGAGTACATATCACTCGCAGAAGGAGAAAACGAAAAAGAATATTTCACATGCACTACACAGAATAAAAATATTCCCGTACATTGGTTGCATCCCACGAAGCTAGAAAGAAATTAAACCGAGTTCGTACACCACCAAAGGTTACCGATTCTCAGCCGTTATCAAACCGAATTAGTTACATATACACCGCGTTTACCTATGCAAAATCACCGAAATGAAATTGAATACACTTCCGTACAGCCGGCCGCGGTGGCCGAGGGGACTAAGGCGCTCCAGTCACGGTCTGCACGGCCACTACGGTCGGGGATTCGAATCCCCCCTCGGGCATGGATATATGTGCCGTCTTAGTTCGTAAGTAGTTCATAAGTAGTTTGTAAGCTTAGGGACTGATGACCCCGTAGTTAAGTCCCATATACTTTACAAACATTTGAACTTCCGTACATGATCGGGTGTCGAATCGGCCCGCGAGATCCCCGCCACTCGCCGGAAATCCGTAAAAACCCAAGAAAAACGAGGTGGTGGGGAGAGCTTAAACTCGCGCGTGCTACCGAGGCTCGCTACCGGGCATTGCCAACCCAACTTGTAACCAAAGGGTGGAGGAACCTCTTTGATAGCATCAAAAGCAGAGGTTGGTAACGACTACCTATCGACACGAAGCCAGAGAAACACTAGTAGCGAGCAGCCAGCAGCCGACAACCAAAATTCTCATACTTACACCCAGACTCCCATGCTAGAAGATGCTCATACATGCACATACAGAACAAAGCAAGTACACATTCTCACAGATACAGTGACGTCACGGAGAAACCGTTCAAATTGCCACATTCATAGACAGAATGATGAATTATTAGAATTAAAAAAAAAAAAAAAACAGCAATATTACAGAAACTAACATTTAAAAACATGAAATGAAATGCTATTCCTCGTGCCTCCGAACGAAAGGGGTTCTCGTTTAGCCAAAAAGCCCGTCTAGTGAACTTAGATAAATGACAAAGTTAAAAACCTATGGAAGACGGGAAACAGCCGTCTTTCAACCTTTTCGTTTATGTTCAGTTTTACTAGATGTAAATTTTGCTCATCGAGAAATCTCCTTTGTTTAACACTTTTCCCGCTTGCGTTGCGTCAAGTGGTTTATCATCATTTGGCATGCTAAACGGAGTGGTCGGATGGTGATTCTGTCCTTGGGAAACGTGTAGTCCGTCTGTTATATATGTGAAAAACTGCGAAAAATTTTCTAAATGATTGTAAACCGTGTAAATGAGTTAGAACTTGTGTAGGAGCCGGTACTCATCTTGTGACAGGTGGGAAACCTCCTGACGGTATTCATTTGAAAATTGACGAAAGTTAAGTACTTAATTCCATCCATAAACACTAACGAAGGAAACATACGTTTTCTCGATGCGCCAAGAGGCACGAGAAAAATATATTTAAACAATTTATTCCTTTTTAAAGTAAGATAACCCCCTACATTGTTATACCTTTCACACTAATCGACACTGCACCTACTGCTATGAAATGACTATGAACCACTCACTTGATTATCAAACTTCTCGTAATAGATTCAGTGTATTATAATATTTATTGACGCAGGCAATCAGTATTTGAAAACAAATACAGAACTAATGGCTTTCCTTACCGTCATGTAAATAAAGTGGAATGTAAACCCAATATTATGCGGTATTTCTAATAAGTTGAATGAGCGCGTTTTTTAAGATTTGTTACTGCAGTTCTGTGGTGGACAGTTAACAAAGAAACTCGATAATCCAATTTTTTGCGATTTGGTAAATAGCTTTAAATAATCATTCAGTAACACACTATAGACAATATGTGTAGACCTTAACGTCTGAAAATAATTTGTAGCCTTTTCAGAAAGAAAACAGTCAACGCTGTATAGCGTCCCCAGCGAACCGCTAGTGTTTTACTACTATTAAAAAAATGTTTGTATTGCTTATGGGACTTAACGACGGGGTCATCAGTCCCCAAACTTACAAACTACTTATGAAATAGCTAAGAACAAGGACGACACAAATATCCATGCCCGAGGGGGATTCGAACCCCCGACCGTAGTGGCCGTGCCGACCGTGACTGGAGCGCCGCAGAGCGGTTGGCCACCGCGGCCGGCTTTTACTAGTACAAGAAAAAGAAAAGGATGGAAAAATGAAAGAAAACTTACCAAGATTGAGACGGATGAAAACTGCAGCCAACTATTTCACTCCTGGAAAAGACGAGATTAGGAGCCCCACGAATTTCTGCCTCAAAATCAATCACGAACATTTTTGGTACGGAGCCAATTCTTTTGTTTAAACACACCTGTTTAACACAATTTAGAGTACTTCCTTGCGGCGCCGGCGTTTTATCTTCAAAAAGACAGAAAAACGATGGAATATACATTCCACAACTGTAGCTATAATTGTAAATAATCGCAAGAAAAATTTTGGAGCATAATCAAATGTGCCATCTATCAGAACTATGTCCTTTTCATATAAGTATCGAAAATCTGACTCCGCTGTAAAAATTATCAAACCTGAGTCTGTATCATTTTTCAGTACATATTCCTTATCTTATATTTGTCTTCATGTTAATGGAAATGACTGTCAAGCGTACCTCCTCTGCTTAATTGGGCAATTTCGGTTGGCACTTTAGCCTTGTACTGACAATATTGTTTTTCAGTACATATTCCTTATCTTATATTTGTCTTCATGTTAATGGAAATGACTGTCAAGCGTACCTCCTCTGCTTAATTGGGCAATTTCGGTTGGCACTTTAGCCTTGTACTGACAATATTGTTTCTTACGTATATTACATTTCGATTACTCTACCAAATGGCTCTACTCCTCCAACTCCATATTAACGACTAGCTTATATGCCCGTGCTTCCAACGGTTGTTAAAGAAGGGCCTGTGCGTATCATGGCTTCTTAGAGTTCCGGACCTCAGTCAGTTTTAAATATAAGTGAAACGCGCAAAAAGAAGTAAAGAAATGTAGTGCAAAAAGAGAAATCAGTAACACTATCTTCAGTGTTTGTTGGTATTCTTAAGATTGCACCGCTTTCTGTCACAGACGTACGCTTCCTTGCTGTAGTATGCCATACTTATAACGCAGCAGCAGCGTCTATTAGATCTTTCGTGCACTAAAGCGCCTCGCTAGTCTTAATTTACTCGCGAAACCCCATGAAAGCTCTTGTAGTGCTTTTGAAGATTAGCCTTTGCAGATTGACACTGATTGCTTTTAGTCAAATGTTTAAATTGTGATATCTTTATTTTCTCTGATCCTATTTTGATGAAATTAAGCGTCCATCCGACCGAACGATATACTCAAGTTCCGGCTAAAAATCCTATGAAAATTCGTCAAGTAGTTTTGGGTATAAACGTGTTCATAGAGACATAAAGACATGGCGGTAGTATATACAAAACTTTAAATTAAGATTTCATTTTTTTCCGTGATCTCCCTTTTATGAAACGAAGTTACCCACGTCAATCCGTGAAGTAGTTTAGGAGATTAGAGATCTGTAGTACCTGTACACCCGTGCTTCACAACAGATATGAAAGAAAGGATACCATCACCTGTTGTAGAGAACTACAATATAGTTATGAACATGAAAGAAAGCAAGATTGCCTTCTGGTAGTTATTTGGTGTACTACATCAGTAACAGGGCCATTATTTGTTCTTACCGTATTATAGGCATTTATAAACAGAAAGGTCTCAACATCTAATAAGTACGCACCGAAATCAGAAAGGGAACTACATAAATTCGATTTTCCTTGAAAAGATTTCTTACGTAAATTAGAGCATCGATAGACGTGATAGAAGGTCGTTACGTTTTGAATTCAAATGTTCCCTGTCAAAAGAACCAAACAAATGTCGTTAAGCTGTGAATATACAAAGTGTAATCAGCATCTTGCTGTTCCATGTTAGTTTGTATTTGCAGAGTTATAATTGCGGCTCTTAATTCAAAAATACTTCTGTTACTGAGGGAATACGCACAACACGATCATGTATTGCTTCTTTGCAGCACTACAAAACCAACAGCAGCTTTAGTGGTTCATTTCTATTTTATGTCATATCCAACGAAAAGAAATAATAATAAAAAAATGCAGCAGCGCCAACTATTAGTTCTTTGGTGCACTGCGTAACCAACAGGGCCTCTGTTCTGTACTGTACTGTACTACACTGTTTTCTAGGCATTCCAAAAAAGCATGGACTCGAGATGCAATAAGTAGATCAGAAACGAAACTACATAAATTCGTCTTTCCTTGCAAGGAATTCTTAGTAAATGAAAACATCGATAGACGCGAAGGAACGTCGCTATGTTTTACATTCAAATGATACCCGCGGAAAGAAGCACTTTTTTTTCTACATGTCATTGCAAGGCATGCAGGATACAGCTAGTAAAAAAATTTTTTTGTGGCTTACTTGGGTTACATTTTACTTGAAGTGGCAGTGGTTTAGTATGTTAACGTTGGCAACGATATATTCGCTTTAGGGGGATAATTAATTTACTGATCGGAACAATATTAATTATTTATTTCATTGTCAACACAAAGAATTATTCCCGTTATTGTGCGTGACTGATTTTTCAAAAAAACGGTTGTTGCCAACATCAATACACAACACCGCTGCCATAAGGAAAATCGTAGCCATTTGATACATATACTATGTAAGTAACAGCACCTCTATCGGATCTTTGCTATAAAAAAGGTAAAGCAGTCAACAGTCCGAAGATTGGTTTGAACACCACAGTGCTTTACTAGGCATGGTCCTATTTGGAGGTGGTATGCCGTTGCTTTCCTCCGACCTTCGAACTGACTTTCCCAGCCAGTTATAGGGGGACCTACAGTTTAACGTGGGTTCCGAACCACGGTATCTTTGCTATACTACGCTGCAATTCAAGCATAGCATACATATCTTTTCTTCCCCTGATCCGATTTTGATGAAATGAAGCTTATATTTTGCCCCAAGGTACTCTCAGTTGACTTATTAAACCCCATGAAAGTTCGAATAGTACTCCTGGAGATTTGCTGTACTACACCATCCTTATGAGCATATTATACACATAAAACTTCAAATTATGATATCTTTTCTTCCTCTGGTCCGATTTTGATGAAATGAAGTTACTCTCCGAACTATTCTCAGTTTACCTGTCGAAACCCATGAAAGGTTATGTAGTACTTTTGGAGATCACCCTCAACAAATAGACATACACGATGGCTTTTCAACCAATGATTAAATTATATCTTTCTTTTCTCTGATCTGATTTTAACTATTGAAACCTTTATGTGACCGCACGATATGCTCAAGTTACGTATGAAAACCCTATTAGAATTCGTCAAGTACATTTGGAGATAAATGTGTTCAAAGAGACAGACGGACAGACAGGACAATCGTAGATAAAAAATTTCAATTTTTTTTTTAAATTATTATTTTATTTATTTTTTTTTTTTTTTTTTTCGTGATCCGATTTTGATAAAATTATGCCTATATGTTGACCCAAAATTTTCTCATGTTTCCTGTGAAAACCTCATGAAGATTCGTCAGTAGTTTTGGAGATTGAAGTGAACAGCGACAGGCCTACATTTACAGATTTATTATTAGTATAGATTTTTGCCGGTCGCTCGTCAATATCAGAGGTATCTTCGATTTTTTTTTCCGTAACTCTTGCAGCTCGACAAAACATAATCATTCCCGATATCAAAAATTTTGTCATTACAGTTATTCTTAGAGCATCTCCAGCCATGCTCGCCAATCGACTTCATCTCCCTACAGCGTTTAAAGGTGAAATTTTTATAATAAGGAATGTCTGACCCCTTTAGATAAACATTGTCTTTACGGTGTCCTACATATTCGGTATCATTATCCAATGCATTTAACAAATCTTTAAACCGAAACTCGCCATTACGTTCTCTTCACGGGCGGAAACGACCTAAGCAGCAGAAACATGCACACTGGGTCGAAGCAACACCACCGAAAGAGTGGTGTTGGACGACGGCGTTGCTGCCGGTCGAACCTTTGAGACGAGAAGCCCTAGGTCTGCGCTCCGATACCTGAAGGCTAAGTTGCTCACTTCGTGTGCGGGGATTAGTGAGGCCTATCTCAGCCCCGTCTACGTTGCTGCCCAACCAAGCTGATTGCCACACCGACCACACGTCTTTAATCCGCCGGGAGAATGCGAACAGCAACAATTCCCGGAATAGCGCGCGGCTAGTCGGGGAGAAGGGGGGGTAATCACTGTAAAATCTACTGGAAAACGTCAGAACATAAATGTTTTTATTTTTTATTCTTTATTTTTATTTTATTTATTTATTTTTACAGCTGAAGACGATCTATCGGATTGAAACATATTATCGAACAGGAAGTAATCGCAACGAAGACACAATAAATTAGGATATAAAAGTTGGTAGCCTTTGTCCAATGGCAGGCAATTTCCTGAATGGAACATTCCAAGGAGAGCGCCAAACTGGGCCCACTCTCCTGACAGAGTTTGAAACAGAAATTCCCGCCTGATGTCAGAGAGCGACTTTGTTAAACAAACGCTTCCCTCCCCCTCCACTTTCTCTCGCTGTGGGCTGTTAAAAGAAAATCCATGACCTTGTGCCACGTTCAAACACAACAGCACCAACTGTGGGAAATGACAAGGACACAGGCTGGTTTCACCCTGGGTCACAGCTGACCATCGGAACTGATAGTGTACCACGAACACACCTCAATCGCTGGTGTCTGACAGCGCAGAATGTAATGTTCTACAACTCTGGTAAGTAACATTTTGTGTTTGGAGTAGCCGTTTTTTGAGTTACAGGCATTGCAATATAACTCACTTTTCCATGAAGATGGAAAAAAATGTCGATTTTTTAAGATCGATTCTGGCCATACTACTGAGCCAATTTTAACTTGTAGGTAAGTCATTCTAAGCGACATTTTGTGCTCTTTCATTTTGTCATTCGCAAAAATATCTGTAGCGTGCATCGTTTTCTAGGCGAAAAGCTGAAAAAGTCAAATATTTTCATTGTTTTTCGGCCATCAACGCTTATGGGCAAGTCATAAACCCTAGTAAATTCATATTACTATTATTTGGGACACCTAAGATCCCTTAAAATTATTTCTAGTTTGTGGTTGTTTTGTGGCCACTAAAAGTCTATTTTCCTGCGATTAATGTCATCCATTTTGTCTACTCATCTTGCATGGAGACTGCATAGCAGTATACTTGCTATTGGTAACGCAAAAGAAAGGCATGCAAATGTCCTTAAATGTTATTAACATTCCACAACTGTACCCATAATTGTAAATAATTGCAAGAAAAAGTTTGGCCTCACAGGCGTAGGAACTAAACTTCGCTAGTCTTTTATGGTCGGAAAAATTACGGTCTAGAAGTGTAGAAAGCAATAAACGAGAGCCGTTCCGAAAGTAATGCCTTCTATTTTTTACTCATGGAAACTGCAGGAGTTGCATAAATTACAACAGCACCGCTAAACAGAACAATACTGCAGATATAGTCATTTATTCACATAGTCACCACCATTCGCTGTGCACTTTTGCCAAAGATGAACTGGAACCCGTATGCTGCGCTCTTAAAAATCGGAAACAGCTGAGGCTAACAACTTCCTTGCAGTTTTGACATCTCCGGTGACGATGCTATTCAGAATACTGTCACCTTCCGTTTCAAAGTCGTCCAACCGCTCCCGAAAAATTTCCATTTGATAAAAGTTTATTTCATTTCACTTATTTTTTTCTCTGTAAGCATCCGAGTGATCTGTCTCGCACAAACTTTGAGATAACCAAGATATTCCAACTTCGTTTCTAAGGAATTACACTCTACATGTACCGATCAGCACGAATTAGTTGATCAAGACGGTCTTGACTGCGAGGTACGACGGCTGTATAGTGTCGACCGGGAAGTGGTATGTCATCATGTACGCAACGTGAAAATGCCACAGCCAACGCCTCAGATTGCCCACGTCTGTTGTATCGTCTCCACTCACCTTTAGCAAAAGTCAATGGATTTCAATCGTCTCAGCTTCTTCAGAAGAGAGGAATTAAATCAAACATCGCAGTTTTATACACGCATCCACATCAGAGGAAATGCATACTGTAAACCATAAGCTGTTTATTATTTTTCCAAACTTTTACCAGTTTCGGTTATAAACCATCTTCACGGAAGAGAACTAGACAGACTGATTAAACAGGTGCATTATATGCCTCGTTATGCAAACTGGCATGCATGTCTCACAATGAAAATAAATTAGACGTCACTGGGCATCAAGTCTTGGTTAAAAACATAAAAGCAATGCCAGGCTGTGTGATGGTGTCATTCACCATCTCACAGCCTGGCATTGCTTTTATGTTTTTAATCAAGACTTGATGCTTAGTTCTCTTCCGTGAAGATGGTTTATAACCGAAGCCGGTAGAAGTTTTGAAAAATAATAAACAGCTGATGGTTTACAGTATGCATTTCCTCAAATATCTTACGGCTGTTGAACCTTATCTCAATAAAAATTTGAGCATTCATATCAGTTTTGAAACACTCCTCTGCTGGTGCCAATTACTGCATAAAACAGAACTTTTTGCAAATGAAAGAGGAGAGTTCAACATCAAAGACATCTGGCGTGAGGACCCAGTCTCCTCAAAAAATACGAGGCATTACTTTCGGGACGACCGTTCTACAAAATACCAATTTTGTTTTCTCATCCATGCTCTTCTCATTGAAATGAAGCACAAACGTAGTTATAATTTCTAGGCACTCGTTCGTTCTCACCATTTTGTTGCTACAGCCATCGTCTTTGATATCCCAAACATCAGGACGACTTCCTGATTACATTATAAAGTCTTCCGCGTTAATAAAATCTAATCTCATGGCTACAAGGTGTACAGTATAATTTATAATGAATGCTTCGCTGTCTCGCTGCGTTCAGAAATGACTTCCTGTCTTTGGCAAATCTGCAACGCTGTGTCTGCGATCCGTGTCCCATTGCGAAGGCTGCAATTCAAAGTAACGGACGTGCGTCTGTGACCTTGTCCTTCACACGTGGCGTAAGTGAGCCACCGCTGCGTCGCAGTGGCTCGCTGAGGCAGACCAGAGTCCCGGGCTGAATGCTCCAATTCAGACGAATTGTATCTCTCTGAATGACCATCATTGGCGACCGCGAAACGAGCCTTTATCCTCTCAAGCAGCGGTTTCCTGCAGGTCGCCGGTAGGCGTTCTCTCAGCCCTTTGTGAACCGTCGCGATCCTGAGAATTCACACGTTTTCTCCCTCAGCGGATTCACCCATAATGCAAGCGGGACAACACCGGAAAGAACAACCGAGACAGTTTTCAACAACTGAAGCAATCACAATCAACCAGCAATCGGTATCTAATAAAGTTATTCACATAGCAATAGGTATTTCCGGTGTAGAGAAGCAGCTGAGAGAGCTAAATACGAAAAAGTCTGCTGATCCGGACGGAATACCAGTTCGGTTTTACAAAGACTATTCAGCGGCATTGACCCCCTACTTAGCTTGCATTTATCGCGAATCTTTAATTCAGCGCAAAGTTCCTAGTGATTGGAAAAAAGAGCAGGTGACTCCCGTTTATAAGAAATGAAAGAGAACTGACCCACACAATTAGAGGCCAATATCGTTGACATCAGTTTCATGTAGAATTTTAGAGCATATTCTCAGTTCGAATATAGTAAATTTCCTTGAAACGGAAAAGCTTCTTTCCATGAATCAGCACGGGTTTAGGAAACATCGTTCATGTGAAACTCAGTTTGCCCTTTTCTCACATGACATCTTGCGAGCCATGGATGAAGGGCAACAGGCGGATTGTGTTTTTCTCGACTTCAAAAAGGCGTTCGACGCGGTGCCACACTGCAGACTGCTAACGAAGATACGAGCATATGGAATATGTTCACACATTTGTGACTGGCTGGAAGACTACCTAAGTAATAGAACGCAGTACGTTGTTCTCGACGGCGAGTGTTCATCAGAGACGAGTGTATCGTCAGGCGTGCCCCAGGGGAGTGTGATAGGACCGCTATTATTTTCTATCTATATAAATGATCTGATGGCCAGAGTAAGTTGTAATTTGCGGCTGTTTGCTGATGATGCTGTGGTGTATGGGAGGGTTTATTGGGATAATTTTGGGAAGATGTACTGCACCTGTAAAGGAGTCCGCGTATAAAACGCTTGTACGACCACGTCTTGAGTATTGCTCAAGTGTTTGGGACTCGCAGCAGATCAGTTTAATGGAAGACATAGAGGCGGTTCAGATGCGAGCAGCTAGAATTGTTACCGGTAGGTTCGACCAGTTACCGGTAGGTTCGACCACCACCCCCATGAACCACAGACATTGCCGAGGTGGGGTGGCTTGCGTGCCTCAACGATGCAGATAGCCGTACCGAAGGTGCAACCACAGCGGAGGGGTATCTGTGGAGAGGCCAGACAAACGTGTGGTTCCTGAAGAGGGGCAGCAGCCTTTTCAGTAGTTACAGGGGCAACAGTCTGGATGATTGACTGAGCTGGCCTTGTAACATCAGCTAATGTGGCTTGCCACACAGCTACTGCGAACGGCTGAAAGCAAGGGGAAACTACAGCCGTTACTTTTCCCGAGGACATGCAGCTCTACTGTATGAACATATGATGATGGCATCCTCTCGGGTAAAATATTCCGGAGGTAAAATAGTCCCCCATTCGGATCTCCGGGCGGGGACTACTCAGGAGGATGTTGTCATCAGGAAAGACAATACTGGCATTCTACGGATCGGAACGTGGAATGTCAGATCCCTTAATCGGGTAGGAAAATTAGAAAATTTAAAAAGGGAAATGGATAGGTTGAAGTTAGATATAGTGGGGATTAGTGAGGTCCGGTGGCAGGATGAACAGGATTTCTGGTCAGGTGAGTACAGGATTATAAATACAAAATCAGTTGGGGGTATCACAGGAGTAGGACTGATAATGAATAAGAAAATAGGAATGCGGGTAAACTACTATGACCAGCACAGTGATCGCATTATCATTGTCAAGATAGATACGAAGCCAACATCGACAACAGTAGTACAGGTTTATATGCCAACTAGCTCTGCCGGTGATGAGGAGATCGAAGAAATATATGAGGAGCTAAAGGAAATTATTCAGACAGTTAAGGGAGAGGAAAACTTAATTGTGATGGGAGACTGGAATTCGGTAGTAGGAAAAGGAAGAGAAGGAAAAATAGTAGGTGAATATGGACTGGGCAGGAGGAATGAAAGAGGAAGTCGCCTGGTAGAATTTTGCACGGAACATGATTTAATTGTAACAAATACGTGGTTTAAGAATCACAAAAGAAGGTAGTATACGTGGAAGAGACCAGGAGACACCGGAAGGTATCAGATAGATTTTATAATGGTAAGACATAGATTCCGGAACCAGGTTCTAAACTGCAAGACATACCCAGGGGCAGATATAGACTCTAACCATAACTTGTTAGTCATGAACTGTAGGCTGAAACTGAAAAAACTGCAGAAATGTAGGAAAATAAGGAGATGGGACTTAGATAAATTGAAGGAAAGCGAAGTTCTGGAGAATTTCAGAGGGAGATTTAGGCAACAATTGACAGAAACAGGGGGAAATAAAACAGTAGAAGAGGAATGGGTAGCATTGAGAGATGAAATAGTGAAGGCAGCAGAGGACAAAATAGGTAGGAAGGCAAGACCAACAAAAAATCCTTGGATATCACAGGAAATACTAAATTTTATAGATGAAAGGAGAAAATATAAAAATGCAGTAAATGAAACAGGCAAAATGGAGTACAGACGACTAAAAAATGAGATTGACAGGAAGTGCAAAATGGCTAAGCAGGAGTGGCTAGAAGCCAAATGCAAATCTGTAGAAGAATGTATAAGAAGGGGAAAAGTAGATACCGCCTACAGGAAAATAAAAGAGACATTTGGGGAAAAGAAAAGCAACTCTACGAATATCAAGAACTCGGATGGGAAACCAGTTCTCAGCAAAGAAGGGAAAGCTGAAAGGTGGAAAGAGTACATAGAGCAGCTCTACAAAGGAAATGAACTTAGAGACGATGTTGTAGGAAGGGAGGAGGAAGTAGATGAAGATGAAATAGGAGATACTATACTGAGAGATGAATTTGACAGAGCCTTGAAAGACCTAGGTCGGAACAAGGCCCCAGGAGTAGATGACATACCCGCAGAGCTATTAAAGAGCCAGCCATGACAAGACTATTTGAACTGGTGTGTAGGATGTATGAGACAGGCGAAATACCCTCAGACTTTAAGAAAAACGTAATAATCCCCATTCCAAAGAAATCAGGCCCAGACAGGTGTGAAAATTACAGAATCATCAGTTTGATAATTCATGGTTGCAAAATTTTAACACGAATTATCTACAGGAGAATGGAAAAGCTGGTAGAAGCTGACCTCGGGGAAGATCAGTTTGGATTCAGGAGGAACGTAGGAACCCGGGAGGCAATACTCACTTTACGTCTTATCTTAGAAGATAGATTAAGGAAAGGCAAACCTACATTTTTAGCTTTTGTAGATTTGGAGAAAGCTTTTGACAATGTTGACTGGAATACACTCTTTCAAATTCTGAAGTCAGCAGGGGTAAAATATAGGGAAAGGAGAGTTATTTACAACTTGTACAAAAGCCAGACCGCAGTTATTAGATTCGAAGGGCATGAAAGGGAAGCATCAGTTGGGAAGGGAGTAAGACAGGGTTGTAGCCTTTCTCCGATGTTATTCAATTTGTACATCGAGCAGGCGGTGAAGGAAAGCAAGGAAAAATTTGGAATAGGGATTAAAGTTCAGGGGGAAGAAATAAAAACATTGCGTTTTGCTGATGACATTGTAATTCTATCAGAGACAGCAAAGGACCTGGAAGAGCAGTTGAATGGAATGGACAGTGTGTTGAAGAGAGCATATAAAATGAACATTAACAAGAGCAAAACAAAAATAATGGAATGCGGTCTTAGAAAATCAGGCGATGCTGAAGGAATTAGATTAGGTAACGAAACAATGAAGGTGGTAGATGAGTTTTGTTACTTGGGTAGTAAAATAACATGTGATGGTCGCAGTACAGAGGATACAAAGTGCAGAATGGCAATGGGAAGAAAAGCATTTTTGAAAAAGAGAAATTTGCTAACATCGAATATTAATTTAAGTGTAAGGAAGTCTTTTCTGAAGGCATTTGTGTGGAGTGTTGCCTTGTACGGGAGTGAAACATGGACGATAAGCAGTGCGGACAGGAAGAGAATAGAGGCTTTTGAAATGTGGTGTTACAGAAGAATGCTGAAGATTAGGTGGGTAGATCGCATAACTAATGAAGAGGTACTAAACAGAATTGGTGAGAAAAGGAATTTTTGGCACACCCTGACTAAAAGAAGGGATCGCTTGGTAGGACACATTCTTAGACATCGGGGAATCGTAAATTTAGCATTGGAGGGAAGTGTGTGGGGTAAAAATCGCAGAGGGAGACCAAGAGACGCGTATAGTAAGCATATTCAAATAGATGTGGGTTGTCGTTCTTATGAGGAGATGAAAAGGCTTGCTCAGGATAGAGTAGGGTGGAGAGCTGCATCAAACCAGTCTCCGGACTGAAGACCATAACAACATCAGGTTCGACCAATGCGCGAGTGTCACGGAAATGCTCCGGCAACTCAGTTGGGGATCGCTGTAAGAAAGACGATGTTCTTTTCGTGAATTTCTGTTAAGTAAATTTAGAGGGCCGGAATTTGAAGCTGAGTGTAGTACGATCTTGCTGCCGCCTACTTACATTTCGCGTAAAGATCACAAAGATAAGAGAAATTAGAGCTCGTACGGAGGCATATAGGCATTCTTTTTTTTCCTCGTGCAATTTGGGAGTGTATGTAGATGTTAAATCAATCCTGACAGTGGACACATTTATTAATGGAAGATCAAAAGTTAGGCGGCTAATAACGTTTCAACGATTAGAGGACGTAATGAAGAGCGGCGGTGATGATTTAGGGAAGCGGCCAGTATCAGCATGACGAGGCGTCTGAGATAAGAGTCTGGGGTCACTCGCCATGTCAGACTGGAAACGCCGGCGCGTGTCTCATTACGGTTGCCGCGGTAGCGTGGCGTAGCAGAGCTGCAGCCGAATTGTACCTTGACCAATCACGATACGCTTCAGATTTATAAATTCGAGAAACTTGACTATAATTAATTACGTAGTTTAGAGTAAGTAATTTTGTCCCTGCAAGTAGTTCCCCTGTCATGACTAATAAAGTATGCTTGAGGCAGCATGATTTGTGGCTGCATGTTAACCAGACAAGAATTTTAGCATCCTTACAGCGCAATATATTTACATACCTACTGATAAACCAAACCAGATGATATATAAAACAGCAATTTTTTTTAAATGAATTTTTTTTTTTTTTTTTTTTTTTTTTTTTTTTTAAAGGAGAAAAGGATAATGTAGTCAACTACGCAATTTGCTTAAGTTATTGAAAAGGCTGTTTATTTAATGTTAATTTATCATTTAATTTCCCATTATTTGCTGTCAAAGTAAGTTTTGTTTCAGAAGTGGTTTAACAGCAGAAAATACTATTGTAAATGCGACTAAAGTCGTCGAGGAGGCAGTCGACCATGATAAATTGAATTGGTAGTGCTGCGAACAAAAACTTAAGTCGCAATTTTTTTTTATTGCAGGCCAGACTTCACGTACAGTACGACTTCAATGACGCGTTTCGGTGTTACCATCATCAGATATGTATCTCGTTTGTGACGTAGCCACACTAATGAAAATACATGGATTAAAAAAGTCGTTAAATACACAAATATTTGCAAAATGTTCAAATGTTTGTTAAGCTTAAGGGACTTAACTGCGGGGTCATCAGTCCCTAAACTTATAAACTACTTATGAACTACCTTATACTAAAGACGACACAAACATCCATGCCCGAGGGGAGATTCGAACTCCCGACCGTAGCGGCCGTGCAGACTGTGACTGGCGCGCCGCACACCGCTCGGCCACTGCGGCCAGCACATATTTGCAGACTACAAAATATACTAATATGTGGGTGTATTTAACAACTTTTTTAATCCATGTATTTCCATAAGGGTGGCTACGTCACAAAGGAGATACAAATCTGATGATGGTAACACAGAAACGCGTCATTGAAATCCCACTGTACATGAAGTCTAGCCTGCAATAAGAAATTTGCGACTTACCAGCTTTTCGCAGCGCTTCCAATTAATTCGAAAGTAGTATACTATCTTTTGTCTGTGAGGCACTTGATGAAATGAAAGACTGCAAAGGGCAGTCGTATTCTTTGCTTTAACAAAAGCATTTATTGTGTTGATCACATAATATTGTAACAGATGTTGGAACATTATGAAGTAAGATGAGTAGCTCACAATTAGTTTACCTCGTACTTCAATGAGAAACAGGAGAAGATAATTCCCTTCAGTAAAATTGTAATGATACCCATTCACAATGGGGCACAGTTTAGTAGGGTATGACCCAGGGGTTTATTCTGGGGCCGCTGTTGTTTCTTATTAGTGTTCAAATTTTCAAATGTTTGTATAGCTTATGGGACTTAACTACGGGGTCATCAGTCCCTAAACTTACAAACTACTTATGAACTAGCTAACACTAAGGACGGCACAAATATCCATGCCCGACGGGACGATTCGAACCCCCGACCGTAGTGGCCGTGCAGACCGTGTCTGGCGCGCCGCAGTCCCCTCGGCCACCGCGGCCGGCTCTTATTAGTGCAGTTGTAAGATACCTGCTATGGGAAGGTGTACATTTCATATTCAAATGTACTGCGAATTTGAAACCAGTGTCAAGCTAGTCAGGCATGGGTTGTTTATCTTTGGTTGCAGGCTTATATTTCGATGGTCGTACTATCGATATTGGAGACGGTGATAGTATTGTTGCCGGGAAGTTGAGTTGCGATTATTGAGATTGCAGACTTTGCTAGGCGCGCGGATGAGATTGCAGAAGCGTGGGGACTGTGGTTGTGTGCAGTTGTCGTTCCGGCGGGATAGCCGAGGAGATGAGATTTTGAGACTTGAATGCTGAGCCAAGCTGTTTGTTTAAAGATTTGAAGACGAAAGGAATAGATGACGTTGGAGAAACGATCTTTTGAAGTTTTTATAAGGTAAAGTTTTTCATGAAATACTTGGCATGTTTCTTTGGCACAACTTCGCATTGTTAGGATGACGTGATGGTAACAGTAACGGTCGGGAAAGACCTAGCTGTTAGCTTGTGGTCTCACGATTAATGCTAGGGACCCCTTTTTGTGTTAGGAAAAGTATTTATTGTCATAGTTTAGTTTTGAGATTGCGTTTTTTATGAAATAGGAATTTCATGGGTAGTGATCTTGAAATACGGTATTGTTGTAATATTGTTTGTGTAAATCGAGTTAAATTTATTAACAGTAAATAAATGTTTATCTTTGTTTAAAAATAATTTTGTAGGCAGATCAAATATCTGAGTTATATTTTTCTCTGAAAGATTTTAAAATCCAAAACATGACATTGTTAATAATTTTCATGAAGTTACATCAGTTAGAAAATAAACCAGATATTTCATTTTTAATAATTAGTGTGGCTAATACAGTGTTCAGGTTAACAAGTGTTTGCACTGAGCCAGATTGCATTGATAAATATTGTATTCGTTACATTCCGTTAAAGTTTGTAGGGCCAGAATTATTAACAAAGTGATTTTTAGTATCAGTAAATTTCAGACAGTTAACTTTGTTACGACATTTTCATATAGAAAAAATTAGCAGTTTGTGTTTCATTATAATAAACATTACGCAGTCAGATAGGTTTTGCAATTCATTTACATTCAAATAGAATACAGTTAAAAAATTCGCAGTCAGATTAACATAACGTTGTGCAAATGCATTCAGGTAGAACAAGTTCAAACACATTCAGTTGCATTTCATTCAAGTAGCGTCAGTCAGTTACATTTCTTAGATCATATAGTAAAACACATAACGTTCGCAGCAGACGTAAATTTTGTAAGAGAGAAGGACAAGCAAGAAACTTTGACAGTATAAATGATATTCCTTTTACTACAACTAGTAATGGCAAGATATTTCGCCGCGGCGGAGCGGCCGAGCGCGTTGAGGCGCTATGCTCCGATGCGCGATGTCGTTCCCCGTCGGGGGTTCGAATCCCTCCTCGAGCATGGGTGTTTGTGTCGTCTTTAGTATAAAGTAGTACACAAGTAGTTTGTAAGTTTAGGAACTGATGACCCGCCGTTGACCCTTAAGCTTAATAGACATTTGAACATTTTTGAACAAGATATTTCAAATGTTTGTATAGCTTATGGGACTTAACTACGGGGTCACCAGTCCCTAAACTTACAAACTACTTATGAACTAGCTAATCCTAAGGACGGCACAAATATCCATGCCCGAGGGGGGATTCGAACCCCCGACCGTAGTGGCCGTGTAGACCGTGACTGGAGCGCCTCAGTCCCCTCGGCCACCGCGGCCGGCAACAAGATATTTCCGTTTGCTAATTACACCAACTTGATAGTGAAGAACGTAATTTGCAATATTGTTGCAGTATCAAATAACGCAGTTAATGAAGTAATTTCATGGCTTATAGAAAATAAATTTAAGCTAAATCATATTAAGTCTTAGTTTCTACACTTTCTATCGCGACATTCAACGGCGTCCGACAGATAAAAATTGAATTTGGAAAGTTACCAGGTTATAGGCGGATGAAGGGCTGTCGTAATGTACGATGGCCAGGCGCGCACTTGTTCCGGTTGTGGACAGGAAGGCCGCGTCCGTTCGGAACGCCTCCGATGCAGACCGACACAGGTACCGATCGGAGACGACGCTCGCTCACTGCGCTACCTCCGACTTTGCCTCACGCGGCTGGGCGGCCTGCTACGACAACTCTGAACCAGTCGACAAAGACGTCGACTCAACTCGAAGACGAGATGGACGTTGCATCTGCCTCTAACCAACAGGTGATGCCCACCAGCAACGCAGGACCTTCGTCCTAACCCCATGGAAGTCAACTGTACCGTCTAACAACTGATATTATGCAATCCAGCCAGATGTCATACACCATTCGACACCGAAAAGCTTATACGAAAGCAATGGTCACCGAAGAAACGGAAGAGACTGAAAGTTGTTAAGAGTAAAATTGTAAGGATTGTTTTGTGGTGTCGCACAAGTCTAAAGTGCGCGCCACATACTTACGCCGCGTGCCGCCATGCACGCACGGCGCGGCATTCTTACGTCAGCCACGAGCGCCTTCTGCTGCAACTTCGCTCGTGGCCACCACTGGACTGCATCGTTCACTTGGGACTGAGATAGAAAGCAGTTAACACTTGGGATTCAGATAGGCACCAGTTAAGACTTGGCTATCGGATAGGCACTAGGAATCATTAGTAGGCAGGCCTCTATCTAATCTATGTATCAGCATTCTGCAGTCAAGAACTATGTAAAAGTTAAGTATTACTAAGTCTCTATAAAATATATATCTCGTTCTAATTTACTTTAGTGTTTCTAGTTTCTGCTGTCCCACTGGCTGGTCACCTCCGTACCTGCACAAGCGTGCATCCTTTATTCCTGTGTCGGTCTCTTTCTACTCGGCCACCGACACCAGGACCACCGTCGGAAACGAGACACAAAAGCGGCGACGAGGCTGGGACACAAAAGTTTTTGCTCAAAATAAGTCTATAAAGATTGGTGTTGTAATTAAAAAAGTACTGTTTTATATTTTACTCGCAGGTTGTCAATAAAAATTGCTTTACTGTACTTTAGTGACTTCTCAAACAATTGTGTCGTGTGTAGTTGTGTGTGTATGGGTAGCTCTAAAAAAAGAATCTGCACTATAACTGAAACTGACTGAACACTTTATGCAATTAGTTAAGCATGACTGAACAAAAACCAAATATGTAATAAAAACCAGTTCTGACCATGTGACTTCATTAATAGAATGAGCAGTTTGATCTCCGGTAGAAAATAATCTGTTTCAGTAAAGACTGTAATTGTGTGAACAGTACATCAGCTTGCTGCAGAAGTGACTATGTCACTCAAGGATTTACACTGATTTAATGGCCTGCCTGTGCGCAAGCAAACATGTGCAACAGCCCTCAGAACTACTGCCAAAAATGCTGCTGCTGCTGCTTCTCCAAGATCAAGAAATAACTACAGAATTCGCAGTAGTGCAATGCGAAACCACTGACTACACAAATACTAATTTTGTCTGTCCGTATTTAAAACATAATTGGGTTTCGGGATGAATGATTAAGACGAAAGATCTGAGGTTGAAGTTTTAACTTAAACACTTTATATTTTTTCCATAAAGGGAGAACATGAACCTTAAACAATATTGCACAAAATTGGTGGGGAATGTCTTACACAAATCTTTTAAGGAACCCATTTCCTTCTACTGTCATTTTCAACAAAAGAAAAACAAGCTAGTACTTTATACAATATAAAAATCGAAATTGTCTGCATCACACTTCGTCCGCTTCCTGTGCAGTAAAAACATACTAAATTTCTGCACTATACTTTTAATTATTTTAAAGAATGGACATAAAGGACGAAAATTAAACCTTCCATGTTGAATGTTAGAGATGTACTACAATTACCCGAAGCGCCTAATAATAAAAAAATGACTCTACTTACCTTTAATCTTCGTAATCTTTTCAAATTCAAATATTTTTCAAGATTTTCACACATAAAAGTATTCAAATGATTCAAGCTCACACTGCAATTTGCGACTACATTCCAAGACTGCTTGCATAACAGTATCCCTCACCCGGCGGAGGTCAACTCAGCTCAAACGCGAGACAGCGCACACCAAAAATTGTCCTCTCGGAGCCAAAGATATGATTTTACAGACATTCAACGTTATTATCATTCCATACCCACGTTTCAATACATTTTTTAACAGTCGAGTGTCCAAGATGACTCTAATCCTGTTAATGCGCAGTTCCCAATGCCATGGCACCTGACGAAGCGTCACTGCATCTGCCATCGACTTTAGTCGCCAGCCAACTAAAGATTTTACCCCGCCTCTGTCTGATTCAGTTGCATCCCTTCCATGCCCTGATGATACTACCATATGCACCACTGAAAGTGTTCTACTGACCAATCCCAGAGAGACACCCGTCGACTGAGGGGACACAGTTGATACAGAATATAGCTGGTCTGGTGGTGTAGATGGGGAAGGAACACAGCGTGACGTCGACTTCCCCCCCTCCCAGTTAGAGTGATGTGCTTCCCCATAGTGCATCACCCATACTCCTGACGATGGCAGCGTTTCATCCTTATTCCATAGCTACGACCAATATCAATACCATTCTCGCGCGCCACAAATTGACATTACTTCACGACATGTATTCTGGCATTGTCCTGCTTCAGGAGCTGCATGTTGGCGTCTTTTCCGCTCCCATGCTTTACGGCACCCGTCTCCCACGCCTTCCTTATAGGTTCCGAGACTTTTACGTAAGGGAATTTACGCTGATGAAATTGTATACCTCCCGGACGCAAGAGGTATGGCTTTCACTATGGTGGCGTCAGTATCATCAACGTCTGTGCTCCATCTGGTTCAGTTGAACGTTCTACTTTTTTCTCTAAAGGAGGAACACCTCTCTTCAGGGTCAGCAAGATGCCTTGATCACACGAGGCGACTTTAACCCACCCAGTCGCCCAAAGACCAATTGTCACGCCACTCTCCGTGCGCGCCACTAGCAACAATTCTCCAGAACCTTAGTCTTGTGGACTCGTGGGAGCATGTTCATAACAATCGTCCGGGATTTACACATTTCATTAGCCATTCATCCAGTCGTCTTGATCATGTTTACATCTCCCGCGACATTGTCGGTGGAACTCAGGCTGCTAAATTGTGGGCAACTTCGTTCTCCAAGCATGACGCATGTATTTTTGACGTCAATATCTGCCACCAAAAGGTGTGGCAAACCAATAGACTGTGGAAACTGAATACAAACCATCTTACTATATCGAACTGTAAGCAACAGATTGAGACACCGTGAATGGCCTGTCTTCAAAGCTGCAAGGCCTGATTAGATACGGAATGGAGATTACGGCACGGCGACGACACATCCAGGATTTCTACTTCAGCATACTCCTAGAATGTACGACAATTCTTTATTTGCCAGAACGTCAAGTGATAGTGCATCGCGCAAAGGCACAGCCCACTGCCCTCTCCCGACAACGCCTTGAAGGAGCTATGGTTAGGGCACACACAAGATGTTTTAGCGCAGGAACGTCCAACTATGTATCACGTGATAGCAGAATGGTGCCACCGACGCTTCGATGCCCAAGCATAAATAGTACGTTCAAAAAAAATGTTCAAATGTTTGTAAATCTTATGGGACTTAACTACGGGGTCATCAGTCCCTAAACTTACTAACCACTTATGAACTACTTACGAACTAGGACGGCACAAATATCCATGCCCGAGGGGGGATTCGAACCCCCGACCGTAGTGGCCGTGCAGACCGTGACTGAAGCGCCTCAGTCCCCTCGGCCACCGCGGCCGGCATAGTACGTTCTACTCTGCATAACATCCTCATTCTGATAAAATTGCTGAGGTATCCCGACTTACATTTGGATCGGTTCCTCAGGATATGCTTGCGGACATCACAAAGGGAGAGGTTTATGATGCTTTCAAAACGGAATGTACCAACAAGTCACCTGACCCTGAGGGCATCCCACTTAAGTTTTATCAAACACTAGCTGAAAACCCGGCGTTGCCCGGGTATTTATTTGTTTATTTATTTAAGCCTTGAGTTAGCACTTCTACACCTTCTCTCTGTCCATCATTTTTTCCCCTCTAAAAACGTGTTTATTTATGGAGAGTATTTGAGACTTAAGGCCGTCTTGCTTAATATACAAAATAATAACTGCAGTATCCAAACAAAGTAAGTTAGCCATCAAGATGCAAATGATAATTAACATTCATACATTGATTTAATTCAAAACTTGATTATAAACAATACTTCTGGTTAATTTGTGATATTACAGAAAAAGGTGGAAGCTGATTGTTTCCATGTGAAAGGCAAGTTTTGGCAAGCTGTTGTGTTCCCCAACCGGCCGGCTAACAATTTATTTGGGGATTAAAATGTGTTGTATTTAGGGTATAATTTAACAGGGAGACCTATGCAAGGGAAGTAATGGTTTGTTGCTTTGAGTTTCGTTTTTAATTTCATCAGTCGGCAGTGGGGGAGACTAGTGTTTCAAAAACCAAAATTACCATAGTGTGAACATGTTTTCTTGTGGGAACATGGACAAACTGATGGTAAAAGCAAGAATGATTATTTTGTACGTTGATAATGTTTTATTGCAATGCTTTTGTAAAGTGTGTATCGATTCCACTGGGGGAAGGCGTTCAAAGCTGGAACCTTGGCGATTCGGTTGGGTTTCTATATATTGGCAACTATACCATAGTCGAATTTCGACAGGTGTTTTGATTCCGTCCGGGGGAATCGGCTACAGAGTCACATGCATTCGACAAAGAACTACGCTGGCGTAGAATTGGTGACGGTGCTCCGGACGGTGGAAACAGATCGTCGGAGGGATGAGGCGCAAGGGTGCGTTAAAGTGATGCTGTGAAATTAGTGTGCTTCGCACCACAGGGACATACACTTCTCTGGGCATTTAATTAATATGCCATAAAATAGATAATGGTCAAAAAATTTTTGTGCTTTTTGACATGATAATTTGGCAGGCAAATGTATCATATCAAGTGGAGGTGTGTGACATTACAGATACAGGGGAAGCTAATTGTTTCCATGTGAATTGCAAATTTTGGGAAGCTGTTGGGTTCCCCAGCCGGCCGGCTAACAGTTTGGACCTAGTGAATGAAATACAGGTCATTATGGAAACCCTAATCTGCTCGGAATCAGGAAACGGCTGAGCGAGGCCGGCTATCCCAGATTGCAATTGAAATACAATATAACCACACAAATTATTCTAAAAATCTATATAATATTAGGGGATGATCATACGGCAAATGTAATTATATGAATGGGTTCAGGAAACCTGGGACAATCAAACGCCGTAATTACAACGTCAACATCCCTTACAGATAAAAAGCCGATAAATGTCAGTACCACAATAATAATGGTATTGTAACACTTATAATTATTGATACGTAGTGTTTATCAGTAACAGTTTAACAAGCTACCTACCTTAAAAGACGCACCACCTTATTTCCATATTCTTTCACTAAACTTTGTTCTACTCCCTTGTTCTGCTTTTCGTTGGAGTAATAATATTCTTGTGACAGAACATAGATTCCACCACAGAAACACAAAACATGAACCCAGCAAAGCGCATGACATTTATATACGTATTTTATTATATTTAATATTATTCTTAGTAACGTTCGCTTTATGTTGTAGACTGCCTCTTGAATATTTTATGGCCGACTAAAGATAGTAGACATGCAGCAGATAATTTGTAAATAAACAATTATACGTATTTCTGGATAAGAACTGAATATATTTGCATAAAAAGCCATGATAAATTAAATATTAATTACGTAACTATATTTCGACGGCGTCAGTATATTTGAACAGTGAGACGCCACGCTTAATAGCTACCTGAGCAAAGAGCTTCAGTCTCAACCGATTTTAGTATTGTTAAATGTAAACAACATTTGTAGGTAGGTGGTCAAATCATTTAATTCTGTGATATTCAAATGTATAATATTTTCGAAGGAAAATTGTATATTAAAGATGAGGCGTTAGGATGCGCGGAAGGATACGATTCTGGGAGCAGGTAGAGCACGCTTTCGAACGCTTGGGAAAGGACTCGTAACTTGGACTCGGTGGTGATAGGTTGTCACTGCTGGGCGGTCTGAAGCCGCATTACGAACTTGTGATTTGTAGAGATACGAATGTGTGGACTTAGAAAATTTACAGGAGTCTGACTGAAGAACTTAGTATCTGGTGAAAAGTGGTAAAGTGTGCACGGTAGTAGGACTGTGGAAATGTGATAATTCAACAATCGTGTACTTGTGTGATGACAAACTGTATTTTATAACAAATACTGTAATTAATCGTAGATTAATTTGGGACCGCTATGTTCGATGGACTTCACTAATTTACGAGTGATAATTTGGAACTTTTACTCTCGAGTGTGTGTGATACTTATTGTGGCTCTCATGGAGAAGTATTCGATTATTTACCGATGTATAAAGTAGGACCACCTCCACATTTTCATGTCCAAAAAGAGTAATAAACTCCATTTATAAAAAATTTATTCTGATCATTGTCTTAGAATCCTTTTTCTTGGTTATTCAGAGAAGTTTAAATATATTTTTCGCGTCATCATTAGCAAATTGATAGACTGGCTAAACTACAGATTAATTATTTATCTTGTTTAAACAGATTGGGTAGCTGTTTAGGGCATAGAAGCTTACGTACATAACTCACCCCTATGAACAGAGACAACGGGCCATAAACCTTTTACTACCCTGAGTTATGTATTGCCCAATTCTTATTGGTGAGTGCCGATAGGAAGGTCGCAACTTTTCCAGGAGCTAGTATTAATAAATTCTTTGGTGAGCCCACCCTTCAGCAAGCGACATAAAGTTGTCCGTTTTAGAAACATGGCGATGTCAAATCCGCTCCACTGTGTTTAACAGATTGTCCTGTTATTATTAATCGTAATAGAAAATGGAAGTCTCATTGGAAACTGCAGTCTATTGAAGGTATAAAGGTAGATCTGTCGGAAATAATGGGTATTCGTTGGGTGCACACTGTTTCATTCTCTTCCTTTCCCTGTAGATCTATAGAAGTATATTGCTTTCGCCTACAGTTGCATGTGCTTCACACTTCAAACTTGTCAACAGCACCGTTAGCTTTCAGGTATTTACGTGAGCTGATTGGAATACAGGACTGTCTTAGCAGTAAATACGAAATTTATTAATACATGGTGCATGTTGTGAAAGGTTTTAACCCGTCATAGTATATATTATCTCATATTTATTGAATTATATGTTCTGTAATTGTATAATTTGGCAGGTATATATTCATTTATATGAGTCATTTAAGTCGGTAAAATCTGTTACGAATTCAGTTAGTAGTAAATAAGTAATACCTTAAAACCTGACACGTGATGAGGTAGTGTTCCATGAACTCTTTACTGTGTCCTCATACCTCATCAACTAAGTGTCGTACTGTTGATACAATTTCCAAGGTATTTATGTGTTTAAAATTTCCTGCGATTACAATTTGTTGTGTAGAAATTATAAATTGTGACTTCATACCGAATGTTGTAGAACTCCACGAACAGCGAAAAACTAGTAAGCGAGAAACTTTTTTTCCTTTCGTCATTTTTATGTGGTTGTCAGCGAGAATAAGTATAATAACAGTTTTAAATTATGTTTAAAGTTTGTTGCAAGCCGTTATATGTTATCAAAGTGTAGGAATAAAGATGATGTTATGTCTCCTGGACCAAGTATCTTATGTGGTTCTTACGCCTACAGCAATTGTCATCTCACGGTAAGGAATATGTGTACCAAATTTGATCGAAGTTGGTACTGCAGTTCTTCTAGCATCGCATTGTTTATGGCGTCGTATCGAGTGAAATATGTGTAGTGCGTCATCCTTACACTTACCGCGAGCTTCCTCATAGATTGAAGCTTACGAGTGCAAAATTTCATAAAGATTGGAACATACGGTAACTGTAGATTTGTATGCAATATGTACCCACAAACACACGGACACTCTGCTTTGTATACAAAGATTTAGTCACCAACTAGCGCCGATGTGGACAGAGATTTGTCGGTGCCTTGTGTCGCTCCAGGTGCAAGTTTCCTCGACGGTATCGTTATTCCCATACATAAATCCGGGGGCATATCAAGGATATGCGATTATAGTTCTTTGGCGTTGCTCAACAGCGGCGCGAAAATCTTTACTCGACTAGTGGCTGCAGGGCTCAAACGCACGGAAGATATGTGCTTTCTCCTGATCAAACCTCCAGGATAGTGTTAACAATATCTACTTCACTTTATGTCGTTATCGGAACATAATCGGTGTTGCTCATACTCTATGAATGCCTGGATTTTGACCGCTGTTGAGTTCAACCAAACTTTTGATAGAGTCGATCACACACTTGGAAGAGGTACTCCGCATTATAAGATACCATGATACTACAGTCAAAGATATGATGCGCCATCTTAGAGGAGCGACATCACGTGTACTCTCAAATGTCGTCTCACGCTGTATTGCACTTAAAATAACTGTCTTGAAGACAATTGCACTTTATTAAGGCCTTAACGCGTTTCGACATACGTCATTATCAAAGACAAAAACTATTAAAAATTCCCCTTAAAACTATTAGTGTCATAGACATATTTCATACATAAAAGATGTTTACAATTCATCCCGAACAATTTTGGCCACCACGCCTCACAAAAATTAATGTCTAATGCAGACAGCAAGCTTGATAGGTCGTTCTGGTGCGTCCGCTCCCTGCATTGTTGTATGCGTTTGCAGTGGAAACGTTGTTTTGTGGACTCCGTCAGCGGCTGTCGGAGATGTCACCCGGTGGCCATGTATTTTGCGAGTAACTACAACTATCCGATGCCAAGGACTTGACTTCAGAGGGGACATGCGGTGTATGATCGCCCTCGAATGCTGGCTCGAACTACCTCAGTTACTGCTAGTCTTCTGGATCATCAACTTCGGGCCCTCGTCCTACTACAGTGGACAGAGTATTGTAGAACTAACAAGGAAAGTACTTGGGCTCGAACAAATATTTCTGTATGAACGATTGGTTTCAGGATCTCTACGTACACCTCAATGTGCTGGTGGGTGTCGTTTTTATGCAAAACTTTGCAATCGTGCTCTAGATAGCACTGTAGATGTAATTGTAGACGCCCTACGTAATGCAGATATCTGAACTATAACTTATGTAATAATCGTCGTACATGTTCTCTAGCATATTTTCATCAAAAGCCGTGATGTTAGTTGCAACTTTAACCTTCTTCTCGGAAGACTGTTGGTATTCACTGCCACTGCTTCCATCGCCTCTTCCCGCACTTACCGTACCACTACCGCTAGCAATGAGTTCTTAGTCATTATCACCCCTTTTATCATCATTATGTGTTAGTGTTACAACAGTATCTAAATTATGCTCATATTTCTATATCATAACAGATACGAGAAAGCATGCGCATGATTCATCTTCTACACTAATACCATCTTCACGAAGAATGGCTATTCGTAACTTCATCTCAACAAATCGCAATACTTTAACAGGATTGATTATCAATCGCCGCCCCATCTGACGCTTCACCACACAAATCACAAAGCTCAACTTCCGAGGCACACTGCACCGTCCCTATTGGCGAACCGACAGGTCAAAGTGCAATGCGGCATGGCACATCAGATGCTTCTAACGGACGACTGCAGAGTTTTGCAGATGCGGGAGTATCAATAGTGCAATAAGGGACCTTTACAATGTCTTTCATACGATTTTGGTGTATATGTGTTTGTTCGAGCCCAAGTACTTTCCTTATAAGACTTTTCTCACACCGGCTCAAGGCTTTTATCCCAAAGAGAGTGGCTACTCCATAATTTGATTGATCATCATAAATCTGGCAAGTATTGTAATTTTTGACGTTACCTGACATTGCAGGGAGGAGGCGACCTGTAGCGATTGATTAGCTGCGAAAGCAAAAAAATCAAGATAGCAGTTTGATTTATTGATTGACGACCGGTTTCGATGTGCTATGTCATCACATTCTAGTGGCACACACATATACATTTAACAATGTGGCCATGTTTTCATATACAGGGGAGGGAGGGAATGAACAGAAAGAGGGATGGAGAAATGCATACTGGAATAAAAAAATACGATAGCGATGTCTATTCAATTTGCTTTTGCCTCTGCAGTCTCTTTAAAATATGTTAGTATGTTTTAGGTAATTTAATGCTATAGAGTAAATGTGACGAATAACGAAAATAAAATCAATCCATCGAACGAAGATCTCAAACTGTAAGATGTACAAAACTCTTATATTTTTCCCGATTAGGTTATTTAAAATCGGATGGTAAGTTCGGATTTCTAGATAAATATCTGAAGCATGTTTATTTAAAACTGGAGCCATTTGCTGTGGTTAGTTATCCAGATATAAGCATAGCATGGTGCAAAAACGCCTAGAAACAGATTTTTATCATTTTGTGCAGAAATACGGCAACTTTGAGCTCTTGGTCTCAGTAACGAATAAAGATACGAAAAACTTGAAAAAGCATTTCGAGATATCAACACACGTGGTTAAAATTTCGACACTTTGCAGTGAAAGTATTGCAGTGCCCATTCTCACAATTCGTAATTTTCTCAGGAACTACCCATGAACTAATGTTACTTTTACAATCTCTATAAAGCCACCCTAAATCAAATATGTTGGACTTCAGTCAGGACACTGGATTGACACTGCTCTTCATCGAGTAGAGCAGCATTTCCTTGGGAAAAGTAACGGCTGTAGTTTGTCCTTTCTTTCAGCCGTTCGCAGTAACTGTGTGGCAATGCTACATTAGCTGTCACAAGGCTTGCTCAGACTGTTGCGCTACAACCAAAGACCTTGTAAGGCTACAACTGCTGCCCCTCTTCAGGAACCACACGTTTGCCTGGCCTCTCCACAGATACGCCTCCGCTGTGGTTGGACCTACGGTACGGCTATCTGCATCGTTGAGCAAATGGAAGTGTGAATTGTATAAAATTTTATTCCTGTACTGTAGGAATTTACAGCTTGCCGATTTGTTTCACAGTTATACAAACAACACTATGTCGAGGGCTATCCAAAATAGTTTACTCCTCACGTCTGTCGTCGTAGAACTCCAGACGTGGAATCCTCAAGAAACGCACTTTCTCAGCCTACGTTTTCTAACATGCAGTGCTGGATGGATATGTTCAGGAACAACGCCACAACAGGGCCAATTAATTAATGGAGCACGCTATATAATTCTTGAAATTGGGTCTCTATAAAGGCATGAAGTTTCATTCGAACAGACTATCTGAGTTACGAGTGTTATTCATATCTTTATTAGAAAACATGCAGCCGAGACAAAGTAATCTATATGATAATCGTAATGCATAAATGTGTCCAGATCCAGTATTGAATGCCAACTGGTTGGTATTCAAATGAATTAAAGTATCGTGTTAGTAGTCCATTTGTGCTAGCCCTGTTCGACTTTGCATTGGCTAGTCCAGTCCGAAAGACTAATGTCAAGAACGTGGCGAGAACACCAGATTTCAGAATTTCCTCTGACCACGGTCAACCTACTGACCGACGGCCTGCAGTAACTGACCGAAAGGCAGGTCATTTGCCTGAAGCTGTCAGTTCTGACAAACAAGCAACACAGCCAAGATAAGTGGAAAGTGGGACGTACGGCGAACGTATCCAGTGGGCCAAGGACAGCAATGCCTTTGCTTTCTTATCGCCCGTGACGCATCTTATCAAGTCGGGACCGTATCGATTGGGCTCTATAACCGAAAACCGTCTCTTGCTTATATGTTGCAATATCAGTCGGTTAGAACTGGGTTAGAGTGTGGTGCAGACTCCACAAACCCATGAAACCAAGTTGCCAAGAAGGTACTGCCGAAGCTAGTGTTGGCTCTGTAATGGTGTCTGCTGTTTTTATTCCGAATGGCTGGGTCCTCTTGCCCAACAGAAACTCAGTGGAAATATTTTGTAAAACAATTGATTTCGTCCGTCGCAGTTGCACAATTTTGATGTCAGTGACTAGTTTCGGACTCTACCGTCTATTACTTCAAAAAGGCGTTCGACGCGGTGCCACACTGCAGACTGCTAACGAAGATACGAGCTTATGGAATAGGTTCAGAATTGTGACTGGCTGGAAGACTTCCTAAGTAATAGAACACAGTACGTTGTTCTCGACGGCGAGTGTTCATCAGAGACGAGTGTATAGTCAGGCGTGCCCCAGGGGAGTGTGATAGGATCGCTATTATTTTCTATCTATATAAATGATCTAATGGACAGAGTAAGTTGTAATTTGCGGCTGTTTCCTGATGATGCTGTGCTGTATGGGAGGGTGTCGTCTTTAACTGACTGTAATAGCATAAAGGATGACATAGACAAAATTTCTAGTTGGTGTTAAGAATGGCAACTAGCTCTCAACGTAGAAAAATGTAAGGTGATGCGCATGAGTTGGAAAAAAACTTATAATGTTCGAACACAGCACTAGCAGTGAAATGCTTGATGCTGTCGCGTCGTTCAAATATCTAGGCGCAACACTGCAGAGCGATATGAAATGGAACGAACATGTAAGGACAGTTGTTAGTAAGGCGGACAGCCGACTTCGGTTTATTGGGAGAATTTTGGGAACATGTACTTCACCTGTAAAGAAGACCGCGTATAAAACGCTTGTACGACCACGTCTTGAGTATTGCTCAAGTGTTTCAGACCCGCAGCAGATCAGTTTAAAGGAAGACATAGAGGCAATTCAGAGGTAAGATTTCTTACTGTTAGGTTCGACGAATGCGTGAATGTCACGGAAATGCTCCGGCAACTCAATTGGGGATCGCTGGAGGAAAGACTACGTTCTTTCTGTTGAGTAAATTTAGAGCGCCGGAATTTGAAGCTGAGTTTAGTACGATCTTGCTGCCGCCTACTTACATTTCGCGTAAAAATCACAAAGACAAGATAAGAGAAATTAGGGCTCGTACGGAGGCATATAGGCTTTCATTTTTTCCTCGTTCTATATGGGAGTGGAATAGGAAAGGAAATGCCTAGTAGTGGTACAGTGTAGCCTCCGCCACGCACCTTACGGTGAATTGCGGAGTATGTATGTAGATGTAGCTGTACCAAACCATTATCCTTTTTAAAATCGTCATTAGGATGAATTTTTATTAGTGGAAATAGTTATGTTCTGCTTATGTTCTGCTACTTGCAACTGATTTGTAGTCCTACATGTTCTTCTTGCCAAATCGAGGTGGGATTTCTATGGGACACAATGTACCCCTCATCGGGCTTAATTTGTTCGCGTTTGCTTTTGAAGAACATTCTACACAGCTACAGCGAGTGATTTGGCGACTCATACCGCCGGACATGAAAGCCATCCTTGAAAGGTACACATTTGAAGTAGTTCTGCACAAAGGAATTAGAAATTCGGTTCCTTCTGTAATCGGAAGCTTAATATTTACTTCTATATAAATACTCTGCAAATCACATTGAAGTACATGGTAGAGGCTTCATCGAACCGCTTTTATGATATTTCTCTACAGTTCCATCCTCTAAAAGTTCACGTAAAAAGGAACACCTAACTCTTTCCGTGTTCGATCTGATATCTCTTATTTTGCTTTGATGATAGTGTCTTCCCAAGTAGGTGGGTGCTAGCAAAATACGTTCGCATTCGGAAGAGAAAGTTAGTGAAAGAAATTTCGCAAATAGATCTCGTCGCAACGAATAACGCCTTTGTTTTAATGATTTCCACCGCAACTCGTGCATCATTTCCGTGACACTCTCTCCCCTACATCGCGATAATACAAAAAGAGGTGCCTTTCTCTGTTCTTTCTCTAAATCGTCTATCAGTCTCACTTGGTGGGGTCACACAATCCGCTGCAATACCCCAAAATAGGACGCACAAGAGTTTCTTTAGTAGAACTGTTGCATCTTCCTAGTGTTCTGCCTAGGAAACTCAGTCTGTGGTTCGCTTTCTCTACAATATTTTATATGTGTTCTTTTCAATGTAAGTTGTTCGTAATTGTTACTGCTAGGTATTTAGTTGAATTTACAGCCTGTAGATTTGACTGATTTATCGTATAAATGAAGTTTAACGGATTTATTTTAGTGGTCATATGGATGACTTCACACTTCTCACTATTAAGAGTCAATTGACATTTTTTGCACCATGCTGATACGTTATCTAAATCATTTTGCAGTTGCAGTTGCTTTTTCTCTTCTGGTGACAGCATCATTCGCGATGGTGACTGTCTCCTAAATAGTTTATAATAATAAGGAACAGTAGGATCCCTGTATCACTTCCCCGGGGAATGCTAGATATCACTTCTGTCGGTGACTTACCTTCATGTAGGAAGTAAATTTTAATGTGCGCAAATGTCAAATAAGAAAGTATTTCGGCAAATTACGCAGCAATGTATGGCTTTCACGTTAAAGTCTAAAGTTTCAACCCCATCTACGGAGGATATTCAGTGTCCGATTCACTGCCTAGCTCGCTGCTGACTGCAGCAAAATTCCGTATTTGAGCTTTCCCGCGCAGTGGCGTGACGTCACTTAGAAACGGCGAACGATGCCAACCTGCATGGCCGCTTTTAGTCGGGTATTCCAAGCATGTAGTCGCACCACCCGAAAACGCAGTTTTCTTGCAGTAGGTTGCAAGCTGGTATACGAATAGGATTCGGATACTCGGAGAAGATATGATGCGCCTTCCAAATGTCCTCTGTACATACGCCAAGACGTTGCGTTTTATTGTGAAATTACATAATAACCCAGAAAACTGTTTTAATCGTATCTGTTTCTTTGCCGCATGACAGCTATATCTCAATGCACGTACTATCATTACGTAATACGCCGTCCATAAAAGATTACCATGATTACAGCCACTGATAAAGTTTTATCGGTGAAAGTTTAGATACAGTGGAATCTTTTTAGTTTGTACTTTCACCATGACAGCCCATATTGCGGAATTTCTAATGAAATGAGATTAGTGATACTGAGGTAGCAAACTTTCGGAGAGCACACTCACAGGGTATACGGTGACGGAAAATTAATGTACTGCGGCATTAACACGTTGACCGAACGCTGCAAAAATGAAACTCCATGTGTCTGAGATAAGTTGTCTTCTGATGCGAGCATATTTTCGGTAGAAAGAAAGCCATTTCTGCAGATGTGTACTAGTATGATTTCATCACGTTTCGTATGAATACATAATGGTTGTTTCGCGTGTCTAACGTTACTGGACCTTTTCAGATGAAGACTACAAGGCAACTTGCCCACAGGGATTGTGAGTGTACCTGCAGCTGTGGAATGGCGAACACGAAAATATCAAACCGACTGCAGAAGCAGTTACATGGATCGTAGTGAGTTCAGATCGAGTGCAATTCGGTCGACATAATCTGTATATATAAAAGGCAATGTTCCGACTGACTGACTGACTGACTGACTCATCATCGCCCAGCCCAAACCACTGAAGACAGAAACTTCAAATTTGTAGAGGCTGTTGATCTTATTCTGTGCGAAATTGTACTCAATGCATTCTCTGAGAATTACTTCGAACAATTAGTTCATGAGCCAACTAGAATTGTAAATGGATGTGAAAACACACTTGATCTCTTAGCAATAAATAATCCTGAGTTCATGACGAGCATCAAAACCGATACAGGTATTAGTGAACACAGAGCTGTCGTAGCGAGATTGAATATCGAACGTCCAAAAGTTACCAAAAATAGTATATTTGTTCAGGAAAGCAGATAGAAATAAAATACATTGCTTTTTGAAAGACAACTTCCACTCGTTTCTAACACTACACTTAGGTGTAGACCAGATGTGGCTCAAATTCAAAGAAGTGGTATCGACAACAATTGACAGTTTTATACCAAATAAATTAATAAAAGAAGAAGGCGATCGCCATTGGTACACAAAATAGGTTAGGAAACTGATGCAAAAGCAAAGGAAAAGGCATGCTAAATTTAAACGAACACAAAATATCCGGGACTGGCGATCCTACACAGAGGCTCAAAATTTAGCGAGGATTTCAATGCGAAATGCCTACAATACTTATCACAACGAAACACTTTCTAGAAATTTGATAGAAACCCCAAAGAGATTTTCGTCATACGTTAAATATACTAGCGGCAAAACAAAAACAATACCCTCACTAAGTGATAGTAATGGCGATCCTGTCGATGACAGCGCTACTAAAGCAGAGTTACTAAATATAGGTTTTAGAAACTCATACACCAAATAAGACGAAATCAATTTCCAGATTTCGAATTACGAACAAAGGCCGTAATAAGTAAGTTGAAGTAGATATCATCGGAGTAGTGCAGCAACTAAAATCACTTAACAAGAACAAGTCTTCTGGTCCGGACTGTATACCCATTAGATTTCTGTTTGATTGTGTTGAAGCGATAGTTCCTTATTTAAAAGCCATATATAAACGCACCCTCAAAGAAGGATCTTTACCAAACAACAAAGTTGCGCAGGTCACACATATATTCAAGAAAGGCAGTAGGAGTAACCGAATATACTAGAGGCCTATTTCATTGACGTCAACTTGCAGCAGGGTTTTGGAACATATACTGTATTCAATTATTATGAATTATCTCGTACAGAATGATCTATTAACCCAAGGTCAACACGGATTTAGAAAATATCGTCCATGCGAAACACAACTAACTCTTTATTCACGCGAAGAGACGGGTGCTATCAAGAAGGATTCGCAAATCGATTCCGTATTTCTTGATTTCCAGGAGGCTTTTGACACCGTACCTCACAAACGGCTTTTAATCAAACTGCGTGGTTATGGTATATCGCCCCAAATTTGCGATTGGATAGGGGATTTCATGTCAAAGAGGACACAGTTCGTAGTAATCGATGGTAAGGCATCGACTAAACAGAGGTGATATCGGGCGTTCCACAGGGTAGTGTTATTGGTCCTCTGCTGTTCCTTATTAAACACAAACGATTTAGGGGAAAATCTAAGTAGCTCTCTTACGTTGTTTGCAGATGACGCCGTCATTTACCGTCTAGTAAAATCATCTGAATGTCAAAACCAACTGCAGTATGATGTGAATAAGATATCACTATGTTGTAAAAATTGGCAATTGACTCAAATAATGAGAAGTGTGAAGTCGTCCACATGGGTACGAAAAGAAATCCGTTAAACTTTGACATAAAAGTTTCCTGGGTTTGTTCAAAATGTTCAAATCTTTGTATAGCTTATGGGACTTAACTACCGGGTCATCAGTCCCTAAACTTACAAACTAGGGGAGAGTGGGGCTACAGTGGACATGGGGTAAAAGTGGACATACATTTATTTCAGTGATATTATCGTTGGAATTTTTTAATTTTCGTTGGTAGTACCACAGAATGTACTAAACAACTAAACAAAATTTGGCGCCAATATGATAATTACTGCGGGCAACAGAAGTGAAAATATTATTTCAGTGCTTTTGTATTCGATTTTTGTGATACACAAAATTCCAGATAACTCCAAAAGTTTAGTTCTGAAAATATTATAAGTTGTGGTTTATGAATCTATAAAAAGTGTCCTATCTTTTTCTTGTCCAACTCTTCATCTAAATAAAATACATTCGTTAGTGTTTGATTTCATATCCAAAATGGCCCCTTGGGGTAAGTATGGAGAGATGAAGTGGGGTCTGTGTGGACAGTGTCCACTCTCACCCTACTTCTGACTGGGACCAGAGGTCAATTTTCAGCCTTATATTTTTACTCTTAAAATTATTATTATCTATACTGTAGATGGTGAGGACATACATCCGCAGAATTGTGAGAGCTAATGTTGTTGAAGGAAAAGTTAAGAGAGCTGTAAAAGAAGTTCTGTTGAAAAAGTGGAGTATTCGACAAACTGCAGAGAAATATGAATTAAAGAAGTCTATGCTGCAGAAAAGCATTACCACAGCTAAGAAATATAGAGCCAAAAGCATTCAGTTCTGTCAACGTAAGTTTCCAAACACATATGTTAACTGTTTTTTTTTTCAAAAATATTTGCTTAAACAAATAAAAGTTATAGTGAAATGGTTTAAAAAATCCCCTTCTATTCTGTCATTGTTCCTGACTAAAGCGCCCAGTTACCTTTTTCTCAGATCCTTATGATGGAAGTTATTCTGGAAAAGCAGACCACAAAAAATCCAAACAGTGAGTGTAATGAAATACAAAGTTCAGAAGGTCTTTACAGATACTGAAGAGCAATTATTAGCTAAACACTTTATAAAGGCCTCCAGTTTACATTATGCACTTACGTGAACTGGCATATACATGTATGCTAAAAAACTAAACAAAGAAGATTTTAGGCCATCAGAAGTAACTGAGCAGCCAACAGCCTCTACAGCAAGTTGTGATACACCTTCACCTGGAAAACCTGCAACTGTGTGTGTTGCTTCACCTTCCACTTCAGATGTGACCCTAACTGAAATACCAACTCCTGAAGAGTGTACACATTTTCCAAAAGCTGCAAGGCAAGAAGCAAACTCAAGGCAAAACAAATCTGCAGATTACACTAGCTTTATAATCAAAGATGAACTAGAAGCATCAGCAATGGCTAAAATGAAACCAGCATAAAAGAGAACATTGCTCCAGGCCAAGACGGAATTGAAGACATCTGCAAAAAATAAAACCTGTGATACAGACAGTGAATCATAAACCTTTCCACAAAGTGTGCTGGAATCTGAGAATGAAGGATGCTGTAAAACAGAAGATGATGAAGCCAAAATCTAACAAAAGTTGACAGGTGATGAGGAAGTGAGGTTTGGTGATTTGGTTTGTTTCACCATAAAGAAGACTTATAAATGTTATTTATGTTAAGTTAAACATACAACTGGAAAAGAAGAAGTGTTATGTTCCTATTTGCGGATAAAAGGCTCTAGATTGGTGTTCCCTGTTGTCCCAGACGAATCAGTATTAGAGAGGTCAGCCACTATTTGTCTCTTGCCTTCTACAAAAACACCTGAGACACAAACAAGAGAGGATGTTCCAGTTAATATTTATTAAGGTATAAATTAAACATTTTTGGGAAATTTGGCCTTATTTATACAAAAAACACACTGTCCACTTTAACCCCATGGAATTTCAGTCAATGGTCACACTTACCCCACCATGGGGTACATGTGGACAGATTGCAGACATTGGTTTTTTTTTAATTTGATGGTCAAAATATTCAAGATACAAAGAATTACTTCTATGCTTCTTATAGGGTGGAGACTGCTTAATGCTCAGATAGTAAATTCCAAAAATCAGCATCAATTTGGGTTAAGATAAAATATGAAACATAAAAAGTGTCCACACTAGCCACACTCTCCCCTACTTATCAACTACCTTATCCTAAGGACGGCACAAATATCCATGCCCGAGGGGGGATTCGAACCCCCGACCGTAGTGGCCGTGTAGACCGTGACTGGAGCGCCTCAGTCCCCTCGGCCACCGCGGCCGGCCCTGGGTTTCTACCGCGTCATGATGTAAGAAGGCTATTACTTAAATAACCGATGTTTCGGTCAACGTTACAATGGCCTTCATCTGGGTATACTAATGTGAGCTGCTTGTTACTACATTTAATATTTATTTTCCATTAGACATTACGTCATAATGGTGTTCATCGGCGAATGGGGTGAGGGCTTCCGTTTCTCTCCTGCTAGCCGTGGGCCGCGCGGCGGCAGTTGCTTACTAGTGACGCTCACGTGTTGTGTTGCCAGTGCAGTGCGGCCTATTTCGCTGTGATGGCTGGTAGCCAAGAGGGGACAAGCCTGAGTCACAGATCGGATTGCTAAACATCTTCGCCGGGTTGGTGTTCAGACTTTCTTCTATAGTAGTCACAAGATCTAGGATGTACTTGGTTCCACAAAGGACAGGATAGATGTACTACACGCATCAGGAGTATGTTGTTGTTATGGTCTTCAGTCCGGAGACTGGTTTGATGCAGCTCTCCACCCTACTCTATCCTGAGCATGCCTTTTCATCTCTTCATAAGAACGACAACCCACATCCATTTGAATCTGCTTACTATATGCGTCTCTTGGTCTCCCTCTGCGATTTTTACCCCACACACTTCCCTCCAATGCTAAATTTACGATTCCCCGATGTCTAAGAATGTGTCCTACCAAGCTATCCCTTATTTCAGTCAGGGTATGCCAAATATTCCTTTTCTCACCAATTCTGTTCATTAGTTATGCGATATACCCACCTAATCTTCAGCATTCTTCTGTAGCACCACATTTCAAAAGCCTCTATTCTCTTCCTGTACGCACTGCTTATCGTCCATGTTTCACTCCCGTAGAAGGCAACACTCCACACAAATACCTTCAGAAAAGATTTCCTTACACTTAAATTAATATTCGATGTTAGCAAATTTCTATTTTTCAAAAATGCTTTTCTTCCCATTGCCATTCTGCATTTTATATCCTCTGTAATACGACCATCGCATGTTATTTTACTACCCAAGTAACAAAACTTCATTGTTTCGTTACCTAATCTAATTCCTTCAGCATCGCCTGATTTTGTAAGACCGCATTCCATTATTTTTGTTTTGCTCTTGTTAATGTTCATTTTATACGCTCTCTTCAACACACTGTCCATTCCATTCAACTGCTCTTCCAGGTCCTTTGCTGCCTCTGACAGAATTACAATGTCATCAGCAAAACGCAATATTTTTATTTCTTCCCCCTGAACTTTAATCTCTATTCCAAATATTTCATTGCTTTCCTTCACCGCCTGCTCGATGTACAAATTGAATAATATCGGAGAAAGGCTACAACCCTGTCTTACTCCCTTCCCAACTGATGCTTCCTTTTCATGCTCTTCTAGTCTAATAACTGCGGTCTGGCTTTTGTACAAGTTGTAAATAACTCTCCTTTCCCTATATTTTACCCCTGCTGACTTCAGAATTTGAAAGAGTGTATTCCAGTCAACATTGTCAAATGCTTTCTCCAAATCTACAAAAGCTGAAAATGTAGGTTTGCCTTTCCTTAATCTATCTTCTAAGATAAGACGTAAAGTGAGTATTGCCTCCCGGGTTCCTATGTTCCTACTGAATCCAAACTGATCTTCCCCGAGGTCAGCTTCTACCAGCTTTTCCATTCTTCTGTAGATAATTTGTGTTAAAATTTTGCAACCATGACTTATCAAACTGATGGATCTGTAATTTTGACACCTGTCTGCGCCTGATTTCTTTGGAATGGGGATTATTACATTTTTCTTAAAGTCTGAGGGTATTTCGCCTGTCTCATACATCCTACACACCAGTTCAAATAGTCTTGTCATGGCTGGCTCTCCCAGAGACTTTAATAGCTCTGAGGGTATGTCATCTACTCCTGGGGCCTTGTTCCGACCTAGGTCTTTCAGGGCTCTGTCAAATTCGTCTCTCAGTATAGAATCTCCTATTTCATCTTGATCTACTTCCTCTTCCCTTCCTACAACATCGTCTCTAAGTTCATTTCCTTTTTAGAGCTGCTCTATGTACTCTCTCCACCTTTCAGCTTTCCCTTCTTTTCTGAGAACTGGTTTCCCATCTGAGTTCTTGATATTCGTAGAGTTGCTTTTCTTGTCCCCAAATGTCTCTTTTATTTTCCTGTAGGCGGTATCTACCTTTCCCCTTCTTATACATTCTTCTTCAGATTTGCATTTGGCTTCTAGCCACTCCTGCTTAGCCATTTTGCACTTCCTGTCAATCTCATTTTTTAGTCGTCTGTACTCCATTTTGCCTGTTGCATTTACTGCATTTTTATATTTTCTCTTTTCATCAATTAAATTTAGTATTTCCTGTGATATCCAAGGATTTTTTGTTGGTCTTGCCTTCCTACCTATTTTGTCCTTTGCTGCCTTCACTATTTCATCTCTCAATGCTACCCATTCCTCTTCTACTGTTTTATTTCCCACTGTTTCTGTCAATTGTTGCCTAAATCTCCCTCTGAAATTCTTAAGAACTTCACTTTCCTTCAATTTATCTAAGTCCCATCTCCTTATTTTCCTACATTTCTGCAGTTTTTTTCAGTTTCAGCCTACAGTTCATGACTAACAAGTTATGGTCAGAGTCTATATCTGCCCCTGGGTACTTCTTGCAGTTTAAAACCTGGTTCCGGAATCTATGTCTTATCATTATAAAATCTATCTGATACCTTCCAGTGTCTCCTGGTCTCTTCCACGTATACAACCGTCTTTTGTGATTCTTAAACCACGTGTTTGTTACGATTAAATCATGTTCCGTGCAAAATTCTACCAGGCGACTTCGTCTTTAATTCCTCCTGCCCAGTCCATATTCACCTACTATTTTTCCTTCTCTTCCTTTTCCTACTATCGAATTCCAGTCTCCCATCACAATTAAGTTTTCCTCTCCCTTAACTGTCTGAAGCTCCTCATATATTTTTTCGATCTCCTCATCATCGGCAGAGCTAGTTGGCATACAAACCTGTACTACTGTTGTCTGTGTTGGCTTCGTATCTATCTTGACAGTGATAATGCGATCACTGTGCTGCTCATAGTAGTTTACCCGCATTCCTATTTTCTTATTCATTATCAGTCCTACTCCTGTGATACCCCCAACTGATTTTGAATTTATAATCCTGTACTCACCTGACCAGAAATCCTGTTCATCCAGCCACCGAACTTCACTAATCCCCACTATATATAACTTCAACCTATCCATTTCCCTTTTTAAATTTTCTAATTTTCCTACCCGATTAAGGGATCTAACATTCGACACTCTGACCCGTAGAATGCCAGTGTTGCCTTTCCTGATGATCACGTCCTCCTGTGAGTCCCCGCTCGGAGATCCGAATGGGGGACTATTTTACCTCCGGAATATTTTACCCGACAGGATGCCATCATATTTCCATACAGTAGAGCTGCATATCCTCGGGAAAAGTAACGGCTGTAGTTTCCCCTTGCTTTCAGCCGTTCGCAGTAGCTGTGTGGCAAAGCCACATTAGCTAATGTTACAAGGCCAGCTCAGTCAATCATCCAGACTGTTGCCCCTGTAACGACTGAAAAGGCTGCTGCCCCTCTTCAGGGACCACACGTTTGTCTGGCCTCTCCACAGATAACCCTCCGCTGTGGTTGCACCTACGGTACGGCTATCTGTATCGTTGAGGCACGCAAGCCACCCCACCTCGGCAATGTCTGTGGTTCATGTGGGTGGATCAGGAGTATACAAGGTGGAATGCGAGTATGGGGAAGTATACATAGGTGAGACAGGGAGGGCAGTGGCAACGCGCATACGCGAACATGAACGTTACATTCGATTAGGCCAACATAATAAATCTGCAGTAGCCGAACATCAGCTAAATTGCAGCAAAAGGATAAAATTTAACGATGCCAGAATACTCGCCAAGCAACCAGGGATGGTTAAACGCAAGATAAGGGAAGCCATCGAAATTGTAAAACACCCTAAGAACATGAACAAAGAAGATGGACTCATGCTTGCCCCCTCTTGGCTACCACCCGTCACAGCGAAATAGACCGCACTGACATCACAACACGCGAGCGTCACTAGTAAGCAACTGCCGCCGCGCGGCCCACGGCTAGCAGGAGAGAAACGGAAGCCCTCACCCCATTCGCCGATGAACACCAATCATGTCTCGCTATGCAAGAAGCAACAGGCAACGGCTAAACGGCTAACCCACACTCCCTCCACCTCAGCATCCTATCATAATAAAGTTTCCATTCTTCCGCCAAAAATTCACCAATAACATCTCTTATTTTAAATAAGTATGGCGTAATGTCCAATTGAAAGGGTAGTAACAACCAGCTCACACCAGTATACCCAGATGAAGGCCACTGTAACGTTGACCAAAACATCGGTTACTTAAGTAATAGCCTTCTTACATCATGACGCGTTACAACACCCAGAAAACTATTATGTCATCTGACTCTGGACGCGGAAGCCTACGTAATTATACCGTTAAACTTTGTTTACACGATAAATCAAAGGCCGTAAACTCCACAAAATACCTAGGAATTGCTATTACTACAGACTTAAACTGGAAAAAACACGTAGATAATGTCGTGGGAAAGGCGAACCAGAGACTGCGTTTTATTGGCAGAACACTTAAAAGATGTAACAGCACTACAAAAGAAAATGCATACGCTACGCTAGTCCGTCCATTTTTAGAGTATTGCTGCCCAGTGTGGGATCCTTATCAGGTGGGTTCGACGGATGACATCGAAAGAGTCCAAAGAAGGGCAGCCCGTTTCGTATTGTCACGTTACAGGGGAGACAGCGTTACGGAAATGATACAGTATCTGGGATGGGAATCATTACAACAAAGGCGTTTATCGCTGCGGCGTGGGTTACTTACGAAACTCCAATCGCCAACATTCTCCTCCGAATGCGAAAATATATCGTTGACTCCCACTTACATAGGTAGAAATGATCATCAGAATAAAAAACGAGAAATCAGAGCTCGAACGGAGATATTGAGGTCTTCTTTCTTCCCGCGCGCTATTCGAGAATGGAATGGGAGATAAATAGTATAATGGTGGTTCGATGAACCCTTTGCCAGGCACTTAAATGTGATTTGCATAGTATCTCATGAAGATGTAGATGTAGATTTAAGATGCGATTTTTCGATATTCCGTCCGTAAGGGGCTGAAATAGGGGAAGAAACGTTTTTTGAAAATACGTTGCTATTTAGGAAATTATGAAGTTATAACTACAAAATTTCGGATTTTAATTCAGGGTTCGAATTTAAGACACGTGTTTCAGCATTTTTTGAAATTCAACCAATAAGGAGGTAAAATAGGGGACGCAAAAAATGATTTTCGAAAATATGTTTAAGCTACAACTAGGAAATTTCGGATATGGACTCTTGATCAGGATTAAAAAGACACGAGTTTCGGTATGTTTGGAAATTCAACAACTAAGGGGGTAAAATAGGGGGTCAAAAATACTTTTCGAAAACACATTGTTGTCAAGACAATTTTGAAGCTACAGTTGCAAAATTCCGTATTTGTATGGTTCGTTAGAATTTAAAAATATACGTGTTTCGGTATTTTTGGGAATTCAACCATCAAGGGGTAGAGGGGCTCTTTTTCAGCCGGCCGCGGTGGCCGAGGGGACTGAGGCGCTCCAGTCACGGTCTGCACGGCCACTACGGTCGGGGGTTCGAATCCCCCTCGGGCATGGATATTTGTGCCGTCCATGGGTTAAGCTAGTTGATAAGTAGTTTGTAAGTTTAGGGACTGATGACCCCGTAGTTAAGTCCCATAAGCTATAGGGTAAGGTGGTACAAATTAGATATAGGCACAATTCCGATCAACATAAGGTTTCGCGCCATTTGTCAGTCTCGTAGTGTTGGTAGCACTTGCCTTTGTGTGGCGTCGTAGTGTAGCAGGTTTCTACAGCTCCTCCTGTGTTTTCCAATAATACACCACTTTGTACTACGGAGATATAAATTTTTTTCCTGTTAAGAGGTAAGTGAAGCTACTTAGTCTAACGCGCTCTTATAAATTTTCTAGTTTCCACGCGCTTGCAAATTCTATATTAGTGAGGTTAGAAACTTGTTTTCCATTCGGGCGTGTTCTGAGGCACCTGCAGAGAAAGCCTCTGTGACAGGTGCTGCCATTTCTTGGCAGAATTCACTACTATTTATTCGTGAATTCACTCACGCCAGTAGTACATTTTCGATCAGAAAAATGGTACAATTTCGATACCCTAGTACAATTTCGATCAATGCAGTTTTTCAGTTTAGTCCGTCACGATTGGTTACCATAGACATATTATACACAATTATTGCAAATAAAATCTGTATATTTAAATATTTTCCTATGCGATTTTTAAAACCACCTCTTATTTTCTAGATGCCACGAAAACGAACAGAAAAGAAAATCTACAATAAATGGAGTCCAACTGCATTAGATGAGGCAATAAAGAGTGTAATGGCTGGACATTTGAGCATTCGAACTGCTTCACAATTATATGACATTCCTTTCAGCACTTTACATGGTAAAGTGCAAATTAAAAGAAAATGCAAGCTGGATTAACTCCAACTAGTCCTATAGAAAACAGAATTGGTCATCCAACGGTACTCAGTTCTGAAATGGAAGATGCTTTGGTCCAGAGAGCTTTATTTCTAGACCAGGGCGGATTGGGTCTGTCGCCACTCCAGTTCAGAAAAGCTGCATTTCGGTTAACTGAGAAAAATAATTTGTAACATCCACGGAACTTAGAAAGCAAGGTTGCTGGAATCGACTGGTTTAGGGCATTTGTTAAGAGACACACTCACCTTAGCCTGAGAAAGCCCGAGGGTCTTTCGCGAGCCAGAGCTGAAGGCTTAAATAAAGCAGAAGTAAGTAAATATTATCAGCATTTAGAAAAATCTTAAAGGATTATGATTTGTTTGATAAACCAAAGTATATTTATACTATGGATGAATCCGGCTTTCCTCTTAACAACAGACCCACAGTCGTAAAGGAAAGCAAGAAGTTGTTGCACTAACTAACGTGGAAAGAGGACAAAATGTGACTGTTGCTGCATGCATGAATGCAAGTGGTGCGTATTTACCACCAATGGTAATTTTTAAAGGAGTGAGAAAACGCCCTGAATTTAAAGATGGCTTACCTCCTGGTTCCATTACGCGATGAGTGAATCGGGATACATTAATGAAGAATTGTTCATGGTCTGACTGCGACACTTCAACAAATACAAAACAATGGTTAGCCCTATTACACTTCTTATTGTTGACAACCATGGCAGCCATCCCAGCTTAGATGCTGTAGAATATTGTCGGGAAAATGGGATAGAACTTTTGTGATTACCTCCGCACTGTAAACATGTACTGCAACCACTAGATAGAACTTTCTTCAAGTCCCTAATGGCTCAATATCACAGAAGTGCAACTAACTGGATTCAACGCAATCCCAATTAAAACATTACAAAACAACTATTCTGTACTATTTTCTGTGATGCCTGGGGCAAAGCTGCGTCCATTTTTTCCAATGTACTGGAATAATGCCCTTTTAGAAAGACATTGTTTCCGAGGAGAAATTTGCACCTTCAACGTTATTCGAGGCTCCTGCTCCTTCAATCTCCACCAGTGAAGCTACTAACAGCATTATGGGAGAACCCTCATCGTCAAATGATGGAACTGAAGAACATGGCAAATCCGTAACGCCAGGGTCCAGTACAGTTTCTCAGCACGATGCTGTCAGGGACATTTTGCCAAGTCCAGAGAAAAGATTATCGTCTCAGAAGAGGAAAACACAGACATCAGCTAGACTCACTTCAGATGAAAACCTGGATAACCTCCGCAGCAAGAGGAAACTTTTTCAACATGGCACAAGGAGGGTGACTTGATTCGCTGCCAAAAATGCAGTGTTTGGTACCACGAAGTGTGCGTTGGTGCCCGAGGGAAAAAGTGCTTTATATGTGGAAGATGCAAGTGATCAAAATTGTACCAGGAAGTGATCACAAATGTACCTAGTGTGGTACATTTTCGATCGATTCTTCTCAATTCTGTAACCTATTTTCGTGTTTATACCAACTTTTGTAATTGTATAATATTTGTGTTACATATTCATTAAAAATCCAAGAACAAATGCCATAGTTAAAATTATTTCTTTTCTCAATATATTTCCAGTTACAACAAAAAGTGTCCGAAATGATCGCAATTGTACCACCTTACCCTACAAGCAGTTGAAACAGTTGATCTTTATCGAAAATCTTTTGCTATTAAGGTAATTTTGAAGGTACAATCATATGAATTGGTATATGTTGGTCAGAATTAAAAAGATACGTGTTTCGGTATTTTCAGGAAATTAATCACTTAGGGGGTGAAATAGGGGATGAAACATTTTTTGAAAATACTTTTCTACAAAGCCAATTTTGAACCCAGAATTACAAAAAATGATATTTGTATACATGGTTGGAATTTAAAAGACATATGTTGGGGTATTTTTCGGAATTCAACTGTAAAGGGGTGCCATAGAGGGATACAAATAGTAAAATCAAATGTTCTAATGTTTGTAAATCTTAAGATACTAAACTACGGGGTCATCAGTCCCTAAGGCTTACAAACTAATTAAACTAACTTATGCTAAGTACAATACTAACACCCATGCCCGAGGTGCGAATCGAACCCCCGACGGCGAACAGCAGCGAGCACCGCAGCATGGCGCCTCAATACGCACGGCCATTCTGCCGCAGCTACAAGTAGTATCACAACATTTCATTATGATAGTACTTAAGCTATAGCTATGGAAATTTTTATTAAGAGAGAAAACAACTGGTGCAGACCAACCAGCCCATGTATGCGAAGCAGCGGGCGTTAAGCTAGTAATTGCAATATTTTCATAGGGGGTACACCACTAGAAGACTGGCCCTGACGCATAGACGCGTGGCTGCTCCAATCGGGGCAGCTGTTACAGTGAAGCAGTCAACGCGAACCGTAGTGCTCAGACTGCTGGGACATGGGTTCACATGGAGACCTCCCATCCATCGTTTACCGCTGTCACCGTACCAGTGGCAGCAGAGACGTCCAGCTTGTAAGGCTAGTTTACAATGGACCAGAAATCAGTCAAGTCGCTAGCGACTTACAAGCTCTACTTGACAGACAAAACGTCTAGCAACCAAGAGCGCGACCACACATTGTTTACGAGAAGCCAAGTGAACTGCAACTGAGAGCTGGTGCTAACGAAGCTATACATCTTGTAGCAATGGTGATAATCCAAGAGACGAAAGAGGAAATTGAACCTGTAAGTGTGATGAAATGGATCAGTATGTAAGATTGAAGCATTGCCCACTCCTGCCAGCAAATTTTCTGTGTCGTTTAGCTTGATGCATTATACTAAATTGATAACACCATGTACTTATGTTTCCGATATCTTACTTTATATTTCATATTACTTTATTTTATTATTATTCATTATTACTTTATTTCATTATTTTCAGGACATTAACCATTTAGGGGGTGAAATAGGGGATGAAACATTTTTTTGAAAATACGTTGCTACTAAGCCAATTTTGAACCCAGAATTACAAAAAATGATATTTGCATACGTGGTTGGAATTTAAAAGACATATGTTGGGGTATTTTTCGGAATTCAACTGTTAAGGGGTGCCATAGGGGGTTACAAATAGTAAAATCAAATGTTCTAATGTTTGTAAATCTTAAGATACTAAACTACGAGGTCATCAGTCCCTAAGGCTTACAAACTAATTAAACTAACTTAGACTAACTTATGCCAAGTACAATACTAACACCCATGCCCAAGGTGCGAATCGAACCCCCTACGGCGAACAGCAGCCAGCACCGCAGCATGGCGCCTCAATACGCACGGCCATTCTGCCGCAGCTACAAGTAGTATCACAACATTTCATTATGATAGTACTTAAGCTACATACCAGATTGCAAGTCATGATGCACTTTACATAAAACATTTAATGGTCAGATCCATAAAATAACTAAACCGGTCTTCCTGGTCACGTCATAAGTTTAAAATGAGATAGCTGCTTACATCCACCTACGCAACTTAACCTACACGCAGTTGGTACCTGGCGCCCTCTCTATTTGTAACTTTCATAACATTGTAACATTTTTAAAAAGATAAATAATATTAAAATTATAAGAAGGCGTACACGACAATAAAACGAGGAGTTTAAAAAATAAAAAGTACATAGATTAATTAGTATTTATTAATAATATAAGTGAAATTAACAGTTTTCAGCGTCCTCCAGCGAGTATATACTAAAACATATCGTAAAACATCAAAATTTGCCTACGTTCACTGCTAAGATTTAAGGTTTACAGTGTCTCAGGTACAAAATAATTTCCTTTTAAAAACTGAATTAAAGGGAGTACAAAAAGGTCAACAATTTTCATAGAACACTATTGTGAGAGAGACCACAGTATACGCCATCTGGAAGTGTTCTACAACAATATTTTGCTGGCCGACTTTGTTTATCTATTACTGTGCGTCTAAACATAAAATTACAGATTATGTAGGTTGGTGTTAAAATATTTATATAAAAATTAATGAGTAACAAGAAAAAACAATCAGGTGACTTTAAAAAAATTATCATATCATATATACACATCTTTCATTTAGTACATATTCCTTACGTTGTAATACGTGATCACATGTTTTAAGGTGACATTGGTACGGGTGGTTAACACAAGTATTCCATGATAACCGCAGCTAACCGAAAATTTCATCCAAACTACTAAATGAAACAATTTTAAAATTTTAAACATGGCTGCAATTCAGCAACGGTGCGAATACGATCCAAAAGTCAACACAGTTTCAGTTCAGCAACTGGTCGGCTGAAACTGTGTTGACTTTTGGAACATGAAACAATGTTACAATACAGGGTGGGCTGGCACAATTTCCATCATGGAATCAAATTACAAGAAATAATTAATCTATGAACCACCGATTTTCGTCAACAATTGAAAATATCAAATTATATTTTAAATAGCTGTCAGAAATTTACCGAATGCACTATTTAATAAGCTTTCGCTCACTTCTCAGACGCCTGGAACACAACAGCAATTAAGCAGCACAAAAGTTGATTCTGAAACGTAAATCTGAAATTTCCAAACTCTGAATGTCACCCATTCAAGGGCAAGCGTTTTGTGTAGAGAAAGAGAAAGTGGACACGAGAATGGTTTGACTTGAGAGAGAAGCATAGAGCCCCTGTGTGCTTCGGAAACAACCCGCTACTGAAGACCAAAATACTTTTCAATACTGAAGACTTCTAAAAATAACATTGTGGCTAATTAGTTATTCCCACAGAAGCAATCTCTTGAATACAACAGAATTTACTAGCAGCAAAACATACCCAGACAGTACGACGTATTGGTGCAAGAATTAGTTACAAATAACAGTAATTCTAAAAATATCACAACCGATAGTCAGGCAAAGCAAAACACACTACCTGATCAAATGTATCCAGACACCCCCCAAAACGTTTTACATGCAATGAAGGCTTTCACGACGACCGGGTGTCATAGTTGCGTAGAACATCCGGGTTATAAGGCCGTGGTCCATAAAACTTTCCAGTTTCACCTGACGTTTCGTCCAGAGCTGCGCCGGACATCTTCAGAGGTCTTCTTACTTGCAAGACTCAACGCAAGTAAGAAGACCTCTGAAGATGTCCGGCGCAGCTCTGGACGAAACGTCAGGTGAAACTGGGAAGTTTTATGGACCACGGTCTTATAACGCGGAAGTTCTACCAGCAAATACGTTTTACATATTAGGTGCATTGTGCTGCCACCTGCTGCCAGGTGCCAACCTCAGAAGTCATTAGACAGCTTTCGAATGTGGTCAGGTGATTGGGTGTCACTTGTCTCAAAAGTCTGTAAGCGACATTTCCACACTCCTAAAAATCCCTACGTTCACTGTTTCTGATGAGATAGTGAAGTGGAAACTTGAAGGGATACGTACAGCACGAAAGCGTACAGGCCGACCTCGTCTGTTGACTGACAGAGACCGCCGACTTTTGAATGTGTCAAATGTTCAAATGTTTGTTAAGCTTATGGAACTTAACTGCAGAGTCATCAGTCCCTGAACTTACAAACTACCTAATACTAAAGACGGCACAAACATCCATGCCCGAGAAGGATTCGAACCCCCGACCGTAAACCTACTTACGAACTACCTTACACAAAATACGACATAAACATCCATGCCCGAGGTGGGACTCGAATCCCCGACAGGGAACGGCCTCAGTGCGCTCGGCCGCTCCGCCGCGGCCAACTTTTGAAGAGGGTCTTACAGTGTAATAGGCAGGCATGTATTCAGACCACCACACAGGGATTCCAAACTGCATCAGGATCCACTCCAAGTGGGAAGTACTATGACATTTAGGCGGGAGGTGAAAAACTTGTATTTCATGGTCGAGCGGCTGGCCATAGGCCACACATCACGCAGGTCGATGCCAAACGACGCTTCGGTTGGTGTAAGGAGCGTAAACATTGGATGATTGAACAGTGGAAAAACGTTTTGTTGAGTGATGAATCACGGTACACAATGTGGCGATCCGATGGCAGGGTGTGGGTATAGCGTATGCCCGGTGAACGTCATTTGTCAGCGTGTGTAGTGGCAACAGGTGGAGGTGTTATGGTGCAGATGTGTGTAGGGGGCTTGCACCTGTTGCTGTTTTGCGTGGCACTATCACAGCGCAGGTCTACGTGTTTTAAGACCTTCCTTCTTCGCACTGTCGAAGATCAATTCGGGGAGGGCGACTGCATCTTTCAAAGCGATCGAGCACCTGTATATAATGCACGGCCTGTGGCAAAGCGGTTACTTGGCAATAACATCCGTGTAATGGAGTGGCCTGTACAGAGTCCTCCTAACTTGAATGCTATACCTTTGGGGTATTTAGGAACGCTGACTTCGTGCGAGGCGGTACCGACCTATATCGTTACCTCTCCTCCGTGAAGGATGGGCTCACATTCCCCAAAAACCCTTCCAGCATATGCCTGTGATAGTAGGAGCTGTCATCAAGGCTAAGCGTGGGCTAACGCTATATTCAAATTCAGCATTACTTCGTGCTGTATGTGTCCCTTTACGTTTCCACTTCACTATCACCTCAGAAACAGTGGACGTAGGGTTATTTAGGAGTATGGTAATCTCGCGTACAGATTTCTGACACCCAATCACGTGACCACGTTCGAAGTCCATGAGTTCCGGAAGCGTCCCATTCTGCTCTCTCACGATGTGAAATGACTACTGAGGTCGCTGATATGGAGTACCTGCCGTTTTTAGGGGTGTCCGGATACTTGACCACATGGAGTATGTCTTATATTCCTTGAGAAATATTTTGAGTACCTGTGCTGGGGTGTTAATTATGTCAAGGAGTGAGTAAAATGTGACTTCAGGTTTATGTATTTTCAGATTTTCATGTTATGGAGTTGACGGATTCATTATTATGATATCTCTTATGTTTTTTTCTGTGAATAGGAAGTAACATCATTTTAGTACTTTAAACAAAAAAAAAACAAAAAACAAAAAAAAACAAAAAAACAAAAAAAAAAATTGGCGTCACTTTTGTTGATAAGGTCATGGTAAAATATTTAATATTTTGTTCGAAAAATTCTAGTACTTTTCTGTTGTAATATGTCACATTATGACTAGTTTTTATCTGGTTTAGCAGAAATTACATTATGTTCTTAAAGCTTCCTATCTTTTGTTCTTATATTATCATGTTTTACTTTTTTACTTCGTATACTTTTTAAAATCTTTCAAGTAATGTTGTTTTGCTCATGAGCTGGAAATATTGCCATATCAAGCGCTAATACGGTGTTTCCACTAATATTTTAATGATGCTGTTTCCTACGTGGTAGAAGGGGGTTTCGTAAGGTACAAATTTTCATAATCCAGAAGTGCATGATATAGTGGAAATGTCCACATAAACGGTTATGTTACTAAGTGATGGCTGTTTTTTGGCAACAGAGCAATAGAGCGATACTTTCTACCACAGAGATTAAAAATCATTATTAAATCTTTATTACTAATGCATTGTCTACCTTTCTCGCGACAGTACTATGTGAGAAACAACACAAGTGATTCATGCACATTTTAGCATCCGTGTGCTTTATTTGACACCGATATTTCAAGACTAAAGAAGTGATTGAGAGACTCAACAACATAGCTTCTGCTTTCCCTAAACTTCAGTTCCCCACTATTTCATTTACGGCGACATCTGAAAGAATCAATACTCCCCATTAAGTCAGTGATGTATGGACGATTACAGCAACCAGGACGACAACGAGGACGTGGTTTCTCGCACAGGCGATGGGAAGGAGACATATGCATTCTCGGAAGGCGTGTTGAGCATATCCGTTGGAAAGGCGTTCAGATTTCATTAAGTGTGTGTCTTCAGCCTCCCATATAGATACATGAAAGGAATTAAATATGCCGAAGGTGTCAGTATTCACTGATTTACAAACACAAACCTACATGTGAGGCTGAAGACATAATTAAATGTGAACAGTTGTTCAATTTATGTGCTCAACATACCTTCCACGAATACATCTGTCTCCTTCCAATCTTCCGTGGGAGAAACTGAGCACACTTGTTGCTGTGCTCGTCCATACTAGCAACTAAAGAATATGCGATCCTGTAGGGTGTGTAAATGTTAAATTATTTTACAGAGATTAAGTACTATAAAGTTTGATTGCAGACATCTTTTATTCTTTTGATATACTGTAACAGATATCTCGTGAATGCTGTTTAACTTTCCTGCATGTAAGGAATGAGGATACACGGTAAAAATATACGGAAATTCGCTAAGGGAGTAAGACGTATTGCTTCCTCGAGAGCTATGACCTCAGAAAAGATAGAGATGAGGATTTTGTGTGTGTGTGTGTGTGTGTGTTTGATGACTGACTTCGCTGGCGGAAAATCCGAGGAGATTTAAAAGTTATTTATCACTGCGAGATAAGTGTAGGCGAGAGGATGGTACGCATCTTGTCTGTGGCAGGTAGTGACCGCATGCATCACCTCACACCTGCTGCATCTTATCTCAGATACAAGTCGCGGGCGGGGTCTGTGTCCTCAATCGGGTACACTGAACTGTTGCTCGTCGAACACGTTAGTAAAATTTCGAGTAAACAATGTTCTTGAATATTCCGGAAAAGTTGCTCTCCGAAAATATTTTGTTTTTACTCTTCACCCGATGCCTATATACCAAAGGAGATTTTTACACATACAGTATTACAATTTTTTATTGTATTTTTTCTAATCAGTTAGTTAAATAAACCAACTAGATATATTACGATAACGAGTAAACTACGTGACTTATGGTAATTTGTTTGTCTCTTAGCATCTACTCGCTAATAAAAAAGTTATCCAAGTTAATATAAGAAAATTGTATGTGCTCTGTATTATATAAACTATAAGTTAATAATTGCATACTTGCTACCCACTACTGCTTTATTAAATGTTCAAATGTTTCCAAACTTATGGGGCCTAACAGCAGTGTTCATCGATCCCTAAACTTACAAACTACTTAAACTAACTTACCCTAAGAACGATATACGCACCCATGCCCGAAGGAGGACTCGAACCTCGGACGGCGATAGGCCGCGCGCACCGCAGCGAGAAGCCTTAGTGCGCACGGATATTCCGTCGCGGCCCTAAACTAACAAACTACTGAAACTAACTTATCCTGAGAACTACACATACAACCATGCCCGAGGGAGGACTCGAACCTCGGACGACCGCGCGCACCGCAGCAAGACGCCTTAGCACACATGGCTATCGGCACGGCCGCGACCTTTATTAAATCAGCATGATTATGCAATTATACTTTAGGACAAGTGAGGGACCTGAAAATATAGCAAGATGTGCCAGTTTATTGAACAGTGCAGTCTATATATATATATATATATATATATATATATATATATATATATATATATACAGACAAGCCATTTTAAGGTTGTAGGTGATGTGACATTAATATTGAGAGGCACATTTAAGATACTAAATACATAAAGTAACTTATTAAAAAAAAAAGAAAAAAATTATGTAAAAATTTGTAGCCACACAATTGTCTGTTTTGGGTCTACACAATATATATATATATATATATATATATATATATATATATATATATATATATATATATATATATATTATCTGCACTATCTTACAGTAATATGCCTTTGAAAGAAATGGCATAATAACATCACAGGTTCATATAAAATCAACTGGCTGTCAGATATGATAGCTTCACATGTCAAAACAAGGATATCAGTACCTTGTCAACGAGTCTGTTTTGCTGCAATTGTAAGTGTACTGGTAGTTTGCCGACGGCTGGTGCCACACAGTGTAGAAACATGGAACTAAAGCACTTAGCGCACATTACCACAGCCCATCCACGATTGTGTGATGTAGGCCCGAACCTTCTAGCGTCAATCACAAAGAAATAAAGCGAGCAAAACGGGAAAAGCACAACTGTGTGCAGGACCTGAAAGGGTTATGGTGTGTGGCAGAGGGTACTTTTTGCACCACTCCCAATTCCACCATTCCCTTTCCTCTTCTCAAAAGAAAAAAGTCATTTGTGAGCTTGTGTGTGGACTCGAATCTCACTAATTTTACATATGTAGTATTTCCGCAAGATATACGTAGGCGAAAAGAATATACTCGTTGATCCTTGCATGTTGTGCGAAGATGGCCGCGCTGTCTAAGGCATCATGTCATGGATTGCACGTCTGATCCTGTTTTAGTCCTCCCTTGGGTATGTGTGTGTGTGTACGACATCCGAATTTTAATCACACCGTGACTCTCAATCTCTAGCTTTCAGCGTGCTACTGGAGTATAAGAGTCTCTGTTACTGTATCTACATTCCTAAATGAACCTACGACGAAATGTGTAGCTCTTATTTGGATCTTCTCTATTCCCTCTACGAATCCTCTCCAGTACTGAGCTTAGACTAACGAGCAATATTTAAGTATTGTTTGAACAAGGGTTAATTAGGCTGGCTATTTTGTGCGCGGACTGCAGTTCCTGATAAATCTGTCAATGAATCTAGGTATGGCAGTTGTCATAACACTAGAATGGTCGCTTAGGATCTCACAGATACGTATTCCCGGAATAGTCTATCCGCGCGTCAGCGGGCCTGAACATTAAATTCTTAATTTTCATAAAATAAATGTTCGGTTACTACTATTGTAATACTTACATGCTTTTCTCTCGTTTTGTTTACTTATTTACTGCGACGTCTGAGGTTAATTAAAGCGATGTTGAGCATCGGTGCGATGTTGAGTAGGCCGCGGTGGCCGAGGGGACTGCGGCGTGCCAGTCACCGTCTGCACGGCCACTACGGTCTGGGGTTCGAATCCCCCCTCGGGAATGGATATTTGTGCCGTCCGTAGTATTAGCCAGTTCGTAAGTAGTTTGTAAGTTTAGGGACTGATGAATCCGTAGTTAAGTCCCACAAGCTATACAAACGTTTTGAAAATTTGCGATGTTGACCCTGTATATCACAGATATAACGCGACCACCAATGTTCCTCCTAGTGACGAGACTGTTGTAGCGTTAACAACTGATTTCAAGTGATCGAGCCTCTTTAAATATCTCTGTATGCACGCTGCTAGATACTTGTACAGCCTCTGACAATATAGTTCAGTGAATAGTCCTGTAACATTAACGTAGGTTGTACTAGGAACTAAAGTTACCTTAATGTCCTTCGAAATAATCATCTCCCATAATTGTGCACCGTTGAGCTCTGAGATACATGTCCTGGACACGTCTTCCTTCGGAATAGTGTTCAAAACGTTTCGTCGGATGTCAGGAATATCGTCAAATCTCTTTTCTTTCAAAGCGAGTTTGAGTAGAGGGAATAGGAAGAAGTCTGGAGGATTGAGATCCGTCGAGTATGGTGGATGTTCAAGCTGACCATCCAGTTCTTTGTCAGGAACTGTTTGACAGTAGTGGCTGTGGGTCAGCGAGCGTGTTCGTGCAACTTGAACATACACCATACTCGACGGATCTCAATCCTGCAGACCTTTTTCCTATTACCTCGTCTCAGACTCGCTTTGAAAGGAAAGAGATTTGACGGTATTCCTAACATCCAACGAAAGGTGACTATCTCAATGGAAGACGTTTTCAGGACGTATATCGCTGACCTCAGCGGTGAATAGTTACGGGAGGTGACTATTTCGAATGATCGTAAGGTAAATGTCGTTCATAGTTCATTTACGTTAATGTTACCGGACTGTTCACCGAACCTTGCTGTCAGGGGTTGTATGTAACGTATGCGAGTACTTTCAAAGGTTACTCTGCAGTCGTGTCAAAATAAGAACCAACGTATAATCATATGAAAGGGTCATGTTTTACTGAAACTCAGTCTGATATGAAATGAACGGAAAAGTAAAGTAAACAATTCTTGCGATCATAAACACACCGATAAAATACACCAATGAAAGAAATGCCCTACTTTGCGTTACTGTGGCTGTATGAGATGAAAGGGGGGAAATGTTTCGTCAGAAAATAATTATTTACTGTAAAGCCAACGGACTGACTAAATTTTTATTTGTCCGTATTCCGCGTAAACATGAGTATCAGGCAGTTTGCCGACTTTGTAGCGCTATCGTTTTTCCACTCTGTCCTACTTGTCCATGCTATGTTCATCTTCTCCTTCCCCTCAGAAGAAATTAAAAATTGGTTACGTACTACATTCCCTTTGGTGTTGTTGTTGTTGTTGTTGTTGTTGTGGTCTTCAGTCCAGAGACTGGTTTGATGCAGCTCTCCACCCTATTCTATCCTGAGCAAGCCTTTTCATCTCCTCATAAGAACGACAACCCACATCCACTTGAATCTGCTTACTATACGCGTCTCTTGGTCTCCCTCTACGATTTTTACCCCACACACTTCCCTCCAACGCTAAATTCACAATTCCTTGATGTCTAAGAATGTGTCCTACCAATCTATCCCTTCTTTTAGTCAAGGTATGCCAGAAATTTCTTTTCTCCCCAATTCGGTTCAGTACCTCCTCATTAGTTACGCGATCCACCCACCTAATCTTCAGCATTCTTCTGTAGCACCACATTTCAAAAGCCTCTATCCTCTTTCTGTCCACACTGCTTATCGTCCTTGTTTCACTCCCATACAAGGCAACACTCCATACAAATGCCTTCAGAAAGGACTTCCTTAGGCTTAAATCAATATTCGATGTTAACAAATTTCTCTTTTTCAAAAATGCCTTTCTACCCATTGCCATTCTGCATTTTATATCATCTGTACTGCGACCATCATTTGTTATTTTACTGCCCAAGTAACAAAACTCATCTACCTCCTTTATTGCTTCGTTTCCCAATCTAATTCCTTCAGCATCACCTGATTTTCTTACACTGCACTCCATTACCCTAGTTTTGCTCTTCTATTCCCTTTGGTAACCGTGTCGAATGACCGTGGGTCACCTGAAGATAAGTGGCAGGTGCCTAGTCTCGATGCCACGAGGATTTTCATGCCTCACAACGCCCCGTCCAGTTACAACTATGGCTACCGGTTGCCGTGTTCTGTGACCGTGATTCATAGTCTCACACACCTGACCGTCTGCACTGCAATTGGTGACGTGTCAAGACGAGTTTGGACAAAAACTAGGGCCTTATTGATGAAGTTGTATTATCAAAACAATAGTAATGTTGCAGCTGCAATTAGAGAATATCGGTGGCTGAAATGATTACAGAAACGTCGTCTTTCTTCACCTGATGTACGGAGTATGTTGAAGAAATTCCAATCAACTGGAGAACCTGGCGACCCTCCGGGAAGAGGCTGATGACCAGTTGCGCCATACGTGGTTGATAGACTCGCTGATGCTGTAGCGCACAACGTTGCGCTCCAGTCCCGTTCGTAAAGCAGTGTGCGTTCTGTGTCGTGGCAGTTGACCATCCCATGGAAGGCGCTCAAATGACCCAGAAAAAGTACTTAATGAACAAACGGAGACAGCTCGCCAGTGGTACTTTAACATTTTTAACGATTTGCTCACATCCTAAGCCCGGTAGATGTGGAAGATATAAATAGCAGTTGTAAAATATACTTATTTTAAGTTGGCTTATGTTTCCCACTTTATGGCAGTGGATGCTATTTTATTTCTAACATTTTAGATAAGTTTTAAAATGCCTTCCTTTATAAGCCTACTAGTATAACGTAGGCATTTAGTTAATTTTTACTCCATTTTGTGACAAGTGTTTATTAGTTAGCCTTTAAGTCCTTCTTTCTTTGTGAGACTAGTAATGTAATATAGGCATTTTAATCGCTCTTACTCCACTTTATGACAATTGTTTATATTACATCTGTCATATTCCATTACTCCATTTCATGATAATTGGGTGTTTTATGACTTAGGTGTAAAAAAAAAATAATAATAAATAAAAAGAAACATTCATGACAATTGTACATATTCTATTACTTTTAAGCTCCGCTTGTTTTATGACAGATATGTGTAACCTTACTAAAGCAACGTAGGGATTTTATCATGTCAACCGTTAAATAGTGATATTTTATAATAGCTGACAGTATCCGTCAATTTTACTCCCACTGAATACGTCCAGGTCGTATTTTATTACTTTTAACCTCTATGGCATATACGTGTAACCCTACTAATGTAGGGATTTTATCATGTCAACCGTTAAATAGTGGTATTTTACAATAGCTGACAGTATCCGTCAATTTTACTCCCATTTGAATACGTCCTGGTCTCCCGCCTGTCCTCGCCATGCCATGGGGCACCACCATAGGTGTGTGAGTTTAACAATAAGAGCTGCATACAGTTGTATTGTATAGTCCCGTCCTCTACATTTCAAACTTGAATATTTGTAGGATTACTAGGTTTTAATTCTTTCTATTTGGTTTTATATAGTTTATATTTTTCTTATATTTGTCATTTACACTAGAGCCACCTGGTGGCGTCTACCGTTTACTTTGGCGATGCTGGGTGATTTGGCTTTAGTAATGTTCAGCAGGGCCTTGACGGCATATAATTTTATTATGTTAACCCCCTCCACGGTATGTACTTAAGATATTTTTGTTTATAATGTACTTTGGTCCACTCCCATGAACCACAGACATTGCCGAGGTGGGGTGGCTTGCGTGCCTCAACGATACAGATAGCCGTACCGTAGGTGCAACCACAGCGGAGGGGTATCTGTGGAGAGGCCAGACAAACGTGTGGTTCCTGAAGAGGGGCAGCAGCCTTTTCAGTAGTTACAGGGGCTACAGTCTGGATGATTGACTGAGCTGGCCTTGTAACATCAGCTAATGTGGCTTTGCCACACAGCTACTGCGAACGGCTGAAAGCAAGGGGAAACTACAGCCGTTACCTTTCCCGAGGACATGCAGCTCTACTGTATGAACATATGATGATGGCATCCTCTCGGGTAAAATATTCCGGAGGTAAAATAGTCCCCCATTCGGATCTCCGGGCGGGGACTACTCAGGAGGATGTGATCATCACGAAAGACAATACTGGCATTCTACGGGTCGGAGCGTGGAATGTTAGATCCCTTAATAGAGTAGGAAAATTAGAAAATTAAAAAGGGAAATGGATAGGTTGAAGTTAGATATAGTGGGGATTAGTGAAGTTCGGTGGCAGGATGAACAGGATTTCTGGTCAGGTGAGTACAGGATTATAAATACAAAATCAATTGGGGGTATCACAGGAGTAGGATTGATAATGAATAAGAAAATAGGAATGCGGGTAAACTACTATGACCAGCACAGCGATCGCATTATCATTGTCAAGATAGATACGAAGCCAACACCGACAACAATAGTACAGGTTTATATGCCAACTAGCTCTGCCGATGATGAGGAAATCGAAGAAATATATGAGGAGCTAAAGGAAATTATTCAGACAATTAAGGGAGAGGAAAACTTAATTGTTATGGGAGACTGGAATTCGGTAGTAGGACAAGGAAGGGAAGGGAAGATAGTAGGTGAATATGGTCTGGGCAAAAGGAATGAAAGAGGAAGCCGCCAGGTAGAATTTTGCACAGAACATAATTTAGTTATAACAAACACCTGGTTCAAGAATCACAAAAGAAGGTTGTATACGTGGAAGAGACCAGGAGACACCGGGAGATACCAGATAGATTTTATAATGGTAAGACATAGATTTCGGAATCAGGTTTTACAGTGTAAGACATACCCAGGGGCAGATATAGACTCTGACCATAACTTGTTGGTTTTGAACTGCAGACTGAAACTGAAGAAACTACAAAAAGGTAGGAAAATAAGGAGATGGGACCTGGATAAATTGAAGGAACCTGAGGTTCTTAAGAATTTCAGAGAGAGCTTTAGGCAACAATTGACAGAAACGGGGGAAAATAAAACAGTAGAGGAGGAATGGGTAAAATTGAGAGATGAAATAGTGAAAGTAGCAGAGGACAAAATAAGTAGGAAGGCAAGACCTACAAAAAATCCTTGGATATCACAGGAGATACTAAATTTAATCGATGAAAGGAGAAAATATAAAAATGCAGTAAATGAAACAGGCAAAATGGAGTACAGACGACTAAGAAATGAGATTGACAGGAAGTGCAAAATGGCTAAGCAGGAGTGGCTAGAAGGCAAATGCAAGGATGTAGAAGAATGTATAAATAGGGGAAAAATAGATAGAGTCTACAGGAAAATAAAAGAAACATTTGGAGATAAGAAAAACAGCTCTATGAATATCAAGGACACGGATGGAAAACCAGTTCTCAGCAAAGAAGGGAAAGCTGAAAGGTGGAAAGAGTATATAGAGGGGCTCTACAAAGGAAATGAACTTGAGACAATATTGTAGGAAGGGAAGAGGATGTAGATGAAGATGAAATAGGAGATACTGTACTGAGAGAAGAATTTGACAGAGCCCTGAAAGACCTAAGTCGAAACAAGGCCCCTGGAGTAGATGATATTCCCTCAGAGCTACTGAAGTCTCTGGGAGAACCAGCCATGACAAAACTGTTTCACCTGGTGTGTAAGATGTATGAGACAGGTGAAGTACCCTCAGACTTTAAGAAAAATGTTGTAATCCCCATTCCAAAGAAAGCAGGTGCAGACAGGTGTGAAAACTACAGAACCATCAGTTTAATAAGTCATGGTTGCAAAATATTAACACGAATTATATACAGAAGGATGGAAAAACTGGTAGAAGCCGACCTCGGGGAAGATCAATTTGGGTTCAGGAGAAATGTAGGAACTCGGGAGGCAATACTCACTTTACGGCTTATCCTAGAAAATAGATTAAGAAAAGGCAAACCTACATTTCTAGCTTTTCTAGATTTGGAGAAGGCTTTTGACAATGTTGATTGGAATAAACTCTTTAAAGTCCTGAAGCAAGCAGGAGTAAAATATAGGGAGCGTAAGATTATTTACAACTTGTACAAAAACCAGACAGCAGTTGTCAGAGTAGAAGGGCATGAAAGGGATGCAGTGGTTGGGAAGGGAGTGAGACAGGGTTGTAGCCTTTCTCCAATGTTATTCAATTTGTACATTGAGCAAGCTATGAAGGCAAGCAAGGAGAAATTTGGTGAAGGAATAAAAGTTCAGGGGGAAGAATTAAAAACATTGCGTTTCGCCGACGACATAGTAATTCTGTCAGATACAGCAAAGGACCTGGAAGAGCAATTGAACGGAATGGACAGTGTGCTGAAAGGTGCATATAAGATGAACATTAACAAGAGCAAAACTAGGGTAATGGAGTGCAGTGTAAGAAAATCAGGTGATGCTGAAGGAATTAGATTGGGAAACGAAGCAATAAAGGAGGTAGATGAGTTTTGTTACTTGGGCAGTAAAATAACAAATGATGGTCGCAGTACAGAGGATATAAAATGCAGAATGGCAATGGGTAGAAAAGCGTTTTTGAAAAAGAGAAATTTGTTAACATCGAATATTGATTTAAGCCTAAGGAAGTCCTTTCTGAAGACATTTGTATGGAGTGTTACCTTGTATGGGAGTGAGACATGGACGATAAACAGTGCGGACAGGAAGAGGATTGAGGCTTTTGAAATATGGTGCTACAGAAGAATGCTGAAGATTAGGTGGGTGGATTGCGTAACTAATGAGGAGGTACTGAACAGAATTGGGGAGAAAAGAAATTTCTGGCATACCTTGACTAAAAGAAGGGATAGATTGGTGGGACACATTCTTAGACATCAAGGAATTGTGAATTTAGCATTAGAGGGAAGTGTGTGGGGTAAAAATCGCAGAGGAAGACCAAGAGATTGATACAGTAAGCAGATTCAGACAGATGTAGGTTGCCGTTCGTATGTGGAGATGAAGAGGCTTGCTCAGGATAGGGTATTGTGGAGAGCTGCATCAAACCAGTCTCCGGACTGAAGACCACAACAACAACAATGTACTTTGGTATCTCTTTTGCCCACAAAGTTCTCTATCTTTTTGTAACACCAGGCTTACTGATGTTTGTAACTTTACAGATTCTGAAGATGATTTAATCGAAACGCGTCAATAAACGCGTGACCACATCACTATCTGTGGCCCTATAATTTTTACACAGCGTCCTAATAGCACTGTTTATCAATTAATACTGATAAGGGCGCATACCTCATCAACGACTTTATGTCAAGTCTGGAAATGCTCAAATGGTATCCATACAACATTCAGACTCTTCTGTACATTGACGAACGCCACATCGAGCCACTTTCGTAGCAGTAACGGTACCGGTCTGTAATGGTATGATGTCCCGTAGCAGCACATAAAAAGTGTTTCACTTGAATTCTCATCACCATCTCGAGTCCTTGACGTTAATGATACGAAGTTTGGTACTCGTACGATAATTAGCTTCGTGTTATAACAAGTTAAATCACAACCACCCGGTATATGAGAAAAATTGCCCCAGTCGCTGACGACACAAACATGGGGAAGTACATTCCTTCACCCAGAGCTAGGTTCTTGTGACACGCAAGTGCCAACCTTCGTCTCCAGCTACATTCCTAATGCGACTCGGAGTGGCGATTGGGGGTGGGGTGGAGAGGGGAGGGGAGGGGAGGGGGAAGGAGAAGGATGCAAGACTGAGCACTTGAAGACGTCAGAAGAACTCACAAAGCTGGGCGAAACTTAGATTGGATAGAATTTTGTCCGTCAGTGGTGGAACAACTTCAAACAGATAAAAACTATTATGTTGGTGTTAAAACAGTATGGACCCATTCCGATTTACTTGAGTGTGTTTTGAAGGCGTGAGCACCGAGTAACATTACTTGCAGACCGCTGAGTCATTGGTATGAGTACTCACAGCTTTGCCCTTAGGTGCGGTTAAGTTTCAGTTCACTGCCAGTGGAAGGTTAATTTCCACCACGTTTATTGTAAAGCAACAATGATTGTTACGGCACATTGTGTGTTCACAATGACAGTCCAGTACAATGGAGTAGTTATATACGTTACACAGTTTTATTACTGTCCATTTAGTGAGCGGAACTTTCGCAGCCGCGGTGGAATGGTCGAGCGCTCTAAGGCGTATTACTGCGGAGCGCGCGTTTGCTCACTGTCGGAGGTTCGAGTCCTCTCTCGAGTATGTGTGTATGTGCGTGTGAATGTGTGTATGTGTTTTGCCCTTAGGTTAGTTTCAGTTAAAGTAGTTTGTATGTCTTGGGCCTGATAACCACAGTAGTTAAGTCCCAAAGGTTTACAAACATTTGAACATTTTTGGACTTCCTCTGGGCCAGACCACATTCATAATAAAATGTTGAAATACCTGTTGGCAGAATCCAGGGAAATGTTCTTAACATGTTTAATCGCATCTGGAGAGAGGCTGTATTCCCGTCCTAGAGGCTAGAGAGTACCGTCGTTCTAGTGCTTAAGCCTGGTAAAGACTCACTTGATGTGGATAGCTATCGGCCCATCAACTTCGCCAACTTTCTGTGTAAACTTCTAATAGACATGGTGAGTCGGCGGTTGTGTTGGCTCCTTGAATCTAGGGGCCTACTAAATGTTCAAATGTTCGTTAAGCTTAAGGGACTTAACTGCGGGGACATCAGTCCATAAACTTACAAACTACTTATGAAATACCTTATACTAAAGACGACACAACATCAATGCCCGAGGGGTTATTCGAACTCCCGACCGTAGCGGCCGTGCAGACTGTACCTGGCGCGCCGCAGACCACTCGGCCACCGCGGCCGGCTAGAGGGCCTACTAGCTCCACATTAGTTACCGGAAGAGGCGCACAACTATGGAAAACATGGTAAACGTTGAGTCTGCTATACGGGCAGCCTTTTCTAGACGCCACCAACTGGAAGCCGTCTTTTTTTTTTTTTTTTTTTTTTTTTTTTTTTTTTTTTTTTTGACTTGATAAAAGCTTATGACACAACGTAGCGACAGCACATCCCTACTAGTCGTGGGCTCTCGCCCCTGGCTTTCACTTCTCTGCCACCAAGACAAGTGTTATGCACTTCTGTCGGCGTCGGACAGTCCAATCACATCCAGGACTTTATACTGACGACCACTTACCCAATGCAGTGGTAACTCATCGCTTCTTGGTACTGTTGTTTGACGCCCGACTAACATGGGTTCCAAAGGCCAGCTTAAGCAAATTTTCTGGCCGCATCTTAACGCTCTCATCTGCCTTACCGATATCAGTTGAGGTGCAGACCGCAGTACACTGCTACATGCTACAAAGCCTTGTTCTGTCCGCGACTGTAGTATGGTAGCGTAGCATGTGGTTCAGCATCGCTCTCAGCGTTGCAGATGTTGGACCCAATCCACCACTCTGGAGTTTGACTCACAATCGGGGCTTTCAGAACAAGCCCTGTGGAGTCTCCTTGTGGAAGCTGGCGTTCCTAACGTTACTAACGACCGTGGTTTGCCTAATTACCCAAAACACCGTCTTCGTTTCCCAGTCAGGTCACTTCATATTCAATAACGGTAACCTAGATTGGGGATGACAGTTGGTGCCTGTGTCCGATCACTTCTCAGCGAATTAGTCTTTTCCCCTTCCACCAATCGCCGCCAATACGTGTCAGTTCTCGACGTGTCAAAGGGCTCTATACTGATCTACACAGATGGCTCGATGTAGATGATTGTGTCAGCCCTGCTTACACGCATTCAGGACATACTGAATTGCGTTCGTCTCCGGATGGCTGTAGTGTCTTCACTGCTGAGCTTGTAGCCATTTTTCGGACACACGATCATATCCGTTCCTGTACCGGCAAGTCCTTCCTCATCTGCAGCGACTTCCTGAGCGGTCTACAAGCCCTCATTTGGTAATGACCATTCTAGAGTCCGAAAACACAATTGAACTACGTGGGCGGTCGGTAGTAGTTCTCTGGACTCCAGGACACGTCGGAATAGTAAGAAACGAACTAGGTGGTATGTTAGTCAAAGAGGCTACCTATAAACATACATTGTATACCAGCTACTGACCTCTGTTCGATGATAAGCATTTCTGTTCTCGGTTTGAGAAATACTGAAAGGCTTACCCTACAAAAACGCCCAATAAATTAAGGTCAATAAAGGAGACAACGAACATACGAACATGTGGAAGTCCACTATGTGGGCCCTCGCTGGGACTCCGTCGTCCTCTGCCGGCTCCGTATCAGTCGTACATATATAGTCGCCTCCTACGCTGCGAGGACCTTCTCCATTGTCACTGTGGTGCACATTTGACAGTCATCCAGATCTATTAGAATGCCAACCACAGGCGATATCCCTGAAGTCTTAAGGTTCGTTGTAGCTGACAATGCCACAACAGCTGATACAGTTTTAAATTTTATTCCTGACAGTGGCTTGTATCATTGCACCCGAAGTTTAATTGAATGTCCATTATCTGTCTGTAACTCATTTGCCCAATACTTTTTGGTAGAAGATTTTAATGTATTACAGAGTGGCTGGATGTTCTAATTTAATTTCTGTAATCACTCAGCGAAGAGACTTGATGTTCTCTTTCAATCTTTCTCTCCTTTCATCCGTTTATCTGCTTCTATCATTTTTTACGTGACACCTCCAAAGTCTGTTGTAGTTTAACACTTTGTTTCCGAAACGTTTTAGCAATTTTTATTGTAAACTCTGTGACTGGAAAAATGACAGATGATCGTGATAGTTGTCCCTTTCAAAATCCGGCCAGCCAACCATTTATTAGTGAACAGAAGTAAGGCGATGTGTTCAATTTCTTTTACACCATTTGCAAACGGTACTTTGTCTTATTATGTTATACAGTGAGTCTACACTCATCAATATTTACTTTTAGTTCCATTATTTGTGTTATTCAATAAATTTCTGGGATAAGGTAAGATATTTTTTAGTATTCAGGATTTAATATTTTGTCTGTTGTACTTTAAGCACAAGTACTCAGTTGCTCACTGGGAGAGACCGCATCTTAGCGCCATTCTTGTGGGTAGATTTCAGTGCGTTTCTGAATGGAGTTTCTCTGAATCAAAAACATACTTCAGGACAGGAAGTAGCACAGGCTAATCTTTGCTCCTTGAAGAGGTGAAAAAGGTAATGATCTTGAGTAGGGGAACCTGACACGCTCCCACACTTGTAAAGCGGGGTCCGCACGTCCGCATAGTTCAGACGCTAGTGAAGATGGACGATATTGTCAGTGAAAATCAGACACAGACAAGTCTGGGCGCATGTTGGACTACTTTAAAAACACACAATGTATAGCCATAGGACATTTGGCCTGTAATTGAGAACAATGGTATGATGATGATGTTTCAGTTGGCAAAAGATTCCGGATGGAACTACCAAGAGGGAGGATGACCACGAGATAAAGGGAAATGCAAAGGCTCCATCTAGACATAGTTGGGAGGTGGTCACTGAAGTTAAATGGGAAGAAGACAAGGATTTGGTCACTCACATCGTCTGACATGAATTTTATCGAACATTTATGTTAGAGAATATAGAGATAAGTTCCTGCACAAAACTCTGTACCCACAACACTTTCGCGATTGTGGTCAGCTATTGATGCAGGAAAGCTCAGTTTTCCTACAGCGGTTTACAAACAACTTGTTGAGTCCATGCTGTAGCGAATAGCAGTACTTAGTCGGGCATAAGGACGACGGCCACGATATTACGAGCTCTCCCATCAGTCTTAGCACCTGGCTGTAAGATTCTGGACACATTAGGTAAGTGTATATTTTTTGCAATTTTCAAACGAAAATTACATTTTTGCTCAATAAAATTGAATTTCCTAACCAACCATCCAAAAGTTTAAACGACATACGTAAAAAAAACGTGGCACAAGTATTAAAAACATCAACGAATCTTCATCCTGATGACCTCGCATTTTATAATATACTACATGATAATAACCCGCTCCGCTGGATTCTTAACTGTCTGTTAGGTTTTATTAATTTAACAATTGAAAATGAAAATGCAATAATCCATTAATTCTTTAATTTATTACATTTTTTATTCATAGCACTGCTAGACATGCCTTTCTATCTTGATCGGTTTCGGCACTTCGCGCCGTCTTTTGTCTTTTTGACCCTATTCGGGATTGCGAAAATATTGATTTTACATTTGGCCATCTACTCTATTTTTACTTTCTTTTTTGTTCCTGCTTCTTACTGAAAAAAAACTTGTCACAATATACAAATTTAAGAATACCATGTGTTAAAATCAAACAAAGATATTAATTAATTGCCCTTGAATGATTTTATCCATATTCCATTTTCAAAAGAATGGGAACAGAATCATAACATCCTTGAACATTTTCAATCATTTGCGATAAACAATTTGCACAAACACAGGCAGCACTACGGTTGTGTTACGAAAACGCAATGTAACAAATTATCAGATCTTGAATCGGAAATTGCTCGTGCGTTTCGCCACTACTGGCCATTAAAATTGCTACACCAAACAGAAATGCAAATGATAAAAGGGTATTCATTGGACAAATATATTACACTAGAACTGACATTTGATTACATTTTCACGCAATTAGGGTGCATATATCCTGAGAAATCAGAACCCAGAACAACCACCTCTGGCCGTAATAACGGTCTTCATACGCCTGGGCATTAAGTCAAACAGAGCTTGGGTGGTGTGTATATGTACAGATGCCCATGCAGCTTCAAGACGATACCACAGTTCATCAAGACTAGTGACTGGCGTGTTGTGACGACCCAGTTGCTCGGCCACCATTGACCAGACGTTTTCAATTGGTGAGAGATCTGGAGAATGTGGTGGTCAGGGCAGGGCAGCATCCGAACATTTCCCGTATCCAGAAAGGCCCGTATAGGACCTGCAACATGCGATCGTGAATTATCCTGCTGAAATACAGGGTTTCGCAGAGGTCGAATGAAGGGTAAAGCCTCGGGTCGTAACCCATCTGAAATGTAACGGCCACTATTAAAAGTGCCGTCGATGCGAACAAGAGGTGACAGAGACGTGTAACCAATGGCACCCCATACCATCACGCCGGGTGATACGCCAGAATGGCGATGACCAATACACGCTTCCAGTGTGCGTTCACCGCGATGTCGCCAAACACGGATGCGACCATAGTGATTCTGTAAACAGAACCTGGATTCATCCGAAAAACTTACGTTTTGCCATTCGTGCACCCAGGTTCGTTGTTGCGTACACCATCGCAGGCGCTCCTGTCTGTGATGCAGCGTCAAGGTTAACCGCAACCATGCTCTCCGACCTGATAGTCAATGCTGCTGCACACGTCGTCCAACTGTTCGTGCAGATAGTTGTTGTCTTGCTAATGTCGCCATCGAGGGAGATCGAGACGTGGCTGCACGATCCGTTTCAGCCATGCGGATAAGATGCCTGTCATCTCGACTGCTAGTGATACGAGGCCGTTGCGAACCAGCACGGCGTTCCGTATGCCCTTCTGAACTCAGCGATTCCATATTCTTCTAACAGTCATTGGATCGCGACCAACGCGAGCAGCAATGTCGCGATACCATAAATCGCAGTAGCGGTAGGCTACAATCCGATCTTCATCAAAATCGGAAACGTGATGGTACGCATTTCTCCTCCTCACACGTTTCACCAAGAAACGCCATTCAACTAATGTATGAGAAATCGTTTGGAAACTGACATGAGGAGACCACGTTGTAGGTGTCACCACCGGCACCTACCTTGTGTGAATGCTCTGAAAAGCTAATCATTTGCATATCACAGCATCTTCTTCCTGTCGGTTAAATTTCGCGTCTGTAGGACGTCATCTTTGTGGTGTAGCAATTTTAATGGTCAGGAATGTAACATCACAGCTAAAACCAGTAACATGTCTATTCCAGACTGAAACTTTCACTCTGCAGCGGAGTGTGCGCTGATATGAAACTTCCTGGCAGATTAAACATGACAATTGTCCTACTGCATTCCAGCTATCAAGACGTTAAGCAAGAAACTGTTACATTACTTTAAAATAAATTACAGAGTACTTGAAGTTAACTACCCCTGTAGTATCGTCGCCGAAGGACCCCTGCAAGACGCGCGCTTACGCGCCTGGCTCATCGTTTAGTGGCGCTACGAGCGGGCCGTACTGCGCCGGCGTGTTCTAGCTTCGACGCCGCGCAACCGAGGAACCAGTGTCTACGGCGCGGCGCCTCGGGACAGCGCCTTCGAACGCACGGCGAGCGCGCCCTCTGGACATGTAGCATTTAAGGGCGACGTCACAAGAAGCGCGGTGAGAGTGTGTATGGATAGCCTAGGAGAAGCTACGGGAGCTTCTAGTAGTTATGTCCAGACCTAGTGATGTCTACAATATTCTGATTGTTGTAACCGTGTCTCTGTATAATAAAAGATACCCTTCTTAGCTCGTGGTTTCTTGTATACTTCTCATCTAGCCTATGTTCCTAGTCGGCCACTTCGGCAGACGACACGGTACACAACAAACCCTACAATTATTTGACTCATAATCAAGATTTTAATTTACATCTCTATGCTATCTATGTCGTAGCGGTTGATCAGTATGAGATGCGAAACGTAGAACTTTTTTCGGTCGTAGGCAGAACTATTTCTACTGAATCTAAGGGCTTATAAAAAATCGTGACCAACCGTGATCTTTCCGCTTACACCCATGATTAAGCAAACCATACTAGCGCACATCACGAGACTCAAAGCTGCAGAACAGTGAATCAGAGTTTATAGCTTTCCCTGGGAGTATTTAGGACTACTGCTTCATATTTTGAGGAGTTTTGCTCGTCGCACACGCCGGTTGACACGCACCGCGCCCAAACCACCGTAGGACATAATGCGAGACTGAAGGATACTCTCGTGCTAAACATCATTGCTCTTCAGCGAATAGTGTGGTGTCGCACAAGTACAAAGTGCGCGCCACCTACTTTCGCCGCACGCCGCCATGCACACACGGCACGGCGTTCTCACGACGACAGCCACGAGCGCCCTCTGCGACAACTCCGATCGTGGCCACCACTGAACGACGTCGTCACTTCGCACTTCGGACGGAGATAGCAACCAGTTAGGACCTTCGTAATCAGATAGGCACCAGTGAAGACTTTGCTATCGTACAGGCACTAGGCAGGCCTCTAACAACTATGTATCAACATTCTGCAGTACTATGTAAAAGTTAAGTATTGTTACATTCTGTGCAATATATATCTCTTTCTAATTTACTCTAGTGTTTATAGTTTCTGGCTGCTCCCCTCCGTACCTGCACCAGCGTGCTACTTTTGTTCCTGTGTCGGGCTCATTCCACTCGGCCACCGATACCTACGACGAGGCTGGGACACAAAAGCGGCGACGAAGTTGGGACACAAAAGTGGCGACGAGGAGTGATAGATGAACCGTGGATCAGCCCGCTTACAGCAGCCAGACAGCAGCAGTCGGAGCACGCAAAAATTGCTCCCGCCCACCCACCCTTATTATAAGATTTTTGGGGGAACATATTCTGTTACGTATTTTGTGGACTTTTTTGTTGCAGAGCGAGTCCTCTTTCATATTGCATTTGTGTTTTGTTATAAGTTACTTGTATACGCGGCGCCTAATCGGTCAGCATGGCCACTACCCCGAACCCAAACTTAATGGAAATTATTCAGTTACAGACGGCGCAAATAACACAACTTCTCCAGGCGGTGGCGCAGTTGGAAACTCAACAACAGCCGTCGCATCAGCAGCCCACACCTGCCGCCGCACCGCTTCCGACGTTCCGCCACTACAACGAACGTGAGGAAGAATGGAGCGACTATTTCGCACAGTTTCAAGAACTCGTCGCGGCTCATCAAATTACAGGTCAGAGAGTGAAGAACCTTTTCTTATCGATTGTGGGCCCCCAGACCTTCGTACTATTGCAAAACTTTTCCCTCTCGCATCTCCTCGTGATGTAGACTTTGAACAAATTGTAGATGCACTGAATGCTCATTATGAGAGAAAAGTTCTTGTAGCCGCTGCACGATACCGATTTTTCAGACTTAAAAAATTACCGCAGCAGTCACACCAAGAGTGGATTACGGAATTGAAGGGCTTAACCCGCCAATGTAAATTTACTTGCTCTTGTGGACTTTCTTATAGTGACGTTATGTTGCGAGATGCGATTACGCAGAACATTCAGGACCCCAGAATTAGGGCAGCAATTCTGAAACAGTCAGACCCTTCATTAGACAGTGTACTGCAGCTTATAGAAGCGCATGATACTTTTGACTTAGCAGATGTAGAAATGCAAAGCCACAGTGTAAATTCAGTGCGCCGCAACGGACGCTTTCCTAGCCGTAGTTCTCAGTGTAGCACTAGTGATTCTTACAATAGTACAGACCGTGCTGAACAGACAGTGAACAGTAGCCAGTGTAAAAGTGCGACACAAAGGACGCCCCGTCGTGTTAGAAACAGTGATTTGAATAACGAGCGCCAACGCTCATTTCAGAAAAATGTACGTAAATCTTGCCCCCAGTGTGTGTCTCGCCACAAGCGTGCTCATTGCCCTAGTCGCAACGCAACCTGTTATCAATGTGGCAAATCAGGACATGTACGGTCTGTGTGTATGCAAATTAAAAACTCAAAGAACTGTAACGTTAGAAACAGTGCTTCGCAAAGTGCGAGAACAGTTCATTCTGTAAATGTTATACGGGCTGTAGAATGGAACAGTGCTTTCCTTGGATCTCAATTTCAAGAAAGTAGTTCTGCGCCTATGGCAAAACTATATAGTGCACCACGTAGCAAGCGCCGACGAGCGCGTAAAACAGTGCAACGGAAAAGGGTTCGGGACAAGCAAAATGACTATGAACAGTGCATTCCTGTAGTGAAAATAGTGCCTTCTGCAACTGCTCCTTGTAATAGTGCCCAGTACTGTGTAGCTAGTGACAGTAGATATCAAGTAGCTACTCAAAAGTGTAGTGCAGTACATCTGGAGTAGCTTCGCATGCTTGCGCGGACGCCGATCCGGCGGTAGTGCCATCTAGTGCCAGTGTTGTTAATCCGCTGCGTGCCGAGTCTGCACCGCTTACTTCACTACGCGGCCCGCGCAAGCGCAGTAAACAAACCGTAGCAGACGTTGCCCACATTCGCGCACCTGTCGAGCGCCGCAAGCAAAAACTTTTTGTGACTCTCTTCATAGAAAATAAGACGGTGCAATTTCAGCTTGATACTGGTTCCGCTGTCACATTAATAAATAAAGATACTTATGAACTTCTGGGTCCGCCAAAATTGTCGCCGTCACAACAAGTGCTCACAGCATATACCGGTCAAAATATTCCCGTGCTGGGAACGTGTAGCCTGCCTGCCTCTTCTCAAGGTGTGACAAAAACAGTTGCTTTTGTCGTTCTTCAGGCCAAATCTACACAGAACATTTTTGGATTAGATGCATTTGACTTGTTTGGCCTATCAGTTCAAAGAGATGTCCTTCAAATTTCGTCAGTTGTACCACAGGACAAAATTAATGCATTGTGTGGAAAAGACTTCGTGGCACATGTAACTTTAAAAGAATCTGCAGTTCCAAAATTTCGTAAAGCTAGACCAGTGCCTATCGCATTGCGTGATTCAGTTGCCGAAGAACTTAAACGTTGGCAAGATAGTGGGGTGATTTCTCCTGTTTCTGCGAGTCAGTGGGCCTCGCCTATAGTAATTATACCCAAGCCGTCAGGAAAACTTCGTCTCTGTGCGGACTTCAAATCAACAGTGAACAGTCAAACAATTGTAGACACTTATCCCCTGCCCAGACCTGACGAACTAATGGACAATTTAGGACAGTCTCGTTTCTTTTCTAAGATTGATTTAGCAGAGGCATACTTACATATTCCACTTGATGACGAGTCAAAAAAGTTTTACGTCATTAATACTCACATGGGCCTTTTTCAATTTCAACGCCTACCCTTTGGCAGTTCTTCCGCCCCCGCTATTTTTCAGCGCTTTCTGGAACAGCTGACAGTTTCGGTACCTTGTTGCTCGAACTATTTAGATGATATTGTGGTATCCGGACGTACAGTTGAAGAACATTTAGCAAACCTGGAGTGCCTTTTCAAAGTTTTGACTGCAGCAGGTCTACGTTGCAATAAAGCAAAGTGTTCGTTTTTTCAAACCTGAAATAGAGTACCTAGGCCATGTGATTAACGCCCAAGGAATTCATCCCTTACAGTCACATCTTCGAGCAATCAAAGACTTGCCTCCTCCTAAGAATGTGCACGAATTGCAAGCAGTAATGGGAAAACTTAACTATTATTTCAGATTTATTCCCAATGCGTCTCAGATTGCAGCTCCACTGCATCACTTACGTAGGAAGAATGTTCCTTTTGTATGGTCTAAAGATTGTCAGGTTGCCTTTGACAAACTAAAGTCTGCACTACTCAGTGATGCATGTTTGATTCCCTTTGACCCACAGAAGCCTGTAGTGTTAGCGGTTGACGCCTCGTCGTACGGTCTGGGTGCCGTTCTGTCGCATCGTATTGGATGTCACGATCGTCCTATTGCCTTTGCATCCAAGCTACTGACGCCAACGCAACAGAATTACAGTCAGATAGAAAAGGAGGCCTTAGCAATCATTTACGGCGTCACAAAGTTTCATCATTATCTCTATGGCAGAAAATTCTATTTGTTGACAGACCACAAGCCTCTCACTTCGTTGTTCTCACCCACAAAGCCAATTCCGCCACGAACGGCACAAAAGCTTCAGAGATGGTCCTTGATATTGTCTAATTATCAGTATGAGATTTTGTACCGACCTACCACTAAACACGCCAACGAGGACACACTTTCCCGACTTCCGGTTGGCCAGGATGTATCATTTGATTCTTCAGAAATGGCATGTTGTCAGATAGACTCCAGAGATGCTTCCGCTGTCGCAGATTTCCCTTTGAACTCTCGTCGGGTTGCACAGGAAACAGCTGCGGATGCAGACTTAAGTGTGGTAGCACGTTTTGTTCGCTCAGGGTGGCCTGCCAGAGCCAAAGACATTGATCGGCCTCTGGTTCGACGTTATTTTGCACAACGTCATGCATTATCTTTAAGTCAGGGTGTACTGTTGTTGCATACCGACAACGACCAAGCAAGAGTGATTGTTCCTCGTTCCCTGCAACGAGAAGTGTTACGCCTCCTGCATCAAGGACATTGGGGTATTGTTAGGACAAAGCAATTGGCCAGACGTCATTGTACCTGGGTTGGTATGGACGCTCAGATAGAGAACATGACGTCACAGTGTAGTGTTTGTGCGGTGCATCAGGCGGCTCCTCCGCAACGTTTCTCAGACTGGCCACGCCCCAAGGGACCATGGCAACGGTTACATATTGACTTTGCCGGACCTTTCTGGAATACGCGCTGGTTAATTGTTGTAGACGCTTTCAGCAAGTTTCCTTTTGTGATTGCCATGAACTCAACGACAGCTTCTAGTACAATCAGCGCCTTAACATCAGTGTTTTGCATCGAAGGTTTGCCTGAAACTATCGTCAGTGACAATGGACCTCAGTTTGTTAGTGTGGAATTTCAACAGTTTTGTCGTGTGAATGGCATTCAGCATATCACCACCGCACCTTTTCACCCTCAGTCCAATGGTGAAGCAGAACGTTTCGTTCGAACATTCAAGTCTCACATGGAGAAGATGAAAGGTCAGCACTCCAGGCAGCAAGCTCTTCAAATTTTCCTGTCTACGTATCAGTGCATGCCACGTGACGGCCCGTCTCCTGCCGAGCTGCTACACGGCCGCCGTCACCGCACTCTCCTTCACCTGCTGCAGCCTCCCACGCACCGAGTCGGTTCGTATGGCGCTACGCGTTTTCAGGTTTTTACGCCGGTGCTGTAGAGGGTGTTTGCTGGCAACAAGAAGACATGGATGCCGGGCACCATTCAGCGCGTGCTCGGTCGCAATATGTATGTTGTACGTTCTTCCACAGGGTCGGAGCTGCGGCGCCACGCAAACCAATTGCGTCTGCATAGGCCGCGCGATCCTGTCTCCGATTTCTTGATTCCAGACCCAGTTCACCGCCAGGGAGCACAAACACATCGTTCGTCCCCGGACTACGAGATCGTCCCGATGGAGATCGATGCGACGCCGCCGCTGTCGCCGCCGCAGATGACAGCGTCACCGAGAGGGACTCAGGGACCGTGCGGGCCCCCCCAGCTTGGGCCACGCACCTCAGAAGAAGATGACCTGCTCAATCTGGGCGGCAGGGTGCGCCCTTCCCCAGGTTTCGGTGGGTTCCCTGGAGGATCGCAAGGCGGATGCCGGGGCGCGGACGGCGTCTCGATCCCAGCCTCAGCTACGACGCCCGTCCCACCAGTAACGCCCCCGCCCAGGCCCTCCTCCCAGTGCCGTCGCCGTGGCCCTCAGCCACGACGGCGCGGCGGTTTGGGGGGGAGGGGTGTGGTGTCGCACAAGTACAAAGTGCGCGCCACCTACTTTCGCCGCACGCCGCCATGCACGCACGGCGCGGCGTTCTCACGACGACAGCCACGAGCGCCCTCTGCGACAACTCCGATCGTGGCCACCACTGAACGACGTCGTCACTTCGCACTTCGGACGGAGATAGCAACCAGTTAGGACCTTCGTAATCAGATAGGCACCAGTGAAGACTTTGCTATCGTATAGGCACTAGGCAGGCCTCTAACAACTATGTATCAACATTCTGCAGTACTATGTAAAAGTTAAGTATTGTTACATTCTGTGCAATATATATCTCTTTCTAATTTACTCTAGTGTTTATAGTTTCTGGCTGCTCCCCTCCGTACCTGCACCAGCGTGCTACTTTTGTTCCTGTGTCGGGCTCATTCCACTCGGCCACCGATACCTACGACGAGGCTGGGACACAAAAGCGGCGACGAAGTTGGGACACAAAAAATAGTTTTGGCTAAAAACTCATACATATGATATAGGGTGTATCTAAAAGGATGGAGCAGACGTACACGGTTGAAAGTACGCGATAACAGAAGCAAAAATGTCCCAGTAAACATGGATCCGAAAAAGAGTCGTTAGCGAGATAATTACGAATGTATGGTTCCAAGCCGCCAGTGACGTCATTGTAAACATCATCTAGTTAGTACAAATAAATTTGAAATTTTGACTTTATTATTAGGTTTTATATCGCATTTAGTTCACATTTCACGAATGTGTTAGCTGTTGAAGGACATGTCTTCCTTGTATCTAGTTGCAATTCTGTGCTCGTGTGAGCAATGAATTTCGAATTCATTCGAAAACCTCCGGATCATTTCGGAATTCTTGACGAGCGTTTACAACTCTGCGCTCCATTTCTTCAACCGTACTAACCGGTGTGCTGTACGCTTCGCTTTTGAACTGACCCTACAGACAAAAATCCAGAAGATTTAGATCAGGTCATCTTGGAGACCAAACTACAGGTCCGCCTCTTGCTATCCATCTTTGTCCGTATCTGCACGTTAAATGCCGTTTCACAGCAGCATAAAATGTGCCGCAGCTCCATCATGCATGTTCTACATATTCTGGCGTAGTTGAAGATCGTAAACTTAAACCCTAAAATACAGTCGGTGCTTTAACTATCTTTATTAGAGAATATTTGCATTTGCAAGTACTCATCCTATGAACAATTGCCCAAGTCACATAATTATATATTTTAGAGTTGTTTTCATAATTTGATTACTCCTACCTCGAAAAACATTAGATACTTCTCTTTAATGTCTTGAACTCAATTATATATGCTTGAAATATCGGAAAATTATTCGAAACTATGTCCAAAGAGAGAAAGTACTGACAAACCGTCCTTGAATCAAAGGTCCACAATTCAGATGGCATCAGAATTCTAATTTCAGAAAAGTATGAGAATTATTTGCAACACCACACAATCTGAAACTAAAAAGTTGTTGTGGTCTTCAGTCCGGAGACTGGTTTGATGCAACTCTCCATCCTACTCTATCCTGAAAAAGCCTCTTCATCTCATTCGTCTCTTGGTCTACCTCCGCCACTTTTCCCTCACACATTTACCTCCAATGCTAAATTTACTATTCCTTGATGTCTAAGAATGTGTCCTTCTTTTACTCAAAATATGCCAAAAGTTCCTTTTCTCCCCAATTCTGTTCAGTACCTCTTTAATAATTACGCGATCAACCCACCTAATCTTCAGCATTATTCTGTGGCATCGCGTTTCAAATGCCTTTATTCTCTTCCTCTCTAAACTATTTATCGTCCAAGTTTCACTCTCGTTCAAAGCAACACTCCAAATAGATGCCTTCAGAAAAGACTTTCTTACACTTAAATTAATATTCGATGTTACCAAATTTCTCTTTTTCAAAAACGCTTTTCTTCCCATTCCCATTCTGAAGTTTATATCCCCTGTACTACGACCATTGTATGTTATTTCACTTCCCAAGTAACAAAACTCATCTAACTCCTTTATTGTTTCGTTACTTAATCTAATTACTTCAGCATCGCCTGATTTCCTAAAACTACATTCCAATACCCTTGTTTTGCTCTTGTTAATGGTCATCTTATACTCTACTTTCAAAACACTGTCCACTCAGTTCAATACCTCTTCCAGGTCGAAAAGTATCGCATAATATTGGATTAGATTCGGAAAAAAATTTGCAAATTCCTCCATTTGAAATATTTTCCTTGAATCTGACTGCTCTTTTAATGCCCCAAAAAGCCAAACCATTAACCAACTTTTAGTGTTTGTTACTATTCGTCATCTACTATATACGGGTTCAGCAGCTATCCAGAGAAATTGACATAATCTGTCCCTAACTTGCTCCGTACGGGATAATCTGAAAAAGAAGAAAAAATAAATAAATGTTGAATGTCTCGAAGCGCTATTTTTCCAGCGCCGAAGTAAAGAATGGGCTCAAAAGACAGATGAAAATTTCTCAACAGAACTACTTTCTGCACCCTTTCTGGTAACCACTCCTCTCCAGGAGATATTTGACTAAAAACGACAAGGCACTTCAAAGTAATTGAATGGAAAACGAAAACTCTGCGAATGCACCACAACGGTTCTGATAGTGTTCAGCGAGTGCGGTTTATCTCTGGAGGACAGACCAGAGTCTGATTTCACGTTCTGTGGTAACAGTCGTTTAAACTCTCCGTTTGACACAGAGCGAGGTGCAGTGGTAACACAATGGACTCGTAATAGCGAGGACGGCGGTTCAAATCCGCCTCCGGCCATACTGGTTTGCCTGATTTTCCTGAATCACTCCACACAAATGATGGAATGGTTCTTTTCAAAGGACACGGCCGATTTCTGCATGGTTGAAAAATTGGCACTGAACCTAAATAATAATAAAATCATCCAAACGAGCACTAAAAGAAATCCTTTAAACTTCATTTACACGATAAGTCAAATCTGAATGCCGCAAAATTCCACTAAATACCTAGAAATTACAATTACAAACAAACTTAACTGCATACAACACATAGAAATATCATACGAAAGGAGAATCAAAGGCTGTGTCTCATTGGCAAAACAAAAGATGCAACTGCTTACACCACACTTGTGCGTTATATTTTCGACTATTGCAGCTGATTGTGGGATCTCCATCAAGTGGGACTGACGGATGATATATAGAAAGTTCATAGAAAGACGTGTGTATTGTTTCGATATAGGGGACAGAGTGTCACAGGAATGATGCTTTAATTTGGGAGGAAATAATTAAAAGACAGGCGTTATTCGTTAAGGCGATATTTATTTAAGAAATTTCTTTGGCCAACTTCCGAATGCAAACACATTTTGTTTGCACTAGCCTACGTAGGGAGACATGATCATAATAATAAAATAAGAGAAAACAGATTGAAAATGGAATGTCAGGTGTTCTTTTTTCCTGCGCTTATTACAGAATGGAACTGTAGAGAAATATTGTCGCGTTGCAATGGAAGCAGGCTTGACTTCGAAGGCAACTAAACACAGCACTTATACAGAAAGCACGTTTATTACGAACTCAACATACACGCATGGGTCTTCATTGATGACATTGAGCTCACCGTCCTGGATTGGTTCAGCTGTCCCGATACACATTCCCTTGGGGATAAGTTGTGACTGCTCGTGACAATTTGTGATCCAAATCTCTCCTTGACCACCGGTAATGCTTATAATAGCCGCTGGTATGTAAATTTCTTTTGTGAGCCTCATAAACATTTTACTATCAACAAGAACTTCACAGTTTAACCAGTCATCTGTGTTTGTGACTGCAACTCTTCTCATTGTCAACGGCGGTATCGTCACATTGTCAACGACGAATAGCTTCCCAGAAAATTCTGTATTACGTGTATCCGGCGGAGAAACTTCTTCAATTTGCAGCTCAGATCTTCCACAGTCAATGATAGCTTGGGATGCCTGAAGGAAGTCCCATCCGAGGATGACACTGTGACTACATTCTGTTAACACGACAAATTCAAACGGCTGCGTCCTGTTGTTGATGGTTATTCTTGCGACACAAGTTCCTGCTGGATGGACGTACTTTCCATTCGCGACCTTCAGCACAGTTGCTCCCGTATCAAAGAACATTGTCTTCTTTAGTGTGCGGCGGTAATTATCCGATAATACAGAAAAGGAGGCTCCTGAATCAACAAGTGGCCGGACAGGTTGGCCGTCGATTATGACGTCGATGAGATTTCCCGACATCTTGGCGACTGTCGTCCATGGAGGATTTTCATCTGCGGCGGCCTCACCTCCGTAGATGGTCGCCTGGCTTAGTTTTCCTGGGCGCGGCGGGTAGGGGAGCGGCAGGTACCTCTGTACGGCGATGGTGAACGGCTGCGGCGTGTCGGGGAGCGACCTCGTCTAGGGTACGGCGATGGGCTTCTTCCCATAGGTCGACTGAACTCATCAGCAGGTGACTGCCTGGGATAGAACGGCTCCGACGGCTGACGTCTTGCGGCAAAATAATCATCGAATACTCGCCCCTCTCTCTGCAGTAGCGTACGACATGTCCAGGGCGTCCACAGTGGAAACACAGTGGTGTGTTGTCTTCTGTCCTCCAGACGTCTGTTCTTCTGCGGGGCGTCATAGTTACAGGGGAGTTGGTTGTGGTCGCGTCGATCGGTTCATGGGCTGCCGTTTGGCGGCTGCAGCGTAAGTCATAGCAGGGCGACGCCATTCTTCACGTCGGGTGCGATTGACGGGGCAGACAGGAGCTAGTGTTTGAAATACCTCGTCCTCAGCGGCGTCGGCTACCTCGCGACTTACAGGGCTCACATCCATGGCCATAATCTGATGCTCGCTCGGTCTAATAGTCCCGGTTGCCATGCACTGTTGTAATTCTTCTCTCACGATTTGTCGTATGAGAGAAGCCAAGTCCTGCTGGTCTTCCACAACGGCCATAGGGACTACATTTGGGAGTCTGTCATACTTCTTGCGTCCAACCCTCCTTTGTTGCATCTCTTCAATACGCTGGCACCACTTGATGGACTCTTCTGTCGTAGCGACGTCTTTTACCAGAAGAGCTTGGTACATATCTTCTGCAATTCCCTTCATCAGGTGCGTGATTTTGTCCGCCTCAGTCGTCGTTGGGCCTGGTTCTTCAGTTTTTCTTCCGCCGACCGGATTTGACGCTGGCGGTCTCCAAACGTCTTCTTCAGTTCCTCCTGGAACGTCTCCCAGTCATTCAACTTGTCTTCGTTGTTCTCGAACCATTGCTGGGCTGTTCCATCCAGATAGAAGTAAACGTTGGCCAAGCACATCGTATGATCCCACCTGTTGTACTTGGCGACTCGCTCGAATCCTTTTAGCCATTTGTTGGGGTCATGTCCAGCATCTCCAGAGAACACCGACGGGTGTCTGATGTGCAGCTGGCTTATTGCTGGTTTCGTTTCCATCGTTCGTCTGATTATACGGACACTTGGAAGGACGTACTCGGTGTATCCCTTGATTCCGGTTCCAGACCGTGTAAGCGACGGCTTTTACGTTGCCTAATCGGAGCCACGGTGATGCAGCTGTTGCACTGTGTACCCGCCGCCTCCACCAAACAATGTCGCGTTGCAATGGAAGCAGGCTTGACTTCGAAGGCAACTAAACACAGCACTTATACTGAAAGCACGTTTATTACAAACGCAACATACACGCAGCACTGACTGCCTCTCAGGCAGAGTGCTCTGCTATTTATACACAGACAGAATTTACCAGAAATTAGAAGAACAGTTAACATAAGAAAGATGGAGAACCTTCTGGAATTGTAAATTACAAAGAAATAAATTTATGCCGTTGGGCAGGATTGAACTGGCGACCTTCTGCTCCGCAGTCCGTGACGCTATCCTCTGCGCCACGCCGGCAGTTGGTGTTCGTGGTCTCTCGCGGCAATATCATAAAAGCGAATCGTTGAACCGTCAGCCAGGCACTTAAATTTGATTAGAGGAGTATTTATGTAGATGTACATGCAGATTTTATTCCCTAACCCTCACAAAAACTATCACAGCGTACACTCCAATAAGCACGACGCGGCGTTAAACGATACTCTTCTTCCCTTCACTCCAGTGCTAAATTCACTATTCCTTGAGGTCTAAGAATGTCTCCTACCAATCAATCCCTTCTTTTAGTCAAGGTATGCCAGAAATTCCTTTTCTTCCCAATTCTGTTCAGTATTTCCTCTTCAGTTACGTGATCCACCCATCTATCTTCGGAATTCTTTTGTAGCACCATATTTCAAAAGCCTCTATCCTCTTCCTGTCTGAACTATTTATCGTCCACGTTTCACTTCCGTACAAGGCAACACTCCACACAAAGTCCTTCAGAAAAGACTTCCGAAAGCAATTTACATTTTAATAAATTTCTTTTTCTTCCCACTGACATTCTGCTTTTTTATATGATCTGTGCTGCGACCATCGTATGTTATTTTACTGACCAAGTTACAAAATTCATCAACCACCTTTATTGTTTCTTTATGTAATCTAATTTCTTTAGTCTCGGCTGATTTTCTTAGACTAGAGTCCATTACTCTTGTTAATGTTCATCTTCTATCCTCCTATCAAGACAATGTCCATTCCGTTCAGTTGCTCTTCCAGGTCCTTTGCTCTCATTGACAGAATTACAATGGAATCTGCAAACCGGGGAGTTTTTATTTCTTCACCCTGAATTTCAATTCCTTCACCAAATATCTCCTTACTGTCCTTCACTTCACAGCTTGCATAATGTACAAAATGAATAATATCTTCTAAGATAAGTCGTGAGTATTTCCTCCAGTGTTCCTACGTTTCTGCTATATACAAACTGATCTACCCCGAAGTCAGCTGCTACCAGACTTTTTATTCTTGTGTAAACAATGTGTGCTAAATTTTGCAACCATTTTCCATTGGTTTGGAAGGGAGTAAGACAGGGTTGTATCTTTTGTCCAATGTTATTCAATTTGTACATAGAGTATGGTGTGGAGGAAAGCAAGAAGTCTACGAGATGTGAAACGTAATGGCTTGGAATTTTATCCTGTAAACTATTCGAACTTTTTAATTAAAATGAACTTTCTTCTTCATGTCTGCATGTTTATTTTTCAACATAGTGCTGACGAACACATTGCTGCCCAGTGAGACACCAGTTTGTTCATACTGTCATACTTTGCACCTCTGTTTGCACCACACCGTTAATATTAAGAACTCTCTTTGAAGGTTGTCTTTAACTTTTGCAAATAGGTGATCTCCGTCACACACGTTGAGACATCGGTACTTCCTTCGTTATCAGCACGAACTATCTATTCTCGCACATTACTGAAGTCGATACAATCATCATTGTTCAAAGCTCTCGTTGTTCGTTTCGTGCGGTTAGAACTTCCGCCACACATCGCCACGATTCGTGAGCTTCCAACAAGAGACGGTTGCGACATACGTCAGTGAGGCGTGAAAGTTGGCTGTGTAATATGTAATATCTTAGCTGTTATTGAGAAGACGTTAAAAAAATCGCAATGTCGTGTTTTATGGTCCGCTTTAGATTTGCCTGTAGTTTTATGATTTGTTTGCAAACATTTCGGACAAAAATAATAAAAAATTATGGACGATACGATTACGACTCTACTATTGTGATAATATCTATGCACTCAACACGTAATGTTCCTTCTGGCGCTTTTTCTTTCTCTTTTTTCCCCTACAAACAGCCAAAATTATGTGATACTTGAGTTTAGCTTTGACATATAGTCTTTTTTGAACTTTTTCCTCTTTAAACTATTATTTTAATATCTCTCCCACATTTTCAATATCTTTTTCCGTTAAAATATTATCACATGTCTTGCTTTGGTAATTTGTTCTAAGTTCATGTTCTTTCCCTATACTGGTTAGGAATGACTATAGCCTGGAAATAACGTAGCGTACATTTGCCGTTAAGAAATAAGTCACGTGCACATCCCTCGACCGAAACCTTTCCCGAAAGTCTCTTTTACATACGCCATATTGCTTTATGTATTTGATGATTTTCTAATTATAACTCAAGCGTTGTCATTTAAAAGCATTGCGCACTGAACATTGTCAAATACACAAACCGTCACTGGCATTTTTTGGTCTTGATTCCTAAAAGGTTTGCCCACACTTGTAAATTGAACACAACAATCTAGCAGAAGATTCCGAGTTGTTCAAAGGTAACAGCGCTTTATCTGAAAACCGCATTCGTTCTATTTTGTGAACATACCGTGAAATACGTATCAAACACAGACTTATTTTTCATATGTACATAATGTTATAATGACTGTTATAAATGCCATAATTTTAGTAGTAACTTTGTATATAGATTAAATACCGGTACTAGAATTATGTGGAATTAAGTGTTACCACACTTACTCCGTTTGTTATTTTAGCTGTAAAACAAAACGAGGTCACAGTTTGAAACAGGATATTTGCTCTTTATTTTATTGCAGAACGAACTACAGAAAAGGTAATACAATCTACGTTAAAAGCCTCCATAGCAACCATGCCAAAGACAAACATTTTAGTAGATACATTGATTATAATTAATGACTTTCAACATATTCCTTAAGTAGTGAATAATTTATTGGAAAAAAAGGAGCAAAGTTATTTGTTGCGATGTATACACTTCATTTCCGTTTCATTAAGGAACGACAGTTGCCACAGAAATCTATGAGTTCATGTATGTATGAAACTACCAGTATCAGCACGATGTTTAAAAATATCGCACTGACGTGTTTTACGGCCCACTTTAGATTTGTAGTTTTATAATTTTTGGCAAACATTTCGGACAACAATAATAATGTAAACAATAAAAAATTATAGTGATATGATTACGATATATCTATGCACCCAACACGTAACCCTTTTAGGAAAAAAAGAGAAAAAATTTTGGTGGCGGCGGGTTCCGAACCACTGATCGTGTGTGTAATAAAATAATAATAATAATAATAATAGTGTCACCGCCACTTTTACCTTATACTAAATGAAAGATTAAACTAAGGGAAAGGATAAGGGATAACAAAAAATATAGTATCTTCTTGGATTGGTTTAATTTTTTATATTTAATTAATTAATTTTTTTTCTGCCCAGATGGCCGTTGCTGCACGAAATATCAGTACACCGTCAGTTTCAGGATTTGTCTTCTCGTATGTCTGCTGTCGCAGGGAGTTCCGTGTTCTCTCAATTAGGTTGTGTTTCTGCCTTCGGTTGCCCGAGAGGCATAGTCTATAGTGTACTTCTGTGAACCCTGACGCCGTAAGTTGCCATAATCGTGCATCGTCATTGATTTCTTCAGAACACTAAACATGTAACAAAAGACTCACATTCTAAAAGAAAGAAATAAACCTGGAAAAAATTCCGCACTACATCCCATTTGCTAACTATTTTCGTTGATTCTGGTCGTAAGCGTGTGTTTTCGCGGCCGGAAAATATGTGTCCTCCGGACATAGGAGGAGCCTGGGGTCAATAGCGTTAGGCGGGACGCGAAGGTAGCAGGCAATAATCTTCTGTACTAGCGTCCAGACTTCGACAACAGATTCACATGTTAAACCTGATTGCGTGCATCCGGTGTCTCGTCGTAAATTTCCGATTGACGACGTGGTACCACGTGGCTCTTATTCTTGTAGGGAAGAACGGCTGTTGAACTGCTTTCCACACCGTTGACCATTGTGTGGCCGGTGCTTTACTTTCCATCACATTTCGAAGGACTGCCCTAAGCAACAATTGGTAAATGCTCCTTGCCTTTGGGGCTCGAGTGCTGGGGAGCTGAGTATGTAAGTAACTATATTCGAGTATGAAAGTCGCAATGTGCCCAATCGCAAGCGGTGGCAGGATCGACGTAGGCATCAGCTCACATATCAGAACGCCCGTTAGTGAGATATGTCGACGTGTCCTCAGTTTCACCATCGTGGACAGGAACAGCGCCATGGCCCGCGCTTTGACATAGATGAGTCCGATTCCGCCGTCACGCCGTTGAAGGGTAAGAGTGTCATAGCGGACTTTGAAAATGTATCCAGCAGTGACGTAATATCCAAAGACCGATTGTAGGTTGTGTGCCATCAGTGCCGGCAGTGGGAGCACCTGAGCCATTGTAAGAAGATTGCCTGTTGGAGGTCGTCAAAAAATCTCAAAATTCAGAATGCGTAATGATATGCTCTAGTAATAATAATTTTGTTATTGAATGTTGTAGCAAATCACAACTAATGGATCGCAACAACACTTTCGCATTGTAAGTTAGAATTTTGAATAAATAAAAAAAATTGATATTAATTAACTTAAAACAGTCACTGTAGTAATTAATTAAGCTTTACCCTATCTGACTTAGAATTGACTACAGCCTCCAACTAGCACCTCTTACGATTCACGAACAGCACAACTTCACTAACAAATGTGTCAGAATTCATGTAGTGGTGATGGCGTGTTCGTGTTATAATCAAAATTGTAATAGCAGATAGACTCTAATTACAATGATAATAGCTCAGTACAGTGAAACTCCGTGGTGCAATGAGCTTCACAAATACTACAGTTAAACTTCTCAATAATTTTGATAATATTCTTTAAAGCATTCAAGTTTCTTATAAAACTTTACGTGAACTATTTTTTTTTTTTTTTTTTTTTTTTTTTTTTTTTTTTTTTTTTTTTTTTTGTAATTGGTTCCAGGGCCTGGGTAGCGTACGCGTGTAACCAGCTAAGCAGAGTTTGGCATTTAACGTATTTCATAAAAAAATTACTTCAGTCAAGTCTGGTTACTTTCTACATAAATGAAATCAACTTTACTTTACTTGCAAACTCTCTCGCACTTTAATTACTAGTCTCTGTGGTTGTAACACGTTTAGCAATTCTTTAACTCATCTAGCAATTTCTTTAAAACTGATCGTAATTACTCTGAAAAATGATTGATCTTGTTGGTCAATGTACAGGCTTGGATAATCAACATAATCTAATAATGGTGGTAATGGGGTGACTACAACTACTTACAAAGTTAAGACTGGTTTCAAAATAAGTCATGAATAATTGAACCAAAGTTCTGATTGGGTTGACACTACATTTACATGCATACAAAATAAAATGTTACAAAAGTACTCATCTGCTTTCGTCGTCTTCGTCGTGAAGTCCATACAAGACAGATATGATTACAATAGGTACTCTTACTACAACAACGATCACACTCGGTGACAATAGACTTGATAACAAACAATTACTTTTCTTGCACACATGAAAAAAGATTACACTGATCGAGTATAAATAAACTTATTTCGCACTTTCTTCAATACATTAAACAGTACGCCTCTCAGGCTTATTGCAATTGCGTTAAACTCGCGCCACACTGCGCCTACCGTGCCTCTTCACTATCAACAAAACATTTATGTGTTTACTATAGCGAGTCCGCTCCGCGACTACATTTATGTCTTTACTTTGGCGAGTCCGCACCGCGACTGCTTCAGCAGCGCGACACTCACAGCTACTACTTCTGTTCCAAAGACAGTCTTTTTTAACAGGTTCAACATTGTCTCTGGCGCATTGCTAACTTACAAAGAATGTCCTTGCATTCATGCGGGTTTACACATACAGTACATGTTTACACTAAATGATTCAATATTGAAAGTGACGTTACGTAAGAAATATCTCTAGCATACAAGAAATGAAAAATACATGAACTAAACAAATTTAAGACAATATATACATTACTTTAAATCAAACTGTAAGATACACCATCAGGTGTACTCTTACATCCTGCCCGGGTTGAGAAACAATTTTTTTTTTTTTTTTTTTTTTTTAACCTTAAAGCACATATTTCACATAGGAAAAATTACATGACATAAAATAAAGATACATAATGTTGGTTACAATGCATTACATAAGGTACAAAAGTAGGAAGTTGCATTACATTATTTACAAAATTTGATATTTTGGGATGCGTCGGTGTGTGACATAATCGGCGTATAAACCTGCAAAAAATAGCACTGCACTCAATTGACCTTCATGGCCGAGCTTGATAGCTCCACTTTATTGCACATCACTTCACACACTACATTTCGTAGTTCCGTTGGATGAAGCGGTGTGTGTTCCTTTGAAGTCGCTACCGCCCATGGCTGTCGGCTCCTTTCAAGTCGTTCGCGCCGGCGGCTGACCGCACGATGCAATTGTTGCCTCTGGTAGCGGCTGCCGCTGGCGGCACGTCTAATGTCCGAGAGCGCATTGTCGCCGCTCCTCAGGCCCGCATACCAAGCTCTCATCCACTTGTTTTGTCTGTTGTGTGCTAACTTGCAAACGGGGCTTAGCTTCAGTCTTTATCTCGCATTCACATACACAGTAATTAAAATAAATGATAAGTTATACAATACATTAATATTTACAAGTTATGTGTATCAAATCAGTCTTTCAGTTGTAGTGTAGTTCCCCTTACAATATTATGATTATAACTTACATACTAGTGATAAAATTTTTTATTGTCACAAATGTGTCTGAGTCCTACATTTTTATTGTTCTTTATGGACACCAGTTCCATAGCATTAGTATGTTTGACTTTGTTTACACGGTAGGGTCCCAAATACCACCGGTAAAACTTCTTGCATCCGTTATCATGTGGTTCACCCAGCTTTTTGATTCGTAGTAATTCAAGGTCTCCTTCTTCAAATTTTCTTTCTGGATATCTATTATTATGGGTTCTGTTCCTGGCTTCAACACTTTCCTTTAAATTCTGCGCAGCTAAAGATCGTATTCTTCTAAGCTGCTCTAGCTCGACTAGCCTCTCCTCAGGAATGTTTTCAATATTAACCACTTTCTGACGAGTCCTTTGTCTTATCTCTTCCTCTTCAACAGTAGAATGATTCACGTCATGATAATTAGTCTCCTCTTCTTCGTTAAGGTACACAGAGTCAACGTAGTGTTGCGTCTCTGCGTCTGTTTTTTCTTTCTTTTCAAATAAGTTCCATTTCGTCTTGATTCCACCCACGTTCCATTATATATATTTTTCATAATAATTAATCTTCATTTCTAACTTCCGCATCGTGTCCGCACCAATCACGACGTCGGTCTTTGATCCTCTGACAACTAAAAATTCTGCCACTATCGCCTGTTCACATACAATAATCTCTAGCATTACTCGTTTCCGTACTTGCACGCTTTGCTTTGGTATAATAGATGAAGTGTTTATATCACAATAGTCTTCTTTGATAATTAGCTTCTGTTTGCGACTAATTAAGTACAAATCCTCTTCGATTGCATTGTACTGGCTTCCGGTGTCCGGTGTCACAGTAACAATCCGTTCTCCTACAAATCCGGTAATTATCAAGTTCATTTCGGTGTCCTCTTGGGTGTCGTCTTCTTCGAGTAAAAAATGTGTCCTTTCTTTGTGTGTCAATCCAAATAAGGTTTCATTTTGCTGTACCCCACTTATTTACAGTTGAGTGTTTCATTTTCACGCGTCGTCTTCTCCAGTACTCTGTGCCGGCTCGTGGCGCGTCACACCTCATTGTTGTCGGCACGTTGCTTATACCGTAGAGATCTTCAAATCGTTCGTCCTTCTCTTTTAACCTTTCTCTTTGCCTTTGTTTGCCATGACTTGTTTTTATGTCTTCCTGGCTGCACCTGATATTAAATGTCTTTACTGGATGTTCCACTTGCTGTAATAATTCGGTGGTGTACTGGTTTCCTTCGTCTTCAACAGTCAAAATATTTGTTTTCAGATCCACGACCGCTTTAACTTTCTGTAGCCAATCAGCTCCAATTATCAACGGAATATTTATTTCTTCCACTACTGCAAACTCATGGTAAAATAGTTGGTTAAGCTGATTGATTTTAAACGGCAAGAAAATCTTCTTCTTTGATTCCACAAATTTAGAATTGAAAGCTCCATATATTTTCAATCTAGTTGCTGGAAGTTCCTCTATTCTATGCAAGCTTTTCTTAACATCCTCATAAATCGATCGTGTCAAAATCGAAATCATCGACCCAGTATCAATTAATGCTTCATAATCCTTGCTTCCGATTACCAGTTTTAGTTTCGGACATGTATTGCTTTCGCTTTGTCTGGCGTCTCTCAATACTCGTATTTCAGTTCTAAGCACATCTTCTTCTTCCGTTGATAACTTTTGTTGTTCATCTGACTTTCGGATGTCATTGCATTGTCTCATCTGCGGTGCTGTTGTTGCAACGTCGTGGTGGCTCCAAATTTCGATATGCTCGATGATGTCAAGAAACTCATTCTGCAATGAATCAATATTTTCTGCTACTTCTTCCGTACAGGTGGTTAAGGTATCTGCTGCTTTGTTGTCTGGTTCTCCCTGCTCATCTTCTGTCGTATCCGATTCGTCACTGTCTTCCGTCTCTTCCACGTCAGTATCTTCTTCCAGTTGAATACAAGTTTTCTTATCTTGATCATTGTTATCCAGTAACGCATCTATTGCTTCAACGAACATTCTTTCATGGTATTCTTGTTCCGTTTCTGGCCCAACTGTTGCTTTATTTATTTGCGCTGATGCGTCAATAACTTTGTTTATTTGCGCGCCCTCAAGCTTCTTTGCTTCTACAGTTGTTGTTCGTTCATTCTTCCCACGTTCAATTACGTTCGTAGTCTTGTATATAACGTCAGTTTCGTCTTCATCATCTGTCGTTATCCATTCATTATCGGAGTCTTCTTTCTTTGCATTTTCGTCTGAGCTCGTCGGTCCTTCAGTCCCCTTCAAAGGTTTTGCGGCCTCGCCGCGAGGCAAATCAGGCCACTCAATTAGTTTAAACAACGTGCGTTTTCTTCATGATTGTTCGTACTTTGATTACGTATTTCGTGGTTGGTGTCTCCATTATCTACTGTGCGTGCTTCTACGGCATAAACCTGTTTGTCGCGAGATCCCGGTTTCTCGTAGACTGTTCTTCCGTCTCCTCTACTTCTGTCTACATTACGTGACTGATTGTATTCTTTGGGCCTAGCTCCGGTGTTTTGCCAATCATTTCGATTATTCCTCTCTCGATTACGATTTTCCTGTCGGTCTTGTCTCGGTTCTTCTTCTCTCTGATGACGTTGCCGTCGATCATCTTGTCGGCCGTTATTGGTACCACCTCCTCGTGACCTGTCTTCCCGTGTATCCGCTTGTCGGTGCCCGTATCCGTTATCTTCACGGCGAGTACCTTCGTCCCTCCGATAATGTCGATCATCTGTTCCATTCCTATTCCCTCTGTCATGTCGGTTGGGACGGTCTCCATTTTCCCAGTTTCGATCACATCTTTCCAAGACTTCCATAAATTTTTCTATAGATAAAACTGGTTGTACAATGAAAAGATCTCGCACACGTCTGGGCAATTTTGCTAACATTACTGAAATGAAAGCTCGCTCCGGTATTGGATAGCTAAGATACCTATTCTTATTCCAGTAATGTTTCACATATTTCTCCATCGTACTGAATTTATTTGCGTTAAAGATCGGTACTGTGTGAATATCTTCATAAACTTCATCCTGCTTTGCTGATGACCAATATTTGCGTATTAGTTGATCCTTAAATTCGCGGTAGCTTCTGCTCTCGCTACTCATGTCCATAACGTCATTATGAATACTTTCATGCACGTTGGACAGAATATAATTTATACACATGCGATCCGACCAATCTCGCGGTAAAGTTTGTTCGATGTGATTCAAAAATTTCATTATGTGGTTGTCGCCATCTGGCTTCAATAGTGGCGGTCTGATACTACGCAAATACTTTTCCATTCGTCTATCATTTTCGGTGCGCCTTGCCTCCTCATTGTTTTCAACACAAGGCAATGGTGCAACATTTCTTTGCTCCAGTACAGTTCCGTTCAAATTTATTTCGTAATGCGAATTCCCGTTACTGGTTTCGGTGACAGATTTTGTCGTTTCAAAGCTGACGTTTCCTGCAGCAGGCTGCCTCACGAGAGGATAACAATTATTTGTTGCGTCATCATTGTGACTGCCAACTTGCGCTTCTGTACTAGGCGGGGTCCACGTATAGTTTTCATTTTCCACAATATGCTGGATTTCTCTTTGCATCTGAACAATTCTTTCCTCAGTGTGTTTTAATCCCTGTTCGAGTCCCGCGACTTTGTCTTCGGTTCTGTTTAATGATTTTTTTAACCAAAGTGACTTCGTTACTGCACTCGGTGTGACGCTCCTCACAAATTTTTTGCGCCTGCGTAATCTGTTGTTCCGTTTGCGTGGCTAAATCATCTATCCTTTTTTTCTGTTTACTTATTTGCTTCCTAACGTGTTCATTTTCCTTTTTTATTTCTTCGATTTTTTTATCTATTTTCTTTATGTCCTGTCCAAGTTTCCGTATTAGTTCTAACTGTGATTTTTCGATTTTTTTGATCTATTTTCTTTATTTCTAACTGTGATTTTTCAATTTTTTGACCAAGATTCCTGCTCATTTCTAACTGTGACTTTTCAAAATTCTGGCTCATATTTTGCATGAATTGCATTAACGCACTTATGTCTGCATTTCCTTGAGGCACAGCATCCCTCATTTTTGTCCTTCGCCTATCCTTTTTATTTCTGTCGATTTTCCGTTCCTCCTCACTACTTGATGACAGATCATCTGATGAACATTTATCCTCCGATTCGTTATGATGTTCGTCAATTACCTTTTGCTGATCACTAACATTGTCCGTGATCTCATCCATGTTAATTTTCTCTCCATTAATTACGTGACCAACGTTTATCGCTAACCTGCGATAGTTTGAGTGTCTCAAATCTGTACTACTTCTTCGAACCTCATTTTGATCACGTGTAATTACTTGTCGATCTACGTTCAAATTTGCATTTTCCATTTCTGGTACATTTTCCATTTCGGTTACTTTTTCTAATCTTGAATCCATTGTTGATGCCTGGCTTCTACGCATTATCGCGTTCCTAGTAAGGACCCTACTTTTCTCTATTGTTGCGTCACGATGACGCTGCCCTACTGGTGCCATGTTTGAACTTTTCAACAATGTTTCAAAATCAACAAATGATATACAAGTTTCAAATCCAATAAACAGTCAATCAATATACAGAACAAAATAATAAATCAAAATTTAATGATAACTTAATTACTATTACTTTATTAACAAATTTCTTGCCAAACCAGTTACAAACGTAGGCGCCCAAACTATCCTGGCAGTAGTGTCGCCAATTGTAAGAAGATTGCCTGTTGGAGGTCGTCAAAAAATCTCAAAATTCAGAATGCGTAATGATATGCTCTAGTAATAATAATTTTGTTATTGAATGTTGTAGCAAATCACAACTAATGGATCGCAACAACACTTTCGCATTGTAAGTTAGAATTTTGAATAAATAAAAAAATTGATATTAATTAACTTAAAACAGTCACTGTAGTAATTAATTAAGCTTTACCCTATCTGACTTAGAATTGACTACAGCCTCCAACTAGCACCTCTTACGATTCACGAACAGCACTTTTTTTTTTTTTTTTTTTTTTTTTTTTGTAATTGGTTCCAGGGCCTGGGTAGCGTACGCGTGTAACTAGCTAAGCAGAGTTTGGCATTTAACGTATTTCATAAAAAAATTACTTCAGTCAAGTCTGGTTACTTTCTACATAAATGAAATCAACTTTACTTTACTTGCAAACTCTCTCGCACTTTAATTACTAGTCTCTGTGGTTGTAACACGTTTAGCAATTCTTTAACTCATCTAGCAATTTCTTTAAAACTGATCGTAATTACTCTGAAAAATGATTGATCTTGTTGGTCAATGTACAGGCTTGGATAATCAACATAATCTAATAATGGTGGTAATGGGGTGACTACAACTACTTACAAAGTTAAGACTGGTTTCAAAATAAGTCATGAATAATTGAACCAAAGTTCTGATTGGGTTGACACTACATTTACATGCATACAAAATAAAATGTTACAAAAGTACTCATCTGCTTTCGTCGTCTTCGTCGTGAAGTCCATACAAGACAGATATGATTACAATAGGTACTCTTACTACAACAACGATCACACTCGGTGACAATAGACTTGATAACAAACAATTACTTTTCTTGCACACATGAAAAAAGATTACACTGATCGAGTATAAATAAACTTATTTCGCACTTTCTTCAATACATTAAACAGTACGCCTCTCAGGCTTATTGCAATTGCGTTAAACTCGCGCCACACTGCGCCTACCGTGCCTCTGCACCATCAACAAAACATTTATGTGTTTACTATAGCGAGTCCGCTCCGCGACTACATTTATGTCTTTACTTTGGCGAGTCCGCACCGCGACTGCTTCAGCAGCGCGACACTCACAGCTACTACTTCTGTTCCAAAGACAGTCTTTTTTAACAGGTTCAACATTGTCTCTGGCGCATTGCTAACTTACAAAGAATGTCCTTGCATTCATGCGGGTTTACACATACAGTACATGTTTACACTAAATGATTCAATATTGAAAGTGACGTTACATAAGAAATATCTCTAGCATACAAGAAATGAAAAATACATGAACTAAACAAATTTAAGACAATATATACATTACTTTAAATCAAACTGTAAGATACACCAACAGGTGTACTCTTACACCATGTGTATGATCTTGGTCGTCACATAGACGTTAAGGTATTCGACACGTTGTAGTAGGTTCATTTGTCGGAGTAGGTTTTGGCGTACCTCTGTGCGTACAACTTGAAGTTATCGTCTATAGTTCATTGCTGCTGTGCGGCGCATGTCCCGTGTAAACGTGATTCCTAAGTACCTGAGGTCATCTGCCCGTGGAAACGGGGCCACACAATCTTCAAGTAAGCCTCTTCCAATGAACATTGCTGCCGATTTGTTGACATTCATGACGCTTTTCGTCACCAAACCATATTGTTGGTCCAATCAATCACTAAGCGAATCTCATCACCAGATTGTACCAACAGGAGATCATCCGCATAAGCCCTGCAGCGAAAGGTGTGACCCCTTAGGGTAATTCCTGTGACTTTGCTTTTCAGTCCTCCTATGACTGGTTCCAGAGCAATTGCGTAAAGGATCATGGAGATCAGGATCCTTGTCGAGCCGAACGCCGAATTGGCAAAGGATCTGTTACACGGCCATTCACCAGTACACGAGATGTAGCGTCGCGTAGGAGGCGCAGTATGATGTTCTTAAAATCATTTGGAAAGCCCATTCGATCCAACACTACCATGAGAAAATTGTGGTGTACCCTGTCGAATGCGTGATCGAAATCAATGCCGATCAACGCTGCCGCGAGATGACAGGATGCGGCGAGTCCTATCACATCTCTACATTCACTACTGGCTGTTTGCATGGTGGTCTCTCCTCCTCGTGTAGTTTGTTCTATGGAAAGGACTACTGATAGAACTTTCTTGATACGTGCCTCTAGTAGTCGGGCGAAAATTTTATAGTCCGAATTTAACAACGTTATTGGACGTAGTCTTCAATCCTCTGTCCTCTTGAAGGTTTATGTATGGGGATAAGAAGTCCTTCGACGAAAGCCGATGGGATATGAAAGCCAGGAGACATCAGTTCTCGGTATATATTGATCCAACGGGGCATCACCAGGGTACGGAAAGTTCGATAAAATTCGATCGTCAGTCCATCTGGCCCAGGTGCTTTGTTCAGCGCAGCTTTATCGACTGCTTCCTCGATGTCATCCCGCGAAACCTCCTCTAAAAGTGAAGCCGCAGACGTGGCATCGAGGGTGTGTGAGACGTATTGCAAGACGTCGTTTTCGTCTCCCTCCTCACTGTTGTCTTCCCGGTAGAATCGTCGATAATGAGCTGCAAAAGCTTCCACAATGGCCGCTTGGGTCGCTTCGTTTCGGCCGTCTGGCAAGGACAGTTTCGTTATGAGCTGCCGTTTGCGTTGACGGTTTTCAAGCACACTATGATGCATTGCAGGTGGTTCTCCACTCGCTCTGTCTCGATGCCGTGATCTCACAATTACCCCTTCTAATCTTCTCCGCGTCAACGACAATATTTTCGCTTTAATGCGGCTACTTTCCATCTGTCTTTCCAACGGGGGTTGGGAGGTAATTTCCCAAAGCGTCGTATAGTAAAAGTCCAAAGTGTGACGGGTCCATGCTGCAGCATCTTTCCCATACTGTGTTAGCACCCGACGGCACGTCGGTTTTAGACACTCTATCCACCATTCCAGAGTTGACCGGTATCTTGGAAGCCGACGCTCGCAGTTCGCCCATGCCGCGGCTATCAGTTCCCGACATTCCGGGTCTTGGAGGTGTGCCACATTCAACTTCCAGAGCCCACGGCTTTGCCATACTTTGTGTCTCGAAAGGGTGACAGTGCATATGAAAGCGCTGTGGTCTGAGAAGGCAAGCGGCCAACGTTCGGCGTCTATCACACGTGGACCAAGATCTCGTGAGACGTAGATACGGTCAAGACGACTGGCCGAGAGACAAGTGAAATAGGTGTGACCTGGGCGTTCCCCGTGTATCTGCTCCCAGGTATCGACGAGAAGCAAGTCCCTTACAATTATCCGAAGTTCAGGACACGTCGAGAAATGTGGAACCTGATCCTTCTTGTGTAAAACACAATTGAAGTCGCACACAATTGAAGTCGCCCACCAAGAAAGAGGGGGGTGATTTCCTCGGCGTACAACTGTGACCTCTCGCGGCGTTTATCGGTTCCTGAGGGAGCACAGATGTTGATTATACGTGTTCCCAACGCAGTGACCGCCACCCCTCTGCACGAAGGGAGGTACGTCACTTCTTTAACAGTGATGCCGTCACGAATAAGTATTGCTGCCCCTCTGCCATTCGGTTCACCAGGTGTCTTGTATGTCCTATAACCATAAATTTCTGGAAGAGTCGCTATGGAGTCTTCTTGTAACAAAGCAAAGTCAACGTCGGAGCATCTCTCGCAGTACTTCACTACTGTCCTTATCGTGTTAAGGTTAATCGTTGAAATCCGATAGGCTTGCTGGTGTGCTGCAGTTTTAAGTTATTCATGAGAAGGAAAATGTCTGTTGAGCGTCATGCAGAATCGACAATGCCACCAACCCCCATCTCCTCTACCGGACCGTTTCCGTGTGTGCCGACGTCACCGAAGCGGACTCCGTCGGTGTCGTGTGGTCGTCTTCAGTGTCGTCTGCCCACGCCGTGGAGCGCGGAGGAGGGTCTTCGTCCACTGCGTCCTCAGAGCACAGATTGGGCGCGCTCTCTCCTGCACCGGTGGAGCCGCGTCCATCCCTTGTCTCGTCGTTCAGGCGTTCTACTGCGGGCATCTGTGAAGCAAGTTGATCGGTATCTTGTATCACCTTGTCAGTGGCGGTCGCCACCGAGGTAGTGTCGTCATTGTGAGCCGAGTCCTCATCCTCCTTCGTCTCGTCCTCCATCTTTTCTGCGGAAGACTTACGCCACCGTTGGCGTCGCTTCGGGGATCGTTGCTTCCGGGTGTGTCCTTCCGCATCCGACGACAGCAGCGAGTCGCGACGCTCCGGCACAAAGGCCGAAGTCGGCACAATCAGTGACTCTATCGCCATGCTGGTGTCACGGGGTTGTTCCTCTGTCGTGGATGGAGGTGCCGTCGGCAGTGATTCCTCAGTACGTGGAGTATGCGTTGCCGCATCGCTCTGCGTCGGAGGGTCGTGCATTGCAGTGTTCGAAGCTGGCAGACGAGTCGAAATATTTGCATCATTTGTGAGGGCGGCAGCGTAAGTCACGGGAAGTATCGTTGGCTGCGACGGAGGCACTATGTCCGTCGAAGGCAGTTGCATGCATTCAGATCGGAGGTGTCCCTCTTTACTACATCCCGAGCAGGTCTTCGGTTGTCCATCATAATATTAGTATAGCGCGGCAGCCGCCGATAGATATATATGAGGGAACATGGCGTCGAAGTTCGATACGGACGCCGCACGCCGTTCAAGACAGGGTATGTTTGGAACTGCATCCACTTCTCAACAACGTGACTCTGCACCGTGCCGTAGGGGCGGAGCGCCGCCACGACCTCTTCTGCTGGAAGTTCGAAGGGGAGTTCGAAGATCCTGATGGTACGAAGTCCCAATCCAGCGTGGTCGACTGTCACAGTACCCACATTGCCATCAGAGTGACGGAAACGAAGCTCTCGCTTCGTCTCTCGAAGAATTATTTCACATGTTGCTTCATTGATGATCTTAACATAAACTACACTCTCACTATTGACCGGTGTATGCCGAGAACGTCGGCCGTCGGAATTTTCACTTCATCTCGAATAAATCGTTCTAGTTCGAGTGCCTTCGGTCTTGCAAATTCGTTTTGGAATGTGACTGTCAGTTTGCAGTACTGGTTCGCCATGCCGATCTATGTAAATATGCCGGTACGCGTGGAAACGGCCGAGTACGGCGGAAACAAACCCGATAGCGCGGCAGCGAACACAAACAGCGTGTCCTCGCCGCGTCGCAGCGGAAAGCAGACTGATAATCCAACGCCCTGCCCACTACACTACAGATGACAGCTGCGAAATTGGTCCTTTATTTTCGTACTATTGATGGCAATTGCTAACTGATGCTAAGAAGGCATTTTTAGACACTAGATGATCATTTATCATACGAAGAACGACGTGTTTTTGTTAATTCTTCAGTGCGCCGCTGCTATGAAATAACAACGCAACGCAAGGTGGCGTATACAAGAGAGAGTTCTGGGCGTGGAATGTCACTCGACATCTGCGAACAGCTGATTTTCTTATAATCAATGGACGGTGTCAAATCGCCGTTATTTTTGCAAATATCACTCAAATGATACGAGATATGGAAAGCCGACCGCAGTGGCCGAGGGGACTGAGGCGCGTCAGTCACAGTCTGCACGGCCACTACGGTCGGGGGTTCGAATCCCCCTTGGGCATGGATATTTGTGCCGTCCTTAGGGTTAGCTAGTTCATAAGTAGGTTGTAAGTTTAGGGACTGATGACCCCCTAGTTAAGTCCCATAAGCTATACGAACATTTGAAAATATGAAAACAAGTAAGAGAGCGAAGTTATTGAGAATTTTCTCCTCTATTGTTGTTGTTGTGGTCTTCAGTCCGGAGACTGGTTTGATGCAGCTCTCCACAATACCCTATCCTGAGCAAGCCTCTTCATCTCCACATAAGAACGGCAACCTACATCTGTCTGAATCTGCTTACTGTATTCATCTCTTGGTCTTCCTCTGCGATTCTTACCCCACACACTTCCCTCCAACGCTAAATTCACAATTCCTTGATGTCTAAGAATGTGTCCTACCAATCTATCCCTTCTTTTAGTCAAGGTATGCCAGAAATTTCTTTTCTCCCCAATTCTGTTCAGCACCTCCTCATTAGTTACGCGATCCACCCACCTAATCTTCAGCATTCTTCTGTAGCACCATATTTCAAAATCCCATACAAGGCAACACTCCATACAAATGCCTTCAGAAAGGACTTCCTTAGGCTTAAATCAATATTCGACGTTAACAAATTTCTCTTTTTCAAGAACGCTTTTCTACCCATTGCCATTCTGCATTTTATATCCTCTGTACTGCGACCATCATTTGTTATTTTACTGCCCAAGTAACAAAACTCATATACCTCCTTTATTGCTTCGTTTCCCAATCTAATTCCTTCAGCATCACCTGATTTTCTTACACTGCACTCCGTTACCCTAGTTTTGCTCTTGTTAATGTTCATCTTATATGCACCTTTCAGCACACTGTCCATTCCGTTCAATTGCTCTTCCAGGTCCTTTGCTGTATCTGACAGAATTACTATGTCATCGGCAAAACGCAATGTCTTTAATTCTTCACCCTGAACTTTAATTCCTTCTCCAAATTTCTCCTTGATTTCCTTTATAGCTTGCTCAATGTACAAATTGAACAACAATGAAGAAAGACTACAACCCTGTCTTACTCCCTTTCCAACCACTGCATCCCTTTCATGCCCTTCAACTCTGACAACCGCTGTCTGGTTTTTGTACGTTCCCTATATTTTACTCCTGCTTGCTTCAGAACTTGAAAGAGTTTATTCCAATCAACATTGTCAAAAGCCTTCTCCAAATCTACAAAAGCTAGAAATGTAGGTTTGCCTTTTCTTAATCTATCTTCTAGGATAAGCCGTAAAGTGAGTATTGCCTCCCGTGTTCCTACATTTCTCCTGAAACCAAACTGCTCTTCCCCGAGGTCGGCTTCTACCAGCTTTTCCATCCTTCTGTATATAATTCGCGTTAATACATTGCAGCCATGACTTATTAAACTGTTGGTTCTGTAGTTTTCACACCTGTCTGCACCTGCTTTCTTAGGGATGGGGATTATAACATTTTTCTTAAAGTCTGAGGGTACTTCGTCTCATACCTCTTACACACCAGGTGAAACAATTTTGTCATGGTTGGTTCTCCCAGAGACTTCAGTAGCTCTGAGGGAATATCATCTACTCCAGGGGCCTTGTTTCGACTTAGGTCTTTCAGGGCTCTGTCAAATTCTTCTATCAGTACAGTATCTCCTATTTCATCTTCATCTTCATCTACATCCTCTTCCCTTCCTACAATATTGTCTCGAAGTTCATTTCCTTTGTAGAGCCCCTCTATATACTCTTTCCACCTTTCAGCTTTCCCTTCCTTGCTGAGAACTGGTTTTCCATCCGTGTCCTTGATATTCATAGAGCTGTTTTTCTTATCTCCAAATGTTTCTTTTATTTTCCTGTAGGCTGTATATATTTTTCCCCTATTTATACATTCTTCTACATCCTTGCATTTGCCTTCTAGCCACTCCTGCTTAGCCATTTTGCACTTCCTGTCAATCTCATTTCTTAGTCGTCTGTACTCCATTTTGCCAGTTTCATTTATTGCATTTTTATATTTTCTCCTTTCATCGATTAAATTTAGTATCGCCTGTGATATCCAAGGATTTTTTGTAGGTCTTGCCTTCCTACCTATTTTGTCCTCTGCTACCTTCACTATTCCATCTCTCGATGATCTCCTCTAAACATTCGGTTATTCAGTTTTCGTATCAGATAAACGGTTCGTTAGCAAGTACAATTACATTACAAACTGATTTTTTTGTGTTACTGACGTATTTTTCTTCCGAAAAACTTGAAAATGGGAGGTTCTGGTCTCTGACGGCCTACAAGTATGTTTGTAAAATTTGGCGCTGATTGGTTGAATGGTTCGGCTTAAAAGTGGGAACACTTTACGGACAGACAGACGGACAGACAGACATCGTAAAATCGCCGTTATTTTTGCAAATATCTGTGAAACGATGCGAGATATGAAAGAAACATAGCTGGCCGCGGTGGCCGAGGGGACTGAGGCGCTCCAGTCACGGTCTGCACGGCCGTCCTCAGTCGTAGCTAGTTCATATGTAATTTGTAAGCTTAGGGATTGATGACCCCGTAGTTAAGTCCCATAAGTTCTACAAACATTTGGACATTAAAAAAAAAAAAAAAAAAAAAAAAAAAAAAAAACATAACAGAGAAAAGATGTAGAGAAATTTCTTCTCTACAACCAAATGTTTTGAGTTTTTGTGTCAGATGAACGGTTAAGGCGTTATTTTCATTTAATTTTCGAGCTGTCAAAAGACGATCGCAAAAGCCCACTTTTAGTGTTACTGCCGTAACATAAAGTGGGTCAATATTCATTGTTACAGTATCGTCCCCGTTTAAAATATTCATTATTATAGTATCCTCCCCATTTATGTGTCACCATCGTTCAATTCGTTCTAGCGTATTTCACAGCATGATCACGGAATATAAGAAACACGCGTTTTAGAGGGAGCACTCTTACATATGTACAACACTAAACATTGCAGAACGGATCTCTATTTAACTAATAAGGGTGCCCGAAACCCTTTTAGGAGCCATGGCGAAAAAGGAAGAAAACAAAAAGGCATTGGTGGGTTTCGAACTAAAGACCATGAACGTCCCAACCAAACGCGCTACACAATACACAAGGGCGGACAATTATAAAACAGTTCTTAATTCTCGTACTATTGATGGCAATTGTTAACTGCTAATCTGGCATTTTAGACACTAGATTATGATTTATCGCTCTAAAAACGACGTGTTTTTGTTAACTCTACAGTGCGCCATTGCTTTGAAATGACAACGCGTAAGTTATAATAAGAAAATCATCAAGTACACAAAACAAGATGGTGTATGCCAGAAAGTTCTGGGCGAGGAATGTCACGTGACATCTCCGAACGTTTGGTTTATTCAATTCAATTCAAATCGCTGCTATTTTTGCAAATATCTCTGTAACGATACTAGTTATGGAAAAACTTAAGAGACCAAAGTTGTAGAGAATTTTCTCCTCTACAAATTCAGTTTTCGTGTCAGATGAACGGTTTATTTGCAATTAAAATTACATTACAAACGCCTGTTTTTAGTGTTACTGACATATTTTTTGTCCGAAATATTTGAAAAAGGGAGGTCCTGGTCTCTGTCGACCAAATATTATGCCTGTAAAATTTGGAGACAATAGGTTGAACGGTTCGACCTAAAATGTGGGAACACTTTACGGACAGAAAGACATCGTCAAATCGCCTTTATTTTTCCAAATATCTCTGAAACGGTACGAGATATGAAAAACACATAAGAGAGCAAGGTTGTAAAGAATTTTATCCTCTACAAATTTTTCCTCCTGTATTCAATATTGGCGTCAAATAAAAGGTTGCGCCGTTATTTTCATTTACATTTCGAGTTGTCAAAAGCCGATCGCAAAGGCCCACTTTTAGTATTACTACCGTAACCTGAAGTGGGCCAAAATCGAGGGCATTACTTTCATCACGGCCCTGTATCTCATTGCGTTTCGCAGCTTTGACAAACATTACAGATAACGTAAATAACAGTAAAATGATGTATGAATTATTCATTAATGTGCGCCCGGTGTCTGTTGATATCTATTGTCCATCAAAGATTGGATTACTGTAACAGGGAAGAGTCGCTTATACAAGGTGTTTGTTTTCATCGTTCTAAACCACATTTTGAAATCCCTGCGTTGCCTATTTATTTCATTCCCATTGTAGCTTCTAAGGACGCAAACAAGATATTTGTTGTTAAAATTATTTTATACAAAAAGATTCTGAAGTCCTGTAAAAATACAAAGACAGTATCCTATGGTAGATGTATAATGTTAGTATTGGGGTGAGCTTAGTGACACGCTAGGCAAGCGTCGGTCTGACGTCATCAGGAGCTGAATGCGATACATCGACCTGTCGGCACACTTCTCTACATAAAAATGGCGGACAACTGACAATCTGGCCTTGGTCTGTAGCCTCAAGGATCGATAGCGCCCGGTCGTGGCCACAGTCGAGTTTGTTTGCGAGTTGTGTCTGTGGCGTCCACACAACGCTTGCCTAGCGTATCACTAAGCTCACCCACTTAGGATTGTATGATCATATTCCTGTCTCTCTCTGGTTTTCTCTTTGTCATCAAAATATTTTAAGCTTCTTGGTGTGACTAGCTATGCCACAGATTGTTTTATCTGTATAATTAGTTTGTGAACGATTTATAACCAAAAGGTACGTGTGGTGAAAACATACATACGTTAAATATAGATATTATTGGTATTCGTAGTTTTCTAATCCCGCCATCATCATTTAACATGTAGTTTAAAGATATTCAGCTCAGACAAAGGAACGGCGACGTCCGTTACGGAATCGCTGTCATTACGTGGCGCATATAAAAGAGTTCATAAGTTATTTTATGACCAGTATCAAAGAGATTCTATATTACGTCATTTTTCATGAGCAGTCAATTTAAAGAATTTCTTAACGTCAATGTTTGTCTTTGATAATAACAAGATTTTGCACAGATCACGATGATTGGTGAAACGATATCGAAATCTACTGCAATATGCCCGCCGTTATGCTGCGTTTGAAATCTTAAAAATATAACAATTTTTAAACCCTAAGCGACCAAACTGCTGAGGTCATCAGTCCCTAGACTTACAAACTACTTAAACTAACTTATTCTAATAACAATACGCTCACTCAAGCCCGAGGGTGGATTCGAACCTTTGATGGGAGCGGTTGCTCAATCAGTGACATGGCCCCTAAGACTGTCCGTCTATTCCCGCGTGACTTGAAATCCTATGTAGACAGCGAGATTCCTCCGTTTTGAAGGCCGTAATTTGAGTAAGATCGGAGTGAAACTGTAGATTAGTGTAGAAGGCTGGTGTAAACTACCCTTCGACACACAACAAGTAAAACTTTACGTAAACAGTGATCTTCGTCTTATTTTCAACACCAAGTGTGCTATACTCCATCAAGATCGGAATAAAACTGTAGATTTACATTAATTACAAAAAAAAAACACAGAAACAAGGGAACTCACTTCTGTATTACAAGAGCCTAAGATTATAAAAAATCGCGTGAAATTCAATATATTGACTATGACAGTTCCGATCGTTTCTGATTATCGTTATACTGTCTTGGAAATACAAAAAATATTAAAATTTTGGAACATCTGAATTTCATAATCTGTGGATTATCAAAAACGATCGAAACCAGTTGCTTTTAATGTAATAAATTTTGTGAATGTAGATTGCTTTAACAATTTCAAACCAAATTTAAACTTGAATAGCCCGAAAACCAAACTTGTACCGGTTAATGCATGATTTGGCTAGTTCTACATCGCTGAAGACTCTCCTTCATGTAACACAACGTGTGTGTATAAGAATCATTGCGACTCTATAAGTGATAGTTACATCCTAGGGTGGATAGAGCGGGAAGGTACTGTACGCTGTTCCATTCTTTTAAATTTATTATAAAAGGGAGTAACATGCGCTTTATTTTCAAGTCGCTTAGGAGTTTGCATTAGGCCAAAGATTCGCAATAAATACAAGCCGAATATGGCTTCAATGCCGTAGATCAGTTTTTTGCAACCTGTGGCGCCCAACGCCCAGAAGTGTCGCAGAGTCTTGCTCGGGATGTCGCCGTCACAGGAGGAAGTACTTGCACCATTAAATAACTGAGGGACCAGTAACAGTGAAACGTATGACCAAGTTAAATTTATTTAATGGTAAATTACGGAGTTCCTAATGTAACATTGATTATGAATTGAACAGAACATGTATTGTTGGAAACACAGCTTGCCCTTAATTCACATGTAGTGATAAGTGCCATCGACAAGGGATCTCATATCGATTCCATATTTCTGGATTTCCGGTAGGCTTTTGATATTGTACCTCACAAGCTGCTTCTAATGAATTTGCGTGCTTATGGAATATTGCCCCAATTGTGCGATTGTATTCACGATTTCCTATCAGAAAGCACATAGTTTGTAGTAATTGACGTTAAATCATCGAATAAAACAAAAGTGATATCTGGCGTTCCCCAAGGCAGCCTGTAGGTCCCTTACTCTTCCTTGTGTTTATGAACGATTTAAGAGACAACCTGAATAGCACCCTTAGACTGTTCGCGGATGATGCTGTCGTTTATCGGTTAGTGAAGTCAACAGAGGATCAAAAGCAACTGCAAAGCGATTTAGACAAAATTTGTACGTGGTGCGAAAATTGGCAATTGACACTAAATAATGAAAAGTGTGAAGTAATACACATGACCACTAAAACAAATCCGCTGAACTTCAATTACGCGATAACCTTAAGGTCGTAAATACTACCAGTTACCTAGGAGTTACAATTACGACCAACTTAGACTGAAGAGAACACATATAAAATATTGTGGGCAAGCCGAAGCAAAGGTTACGTTTCGTTGGCAGAACGCTTCGAAGATGCAACAGCTCCATCAAAGAGACTGCCTACATCAAACTTGTGCGTCCTCTCCTGGAGTACTATTGCACAGTGTGGGACCTTCACCAGGTGGGACTGACAGAAGACATTGAGAAGTTTCAGAGAAGGGCAGTTCGTTTTGCTATATTACGTTACAGGGGGCAAAGCGTGACGGAAATGTAGCACGATTTGAGGTTGAAATCGTTAAAAGAACGACGTTATTCGTTGCGGCGAGATCTATTTGCGAAATTTCAATCACCGACTTTTTCTTTTGAAAGTGGAAATATTTGGCTAGCACCCACCTACATAGGAAGATATGGCCATCCCAATAAAATAAGAGAAATCAGATCGAAAACGGAACGAATTAGGTGTTCTTTCTTCTCGCGCGCTATTAGAGAATGAAAGGCAGAGAAAGATTATGAAAGTGGTTAATGAACCCTCTGCCAGTCACTTAAATGTGATTTGCAGAGTATCTATGTAGATGCAGATAATACAGTGCGTTAATGACGTGTGTTCAAGGAAGACTTACGTAACGCTGTCGGTCTATTCAGAGCTTGGAGTAAGTGCTGTGACATTGACCTTGTGATTTGCTGTCAGATATGAAGGTCAGATTCTACACGTGCAAGAGCGATTAGTGTGGTAAACGGAATGTAATGGCACGCACCGTCGAGCGTTTCATCTGACCGTGTTAGATGTAAGGCCGAAACAGCTTAGTGCGGAATACTACCTTCCCACACAGCAGCGCCGCAGGCATTGTTTGCAGCGGAAGAAGGGACCCGCGAAACAATGGGCAATCGCTGGCCGACCTCGCTGCCGTGTGCTGTACAGTAAACGTTTACACTTGCAAGAGGCGGAGATTGCGACCACGCCGTACCGTGCTTTAGCGCGACACTCATTTAACTGCGGGAGCGCACAGCTAGCTCTACAGGTCTCGCCGACAACTACAGAACAGTCAGGTCCTGTGTAAATCGGCAAAGGCCTCTAACCAGTCACTCAAGCGAGTCTGGAGTGGCGATAGATGTGAAAGGAAAGCTGTGGTCCTAAATTTAAGAAATTCACAAAGGGGGAGGATGTTACACACATACCGACCAGTGGCGTAACTAGGACTTGGCTTTGGGGGGGGGGGGGTAATAGATCTGCTTGACTATCACTACTGTTTAAGAAACTAATTCACTCCCATCCAATGAAAGCTTGTGGTAAAACACCCCAAGTTTCCAATCTTTAACTTTACCAGATTTCTGTTATACTATTTTTATTTTGTATTTTTTTTTCTGGGGGGGGGTTTCTATCTCCCCTCATCCCCCCCCCCCCATAGTTACGCCACTGATACCGACGTTGACAGTAGCAGGGACTCCTGAATACAGTAACCCGCTGAGAGAGTTGAAAGCAAAGTGACCAGGTCCGGATGCAATGCCGATGCCGTTTACAAGGAATACTCCACGGCAGTGTTTTTCCACCTTTTCGAATACACAACCCCTTTCTAAGCAAAAATAATCTTGCGACCCTCTTCCTAATAAAAGCGCATGTTGTCTGAAACTTTCAACTTCAAGTTCTTCCTCGCTAAGATATTCTGCCAGTTCCGCTGCTTTGGCCTTCAAGTCCTCCACTTCCATTTCCCGAATTTGCACACCATACAGAAAACTAATTTTTGCACCAATTTTCTCAAGTGCGGTAAACCTGGTACTAAGCTCCTTATTTTTTCTGTGAATGTTGGATACTTCATCCTCACAAAGCTCATCGGCCATTTTCTTCTTTCTTCGAATCCTTTTTTCGGAGAATCCTGGGAAGTTTTGAGAAAACCCAAAAGTCCTTGAATGTTTCGAACAGCTTTATCAATTGTAAAGTATTAACTTCGCAGAAAATGATTAACATCAGCAATTTATTTTAATATTGCATACCAAACCGAGTTAAAGTAATGAATTTGAGTTTTCTCATATTTTTTAAAATGGATCTTGTCTCTGATTTTGTTTCTGATGTTGACAATTTATAAGTTTCAGTTTCTTCCAGGGCCTTCAAAACTTTATGAAAATGCTTGCAAACAGCTTCAACTGCATCTACTCTTACAGATCACCTAGTCTTGCTGAATGTCTGCTGAATTTGCTCCTACTAAATTTAAAGAGTGAGCAGCACATGGTACGAAATAGGCCAGTTCATTCTTCTGAAGTATTCTTCACTGGACCCCTTTGTACTTTCCAGCCATGTTTGCCCCATTGTCATGAGACTGCCCCCTGCAATACTTAACGTTCAACCCATCTTGTTCCAATTTTTGCAGTATCTCTTGACTAATGCCTTCTCCTGTTTTGTCTGTAACTTTAAAAAAGTCAGTAAAACTTTCCACAACCTCTGAGTCATTAGACTTGACATATCGAATTACTTGAGTCATCTGCGCATTGTGACTGATATCTGGAGTGCAGTCAAACATCAGTGAAGTGTATTTAGCAGCTAAAATATCTTTAATTATATCTTGTTTCATTTTGTCAGCAATCAAGTCACGGAACACATCTTGTATATTTTTGTAAAAATAACTACTCTGGCCTTTCTTGTGGCGTTCAATACGCAGACGAAGGGGGACACTATAGTATGATATGAGATCAATTGTATTTAGAAATTTGTCGCTATGTGAATCACCAAAAGCACCATCTTCTTTTGTTCCTCTAAAAGGACTTCCTTGCTTAGCTAGAAAACGGACAGCATCAATAATACAGTGAGATTCCTCCTGTTTTATCTCGTCTTGCTGCCCAGTGTGCGATACTTATCAGGTGGGTTTGTCGGAGGACATCGAAAGGGTCGAAAGAAGGGCAACTTGTTTTGTATTGTCGTGATGAAGGGGAGACAGCGTCACGGAAATGATACAGGATCTGGGATGGGAATCATTAGAACAAAGGCGTTTATCGCTGCGACGTGGGCTAATTACGAAACTGCAATCGTCAACATTCTCCTCCGAATGCGAAAATATATTGTTGCCTCCCACTTACATAAGTAGAAAAGATCATCTGAATAAATACGTGAAATCAGAGCTCGAACAGAGAGATTCAGATGTTCTTTCTTCTCACGTGGTATTCGAGAATGGAATGGGAGATAAATAGTATAAAAGTGGTCCGATGACCCCTTTGCCAGGAACTTAAATATATATATATATATATATATATATATATATATATATATATATATATATATATATATATATATATTCTTTTAAATAAGGACTGGAACGTTATTCAAATTCACCTGTTCTACAAATATTACCTAGATATGAAATATCTGAAAAAGGAAATATATGCAAATTAATAAACATCGTGCATTTACTTATGCAATAACGCAAATATCTCCCTCATTCTGACTAATATGTAGTAGATTTTTAAAGTTTGATTAGCTGAAGAACCTGTGACAGGGCAACACTGAAGTCAGCAACCAGAAGTTTTAGTTTTATTAAATGATTTCGGTATTTCTTGCAGTCACTTTACTTTTAATAATCCTGTGTCAGTTAATTGCATTAAATTATACCAGAAAGAAACATTCAGTAAAAAAAAAGGTCGGTCAAAATTTGCCGCCCTCTAAATCCTACCGCCTGGGGCAACTGCCCCCTTTGCCCCCCCCCCCCCTAGATCCGGTCCTATCCATTGGATACTCTTCTCCTCGGGCCGTAGACTATAACGACGTGCAGGTCACAATATCGGTTGCAAAACTGTAAATTGATGAAGGTATGGTTCTGTCTGCTAGGAATTAAAGAAGACTATTTTAAAACACTTTTGGGTTTATTTTTCTCAACAGATTATTTATAAGTGTGAAGCGAGATTCACATTTGTCTTACGAAATACGCGGTAACGGATTATTACCTTTGCTCAGCACGGCACTGAATTGGGCAATCAAATAATTGTCTTATCACTTACACTCAAATCTTGCAGTCGCTATCTCGTAAGTATTAACCTGCCTTAACTCACACATTTCACCAAAACTTCGTAGATATAGGTATTACACTTTGACAGAGCGTCATTGGCTCAATATTAGTCGGCACAATACTATTCTTTCACTGCATATAAATTTCCACTTATGTTCGCGACCGACGACACACTTCTACGTCATTCCTACACCATGGCCCGCAAGTAACTGCTACTTTCTACCTCCTCGCGCCTTGGCGCCTGAACTCTACGAACTAGCACAGTATTGGCTGAATGCCAGCGTCCAATGAAAACCACTTTTGAAACCACAACCTAATTATTATTAACGTATCCTGTTTAATAATTATATTATTACTTATGACAACTACCAACACAATCACTAGTAATGTTCAAGTTATTGTCCAGCCTTTTTAAACAATAAAATCCTTACACAAAAGAGTGGTAATTCCTGCCGTAGAAAACACGGTGGAGTCCAGCGCTATTTGCTATGCTGTTACCACTGGCTTCGCACCGTTGGGATCTGTCGCTGTCGCTATGATTCAGTCACTGCCTAGCGTATCTTAACTTGAGCGGTCAACGGCTGCCCATACAGCAATAAAACAAAACGAAAAATAAATCATAATAAATAGTAGCAGAAATGTGAGGTAAAGCCACATACGGATTGTTTACGTATCTCTGTTCTTGCACACGCACTTTAAAAAAAAATCCAATAAAGTTATATTGTACACTACTGGCCATTAAAATTGCTAAACCAAGAAGAAATCTAGATGATTCATCGGACAAATATACTAGAACTGACATGTGACTATATTTTCACGCAATTTGGCTGCATAGATCCTGAGAAATAAGTATCCAGATCAACCACCTCTGGCCGTAATAACGGCCTCGATACGCATAGGTATCGAGTCAAACAGAGCTTGGATGACGTGTAAAGATGTCCATGCAGCTTCAACACGATACCACAGTTCATCAAGAGTAGTGACTGACGTATTGTGACGAGCCAGTTGCTCGGCCACCATTGACAAGCCGTTTTCAATTGGTGAGAGATCTGGAGAATGTGCTGGCCGCATATTCCGTATCCACAAAGGCCCGTACAGGACCTGCAATTTGCGGTCGTGCGTTATCCTGTTGAAATGTAGCGTTTCGGAGCGAACGAATGAAGGGTAGAGTTACGGGTCGTAACACATCTGAAATGTAACGGCCACTGTTAAAATTGCCATCGATGCGAACAAGAGGTGACAAACACGTGTAACCAATGGCACCCCATACCATCACGCCGGATGATACGCCAGATGGCGATGATGAATACACGCTTCCAATGTGCGTTCATCGCGATGTCGCCAAACACGGATGTGACCATCATGATGCTGTAAACAGAACCTCGATTCATCCGAAAAAATGACGTGTTCCCATTCGTGCACCCAGGTTCGTCGTTGCGTACACCATCGCAGGCGCTCCTGTCCGTGATGCAGCGTCAAGGGTAACGGAAAAAATGTTCAAATGTTTGTTAAGCTTATGGGACTTAACTACGGGGTCATCAGTCCCTAAACTTACAAACTACTTATGAACTACTTACGAAGTAGGACGTCACAAATATCCATGCCCGAGGGGGGATTCGAACCCCCGACCGTAGTGCTGACCGTGACTGGAGCGCCTCAGTCACCTCGGCCACCGCGGCCGGCAAGGGGGGGGGGGGGGGTAACGGCAGCCACGGTCTCCGAGCTTATAGTCCATGCTGCTGCAAACGTCATCGAACTGTTCGTGCAGATTGTTAATGTCTTGCAGACGTCCCCAACTGTTGACTAAGGGTTCGAGACGTGGCTGCAAGATCTGTTACAGCCATGCAAATAAGATAGATGCCTGTCATCTCGACTGCTAGTGATACGAACCCGTTGGGATCCAGCACGGTGTTCCGTATTGCCCTCCTGAAGCCACCGATTCAATATTCTGCTAATAGTCATTGGATCGCGACCAACGCGAACAGCGATGTCGCGACACGATAAACCGCAATAGCGATAGGCTACAATCCGACCTTCATCAAAAGTCGGAAACGTGATGGTTCGCATTGCTCCTCCTTACACGAGGCATCACAACAACGTTTCACCAGGCTACGCTGGTCAACTGCTGTTTGTGTATGAGAAATCGGTTGGAAACTTTCTTCATGTCAGCACGTTGTAGGTGTCTCCACCGGCGCCAAATTGTGTGAATGCTCTAAAAAGCTAATCATTAGCATATCTCAGCATCTTCTTTCTGTAAGTTAAATTTCGTGTCTGTAGCACGTCATCTTCGCGGTGTAGCAATTTTAGTGGCCAGGGGTGTAGTTGTTCATTGTAGCTTGCCCGTTTTGCGTAGCCCATACTGAATCAAGTACAAAAAGCAGATCCTTTTTCCAGAGCGCACTTTCGTAAGCAATGGCAACACGAAGTAAAAAACGATGACAGCCGTAACAGAGGGGGGCGTGCTGAGTAGGAAACGTGTTGGTTACAGAGAATTTACAAGCATATTGCGTCTCATCAAAATATTCGTCTGATGCAGAAAATACTCAGATTTTCCTGTAAACAATTCGCGGATGGCATAGTTAGGAAGACGCTGCATGTTTACCAGATCCACAGTTTTTATCTTATCTCGGTTGCGTCGACAGTATCTCATCAGATAGAAGAAAACGCGGCTATCCACGAACGGTTTCGTAAGTTCTTCCCTGCTGCGCGACCCACTGGGAAATACTACTCTGTCACGCTTAGCTTGACCGCACATCAGTGTGATGAGAGGAGAGCCATCTTGAGAGTATCGGGAGTTCCCGCACTATCAGTGAGGCGTCCTCTGCCGTTGAGGTGACAACACTCGCTGCGTAGGAGTGGTCGTAACTGCAACTTCACTCTGCTGACGTCACGCTGCACTTTGATGTATTACACTATCTGAAGTATCTTTTTCTTACTCTTCACATAGTCACAAAAATTAGAGTTCAACGTATTTCTGTCATTGTAGCAGAAAATATGGACTGTTAGTCGAACTGAATGGGCAACACCCCCAAAAGAAATAAGATAAATATAAAAAAAAATCTATATTCAACATTTCTGGAATTAAAAAAATTGGTATAGTGTAATTGTAAGTGAAACTTCGCCCGTTTCCTTTATCTCTTTCTATCGAAAAGGCAACCTTATCTTGGCTTAAGCCATAGAAGTAAAACACGATAATTAGCTTCCCGACCTATTTGGCAGCCTCAGAAACCTATCAGTCAGCAAATGTTGACGTCTTCGGACAAACACAAACTAACACGTTAAGTACTGTCATGTCTAACAACATATGGCTTCTCATCCAACATGGCACTTGTCATGTCGTGCAGTGCAAGACACTGTTGTTTAGGATGCTTGCATCCCCTCCCCCCCTCTCGAAAGCCGACTGCGCTGGGACATTAGTGTTAACTCGAAGGAAAGGCCAAATATGTTAAAATTTGTTTTATTTAAATGTTTATGAAGCCGCCAAATACGTTGAGAAACTACTTATTCTCTTTACAGCTTTGATTCTCGCCACGATATATTTTTCTCTTCCTTGTGTTGAGGTGGAGTATTTTTCAGTTTTGTTTACAACTTTTATTCTTCCCTAAGTTATCAGCTGTCATAGTCGATAGGAATTATCAATTAAGTCTTCGAAATTTCTTCACAAAAAGTAAATACACTTCATCTTTACGATTATTTTACTATGCTTTCTTAAAAGCTTACTGACACAGTGCCAACTTTTAAGTGAAACATTATGTAGGCATCTGACGAATCTTAGCACGTTTAAATTTAGTGTAAATTTGAACAATTATCGGCAACCGACATTAATGTTTTTGTATTGATCCATTTATCAAGTTTGAACCAGTCCATACAAGTTTGAAGTACAGAAGTGCCCAGCTTCAAAAGAACGCCAATAACACAGTTTTTTTTCCAAGTGAAACCTGTAATCCTCCACTAAAATAGCTGAAAACTCAACGATAGCAGCAGAAGCATTGCAAGCTAGCTTCCAGTGATCTCTTCCTGAGGGCTTCTGTTGATCCTAATCCTGTAACCTAATTTGACTTGTTCTTGAAACGCAGTCGGTCTACATGTTTGTTTCTAAGAATAGTCACCCTAGCGACGAACGCATTTCTCCCAATCGGAGATTAATTTATTGATAACGACAACACGACCTACCAGCATCTCGCGTTGTTTTTCTGAAGGACGCGTGGCTACTCTTGTAACACTACTGCTGCCCTTAATCTCTCTCCGCTGCAGTTCTTGCATGAAGTCTGTGCGGTAGTACAAAGCTCCCACATTTTGACCTTCCTCAAAGCTAAAAACTTAGCCACAAAAAAAAGCTGCCTATTTAGGGTAATGATTTATTGAGATCTCCACCTGAAAACTTGCAGTAGTGCTAGAATTGCCCAATAGCTAATTTAGATATGCATCGATATAGTAGTAAGATTTCCGTAATTGTACTGTGTGACTTTTCTTCTTTCGTTCTTACACCTGGGCGTTCTGAAAAGCAATGCCTCAGAATTTTTTTATGAGGAAACTCTTGTAAGGCTTAAGTAAAACAAACTTTATTAACATTCTTCATGTCTACATATTTTATTTCTTATCGTAATCACTCTTGCGACAAATGCATTTTTCCCAATCCGTCAGCATATTTTTTATTTTTTATTTTTTTTCAGAAAGCCACAATCTCGCCTCAAAGAGTAGTAGTTCTTTTTTTTTTTCGTTTTTCAGCGTAGTTCCTAGATACAATGTAATTATACAAAGAGAAAATTTAAATAAGAATACGTAAATTGCAGTATTTACAGCAAATAATGTTGTTGTTGTGGTCTTCAGTCCGCAGACTGGTTTGATGTAGCACACTACCCTGTCCTGTGCAAATCTCTTCATCTGAGAATACGTTCGGCAACCTACATCCTTTTCAATATGCTTACTGTATTCGTCCCTCTGTCTCCCTCTACGATTTTTACCCCACACGCTTCCTTCTAATGCTAAGTTGACAATTCCTTGATGTCTCAGAATGTGCCCAACCAATCTGTCCCTTCTCTTAGTTAGGATATGCCAGTAACTCCTTTTCTCCCCGATTCGGTTAAGCACCTCCTCATTAGTTACGTGATCTACCCATCTAATTTTCATCATTCGTCTGTATCACCACATTTAAAAAGCTTCTATCATCTTTTTATCTGAACTCCGTACCGTCCACGTTTCACTTCCATACAATGCTATACTGCAGACAAATGCTTTCAGAAAGGACTTCCTAACATTTAAATTAATATTGGATGTCAACAAGTTTCGCTTCTTTAGAAACGCTTTTCTCCCCATAGTCATTCTGCATTTTATAATCTTCTTTACTTCGGCCATCAAAAGTTATCTTGCTACCCAAATAACAAAATTCATCTACTACTTTTATTGTCTCTTTACCTGATCTAATTCCTTCAGCATCACCGGATTTTCTGACATATCATTCCATTACCTTCGTGTTACTCTTGTTAATGTTCATCTTATATCTTCCTTTCAAGACACTGTCCATTCCATTCAACTGCTCTTCCAGATCCTTTGCAGTCTCTGACAAAATTACTATGTCATCGGCAAACCACAAATTTTTTATTTCTTCTCCCTGAACTTTAATTCCCTCTCCAAATTTCTCCTTCCATTCCTTCACTGCCTTTTCAATGTACAGATTGAACAACATTGGAGAAAGGCTACAACCCTGTCTTACTCCCTTCCTAACCTCTGCGTCCCTTTCTTGCCCTTTGACTCTAATAACCGCGGTCTGGTTTTTGTATAGGTTGAATATAACTCTTCGCTTCCTATATTTTACCCCTGCTACCTTCAGAATTGGAAATAGTGTATTCCAGTCGACATTGTCAAAAGCTTTCTCCAAATCGACAAAAGCTAAAAACGTAGGTTTCCCTTTCCTTAGCCTATCTTCTAAGATAAGTCGTAATGTGCGCATTGATTCTCTTGTTCCTACATTACTCCTAAATCCAAACTGATCTTCCCCGAGGTCGGATTCCACAAGATTTTCCATTCGTCTGTAAATAATTCCTGTTAGTATTTTGCAATCATGACTTATTAAACTGATAGTTCTGTAATTTTCACACTTTTCTGTGGACGTGTTAGACGTACACACACACACAAGGTAATTGATGGAAAACATTGTATGTTAAGCGGTGACTGTACGATGAATGATGAAAAGTATGTAACACATGGAGATTGAAGCACTAGAACGATTATAATACAGAGACGTCGTCTGTGGTTTGGATGTTCGCAGCACTTGACAAAAGAACAATGAATAGACCCTGAACACTAGTCGACTCAACTAACACGGAACAACACGAAGCAGCGATTTACGTAACGATGATCATAGTGGAGTTGGTTGGCGGACGGCCCGCTAGAGTTTTGTTAGGTGAGCAGGGGAGGGAGGGTAGTGGGTTGGGGACCATGGACACGTGCAAGGAGGGGTAGGAAAACGGGGTAGGAGGGGGAGGAGACAAGAACTAGTTTTGGGATACAGGGTGGGGAAGGAAGGAGGTAGGGGCTCTCAGGGGAGGAGGGACAGAGGGGTGTCAGAGTTGATAGGAGGGATAGATGTCTGAACGAAGGACGTCACCCGCGAGGGGAGGTGTTGGAAGTTGCCACGGGACAGGATGCGGTGGGTGGAGAGGTGGAGGCCGGGGAGAAGCATTGGTGGAGGCGCGGCAGAGGGGCCACGACTGAACCATGGAATTGGGAGGCTCCAAGGCTTCCATTTATGGGACATGTATCGGAGGAGATGTTCTTCTGGAAGCAGATGAAAATCCACTATCAGCTCTGTCACCACTGTTTCCTTCATTAGAAGCACCAGCTACCCAATTGACCCTACAACCTTCACCGTACACAACTAGCATGGATTTCAATTCTGTAGCATTACAAAAATATTTTTTATTTTGTTTTAAAAGAGAGTTTCAATTTCTTATGACCAGACTGGAGGGAAAACGGAATCGCTCGTCGTCTTTCGTCTTCTTAGTGTTGAATAGTTCGGATGTCTACTTTTTGGGCGCTCCACATTGACTACGTAACTGTGAACTTATAACATTAATTGTAATAAATACCTCTGTTCATTGGAATACACTTCTGGCCATTATAATTGCTACACCACGAAGAAGACGTGCTACAGACGCGAAATTTAACCAACAGGAAGAAGGTGCTGTGATATGCTAATGATTAGCTTGGGCGTCTGGCGTTGGCGTCTGTGGCGACAACTACAACATGCTGACATGAGTAAAGTTTCTCAAATACAAACAGCCGTTGATCGGCGTTGCCTGGTGAAACGTTGTTGTGATGCCTCGTGTAAGGAGGAGAAATGCGTACCACCACGTTTCCGACTTTGATAAAGGTCGGATTGTAGCCTAAAGCGATTGCAGTTTATCGTATCGCGACATTGCTGCTAGCGTTGGTCGCGATCCAATGACTATTAGCAGAATATGGAATAGGTGGGTTCAGGAGGGGAATACGGAACGCCGTGCTCGATCACAACGGCCTCGTATCACTAGCAGTCGAGATGACAGGCATCTTATCCGCATGGCTGTAAGAGATCGTGCAGCCACGTCTCGATCCCAGAGTCAACAGATGGGGACGTTTTAGTACAACATCCATCTGCATGAACGATATTTGCAGCAGCATGGACTATCAGCTCGGAGACCGTGGGTGCAGTTACCCTTGACGCTGCATCACAGACAGGAGCGCTTGCGATGGTGTACGCAACCATGCACGAATGGCAAAACGTCATTTTTTTCGGATGACTCGAGGTTCGCATCCGTGTTTGGCGACATCGTGGTGAACGCACACTAGAAGCGCAACTGGTTACACGTCTCGGTCACCTCTTGTTCAGCACTTGACAAAAGAACAATGAATAGACACTGAACACCAGTCGACTCACTTAACACGGCTCAACACGAAGCAGCGATTTACGGAACGATGATCATAGTGGAGTTTGAACAGTGGCCGTTACATTTGAGATGTGTACTGTATGTGTACTGTATGGGCCTTTCTGGTTACGGAAAATGTTCGACAGCCGGCCAGCACATTCTCCAGATCTCTCAACTATTGAAAACGTCAGGTCAATGTTGGCCGAGCAAGTGGGTCGTCACAATACGCTAGTCACTACTCTTGATGAACTGTGGTATCGCGTTGAAGCTGCATGGGCATCTGTACCTGTACACGCCATCCAAGCTCTGTTTAACTCAATGCCCAGGCGTATCAAGACCGTTATTAAGGCCAGAGGTGGTTGATCTGGGAACTGATTTCTCAGGATCTACGCACCCAAACTGCGTGAAAATGTAATAACGTGTCAGATCTAGTATAATATATTTGTCCAATGAATACCCTTTTTACATCTACATTTCTTCTTGTTGTATCAATTTGAATGGCCAGTAGTGTAATTATTTCATTCAAAATGCCGTTTCCCATTTTCACCAATTTTGTAATCTTTGTTTGCAGGAAGACGAATAATTCGTAAAATGATGCTTACCTACAGTTACGAATCGCTTCGCGATAGCGGAGGGACATTCCATATGCGACCTTCATTAACACACAATTTATATTGATATTTATTTCAAACTCTGCGATAATTCTTCTTTTCGTAAAACGAAGACCGATAATTTTGCAATTTTAACCATTAATTGTAATTTGAATTAAACATGGTCATGAAACTTTCGCATGCGAAGATTACGTAACCAAGCATCAGTTTACAGTTAAAACGACCAATTATTCCATACAGGTTCGACTACAGTGATATGGCTGCAATACAACCTGTTTTCTTCCGGCAGGTAAAGAGTGGCTTCCTCCATTTTATTTTGTAATGATGCTTTCTGGTGTTGTCTTTATGCTAACCACTACTACCGCTACATCCTGATACCGGAATCTTTCATATTTCTCTCAGCGTAGCTCTCTTCAAAATTATTATTCGTTGCAATATTCCCCAGTTTCTTAAATTTCAATAGCGGTACTTTAACCTTGACGACAACACTAAAGAAAGAGAATCATTAAACTTAACGGCGTTATTTCTGCAGAATGAAACTTCTCTCTGCAGCGGAGTGTGCGCTGATATGAAACTTCCTGGCAGATTAAAATTGTGTACCGGAACCGGGACTCGAACCTGGGACCTTTGCCTTTCGCGGGCAAGCGCACTACCGACTGTGCTACCCCGACACGACCCACGATGCCGCCTCACAACTTTACTTCTGCCAGTACCTCGCCTCCTACTTTCCAAACTTCACAGTAGCTCTCCTGCAAACACGCAAGACTAGCACTCCTGGAAGAAAGGATATGGTGTAGACATGGCTTAGCCACAGCCTAAGGGATGTTTCCAGAATGAAACTTCACTCTGCAGCGGAGTGTGCGCTGATATGAAACTTCCTGGCAGATTAAAATTGTGTGCCGGAACCGGGACTCGAATCTGGGACCTTTGCCTTTCGCGGACAAGCCTGTTTGCAGGAGAGCTTTGTGAAGTTTGGAAAGTAGGAGGCGAGGTACTGGCAGAAGTAAAGTTGTGAGGCGGCATCGTGGGTCGTGTCGGGGTAGCACAGTCGGTAGTGCGCTTGCCCGCGAAAGGAAAAGGTCCCAGGTTCGAGTCCCGGTTCCGGCACACAATTTTAATCTGCCAGGAAGTTTCATTATTTCTGCACTTAGAAACTCTAATATGGCAGACCGTATCAGTGAACGTTACACGCCGCCGGTTACACACTGCAAGTCCAGCCCTCTACCGTCTGAGCATTGGAACTTGCCTCAGCAAATCGGGAAATTCGGCCAATACGCATGACATAAATTACCTCAACGTATATTGCGAAAAGAATAAAAATGTAGGATATATTGCTTTTCAGCATGTCATCGTACAAACCATTTATCTATGTAGTAATTAATACGTTCTGGAAAGACCATATGAAACCGAGCTCAATCTATTCGTTCAAGAGACCCACAAAGCAGTAGATGCCGTGTTTCTTGATTTCCGAAAGGCCACATAAGGAAGAAGATACCAACGTTCGGAATATCAGACAATGTGACTTAGATTCTGTTTCTGCCAACCACAAACAGCAAATCATTCTAAACGAAGTCTTCAGCCGTGTTAATAACTTCGATCGTGCTTCAGGGGAGTGTTATAGGAACATTACTTCTACAATGTATATGAACGAACAAGCAGATTACACAGCAGTAGATGCCGTGTTTCTTGATTTCCGAAAGGCCACATAAGGAAGAAGATACCAACGTTCGGAAATCAGACAATGTGACTTAGATTCTGTTTCTGCCAACCACAAACAGCAAATCATTCTAAACGAAGTCTTCAGCCGTGTTAATAACTTCGATCGTGCTTCAGGGGAGTGTTATAGGAACATTACTTCTACAATGTATATGAACGAACAAGCAGATTACACTTGTATAGCCGCGGTGGAGTAGCCGAGCAGTCTAATGCGTCTTGCTGCGGAGCGCGCGATTTCTCGCCGTCGGAGGTTCGAGTCCTTCCTCGGGCATTTTTTTGAACTGCTGACCGCATCGGTAAAGTCCATTAGCTTTACAAACATGTAATTTGAATACATGTATACAGAGAAGTTGTAACATCGCTAGAAGATTTGAGCTAAATGCAGGAATACTTGCATGGGATCGACAGTTGCTCCATGGAAAGGAAAATAACCCACAACATAATCTAATTTAATACATTGCGAATAGACAGACTTTTTGTTATTTGATGATTACACAGTAGCAGAACAGCCACTGGAAGCAATTACTTCCATGAAATATCTAGGAGTACTCGTACTAATCGACCTGATGTGGAATGACCACATAAAATTAACGGTGAATCAGGCAGATTCAGATTGAGATTCATTGAGAGAATGATCACAGACAAGAATATTGTCAGGCGTATTCACGGGGAATTGTGAAGGTCCGTTATAATTATCTATCTACCTGAACGATCTGTCAGAGATTGAGAAGCAATCTTCGGCTGTTTGATGATAGTGCTGTTGTGCACGGGAAGATGTCGTCATTGAATGAACATACCCGTCGTTTAAGCATCTAAACTAAGATGGAACGGTTATCAGAGGGAATTGGATGGCGAATACTTGGCTATGATTTCTTGGGATTATTTTTGGAAAATGTGGTTGATCTGTGAAGAAGGCCGCTTGTATAACTCCTTGGCCGGGCGCGGTGGTCGAGGGGACTGAGGCGCTTCAGTCACGGTCTGCACGGCCACTACGGTCGGGGGTTCGAATCCCTCCTCGGGCATGGATATTTGTGCCGTCCTAGTTCGTAAGTAGTTCATAAGTAGTTTGTAAGTTTAGGGACTGATAACCCCGAAGTAAGTCCCATAAGCTGTACAAACATTTGAATTTGAATAACTCCTTGAGTACTGCTCCCCGCCATATGGTTGAAGAGGAAGTCAAAGCAATTCAGGTTTGTTACTGGCAGCATTCATCAATATCTGTTGCAGAGATGCTTTGGGAAATCAAACGGAAATCAATAGAGGGAAGGCGACGTTCTTTCCGACAAATTCTATTGCCAAAATTCAGAGGGCCGGAATTTTAAGGTAACTGCAGAATGATTCTACTTGCCACCAACTAGTAGTGGCACAAGGTACGCCCCACCACGCACCTAACGGTGGATTACGGAGTATAAATGTAGATGTAGCTCTTCAGAAAATTTAGTTCATGAACAAAGATAATACCTTTAAAAAATTGGTTATACCATTATGGGATATTTATCATACAGGAGTCGACAACACGTTTTGTTGCAGGTTGAATATGGTGAGAGTGAAAGAGTCACGGATATGCTCAGCCAACTTCAACAACAGACGCTGCAAGAGAGGCGTTCTGTATCGTTGCACGCCCTACTGTTAAAATTCACACAATCGACGTTGCTAGAGGAATTAACCAATATATTGCTATCACCCTCGAAGTATATCACTAAAATACTATTAAGATTAAAGTTCGCACAGATAGCAACTAACAATTGCTTTTCTCGCGAACCATACACAAGTGGAACAAAAAACGGAGTAAGTGACAGTATTTACAACGTACACCTCACCACACACCAGAAGTGGTTTGCGCAGAATAGGTCAAGGTACACTTATATTTAAGTATGGAATGTTTTGTTTGTACATAAAAGCGTTATGTATGTAACGCTACAAGCCTGAAAGCAACTCAAAGCGTCTCAGCTCTTGTAGCGTATTATGGACGGCTTTCAGTTTTTGTTCACGATCGTCGTGGCCTGTAGCTTACACCCGACGGTGTACGGGCAATTATTTTGCATTCTGTCCTCACGGCAGGCTGGGCGATGCGCCAAACATTGTTCGCAGCGTGCAGCGGATTCGCAGGAACTTTTTTTCTCCTCTTTTTCCTTCCTTCTTCCAGCCACTAGTCACCACAGACGCGTAAAACCCTAACCTCATCCGCCCAACAACGTTAAGCCATTGTGTCGGAGAAACAGACTAGGTATCAAATACTGACACCTTCACTGTCTCAAGAACCAAACGATCTGAGGATGAGAGGGTAATTGAACATAACGAACTATGCCTACACAGCTTGCCACGTGTAATGTATCAAATCTCGAAATGACATGTTGCCAAGCGTTTCATTGCGCATCAGAATCATGTTTTCAAAAGTAACAATATCATGCAAACGAAATATTGAACTGAATTGATTGCTTTACAGGGCTGTAAATTGTATACCAAACACTTCAGAATAGCATTTTAAAAATTTGTGAGGTTCCAGAAGGAAGTGTTTTGAACGTTTTGATAACACTACAGCACAGCCGGAATTGACTGTTTTTATAACTACCACTGAGCGTTTGAAAATTCTGTTTGGCGGCGAGTAGTACCAGCCCACTAGTGCCTGCAAGTAATTATCCCTCCATGTAGCCGTTTGCAGGGATACTTTGTTGGCGACCAGAAAACTCAACTAGGTTTGAGTTTAGGGGACGATAAGGGACAAGTAACACGTTATGAGTGTACAGCCTCTATATTAACATTCATCTTGAATATACACTCCTGGCCATTAAAATTGCTACACGAAGATGACGTGCTACAGACGTGAAATTTAAGGAAGAAGATGCTGTGATATGCAAATGATTAGCTTTTCAGAGTATTCACACAACCTTGGCGCCGGTAGCGACACCTACAGCATGCTGACATGAGGAAAATTTCCAACCGATTTCTCATACAGGCAGTTGACTGGCGTTGCCTGGTGAAACGTTGTTGTGATGTCTCGTGTAAGGAGGAGAAATGCGTACCATCACGTTTCCGACTTTGATAACGGTCGAATTGTAGCCTATCGCGATTGCGGTTTATCGTATCCGGACTTTGCTGCTCGCGTTGGTCGAGATCCAATGACTGTTAGCAGAATATGGAATCGGTGGATTCAGGAGGGCAATACGCCGTGCTGGATCCCAAACGCCCCGTATCACTAGCAGTGGAGATGACAGGCATCTTATCCGCATGGCTGTAACGGATCGAGCAGCCACGTCTCGATGAGTTAAAAGATGGGGACGTTTGCAAGACAAGCATCTGCACGAACAATTCGACGTCATTTGCAGCAGCATGGACTATCAGCTGGGAGACCATGGCTGCGGTTATCCTTGACGCTGCATCACAGACAGGATGCGAAGGCAAAACGTCATTTTTTCGGATGAATCCAGGTTCTCTTTACAGCATCCGTGTTTGGCGACATCGCGGTTAACGCACATTGGAAGTGTGTATTCGTCATCGCCATACTGACATACTGGTGTATCACACGGCGTGATGGTGTGGGAGGCCATAGGTTACACGTCTTGGTCACCTCTTATAGGAATCGACGGCACTTTGAACAGTGGCCGTTACATTTCAGATGTGTTACGACCCGTGGCTCTACCCTTCATTCGATCCCTACGAAACCCTACATTTCAGCAGGATAATGCGCGAATCAGCAGGGGTAAAATACAGGGAAAGAAGATTTATTTACAACTTGTACAAAAGCCAGAGCGCAGTTATTAGACTCGAAGGGCATGAAAGGGAAGCATCAGTTGGAAAGGGAGTAAAACAGAGTTGTAGCATTTCTCCGATGGTATTTAAATTATACATCGAGCAGGGGGCGAAGGAAAGCAAGGAAAAATTTGTAGTAGGGGTTAAAGTTCAGGGGGAAGAAATAAAAACATTGTGTTTTGCTGATGTCATTGTAATTCTGTCAGAGACAGCAAAGGACCTGGAAGAGCAGTTGAATGGAATGGACAATGTGTTGAAGAGAGCGTATAAAATGAACATTAACAAGAGCAAAACAAAAATAATGGAATGCGGCGTTAGAAATCAGGTGATGCTGAAGGAATTAGATTAGGCAACGAAACAATAAAGGTGGTAGATGAGTTTTGTTACTTGGGTAGTAAAATAACATGCGATGGTCGGAGTACAGAGGATATAAAATGCAGAATGGCAATGGGAAGAAAAGCATTTTTGAAAAAGAGAAATTTGCTAACATCGAATATTAATTTCAGTGTAAGGAAGACTTTTCTGAAGGCATTTGTGTGGAGTGTTGTCTTTTACGGGAGTGAAACATGGACGATAAGCAGTGCGGACAGGAAGAGAATAGAGGCTTTTGAAATGTGGTGCTACACAAGAATGCTGAAGATTAGGTGGGTAGATCGCATAACTGATGAAGAGGTACTTAACAGAATTGGTGAGAAAAGGAATTTTTGGCACACCCTGACTAAAAGAAGGAATCGCTTGGTAGGACACATTCATAGACATCGAGGAATCGTAAATTTGGCAGCGGAGGGAAGTGTGTGGGGTAAAAATCGCAGAAGGAGACCAAGAGACGCGTATAGTAAGCAGATTCAAGTGGATGTGGGTTGACGTTCTTATAAGGAGATGAAAAGGCTTGCTCAGGATAGAGTAGGGTGGAGGGCTGCATCAAACCAGTCTCTGGACTGAAGACCATAACAACAACACAATGCGCGACCGCATGTTGAAGGTTCTGTGCGGGCCTTTCTGGATATGGAAAATGTTCGCGTGCTGACCTCCAGATCTGTCACCAATTGAAAATGTCTGGTTAATGGTGGCCGAGCAAATGGGTCGTCACAATACGCCAGTCACTACTCTTGATGAACTGTGGTATCGTGTTGTAGCTGCATGGACATCTGTACCAGTACACGCCATCCAAGCTCTGTTTGACTCAATAGCCAGGCATATTTTTGTGTCCCAACTTCGTCGCCGCTTTTGTGTCCCAGCCTCGTCGTAGGTGTCGGTGGCCGAGTGGAATGAGACCGACACAGAACAAAAATAGCACGCTGGTGCAGGTACGGAGGGGAGCAGCCAGAAACTATAAACACTAGAGTAAATTAGAAAGAGATATATATTGCACAGAATGTAACAATACTTAACTTTTACATAGTACTGCAGAATGTTGATACATAGTTGTTAGAGCCTGCCTAGTGCCTGTACGATAGCAAAGTCTTCACAGGTGCCTATCTGATTACGAAGTCCTAACTCGTTGCTATCTCAGTCCCAAGTGCCCGGTGTCTTTCCGTGGTGGCCACAAGCGGGGTTGCAGCAGAGGGCGCTCGTGGCTGTCGTCGTGAGAACGCCGCGCCGTGCGTGCATGGCGGCGCGCGGCGAAAGTAGGTGGCGCGCACTTTGTACTTGTGCGACACCACACCCCTCCCCCCCCCAAACCGCCGTGCCGTCGTGGCGTAGGGCTGAGGGCCACGGCGATGGCACTGGGAGGAGGTGGGTTTTCCCAGGGCCTGGGCGGGGGCGTTACTGGTGGGACGGGCGTCGTAGCTGAGGCTGGGATCGAGACGCCGTCCGCGCCCCGACATCCGCCTTGCGATCCTCCAGGGAACCCACCGAAACCTGGGGAAGGGCGCACCCCCCCGCCCAGAGGGAGCAGGTCATCTTCTGAGGTGCGTGGCCCAGGCGGCGGGGGCACGCACGGTCCCGGAGTCCCTCTCGGTGACGCTGTCATCTGCGGCGGTGACAGCGGCGGCGTCGCGTCGATCTCCATCGGGACGATCTCGTAGTCCGGGGACGAACGATGTGGTTGTGCTCCCTGGCGGTGAACTGCGTCTGGAATCAAGAAACCGGAGACAGGATCGCGCGGCCTGTGCAAGCGCAATTGGTTTGCGTGGCGCCGCAGCTCCGACCCTGTGGAAGAACGTACAACAGACATATTGCGACCGAGCACGTGCTGAATGGTGCCTGGCAACCATGTCTTCTTCATAGCAGCAAACACCCTGTACAGCACCGGCGTAGAAACCTGAAAACGCGTAGTGCCATACGAACCGACTCGGTGCGTGGGAGGCTGCAGCAGGTGAAGGAGAGTGCGGTGGCGGCGGCCGTGTAGCAGCTCGGCAGGAGACGGGCCGTCACGTGGCATGCACCGTTACGTAGACAGGAAAATTTGAAGAGCTTGCTGCCTGGAGTGCTGACCTTTCATCTTCTCCATGTGAGACTTGAATGTTCGAACGAAACGTTCTGCTTCACCATTGGACTGAGGGTGAAAAGGTGCGGTGGTGATATGCTGAATGCCATTCACACGACAAAACTGTTGAAATTCCGCACTAACAAACTGAGGTCCATTGTCACTGACGATAGTTTCAGGCAAACCTTCGATGCAAAACACTGATGTTAAGGCACTGATTGTACTATACGCCGTCGTTGAGTTCATGGCAATCACAAAAGGAAACTTGCTGAAAGCGTCTACAACAATTAACCAGCGCGTATTCCAGAAAGGTCCGGCAAAGTCAATATGTAAACGTTGCCATGGTCCCTTGGGGCGTGGCCAGTCTGAGAAACGCTGTGGAGGAGCCGCCTGATGCTCCGCACAAACTGTACACTGTGATGTCATGCTCTCTATCTGAGCGTCCATACCAACCCAGGTACAATGACGTCTGGCCAGTTGCTTTGTCCTAACAATGCCCCAATGTCCTTGATGCAGGAGGCGTAACACTTCTCGTTGCAGGGAACGAGGAACAATCACTCTTGCTTGGTCGTTGTCGGTATGCAACAACAGTACACCCTGACTTAAAGATAATGCATGACGTTGTGCAAAATAACGTCGAACCAGAGGCCGATCAATGTCTTTGACTCTGGCAGGCCACCGAACAAAACGTGCTAACACACTTTGGTCTGCATCCGCAGCTGTTTCCTGTGCAACCGACAAGAGTTCAAAGGAAAGTCTGCGACAGCGGAAGCATCTCTGGAGTCTATCTGACAACATGCCATTTCTGAAGAATCAAATGATACATCCTGGCCAACCGGAAGTCGGGAAAGTGTGTCCACGTAGGCATGTTTAGTGGTAGGTCGGTACAAAATCTCATACTGATAATTTGACAATATCAAGGACCATCTCTGAAGCTTTTGTGCCGTTCGTGGCGGAATTGGCTTTGTGGGTGAGAACAACGACGTGAGAGGCTTGTGGTCTGTCAACAAATAGAATTTTCTGCCATAGAGATAATGATGAAACTTTGTGACGCCGTAAATGATTGCTAAGGCCTCCTTTTCTATCTGACTGTAATTCTGTTGCGTCGGCGTCAGTAGCTTGGATGGAAAGGCAATAGGACGATCGTGAGAACCAATACGATGTGACAGAACGGCACCCAGACCGTACGACGAGCGACGAGGCGTCAACTGCTAACACTACAGGCTTCTGTGGGTCAAAGGGAATCAAACATGCATCACTGAGTAGTGCAGACTTTAGTTTGTCAAAGGCACCCTGACAATCTTTAGACCATACAAAAGGAACATTGTTCCTACGTAAGTGATGCAGTGGAGCTTCAATCTGAGAGGCATTGGGAATAAACCTGAAATAATAGTTCAGCTTTCCCATTACTGCTTGCAATTCATGCACATTCTTAGGAAGAGGCAAGTCTTTGATTGCTCTAAGATGTGACTGTAAGGGATGAATTCCTTGGGCATTAATCACATGGCCCAGGTACTCTATTTCAGTTTGAAAAAACGAACACTTTGCTTTATTACAACGTAGACCTGCTGCAGTCAACACTTTGAAAAGGCACTCCAGGTTTGCTAAATGTTCTTCAACTGTACGTCCGGATACCACAATATTATCTAAATAGTTCGAACAACACGGTACAGAAACTGTTAGCTGTTCCAAAAAGCGCTGTAAAATAGCGGGAGCGGAAGAACTGCCAAAGGGTAGGCGTTGAAATTGAAAAAGGCCCATGTGAGTATTAATGACGAAAAATTTTTTTGACTCGTCATCAAGCGGAATTTGTAAGTATGCCTCTGCTAAATCAATCTTGGAAAAGAAGCGAGACTGTCCTAATTTGTCCATCAGTTCCTCAGGTCTGGGTAGAGGGTATGTGTCTACAATTGTTTGACTGTTCACTGTTGATTTGAAGTCCGCACAGAGACGAAGTTTTCCTGACAGCTTGGGTATAATTACTACAGGCGAGGCCCACTGACTCGCAGAAACAGGGGAAATCACCCCACTATCTTGCCAACGTTTAAGTTCTTCGGCAACTGTATCACGCAAGGCGATATGCACTGGTCTAGCTTTACGAAATTTTGGAACTGCAGATTCTTTTAAAGTTACATGTGCCACGAAGTCTTTTGCACAACCTAGTTCCGGCGAAAACAAATCACTATATTTGTCACACAATGCATTGATTTTATCCTGAGGCACTATTGACGAAATTTGAAGCACATCTCTTTGAATTGATAAACCAAACAAGTCAAAAGCATCTAGTCCAAAAATGTTCTGTGTCGATTTGGCCTGAAGAACTACAAAAGCAACTGTTTTTGTTACACCTTGAAAAGAGGTGGGCAGGCTACACGTTCCTAGCACGGGAATATTTTGACCTGTATAAGCTGTTAACACTTGCTGTGACGGCGACAATTTTGGCGAACCCAGAAGTTCATAAGTATCTTTATTTATTAATGTGACAGCGGAACCAGTATCAAGCTGAAATTGCACCGTCTTATTTTCTATGAAGAGAGTCACAAACAGTTTTTGCTTGCGGCGCTCGACATGTGCGCGAATGTGGGCAACGTCTGCTATGGTTTGTTTACTGCGCTTGCGCGGGCCGTGTATTGAAGTAAGCGGCGCAGACTCGGCACGCAGCGGATTAACAACACTGTCACTAGATGACACTACCGCCGGATCGGCGTCCGCGCAATGCGAGGCTACTGCACTAATATTACTTTGAGTAGCTACCTGATGTCTACTGTCACTAGCTACACAGTACTGGGCACTATTACAAGGAGCAGTTGCAGAAGGCACTATTTTCACTACAGGATTGCACTGTACATAATCATTTTGCTTGTCCTGAACCCTTTTCCGTTGCACTGTTTTACGCGCTCGTCGGCGCGTGCTAAGTGGTGCACTATATAGTTTTGCCATAGGCGCAGAACTACCATCTTGCAATTGAGTTCCAAGGAAAGCACTGTTCAATTCCACAGCCCGCATAACATTTACAGAATGAACTGTTCTCGCACTTTGCGAAGCACTGTTTTCAACGTTACTGTTCTTTGAGTTTTTAATTTGCATACACACAGACTGCACATGTCCCGATTTGACACATTGATAACAGGTTGCGTTGCGACTAGGGCAATGAGCACGCTTGTGGCGAGACACACACTGGGGGCAAGATTTACGTACATTTTTCTGAAATGAGCGTTGGCGCCCGTTATTCAAATCACTGTTTCTAACACAACGGGGCGACCTTTGTGTCGCACTTTTACACTGGCTACTGTTCACTGTCTGTTCAGCACGGCCTGTACTATTGTAAGAATCACTAGTACTACACTGAGAACTACGGCTAAGAAAGCGTCCGTTACGGCGCACTGAATTAACACCGTGGCTTTGCATTTCTACATCTGCTAAGTCAAAAGTATCATGCGCCTCTATAAGCTGCAGTACACTGTCTAATGAGGGGTCAGACTGTTTCAGAATTGCTGCTCTAATTCTGGGGTCCTGAATATTCTGCGTAATCGCATCCCTCAACATCACGTCACTATACGAAAGTCCACAAGAGCAAGTAAATTTACATTGGCGGGTTAAGCCCTTCAATTCCGTAATCCACTCTTGGTGTGACTGCTGGGGTAATTTTTTAAGTCTGAAAAATCGGTACCGCGCAGCGGCTACGAGAACTTTCCTCTCATAATGAGCATTCAGTGCACCTACAATTTGTTCAAAGTCTACATCACGAGGAGAGGCGTGAGGGAAAAGTTTTTGCAATAGTACGAAGGTCTGGGGGCCCACAATCGATAAGAAAAGGTTCTTCACTCTCTGACCTGTAATTTGATGAGCCGCGACGAGTTCTTGAAACTGTGCGAAGTAGTCGCTCCATTCTTCCTCACGTTCGTTGTACTGGCGAAATGTAGGAAGCGGTGCAGCGGCAGGTGTGTGCTGCTGAGGTGACGGCTGTTGTTGTTGGTGAGCAGCCTGTGAAGTCAACTGCGACACGGCCTGCAGTAGTTGAGTGATTTGCGCCGTCTGTAACTGAATAATTTCCATTAAGTTTGGGTTCGGGGTAGTGGCCATGCTGACCGATTAGGCACCGCGCATACAAGTAACTTATAACGAAACACAAATGCAATACGAAAGAGGACGCTCTGCAACAAAAAAGTCCACAAAACACGTAAAAAATATCTTTCCCCAAAATTGTTATAATAAGCGTGGGTGGGCGGGAGCAATTTTTGCGTGCTCCGACTGCTGCTGTCTGGCTGCTGCAAGCGGGCTGGTCCAAGGTTCGTCTATCACTCCTCGTCGCCACTTTTGTGTCCCAACTTCGTCGCCACTTTTGTGTCCCAGCCTCGTCGTAGGTGTCGGTGGCCGTGTGGAATGAGACCGACACAGAACAAAAATAGCACGCTGGTGCAGGTACGGAGGGGAGCAGCCAGAAACTATAAACACTAGAGTAAATTAGAAAGAGATATATATTGCACAGAATGTAACAATACTTAACTTTTACATAGTACTGCAGAATGTTGATACATAGTTGTTAGAGCCTGCCTAGTGCCTGTACGATAGCAAAGTCTTCACAGGTGCCTATCTGATTACGAAGTCCTAACTCGTTGCTATCTCAGTCCCAAGTGCCCGGTGTCTTTCCGTGGTGGCCACGAGCGGGGTTGCAGCAGAGGGCGCTCGTGGCTGTCGTCGTGAGAACGCCGCGCCGTGCGTGCATGGCGGCGCGCGGCGAAAGTAGGTGGCGCGCACTTTGTACTTGTGCGACACCACACATATGAAGGCCCGTAATACGGCCAGAGGTGGTTGATCTGGTACTCATTTCTCAGGATGCATGAAAATGTGGTCTTATGTCAGTTCTAATCATCTTCATTCGTTCTTGGTGTAGCAATTTTAATGTGGAGTAGTGTATATTCATCTTGAATACATATGCATTGGGTGCGATCACGTGGTCGGCTTTCCGCCCTTGCCGTTGCAGTGGCATGGTGCATGAAGGCGGAAATCTAGCGACTGGCAAAACCAGTGGTCATGGAGCGGCCACGGGATGGTCGCTCTGGCGACTATCCTGCCGCTTTAATAAAAGCAACGTTAGAGAGAAAATTAATCACTCGCAAACCAAGAGAGGTACAGGGAAGCTGGTACCGTCATGTTAAAGGGAATTTTAAGATGGACAACTTGGTGTATTGTTGTGATATGTGTCTCTCATAATTGTTGAACTATTTAGCGATGAACAATTTCATAACGACCGAAATTTCTGAAATTTATAACTTATTAACAAATCATTCAATTTATATGACTATCGTATCGATGGATAGATAGGATAGCTCTATCATACTATGATAGCAGAAGTTTTGTAACTATTACTGTTTGGGAATTATTTAATGATAAATGTTTCGTATAAAATACCTTTTATATTTGAGGTACAATATTTACGTAAATTATAAAAAGAACGGCAGTGCACACATAAGCTATCAGTAGGAATACATGTATAGCAAATAAGTTAATTATTTGTTTATATAAAAAAGTGCAAATCGCAGTTACACACCTGCAACGAAAATCGCTTGTAATTTAAAGACTATTTGATGTACACAATAACAAATAACATCATACAGTATATGATGAATTTTGATATTGTATTTGTTCATTACTTGTATTATATAACAATTTAACAATATTGTTCATTTTGGGAGAAAGCTATAAATAATGGGCCGCCATCTTTATTTCGGCAGTATCCGATGAGGCTTCGTCGATGCCGGATCTGCGCTCCCCAGCTCCGCTATTTGCCGTGGGAAATCGTCTTCGTGTTGGGACTTACAATAAGCGTGTGGTAGGAGTCTGCAAATTGAAACTTAGAGATTCTTAGGTGTTAAGAGCGGATGTAAACCGATACTAAGAAGATTTTGGTGTTTGGTGATCGAGAAACGATACTTGTGATTTTCATGTGAGTTTGGAACCACACAAGATTTCGTAATTTCTGTAATTTGGGTATCCAGAAGCAAACATTTTTACGTCGTGAACTACTTCGGACTTGTTTTCCCATGATTATATTTATGAACTTCAAAAATGTTCAAATGTTTGTAAATCTATCGGACCAAACTGCGTGGTCATCAGTCCGTAGCTTACAAACTGCTTAAACCTAGGTAAACTAACCTAAGGACAAACACACACACCCATGCCCCAGGGAGGACTCGAACCTCCACGGCGAGCAACCACGCGCTCCGCAGCGAGACGCTTTAGACCGCTCGGCTACTCCACCGCGGCTATGAACTTCAAACAGCCGTGAGTAACTCAGTTATTTACACACCGTAGTCATTTCTTATGGATGTGAAGCATTGAATTAAAATTTGTGGTGCGGCCGGGAATCGAACCCGGACCTCCATGCTTACTAGGCAGACGCCTTAACCGTTAGACTACCACACCACTAACGATTAAGGCGCCTTGGAATAGTCTATGTACGATTTCCCTCCACAACGCAAACTTTAATTCAGCTTCTTTGTTCCAAAGATAATTGCCACTACTGCCAAGGCTCTCCATGCAGCGGAATAGCACCTCAGCAATGGACATGGTGGAACAATCCTGTTATGGTGATATAAATATCAATTAATATGAATGAATAATCCCTGAGACGGATTTACGTCTCAAATATGTCAAAAGACATTATTGATGGATGTGAAGCATTGAATTAAAATCTGTGGTGCGGCCGGGAATCGAACCCGGACCTCCATGCTTACTAGTTACTTATTCGTTAGTGGTGTGGTAGTCTAACGGTTAAGACATCTGCCTAGTAAGCATGGAGGTCCGGGTTCGATTCCCGGCCGCACAATAAATTTTAATTCAATGCTTCACATCCATCAATAATGTCTTTGACATATTTGAGACGTAAATCCGTCTCAGGGATTATTCATTCATATTAATTGGTAGTCATTTCTGTCTGTAAGTATTATTTTAAATTAACTTTTATGTGTGTTTATGTTTGATGTTGGGCGTTGAAGCAAGGAGTGGGCATAAAAAGTAGCCAAACAGACTTGAAAATTCAAACTGTCTCACTTGGCCCCTGTTGGTGAAATCTTGAAACCTGCAGATTGTAAATCTTGCTGCCCTGTTTCCACGCGTGTTTGCCATCATGTTTGGTACATGTCATAAACGACAGTTAAATAAAAGTTCCACTGATGTCAAACTTCTTTTTCAATTTGCCTTCATTGTGCCCTCGATGGTGTTATGATTCACGTGTCTCATGGCATCTCTTGCTGTGCGGTGATATCTGGCTTGTTTCGGCAGGCTTTCCTGTGACTGTAATTTACCAGCTGTTGGATGCTTTTGCAGGGCCGGCGCAAGGCACGTGCGGATCGTGCGTCAGTCCCTGACGCAAGAGAAAAGAGCAGGAGACTTTTGAGAAAACTAATTTCTTCCTTTTTCGTTTTGAGAATGGCTGCTGACTATTAAAGCTATTTTCGTCAGTTATTGTCTACATATTTAGAGCCATTGTAGGTAATGTTGCGTGTTGGCAGTTGGCCAAGAAAATCAAGAGTTATCAGAAGCACTTTATTGCATTCCATAACCACAGAGAAAAGGGAGCGTCTAAATTTGTTGTAATATGCGATGGATTGGGTAAGTGCTTCTCATGTGCAGTACTATTAGTATTGTGCATGCAAGCTGCTCATGAATTAGACATTTTCTCCTTCGTGACTGCAGATAGGAAAATTTATTTTCTTATGATCTATTATTTGAAAAATTAGTAAGTCAACAAATGAGCAAACGGCTTCCCAATAACTAGAATGGAAATAACGCGAAAAAAATTGAAGTGATGCGGCAATGAAAACTAGGTTGGTGCCCTGTATTCAATAATCAGACACGAAAGTGCTAATACACGATAAGAATGAAATTTGTCCATTGGCAGACCTTTCAAATGAGCAACCTAAATGCAGCACGTCAATATTTTTCTACTACCCATAGTATCCAGAGTTGCCTTGGTATATATTCATTCCATTGTTATGTTAGTTCATCTTATTCTCCTTTTGTCCATCGCTTCATGCCTCACTCTCCCACCTGCATCTTCGGCGAATATCAATCCTTATGACGTCAAACCTCCTCAGCAATGTGCCCTACAATACTTTTCCAGGTACAAGCAGTGAGATATTAAGAAACTACAAAAGTGTTACAAAGACTGTTACTAGCACAGGCATAATAATTTAAAGTCTAAAGCATGATGATGCGGTTTTTATATATCCCTTTGTTTATGGTGTCATATCTCCTGAACTATGTGTCATTCTATAACTTCGAAAATACATTCAGTAGTACTCGTGCAAAATGCCTGTAAAATGTACCGCAAATATAGTGAGTGGCGTAGAAGCAATGAACTGAGCGAGATGCTGAATTCTTTGTTAGTGTATCAATAGTTGAAAATAGCAAACAATACACTTCTTTCCCTTCATCGTTTTTTGGGGTTGTCAACTCCGTCCATCAGATCATTTATATAGATAGAATATAATAGCAGTCCTATCACACTCCCCTGGGGCACGCCTGACGATACACTCGTCTCTGATGAACACTTGCCGTCGAGAACAACGTACTGCGTTCTATTACTTAGGAAGTCTTCCAACCAGTCAAAAATCTGTGAACTTATTCCATAAGCTCGTATCTTCGTTAGCAGTCTGCAGTGTGGCACCGCGTCAAACGCCATTTGAAGTCAAGAAAAACAGAATCTGCCTGCTGCCCTTCATCCATTGATCGCAAGATCTCATGTGAGAAAAGGGCAAGCTGAGTTTTGGGCGAGGGAACAAGGCTTTATAGCAGGGAGTAACCGGTAGTTCAGACGGACCTTATTTGATAATTTTAGTGATAAAACAAAGCTCTTGTTTTGTACAGTGGTCGACTTTTAACCTATATTGTATCATTACCTAACTAATTCCTTCAGCATCGCCAGATTTTCTTAAATTCCGTTATCCTTGATTTGCTGTTGTTACTGTTCATCTTATATCCTCCTATCAAGAAACTATCTATTTCGTTCAATTGCTCTTCCAGGTCATTTGCTGTCTGACAGAATTTCTTCACCCTTTCAATTCCATCTCCAAATTACTGCTTGATTTCCTTCACAGCTTCCTCAATGTACAGATTGAGTAACATCCGGAAAAGGGTCTGAGGGTATTTTCCCTGTCTCATACATTTGGACACCAGGTGAAACAGTGTTTTCATGGCTGGCTATTACATAGACTTCAGTAGCTCTGCAGGGATGTCGTCTACTCTGTTTCAACTTAGGTCTTTGAGTGCTCTGTCAAATTGTTCCCTCAGTATCGGACCTCCAATTTCATCTTCATTTACTCCCTCTTCGCTTCCTACAAATTACTCGATTTCCGGTGTAGAGACCCTTTTTATATCCCTTCCACCTTTCAGATTTCCGTTCTTTGCTCTGGTTTTCCATCTGAGTTCTTGGTACTCATACTGCTGCTTTTCTTGTCGCCAAACGTCTCTTTTATTCTCCTGTAGGTGGTATGTATCTTTCTCCTGGGTACCGATTCTTTTACAGACTTGCATTCGCCCTCTATCCACTCCTGCTGAACAGTTTTGCACATTCTGTCAATCTCATTTTTATCATCTGTATTGCATTTTAGCTGGTTCATTTACTGAATTTTTATTTCCTCCTTTAATCAATTACATTCAGTATTTCCTGTGATATACAAAGATTTTAGTACGTCTTGTCTTTCTACCTATTTGGCGCTCTGTTGCCTTCACTATTTCATCTCTCAAAGTTATTCATTGTTTATTTTCCCCGTTTCTGTCAATTGTTGCTTAGAGATCCCTCTGAAATTTTCAAGAACCTCACGTTCGTTCAGTTTATCCAGGTCCCATGTCTGTACTCCCCTACATTTCTGCATTGTGTTCAGTTTCCGTCTGTACTTCATAATCAATAAGTTTTTGTGTCCCAACTTCGACGTCGCTTTTGTGTCCCAGCCTCGTCGTAGGTGTCGGTGGCAGAGTCGAATGAGCCCGACACAGGAACAAAAATAGCACGCTGGTGCAGGTATGGAGGGGAGCAGCCAGAAACTATAAACACTAGAGTAAATTAGAAAGAGATATATATTGCACAGAATGTAACAATACTTAACTTTTACATAGTACTGCAGAATGTTGATACATAGTTGTTAGAGGCCTGCCTAGTGCCTGTACGATAGCAAAGTCTTCACTGGAGCCTATCAGATTCCGAAGGTCCTAACTAGTTGCTATCTCAGTCCGAAGTGACCGATGTCCTTCAGTGGTGGCCACGAGCGGCGTTGTACCAGAGGGCGCTCGTGGCTGTCGTCGTGAGAACGCCGCGCCGTGCGTGCATGGCGGCACGCGGCGAAAGTAGGTGGCGCGCACTTTGTACTTGTGCGACACCACACCCTTCCCCCCCAAACCGCCGCGCCGTCGTGGCGTAGGGCTGAGGGCCACGGCGACGGCACTGGGAGGAGGTGGGTTTTCCCAGGGCCTGGGCGGGGGCGTTACTGGTGGGACGGGCGTCATAGCTGAGGCTGGGATCGAGACGCCGTCCGCGCCCCGACATCCGCCTTGCGATCCTCCAGGGAACCCACCGAAACCTGGGGAAGGGCGCACCCCCCCGCCCAGAGGGAGCAGGTCATCTTCTGAGGTGCGTGGCCCAGGCGGCGGGGGCACGCACGGTCCCGGAGTCCCTCTCGGTGACGCTGTCATCTGCGGCGGCGACAGCGGCGGCGTCACGTCGATCTCCATCGGGACGATCTCGTAGTCCGGGGACGAACGATGTGGTTGTGCTCCCTGGCGGTGAACTGCGTCTGGAATCAAGAAACCGGAGACAGGATCGCGCGGCCTGTGCAAGCGCAATTGGTTTGCGTGGCGCCGCAGCTCCGACCCTGTGGAAGAACGTACAACAGACATATTGCGACCGAGCACGTGCTGAATGGTGCCTGGCAACCATGTCTTCTTCATAGCAGCAAACACCCTGTACAGCACCGGCGTAGAAACCTGAAAACGCGTAGCGCCATACGAACCGACTCGGTGCGTGGGAGGCTGCAGCAGGTGAAGGAGAGTGCGGTGGCGGCGGCCGTGTAGCAGCTCGGCAGGAGACGGGCCGTCACGTGGCATGCACCGTTACATAGACAGGAAAATTTGAAGAGCTTGCTGCCTGGAGTGCTGACCTTTCATCTTCTCCATGTGAGACTTGAATGTTCGAACGAAACGTTCTGCTTCACCATTGGACTGAGGGTGAAAAGGTGCGGTGGTGATATGCTGAATGCCATTCACACGACAAAACTGTTGAAATTCCGCACTAACAAACTGAGGTCCATTGTCACTGACGATAGTTTCAGGCAAACCTTCGATGCAAAACACTGATGTTAAGGCACTGATTGTACTATACGCCGTCGTTGAGTTCATGGCAATCACAAAAGGAAACTTGCTGAAAGCGTCTACAACAATTAACCAGCGCGTATTCCAGAAAGGTCCGGCAAAGTCAATATGTAAACGTTGCCATGGTCCCTTGGGGCGTGGCCAGTCTGAGAAACGCTGTGGAGGAGCCGCCTGATGCTCCGCACAAACTGTACACTGTGATGTCATGCTCTCTATCTGAGCGTCCATACCAACCCAGGTACAATGACGTCTGGCCAGTTGCTTTGTCCTAACAATGCCCCAATGTCCTTGATGCAGGAGGCGTAACACTTCTCGTTGCAGGGAACGAGGAACAATCACTCTTGCTTGGTCGTTGTCGGTATGCAACAACAGTACACCCTGACTTAAAGATAATGCATGACGTTGTGCAAAATAACGTCGAACCAGAGGCCGATCAATGTCTTTGACTCTGGCAGGCCACCGAACAAAACGTGCTAACACACTTTGGTCTGCATCCGCAGCTGTTTCCTGTGCAACCCGACAAGAGTTCAAAGGAAAGTCTGGGACAGCGGAAGCATCTCTGGAGTCTATCTGACAACATGCCATTTCTGAAGAATCAAATGATACATCCTGGCCAACCGGAAGTCGGGAAAGTGTGTCCGCGTTGGCATGTTTAGTGGTAGGTCGGTACAAAATCTCATACTGATAATTAGACAATATCAAGGACCATCTCTGAAGCTTTTGTGCCGTTCTTGGCGAAATTGGCTTTGTGGGTGAGAACAACGACGTGAGAGGCTTGTGGTCTGTCAACAAATAGAATTTTCTGCCATAGAGATAATGATGAAACTATGTGACGCCGTAAATGATTGCTAAGGCCTCCTTTTTTTTGTATCCCATCCTCGTCGCCACTTTTGTGTCCCAACTTCGTCGCCGCTTTTGTGTCCCAGCCTCGTCGTAGGTGTCGGTGGCCGAGTGGAACGAGACCGACACAGTAACAAGACAGCACGCCGGTGCAGGTACGGAGGGGAGCAGCCAGAAACTACAAACACTAGAGTAAATTAGAAAGAGATATATATTGCACAGAATGTAACAATACTTAACTTTTACATAGTACTGCAGAATGTTGATACATAGTTGTTAGAGGCCTGCCTAGTGCCTGTACAATAGCAAAGTCTTCACTAGTGCCTATCTGAGTACGAAGGTCCTAACTCGTTGCTATCTCAGTCCGAAGTCCTATATCTTTCCGTGGTGGCCACGAGCGGGGTTCCAGCAGAGGGCGCTCGTGGCTGTCGTCGGAAGAACGCCGCGCCGTGCATGCATGGCGGCACGCGGCGAAAGTAGGTGGCGCGCACTTTGTACTTGTGCGACACCACACCCCTCCCCCCCAAACCGCCGCGCCGTCGTGGCGTAGGGCTGAGGGCTACGGCGACGGCACTGGGAGGAGGGCCTGGGCGGGGGCGTTACTGGTGGGACGGGCGTCGTAGCTAAGGCTGGGATCGAGACGCCGTCCGCGGCACGGCATCCGCCTTGAGATCCTCCAGGGAACCCGCCGAAACCTGGGGAAGGACGCCCGCCCCCGCCCAGAGGGAGCAGGTCATCTTCTTCTGAGGTGCGTGGCCCAAGCTGGGGCGGCACGCACGGTCCCGGAGTCCCTCTCGGTGACTCTATCATCTGCGGCGGCGACAGCGGCGGCGTCGCGTCGATCTCCATCGGGACGATCTCGTAGTCCGGTGACGAACGATGTGGTTGTGCTCCCTGGCGGTGAACTGGGTCTGGAATCAAGAAACCGGAGACAGGATCGCGCGGCCTGTGCAGGCGCAATTGGTTTGCGTGGCGCCGCAGCTCCGACCCTGTGGAAGAACGTACAACAAACATATTGCGAACAAGCACGCGTTGAATGGTGCCCGGCAACCATGTCTTCTTGTTTCCAGCAAACACCCTGTACAGCACCGGCGTGGAAACCTGAAAACGCGTAGCGCCATACGAACCGACTCGGTGCGTGGGAGGCTGCAGCAGGTGAAGGAGAGTGCTGTGACGGCGGCCGTGTAGCAGCTCGGCAGGAGACGGGCCGTCACGTGGCATGTACCGATACGTAGACAGGAAAATTTGAAGAGCTTGCTGCCTGGAGTGCTGACCTTTCATCTTCTCCACGTGAGACTTGAATGTTCGAACGAAACGTTCTGCTTCACCATTGGACTGAGGGTGAAAAGGTGCAGTGGTAATATGCTGAATGCCATTCACACGACAAAACTGTTGAAATTCCGCACTAACAAACTGAGGTCCATTGTCACTGACGATAGTTTCAGGCAAGCCTTCGATGCAAAACACTGATATTAAGGCACTGATTGTACTAGAAGCTGTCGTTGAGTTCATGGCAATCACAAAAGGAAACTTGCTGAAAGCGTCTACAACAATTAACCAGCGCGTATTCCAGAAAGGTCCGGCAAAGTCAATATGTAAACGTTGCCATGGTCCTTTGGGGCGGGGCCAGTCTGAGAAACGCTGTGGAGGAGCCGCCTGATGCTCCGCACAAACTGTACACTGTGATGTCATGCTCTCTATCTGAGCGTCCATACCAACCCAGGTACAATGACGTCTGGCCAATTGCTTTGTCCTAACAATGCCCCAATGTCCTTGATGCAGGAGGCGTAACACTTCACGATGCAGGGAACGAGGAACAATCACTCTTGCTTGGTCGTTGTCGGTATGCAACAACAGTACACCCTGACTTAAAGATAATGCATGACGTTGTGCAAAATAACGTCGAACCAGAGGCCGATCAATGTCTTTGGCTCTGGCAGGCCACCCTGAGCGAACAAAACGTGCTACCACACTTAAGTCTGCATCCGCAGCTGTTTCCTGTGCAACCCGACGAGAGTTTAAAGGAAAGTCTGCGACAGCGGAAGCATCTCTGGAGTCTATCTGACAACATGCCATTTCTGAAGAATCAAATGATACATCCTGGCCAACCGGAAGTCGGGAAAGTGTGTCCGCGTTGGCATGTTTAGTGGTAGATCGGTACAAAATCTCATACTGATAATTTGACAATATCAAGGACCATCTCTGAAGCTTTTGCGCCGTTCGTGGCGGAATTGGCTTTGTGGGTGAGAACAACGACGTGAGAGGCTTGTGGTCTGTCAACAAATAGAATTTTCTGCCATAGAGATAATGATGAAACTTTGTGACGCCGTAAATGATTGCTAAGGCCTCCTTCTCTATCTGACTGTAATTCTGTTGCGTTGGCGTCAGTAGCTTGGATGCAAAGGCATTAGGACGATCGTGAGATCCAATGCGATGTGAGATTACCGTGCCCAGACCGTACGACGAGGCGTCAACTGCTAACACTACAGGCTTCTGTGGGTCAAAGGGAATCAAACATGCATCACTGAGTAGTGCAGACTTTAGTTTGGCAAAGGCAACTTGGCAATCTTTAGACCATACAAAAGGAACATTTTTCCTACGTAAGTGATGCAGTGGAGCTGCAATCTGAGAGGCATTGGGAATAAACCTGAAATAATAGTTCAGCTTTCCCATTACTGCTTGCAATTCGTGCACATTCTTAGGAGGAGGCAAGTCTTTGATTGCTCTAAGATGTGACTGTAACGGATGGATTCCTTGGGCATTAATCACATGGCCTAGGTACTCTATTTCAGTTTGAAAAAACGAACACTTTGCTTTATTACAACGTAGACCTGCTGCAGTCAACACTTTGAAAAGGCACTCCAGGTTTGCTAAATGTTCTTCAACTGTACGCCCGGATACCACAATATCATCTAAATAGTTCGAACAACACGGTACCGAAACTGTCAGCTGTTCCAAAAAACGCTGAAAAATAGCGGGAGCGGAAGAACTGCCAAAGGGTAGGCGTTGAAATTGAAAAAGGCCCATGTGAGTATTAATGACGAAAAACTTTTTTGACTCGTCATCAAGTGGAATCTGTAAGTATGCCTCTGCTAAATCAATCTTGGAAAAGAAGCGAGACTGTCCTAATCTGTCCATCAGTTTCTCAGGTCTGGGCAGAGGGTAAGTGTCTACAATTGTTTGACTGTTCACTGTTGATTTGAAGTCCGCACAGAGACGAAGTTTTCCTGACGGCTTGGGTATAATTACTATAGGCGAGGCCCACTGACTCGCAGAAACAGGAGAAATCACCCCACTATCTTGCCAACGTTTAAGTTCTTCGGCAACTGTATCACGCAAGGCGATAGGCACTGGTCTAGCTTTACGAAATTTTGGAACTGCAGATTCTTTTAAAGTTACATGTGCCACGAAGTCTTTTGCACAACCCAGTTCCGGCGAAAACAAGTCACTATATTTGTCACACAATGCATTGATTTTATCCTGAGGCACTATTGACGAAATTTGAAGCACATCTCTTTGAATTGATAAACCAAACAAGTCAAAAGCATCGAGTCCAAAAATGTTCTGTGTCGATTTGGCCTGAAGAACTACAAAAGCAACTGTTTTTGTAACACCTTGAAAAGAGGCAGGCAGGCTACACGTTCCTAGCACGGGAATATTTTGACCTGTATAAGCTGTTAACACTTGCTGTGACGGCGACAATTTTGGCGAACCCAGAAGTTCATAAGTGTCTTTATTTATTAATGTGACAGCGGAACCAGTATCAAGCTGAAATTGCACAGTCTTATTGTCAATGGAAAGATTCACAAAAAGTTTTTGCTTGCGGCGCTCGACAGGTGCGCGAATGTGGGCAACGTCTGCTACGGTTTGTTTACTGCGCTTGCGCGGGCCGCGTAGTGAAGTAAGCGGCGCAGACTCGGCACGCAGCGGATTAACAACACTGTCACTAGAGGTCACTACCGCCGGATCGGCGTCCGCGCAAGCATGCGAAGCTACTCCAGATTTACTAACTACTGCACTACACTTTTCAGTAGCTACACCAAGTCTACTGTTACTAGCTACACAGTACTGGGCACTTTTACAATAAGAAGTTGCAGAAGGCACTAGGTTCACTACAGGATTGCACTGTACATTGTCATTTTGCTTGTCCCGAACCCGTTTCCGTTGCACTGTTTTACGCGCTCGTCGGCGCTTGCGACGGGGCTCACTACATAGGTTTGCAATAGGTGCAGAAGAACTTTCTTGCATGTGAGAATCAAGTAAAGCACTGTTCAACTCCACAGCGTCTATAACATTTACTGCATGCACTGTTCTCGCTCTTTGCGAAGCAATGTTCCGAAAGGCACCGTTATTTGAGTTTTTAATTTGCATACACACAGACTGTACATGTCCCGATTTGCCACATTGATAACAGGTTGCGTTGCGACTTGGGCACTGTGCACGTTTGTGGCGAGACACACACTGAGGGCAAGATTTACGTACATTTTTCTGAAATGAGCGTTGGCGCCCGTTATTCAAATTACTGTTTCTAACACGACGGGGCGACCTTTGTGTCGCAGTTTTACTCTGGCTACTGTTCACTGTCTGTTCAGCACGGCCGGTAGAAAAATAAGAATCACTAGTGCTATACTGAGAACTATGGCTAGGAAAGCGTCCGTTGCAGCGCACTGAATTTACACTATGGCTTTGCATTTCTACATCAGCTAAGTCAAAAGTATCATGCGCTTCTATAAGCTGCAGTACACTGTCTAAGGAGGGGTCAGACTGTTTCAGAATTGCTGCTCTAATTCTGGGGTCCTGAATATTCTGCGTAATCGCATCCCTCAACATCACGTCACTATACGAAAGTCCACAAGAGCAAGTAAATTTACATTGGCGGGTTAAGCCCTTCAATTCCGTGATCCATTCTTGGTGTGACTGCTGCGGTAATTTTTTAAGTCTGAAAAATCGGTACCGCGCAGCGGCTACGAGAACTTTCTTCTCGTAATGAGCATTCAGTGCATCTACAATTTGTTCAAAGTCAACATCACGAGGAGATGCTTGCGGGAATAGTTTCTGCAGTAATACGAAGGTTTTGGGGCCCACAATCGATAAGAAAAGGTTCTTCACTCTCTGACCTGTAATTTGATGAGCCGCGACGAGTTCTTGAAACTGTGCGAAGTAGTCGCTCCATTCTTCCTCACGTTCGTTGTACTGGCGGAACGTAGGGAGCGGTACGGCGGCTGGTGTGGGCTGCTGAAGCGGCGGCTGTTGTTGTTGGTCAGCTGCTTGCGCTGTGAGCTGGGCCACAGCCTGGAGAAGTTGTGTTATTTGCGCCGTCTGTAACTGAATAATTTCCATTATGTTTGGGTTCGGGGTAGTGGCCATGCTGACCGATTAGGCGCCGCGCATACAAGTAACTTATAACAAAACACAAATGCAATATGAAAGAGGACGCTCTGCAACAAAAAAGTCCACAAAACACGTAACTGAAAATGTTCCCCCAAAAATCTTATAATAAGGGTGGGTGGGCGGGAGCAATTTCTGCATGCTCCGACTGCTGCTGTCTGGCTGCTGTAAGCGGGCTGGTCCAAGGTTCTATCACTCCTCGTCGCCACTTTTGTATCCCATCCTCGTCGCCACTTTTGTATCCCATCCTCGTCGCCACTTTTGTATCCCATCCTCGTCGTCACTTTTGTGTCCCAACTTCGTCGCCGCTTTTGTGTCCCAGCCTCGTCGTAGGTGTCGGTGGCCGAGTGGAACGAGACCGACACAGTAACAAGACAGCACGCCGGTGCAGGTACGGAGGGGAGCAGCCAGAAACTACAAACACTAGAGTAAATTAGAAAGAGATATATATTGCACAGAATGTAACAATACTTAACTTTTACATAGTACTGCAGAATGTTGATACATAGTTGTTAGAGGCCTGCCTAGTGCCTGTACAATAGCAAAGTCTTCACTAGTGCCTATCTGAGTACGAAGGTCCTAACTCGTTGCTATATCAGTCCGAAGTCCTATATCTTTCCGTAGTGGCCACGAGCGGGGTTCCAGCAGAGGGCGCTCGTGGCTGTCGTCGGAAGAACGCCGCGCCGTGCATGCATGGCGGCGCGCGGCGAAAGTAGGTGGCGCGCACTTTGTACTTGTGCGACACCACACTTTTCTATCTGACTGTAATTCTGTTGCGTTGGCGTCAGTAGCTTGGATGCAAAGGCAATAGGACGATCGTGAGAACCAATACGATGTGACAGAACGGCACCCAGACCGTACGACGAGGCGTCAACTGCTAACACTACAGGCTTCTGTGGGTCAAAGGGAATCAAACATGCATCACTGAGTAGTGCAGACTTTAGTTTGTCAAAGGCAACCTGACAAACTTTAGACCATACAAAAGGAACATTCTTCCTACGTAAGTGATGCAGTGGAGCTGCAATCTGAGAGGCATTGGGAATAAACCTGAAATAATAGTTAAGCTTTCCCATTACTGCTTGCAATTCATGCACATTCTTAGGAGGAGGCAAGTCTTTGATTGCTCTAAGTTGTGACTGTAAGGGATGAATTCCTTGGGCATTAATCACATGGCCCAGGTACTCTATTTCAGTTTGAAAAAACGAACACTTTGCTTTAGTACAACGTAGACCTGTTGCAGTCAAAACTTTGAAAGGGCACTCCAGGTTTGCTAAATGTTCTTCAACTGTACGTCCGGATACCACAATATCATCTAAATAGTTCGAGCAACAAGGTACCGAAACTGTCAGCTGTTCCAAAAAACGCTGAAAAATAGCGGGAGCGGAAGAACTGCCAAAGGGTAGGCGTTGAAATTGAAAAAGGCCCATGTGAGTATTAATGACGAAAAATTTTTTTGACTCGTCATCAAGTGGAAGTTGTAAGTATGCCTCTGCTAAATCAATCTTGGAAAAGAAGCGAGACTGTCCTAATTTGTCCATAAGTTCCTCAGGTCTGGGCAGAGGGTAAGTGTCTACAATTGTTTGACTGTTCACTGTTGATTTGAAGTCCGCACAGAGACGAAGTTTTCCTGACGGCTTGGGTATAATTACTAAAGGCGAGGCCCACTGACTCGCAGAAACAGGAGAAATCACCCCACTATCTTGCCAACGTTTAAGTTCTTCCGCAACTGTATCACGCATTGCGATAGGCACTGGTCTAGCTTTACGAAATTTTGGAACTGCAGATTCTTTTAAAGTTACATGTGCCACGAAGTCTTTTGCACAACCCAGTTCCGGCGAAAACAAGTCACTATATTTGTCACACAATGCATTGATTTTATCCTGAGGCACTATTGACGAAATTTGAAGCACATCTCTTTGAATCGATAAACCAAACAAGTCAAAAGCATCTAGTCCAAAAAAGTTCTGTGTAGATTTGGCCTGAAGAACTACAAAAGCAACTGTTTTTGTTACACCTTGAAAAGAGGCGGGCAGGCTACACGTTCCTAGCACGGGAATATTTTGACCTGTATAAGCTGTTAACACTTGCTGTGACGGCGACAATTTTGGCGAACCCAGAAGTTCATAAGTATCTTTATTTATTAATGTAACAGCGGAACCAGTATCAAGCTGAAATTGCACAGTCTTATTTTCTATGGAGAGATTTACAAAAAGTTTGTGCTTCTGGCGCACGACAGGTGCGCGAATGTGGGTAACGTCTGCTATGGTTTGTTTGCTGCACATGCGCGGGCCGCGTAGTGAAGGAAGCGGCGCAGACTCGGCACGCGGCGGATTAACAACACTGCCACTAGATGGCACTACCGCCGGATCGGCGTCCTCGCAAGCTTGCAAAGCTACTACAGATTTACTAACTACTGCACTAAACCTTTGAGTAGCTACAACAAGTCTACTGTCTCTATCTACACAGTACTGGGCACTATCACAAGGAGCAGTTGCAGAAGGCACTATTTTCACTACAGGAATGCACTGTTCATAGTCATTTTGCTTGTCCCGAACCCTTTTCCGTTGCACTGTTTTACGCGCTCGTCGGCGCTTGCTACGTGGTGCACTATATAGTTTTGCCATAGGCGCAGAACTACTTTCTTGAAATTGAGATCCAAGGAAAGCACTGTTCAATTCCACAGCCCATATAATATTTACAGAATGAACTGTTCTCGCACTCTCCGAAGCACTGTTTCTAACGTTACTGTTCTTTGAGTTTTTAATTTGCATACACACAGACTGTACATGTCCTGATTTGCCACATTGATAACAGGTTGCTTTGCGACTAGGGCAATGAGCACGCTTATGGCGAGACACACACTGAGGGCAAGATTTACGTACATTTTTCTGAAATGAGCGTTGGCGCCCGTTATTCAAATCACTGTTTCTAACACGACGGGGCGACCTTTGTGTCGCACTTTTACACTGGCTACTGTTCACTGTCTGTTCAGCACGGCCTGTACTATTGTAAGAATCACTAGTGCTACACTGAGAACTACGGCTAAGAAAGCGTCCGTTACGGCGCACTGAATTAACACCGTGGCTTTGCATTTCTACATCTGCTAAGTCAAAAGTATCATGCGCCTCTATAAGCTGCAGTACACTGTCTAATGAGGGGTCAGACTGTTTCAGAATTGCTGCTCTAATTCTGGGGTCCTGAATATTCTGCGTAATCGCATCCCTCAACATCACGTCACTATACGAAAGTCCACAAGAGCAAGTAAATTTACATTCGCGGGTTAAGCCCTTCAATTCCGTAATCCACTCTTGGTGTGACTGCTGGGGTAATTTTTTAAGTCTGAAAAATCGGTACCGCGCAGCGGCTACGAGAACTTTCCTCTCATAATGAGCATTCAGTGCACCTACAATTTGTTCAAAGTCTACATCACGAGGAGAGGCGTGAGGGAAAAGTTTTTGCAATAATACGAAGGTCTGGGGGCCCACAATCGATAAGAAAAGGTTCTTCACTCTCTGACCTGTAATTTGATGAGCCGCGACGAGTTCTTGAAACTGTGCGAAATAGTCGCTCCATTCTTCCTCACGTTCGTTGTACTGGCGGAACGTAGGGAGCGGTACAGCGGCAGGTGTGGGCTGCTGATGCGACGGCTGTTGTTGAGTTGTCGTCAACTGCGCCACTGCGTTGAGAAGTTGTGTGATTTGCGCCGTCTGTAACTGAATAATTTCCATTAAGTTTGGGTTCGGGGTAGTGGCCATGCTGACCGATTAGGCGCCGCGCATACAAGTAAATTATAACAAAACACAAATGCAATATGAAAGAGGACGCTCTGCAACAAAAAAGTCCACAAAACACGTAACTGAAAATTTTCCCCCAAAAATCTTATAATAAGGGTGGGTGGGCGGGAGCAATTTCTGCGTGCTCCGACTGCTGCTGTCTGGCTGCTGCAAGCGGGCTGGTCCAAGGTTCTTCTATCACTCCTCGTCGCCACTTCTGTGTCCCAACTTCGACGCCACTTTTGTGTCCCAACTTCGACGTCGCTTTTGTGTCCCAGCCTCGTCGTAGGTGTCGGTGGCCGAGTGGAATGAGCCCGACACAGGAACAAAAATAGTACGCTGGTGCAGGTACGGAGGGGAGCAGCCAGAAACTATAAACACTAGAGTAAATTAGAAAGAGATATATATATTGCACAGAATGTAACAATACTTAACTTTTACATAGTACTGCAGAATGTTGATACATAGTTGTTAGAGGCCTGCCTAGTGCCTGTACGATAGCAAAGTCTTCACTGGAGCCTATCAGATTCCGAAGGTCCTAACTGGTTGCTACCTCAGTCTGAAGTGACCGATGTCCTTCAGTGGTGGCCACGAGCGGCGTTGCAGCAGAGGGCGCTCGTGGCTGTCATGAGAACGCCGCGCCGTGTGTGCATGGCGGCGCGCACTTTGTACTTGTGCGACACCACATAAGTTACGTTCACTATTGACGATTAACTTCAAATCCATAATGATTCTTCTTAAACAAACAAGTTAGCAAGTTTATAACTAGGTCATAGGGCAGCTATACGTTATCAGGTATGTGTAGAGTGCCACTTACGAATACCTAAGTTCAGAACTCAGGTCTTTCAGCAAATCCATTTTCCATTTCCAGGTGTGTGGTTTTTACCTCACTCGCGAATATTCCTGTTTGGTTCTCCTGGCTCTCTCGCTACTGTGCTTGCAAATAGCTTGTATGGAAGATTCCAGTTACTCGTAGCCATCTGTCGATTAGACGAGCAAAGACACTGTTGCAAAACGATTCAGCATCTTATGAAAACCTTATCTAGCACCATATACGTTCAATTTTAGGAAATCCCTCGTTCCATAAGGGTTGCTGACAAATTACTACCCTCGAGCTGACTGTACGGATGAGCCACCAAATCGCCTACAGTCACACACTGATTCCGCGCCACTTTTCCGGGTAAACATCTAATTAAAGTTATTCACAAATTTAAAATAATAAAAAACCGCACTAATTCTTTTTTTCTTTTTTTTTTCATACAGAAGGAAAGAATTTTTCACACTGGGCGTAATATTTTTGTTAAAAAGAGTATTCGTCTGGTGCAGATGGAAGCAAGTCGAAGGATAAATTTATTTTCTACAAACACCTCATGCTCTCGATGGAAATTAGTTCAAAAATGTTCAAATGTTTGTATAGCTTATGGGACTTAACTACGGGGTCATCAGCCCCTAAACTTACAAACAACTTATGCACTAGCTAACAGTAAGGACGGCACAAATATCCATGCCCGAGGGGGGGCATGGCCGTGACTGAAGCGCCTCAGTCCCCTCGGCCACCGCGGCCGGCCGGAAATTAGTCCTTTTGGTATGTAGCTGTCGCTCTGACGTGATCAAGTTTTATAAAGGAACAATAAAGAAAATGCAGTTATTGAATATATGACTACAGTTTTATTCTTTGACTATGCTTACAACAAATATTTACAAGTAGGAAGCTATGCAGTTCAGATGCAAAAAAAAAAAGTACAATAATTCCCACTACTGACATTGTCCATCGCAGTTTCACTCTCTTTCAGAAACTGATCAGAGCTATTTATCTTCCCTGGTTAATTTCACCAACACATCGTTTGCTGTAATGTTTCTCTATTTTAATTTGTAGTTTTATCAGTCTCGCATAGGGGTTTGGCTGCAATTCAACATGGAAAAACGGATCTGGTATTATAATGACTACCTATACTACGATGTAAAGACAAGTGGTTGCTTAGCGTTGTTACCAAAAATCTCGAAAATATAGTTCTAACTCCTACAAGATACTGTGATGAGTATTCGTACGGAAACAAACTATAATTCTTTTAAGCCACATTTTAGAGGATTTATGTTAAATACTGCGAGACAGTTGCCGACAGTTACCGATAGTTGCAGACAGTTGCCACTATGATGTAAGGGCATGCAAGCCATTACAGATATTGTTTCTTCTATTCACATTCTTTCACCTTACGCAGATAAATAAATAAATAAAAATTAACAAATAAAAACAATATTTGTTGTTTTCTTTGCTGTTGGTTTTACAGGACATAGGTAAGTCGTGTTTATAGATCTTATGATTGTAGTAATCTGTGGAAACTAAATCGACCGACACCTACCAATTGGCAGATTACTGCTTGCAGTGTTGCCGCAGATTACTACTTTTCATGTGCTCTGTTTTTAGCTTACTTGACTGCTTAGATAGCTGCTACTCTGACAGAAAATGAAGAGAAATGAGGGAAACAGAGAATGAGCTTTAGCTTGGGCGCGAGGTCAGGCTACTGTATAATTCGTTCTCTTGCAGGTCTGCTAGCTGGAGAAACGCAAATGGCGTGTAGGAGCTAATACTATGCTTTTAACGCTGTTGCCACAAACTGACAGATCATTATGAAGAACGCAGGCAGTACAAAATATTTTATTGAAACTTTCGTTCATTGCAATTAACAGATTTCAAGCAAACATTAGCGTCTTAATCACGGCTGTGCACGGTCTTAACATGTTCAAATACGCCGTTTCCGGAATTGCGATTCTTCAGACGGCCTTATCTCAGATAATATTGATGACAGAGATACACGCTAAAGTATTTTGGATAGACCTTGCCCTATAAGAAGAATATCCGGGTCAAAATTTACATAGTACATACTTTCTGGAGCACATCGGATAGAGTAAATAAGTTGGTTTTTGTACAGTACGAGCGGTCTAAGGTAGTTCTTTATAAGGCTTGTAAAAGCGTCATTTATTTATGGGTCTTTTCCGAGAAAACATCGAAAAACCATAATTTCTGTGAAAATAAAACTATAAATTGTGGGTATGGCTACTTTTACACTCTTTATTCATTGTAAATCGTCGAAATTTAAACCACGTGTACTTAGGATTATATTATCAAACAATTTTATTATTCTTAATAATTTTATACGTTACTCAAATTCGAAGGTACAAAGTTACATTATTTAATTACGCACAAAATTACAGAAACAGGTTTTTTTGCCGTTTTTGTAACGTGGAACGCAAGTATCTAAATAACTAAATGACTCAAATTTTAACAATGTATTCTGTAGACTTTTATCTGGAAATGACAGTCGCATTTTCGAAAATCTCTAGCCCTTGTGAATATACGAGGCGCGTCAAGAAAGTAAGTTCCGTTTGGTTATATAAAACGAACGGGTACAGATACAGAAAAGAAATTGATTGTACAAAAATCTACAACTGTTAATCTACTTTTCTACATAGCTTCCGAAATTATGTAGGCGATTGTCATAGCACGGCACAAGGTTTTGTGTGCCTTTTCATAGAATGTTGCCGCCTCTGTATTCAACCATGTGGTAACATGTTCTTTCAGCTCGTCATCATCGTTGAAGTGTTGTCCACCAAGGAGAGATTTTAGATGTAAGAAGAGGATTACTGTCAAAAGATTTTTTTTTTTTTTTTTTTTCACGATAATGCCTGACCTCACACACCGAATGTGACCAAACAGTTCTTACGGAAATTTCAATGGGACCTGTTTGATCATCCTCCATACAGCTCGGACCTCTCTCCTAGCGACTTTCATCTCTTCTTACACTCCTTGGTGGTCAACACTTCAACGATGATAAAGAGCTGTCACCACATCATTGAATACACAGGCGGCAACCTTCTGTGAAGGATGCATGCGAAACCTTGTGGCACGCTATGACAACTGCCTACAAAATTTCGGCAGTTATGTGGGAAAGTAGTTTAAGAGTTGTAGAATTTTGTGCAATAAAAATTTCTTCTGTATCTGTGTACAATTTCATTTTATTACCAAACAGAACTTACTTTCTGGCCGCGCCTCGTAGACCTGAAAAATGATGACGTTTGGTTACCAAAAGTGCCAGTTTTAATGAGAGACGGCGTTCAGTCTAAGGAAGCTGGTTCTACTTTTCTTTTCAAATGTTTGTAAAGCTTTGGGATCTAACTGAAAGGGTCAACCGTCCGTAAACTTACAAACTACTGTAACTTACGCGGAGAAAAGAAACATACATACACACACACACACACACACACACACACACACACGCCCGAAAAGGACTCGAACCTCCGACCGCGCACACCGCAGCAAGGCGCATCAGAGCGCTCTGCTATTCCCACGCGGCCCACTTTACCGCCAGTCTTTTAAACAGGATTTGCCCTTTTATGCTCTCGACAGCAGCGTTTTTCATCTAGTACGCCATATGTCAGAAGATTTTATTTGTTCACATCACCGCGAGGCCATGCACTCATACGTCATTGTTGTTGTTATGGTCTTCAGTCCGGAGACTGGTTTGATGCAGCTCTCCACCCTACTCTATCCTGAGCAAGCCTTTTCATCTCCTCATAAGAACGACAACCCACATCCACTTGAATCTGCTTACTATACGCGTCTCTTGGACTCCCTCTGCGATTTTTACCCCACACACTTCCCTCCAATGCTAAATTTACGATTCCTTGATGTCTAAGAATGTGTCCTACCAATCGATCCCTTCTTTTAGTCAGGGTATGCCAAAAATTCCTTTTCTCACCAATTCTGTTCAGTACCTCTTTATTAGTTATGCGATCTACCCACCTAATCTTCAGCATTCTTCTGTAGCACCACATTTCAAAAGCCTCTATTCTCTTCCTGTCCGCACTGCTTATCGTCCATGTTTCACTCCCGTATAAGGCAACACTCCACACAAATGCCTTCAGAAAAGACTTCCTTACCCTTCAATTAATATTCGATGTTAACAAATTTCTTTTTTTCAAAAATGCTTTTATTCCCATTGCCATTCTGCATTTTATATCCTCTGTACTGCGACCATCGCATGTTATTTTACTACCCAAGTAACAAAACTCATCTACCACCTTCATTGTTTCGTTACCTAATCTAATTCCTTCAGCATCGCCTGATTTTCTAAGACCGCATTCCATTATTTTTGTTTTGCTCTTGTTAATGTTCATTTTATACGCTCTCTTCAACACACTGTCCATTCCATTTAACTGCTCTTCCAGATCCTTTGCTGACTCAGACAGAATTACAATGTCATCAGCAAAACGCAATGTTTTTATTTCTTCCCCCTGAACTTTAATCCTTATTCCAAATTTTTCCTTGCTTTCCTTCACTGCCTGCTCGATGTACAAATTGAATAACATCGGAGAAAGGCTACAACCCTGCCTTACTTCCTTCCCAACTGATGCTTCCCTTTCATGCTCTTCGAGTCTAATAACTGCGGTCTGGCTTTTGTACAAGTTGTAAACAACTATCCGTTCCCTATATTTTACCCCTACTGACTTCAGAATTTGAAAGAGTGTATTCCAGTCACATTGTCAAAAGCTTTCTTCCACATCTGCAAAAGCTAAAAATGTAGGTTTGCATATGTCATTAATCCGGTCTTACAAAGAATAAAAATAGCTGTTAGTTAGAATCATTATAAATGACGTGTGAATGGCTTTGAAAATGCACAGTGACACTGTACAATGCTTATGTTGCTAACACGCAAACAAACACACACACACCAAGCACGTTGCAGTGAGTTCAGTTTCCTCCCGTTTGCCTCTGCGGTGAGCCGCGACCTTGTTTACTGCAGTCGCAACCGCAGAGGTCCCATCTGGGAAAACCACAACGCCTACATTCAAAACCAGCTTCTCACTAAACTCCTTACGTTCTTATCTACTAAACGGAGATTGATAACGGGCGTCATCGCATATCTCAATGGCTCCCACAGTGAGAAATGCAAAAAAACTGAAATAGAATGCTGCATTGTCAAATGTCAAACTGGTATATTTAGAATGCCGTTGTTTAGTAAACAGTAGAAGTCCCACATGGGCAGTGTTAACGTGACCTTCGACTGGTTGTCTGTTCCAGAGTGACGCTGTGTACTGCGTGTATTGTAGAACTTGTGTTCTTAACAGAAACGGAAGAAAAAAATTTAAATCGGCGGTTAATATCAGACTGAAATATTCAACGGGATTAATTCAAAAAATGTTCAAATGTTTGTATAGTCTATGGGACTTAACTACGGGGTCATCAGTCCCTAATCTTACAAACTACTTATGAACTAACTAAGACTAAGGACGGCACAAATATCCATGCCCGAGGGGGGATTCGAACCCCCGACCGTAGTGGCCGTGCAGACCGTGACTGGAGTGCCTCAGTCCCCTCGGCCACCGCGACCGGCGGGATTAATTATTTTTACATTCAGAGGTAAGTTTGTTCTAATGTAGAATACTAAATCATTCTTTATGTGTGTGTGTTCAGGAATAAAGGAATGGTTAGAAATAACAAACTCAGGAAAGATTGGGGCTTTGTTGCAGTGAGGCCATGAGAAATAAAACATAGAAGTGAGAAAATAAACGTAGAATAAAATATAATGGTGATAAAACTGGCGGATAAAATACATGAATGCGATGATTTTAAAACACAGATATTTAGAATTAAAACTGCCATGGTGGCTAAAAATACACTCAAGATACACTGAAAACGATGATGATGACGGAGACGTTTGTGTCTCTTTTCCGCCGGTTGTATGTGTCGGTGGCCGAGTAAAAAGAGACCGACACAGGAATAAAGTATGCACGCTTGTGCAGGTACGCAGGTGACCAGCCAGTGGGACAGCAGAAACTAGAAACACTAGAGTAAATTAGAACGAGATATGTATTTCATAGAGACTTATCGGACCAAACTGCGTGGTCATCAGTCCGTAGCTTACAAACTACGTAAACCTAGGTAAGCCGGCCGCGGTGGCCGAGGGACTGAGGCGCTTCAGTCACGGTCTGCACGGCCACTACGGTCGGGGGTTCGAATCCCCCCTCGGGCATGGATATTTGTGCCGTCCTTAGTTGTAGCTGGTTCATATTAGTTTGTAAGTTTAGGGACTGATGACCCCGTAGCTAAGTCCCATAAGCTCTACAAACCTTTTAACCTTTGAAACCTAGGTAAACTAATCTAAGGACAACACACACACCCATGCCCCAGGGAGGACTGGAACCTCCACGACGAGAAACCGCGCGCTACGTAGCGATAGTAATACTTAACTTTCACTTAGTTCTTGACTGCAGAATGCTGATACATATATTAGATAGAGTGGCCTGCCTACTGATGATTTCTAGTGCCTATCCGATAGCAAAGTCTTTACTGGTGCCTATCTGATTCCCAAGTGTTAACTGGTTCCTATCTCAGTCGCAAGTGGACGATGCAGTCCAGTGGCGGCCACGAGCGGAGTTGCAGCAGAGGGCGCTCGAGGCTGACGTCGTAAGAACGCACTTTAGACTGGTGCGTCACCACAGAGACACTAATAAAACACATGACACAATGTTCTGACATAACACTACTGGACGAAGCACTGTTAAAACGCGGCACTGAAACCTCACAGGGGATAGGGGAGGGAGGGGTTGCGCAGAGGGGTGGGAAATGGAGGGGAGGTGGAGGGGGGAAGGGAGACGAGAGGTTGTAAGGAGGGGAGAGCCAAGCGTTGAAGGGAGAGAGGGAGCGCTCAAATACGGGAGAGGTTGATAGGAAAGCCAGATGTAGTGGAGGGCGTCATCCGGGTGAGGAAGCTGATTGAAGTTAGAGAGGATGTGGAGAGATTGGAGGTAACAGTGTGGCAGAGGCCCAGGATGCAATAGGACGTGAGAGACCAGAGGTTGTCAGGATTCTGTCTTTCAACAGGCGTAGAGGATGCGGATGTGCTCCAGGAATTTGAGTAGGTCTCGGAAACGAATGAGATAGAATACGATACGCGTGGGAAGGGAGGCAGATATGGTAAGCGAGGTGGAGGGTGTGGAGCTCAAGGATCTGGAGGGACTGGTAGTGAGCGGGACACATTAAAAATCGGTAGGTATAGAGGATGGTGGAGGGGTTGAGTGTCAATGATCGGCCGGAGAGGAGCTTTAGCTGTTTGAGGTGGGAGAGGGCTTTTTGACAGAATGTTTGAAGGTGAGGTTGCCAGAAAAGGGAGTGTTTAAGGGTGAGACCAAGGTACTTAATGGTTTTGTTTCGCGAGATAGGAGGGTCATGGAGAGTTAGGTACAGGTTTCGATGGCGGAAGGAGAGGGTGGTGTGACCTATGACGATTGCCTGGAATTTGGAGGGTTGACAATAAAGAGCCACTGGTTACACCAGGCGGCAGTGTGTCACCATTGATTTTAATCTATATACTGGCTGTTCGGTTTTACTTGAGACTACTATGTATCTCAAAAAACGACTACTCTTTCTAGAAAAAATGTTGTATGTGTAAAGTTTGAAGCCAGCACTACAACCGGCAACCTCCTAACCAATACTCCCGAGTGGGTGCGTCAGCTTTCTATTTTCAAATAAGAAACGCACATTTTATTGCTTAATCTGATTCTACGCCGAAAAAAATACGCGCGATTTACCCAAACCATTGCTTTTCACACTTGATAGACGGTGTAATCGACGGTGTCCGGACACTTGCCACGCCGGACACTTGCCTCACCAGACATTTGCCAGACAGTCAGACATTTGACAGACTGATTGAAAACTACATAGTTGATCTGATAAAAAGCAGAAAGCGACTTCGATCTCTGCTACGTTTATCAGATCAACTATGTAGTTTTCAATCAGTTTAGTTTCTGAAAACAATAAACAGCTGATATTTGACTATGCATTTCTAAAAATATATTAGGGCTGTTAACTTACATCTAAGTAAAAAGTTGAACATTTGCCACGCTTTTACCTGCTCGGAAGGGTCGGGTGCCCCTGTCTCCTCCTCCCCCCCCCCCCCCCGAGCCCTCCGGCCCCAGAATTGCCTGGGCCGTCTTCAGATATCTGCACACTGGTCGCTTCTGCGTTACATGGATGTGCTAACGCCGAAAAGTTGGTTTTGCAGAACGGAGAAGTATTGAACGTATCAGAACATCTGTGAGGACCACCTGACGATGCGACCTGTTTTAGCTGTAAAACTAAAAAGAGAGTATCAGGCCTCAGTATCCCTAAATATCTAAATGATGAACCTAGCTAGTCCTAGTTCGGTCCTCTGGCGTTTAATCAATAGATTGTGAAATTTGACTCAACGAAGCAAAAGAATTAATTATCACTCAAATGATACTCCTGTGACAAGAATTTACAGTTACGTCTACTTCCTTTCAATTTGCTATTTCGGTAGGAGCACCTATAGTTGACACGCTAAGAGACGTTTTCTCTATCTTCTAATATTATGGCCATACTATTATATAATTGTGAGTTCTCAAATGTTCGTAGAGCTTATGGGTCTTAACTACGGGGGTCATCAGTCCCTAAACTTACAAACTACTTATGAACTAGCTAATACCAAGGACGACACAAATATCCATGCCCGCTGGGGGATTCGAACGCCCGACCGTAGTGAGCGTGCAGACCGTGATTGGAGCGCCTCAGTCCCCTCGGCCACCGCGGCCGGCTTTGAGTTCTAAAATTATTTCCTGAAACGTCAGAGCCGCAATCAACACCTAAAAAGTCATGTGTTGTTATACTGATAAAGTACGATTTAGGTTTTAAAAAATCCGAACCTTTGAATTGCACCTTTGAATTGAAGGTTGACAATTTCGGCAGCTAAAGTGTTGAAATTAGAGTTGATATAATTCCATATCTCCAAAATTAGACAAGCATAGAAATGACTTTACAGCGGATGTAGATCTCATTAACTACATTTAGGTATAGTCCTTAAAAAGTAAAATCTCTTACCATATTGTTGATTATATAAATCAAGTGAAAGTAGGACAGGAATTTACTGTTCAAAAATAATTGTTACGAAAGAATACCATAAACAAATGTATTAGACGTACTTTTCTTGTACATTAGAAATTTTTTGAAAACATATTTGATCATTCCGTCTGACAGTTCAGACGTCTCTGCAACATCACTTATTTGACAGGGTGATTCGTTTTCCAGCACCAAGTATATATACATCTGCGTCATGTTTGCAGTACTTCTCATTTCGAATTGTGCAATATTTACTTTGTCTCCTTTGGTGAAAGAATTTCGGAAAACTACATTTAGTAACTCCACTTTAGTAGCACTGTCATCAGTTACATTACAGTCGCTATCGCACACTAAAGTCATTGACTGAATCTTTCCGCTGGTGTACACAATGTAGAACCAGACTCTCTCAGGATTTTCCGCCACATTTCTAGAAATAGGTTTGTTGCGTAAACTATTAAATGAATCTCCCATTTAAGTCCGAGCTAAATTTAGAGATTCTGTAAAACTCCGCTAATCTTGGGTATTTTGCGTTCGTCTACATTTCCTGCAAAAGATTTCTGTTCTGTGTCCCATGGGGGAACTAATTGTTCAAAATAATTTTAAAAAGCATTTAGAACAATTTCGGAAGATGTACCACTGTGTCTAAACGTGTATTTTTGTCAACATACGAATGCTAGATTTAAGTCACTGCCAACAATAACTGTATGAGTAGTGTACCTATTTCTGATGAGACTCAAGTTTTCTTTGAACTGTTCAGCGACTGCATCATCTGTGTCTGGGGGTCGGTAAATGGGGCCAATTATTAATTTCTTCCGGTTGTTCAGAATAACCTCTGCTCCTACAAATTCACAGGAACTATTTACTTCAGTTTCGCTTGGGAGCTATTACACAGATTATATTCCTTAAGTTGTGCTTCTTTTTTCAGTGGTTGTGCAGATCATAGTAATTATTCCTACAGAAATGAGAAATCTACTTAGGTATGGCCTTGTTTTTGCCTGTTCCTTTTACAACGATGACTCACTTCGTAGATCTTTTTATTTCCTTCTGCCTTTGCAGATTCCATGCTTTTAATTACATTCTGACTTGGGAACTTACGACCTCAGTTGTTTTGTGGCCTAAAAAAGAAATAAATAAATAAATAAATAAATAAAAATAAAAAATAAAAAAAAGAACCTTATATTGCCAGATCTCTTTATGTGGGGTTGTGAATAACTAAGTATATTTTGTAGCAAAAGCTACAGGTCAGCACAAGATACAGCGTCGATATTGGGTTAACAAAGCTGAATCTGTCATAATGCTGCCAGATGGTCGGGATTCGTTTGAATTCTCCCGACGTTTTTTTATACGATCTCCAGACTCCCGACACAATACAAAGTCTCCTGACAAACAGAATGTCGTAACATAGCTTACAAAATATTTCGAATTTTCTGCCCGCATTCACTTTAATTCGCTTTATTGTTGAAAGCCGGGCAAGCTAGTACAGCAGCGAGGCTGGCTTTGTCTGGTGTGCGTCGCTAGTGATGACGTCACTTCACGTGAGGTGGCGTCTTTATGTTCATCTACTGCCCACAAGTTGTTCAAAGAACAATTAGCGTTGTATAAATTGTGTTCATAAACTCGGAAAAATATTGTGTGGCAGATACTAAACTGAAATAGGTAACTCAGTTTGTTCATTTGTTCCCGTTATTTAAAGTTTGAATTAAATCACGTAGTCTCGGTCCAGTTTTGTACACGGGTTACTGCTGAATACTTTATACTGGACGCACGTTTACGTTCGCACATACATTGTACCTTCTGCAGCTGTCAGAACGTTGCGGCTGACAGCAGTTGAAAACATCATGCCACCGTTTTTAATAAAGGTTTGCATGGACTATCTGCAATGATAATTAAGCGACACTTGCTTCGCTGTTTGCTAGACACTCTGCATTTTTTGAACAAATCTAGGTCAAAGTACACGACCGAAAATAGTTTTATCAATTATATGACAGATCGTCTAAAATATTTTGTTTTTTCGTGTTGCCGGCCGCGGTGGCCAAGCGGTCTGCGGCGCGCCAGTCACGGTCTGCACGGCCACTACGGTCGGGGGTTTGACTCTCCCCTCGGGCATGGATTTTTGTGCCGTCCTTAGTATAAGCTATTTTATAAGTGGTTTCTAAGTTTACGGACTAATGACCCCGAAGTTAAGTCCCATAAGCTCTACAAACATTTGATTTTGATTTTTGTTTTCGTCTTGTTGTTAGGGTGAGCATAAATATACACGTTTAGAAAAGCGAGCTCTATGTCAAAGCGTCAGACTATTTTTTCTAGACGATATTCCTTTATCAACAGTATGTTTACTTTCAGAGAAGAATTTCTTTACATAACTGCAAAATCTTGTCACATCAAAGCATAGTAGTACAAGATAGGACGCATGTGAGCAAACTTCATGCGTTTGACCATTAACAAGTTGGTTCTTTATTCGAATATTTTGTAATCAGTCCCATCTGCCCTTCAACATAGAGTTTGTTAGAAAATCGCCGTTACAAGCTGTAGGGCTTGCAGAAGGGACTGATTACAAAATATTCGAATAAAGAACCAATGTCCGGAAATGCCACCCATTGGTGATTATGCAATAACATATTTTAGGACTGTTTTTGTACTCTGTATCAAAATAAAAATAACTGTATTTATTTAATTACTTATTATATTTCCCCAAGTTTTGCTTCATTAAGGACAAAGAAAACTTTCCGATTGTCAGATTATTATCAGATATGCCGAAAAAATATCGAATGGAATAAAGTCCCATCAAGAATCGAACTCGGAGGAACTGTTTGGTACTTTATCGATTGGACTGCTGAACGTGTGTAAAGACGGGTAGGCAGGGCTGTATCTAGGGGCTGGTAACTGCCTAGAGAGTCAGGGAATCAGCATGAAAAGCGTTGGCATCAAGTAAGTTCACAAAATTCTCCAACTCAAGACGTGCTGATTAGTTTCCATACCACACACATTCAGAAATTTAAACCTGGCACTCACTGGGGAATGTCACTTCACGCTCACTCAGAAGTGTGTTATATTTAAGCCCGTTTATTTCAAAGCAAAGAAATACAGCTAGCTATCTATTTTAGCACTCAGAAGTGTGCTATATTTAAGCCCGTTTATTTTCAAAGCAAAGAAATACAGCTAGCTATCTATTTTAGCAGACTTAGATCCTTAGCTGCATTGTTGGCCTGCTGTAAATTATTATTTTTTATTGAAAGAGGAAGATCAGTGTCGAAAGGAGAATTGGGGATTTCTATTCAAAAATGCATTTTTAAAAACCATCAGCTGTTTATTCAAAACCTTATACATCTACCAGTTTCGGTCATAGACCATCTTCATGGATAAAAAGGTGTTAAAACAGAATGGTAAAATGCATCAAATAAAATACATCCAACTGAGAACAACAGGAGTCAATATAACTAAAAGTTTAAAAATTACAGTGGTCATCTTAGATAAAACCTATCAGTCAAGCATAACATAAAAGGTAAGAACAGACTATCAACCATTCTGTTTTAACACCTTTTTATCCATGAAGATGGTCTATGACCGAAACTGGTAGATGTATAAGGTTTTGAATAAACAGCTGATGGTTTTTAAAAATGCATTTTATGAAATATATTACAGCTGTTGACACTCGCCTCACCAAAGCATTCTATTCAAAAGTCTAACCCATTTTTATAATGCTGAAGAGGTCGACGAATGTTGGAGGAAGGAGTTTCAGATGTTTATGTATACTTTCAACCAACAGTTTCATGACTGGAAAGTAGCAAAAGTAGGACCATATTAAGAAATGTTTCCGAAATTGAGAAAACACCTTTTTTGCGTTGAAGCTGAACAGTTCTTGAAGCGAGCAATTCAATACTTTCAAGATAGCTATGATTTTTCTGAAAAGTTTACATAGGAAGCTTGCCATGTTGTCTCTAAAAAGATCAAAACTTTTTCGTAGAAACAGCTCTCCACATTCCCTGAAGTTCTTAATATTTCAAATGATATTGACAGTGATGCCTTGTACACCAATTACTGTTGCCTTATAGAAATATTTGATCATGTTCCTAAAGACATGCCAAATAGCCAAATTTGAGTATATTTGTTTGAAATATGCGAACAGAAGCAACTCAAAAATTGAAAGATTGTATCGTTTGTAACGTCAGAACCTATGAGAAATACTTATTGTGAAAAGATGTTTAGCCTGGTAAATAGTTTATATACGAAAGACAGAAATCTTGTGGTCTTTGTTAGTGAAGACCGGATTAATAATTAGACTGAACTTTGTTGAAACAGTGTACATTTTAAATCATTTCCCAATACTTCAAAACGATCCTAATTGATGGACTCGACAAAATCAAACACCAAATACCTGTGGCAAAGTGAAATTTACGTGTAAGTTAAATATGTGCAGTAATATTAAGTCTCTTTGTAGTTCGTTCATTTGTTAATAAAAATGACTTTACGATTTATATTTCTTCCGACAACAACTCCTAAATCCCAACATTTTGAAAATTTTTCTATATACTTTAGTTATGTTAGTTATTCGTTCTGGCAACCATAATCTGTCAATCCCATACTTTTTCATCTGTGAGAAACGTGTATTATTACAATGGATATATTTTACGGCCCACTTTAGATTTGTAGTTTTATAGATTTTTGCAAACATTTCGGACCAAAATAATAATGTAAATAATAAAAAATATGGTGATATGATTAAGACTCTGCTATTGTGGTAATATCTATGCACCCAACACGTAATATTCTTTCTGAACGTATTTTAACAAACAGCCAAAATTATATGATATTTGAGCTTAGCTTTGACAAAAATACTCTTTTTGGAACTTTTACCTCTTTGAACTATCATTTTAATATGTCTCCCACATGTTCATTGTATTTCTCCGTTGAAATATTATCACCTGTCTTGCCTTGGTGGTTAAAAGTTTATTTTCTTTCCCTGTACTGGTTACGAATAACTATAGCCTGGAACGAACGTAGCGTACATTTGGCGTTCGGACGAGTGATTATAGCCTGGATGGAACACAGCGTACATTTGGCGATCGTAAATCAGTCACGTGACGTCCCTCGCCCCAAAATCTCATTTGCCTACGCCATCTTGCTTTCTCTGCTTGATTATTTTCTTATTATAACTCAAGCGTTGTCAGTTCAAAGCAATGGCGCACTGAAAATTATCAAAAACGCATCATTCTTAGGACAATGAATTATAATCTAATGTTGGTTAGTTAGTTAACACCTGCCATCGATGGTACGAGAATCACGGGTTACTCTCGTTAACTGTTCGCCATAGCGTAATAGGTGAGGAATTAGTTTGTGATGTACCAACACGTTAGACGGTGGTTCGGAACTGGCTAGCCGCGGTGGAGTAGCCGGGCGGTCTAAAGCGTCTCGCTGCGGAGCGCGCGCTTGCTCGCCGTGGAGGTTCGAGTCCTCCCTGGGGCATGGGTGGGTGTGTGTGTTTGTCCTTACGTTAGTTTACCTAGGTTTAGGTAGTTTGTAAGCTACGGACTGATGACCACGCAGTTTGGTCCGATAGATTTACAAACATTTGAATATTTTTTTTGGAACTGGCTAGGGCGTGGTGTCTCAGCAGGGTTGCCGGCATGGTAGCTCGACGCCCTCTGTAACGAGAGAACTAAGTTATCCGAAACGATCAAAATAAGACAAAACAAACCAACGTCCACAAAGTACCCGTTCAAACTGAAGAACCAATGGTTCAACGCCATCTGTAATAAGAAAACTGAGTGAAATTCTCAACGAACAACCCGGATCGAATATGAAGAAACGACCGCAAAGAATCGATCTCACTGAAGAATATATAAACACAACTGTCTATTTCTTTTGGCCAACTTTATTTTTCCTCTTGCTTCCTAAAAGATTTTCGCACATTCTTGTTAACTGAATACAACTATATTCTGCAAGATTCCAAGTTGCTCAAAGGTAACAGCGCTTTCTCTGAAAAGTGCATTTGTTCTGTTTCGAGAACATGCCATGAAAAACATAGCAACGAATTGTAAACATAGACTTCTTTATCACATGTACATAAACTGGGGAGATACTGTCACAATTGTTGTAAATTGCGTATTGATAGTACATATATATTAAGGACTAGAGTTATGTGGAATTCAGTATTGTCACACTTATTCCGTTTGTGATTTTAGCTGTAAAAGAAAACGTAATCACGGTTTGAAATAGAATATTTGTTCTTTATTTTACCGCAGAACAGAGAAACATGAACGAAGTCATATCTGAACTACAGGAAAGGTAATATCATCTACGTTAAAAGCGCGCATAGCAACAATGTCAAAGACAAACATTTTAGTAGATGGTTTTAGTAGTTGATTATAATTAATGACTTTCAATATATTCCGTTGAATGTTTGTAAATCTATCGGACCAAACTACGTGGTCATCAGTCCGTAGCTTACAAACTACTTAAACTAAGGTAAACTAACCTAATTACAACACACACACCCATGCCCCAGGGAGGACTCGAACCTCCGTCGGCGAGCAACCGCGCGCTCCGCAGCGAGGCGCCTTAGACCGCTCGGCTACTCCATCGCGGCAATATATTCCGTAAATAGTGAATAAACGCTTAGAAAAAAAATAAACAAGGTAATTTGTTGCAATGTTACACTTCCCTTCCGTTTCATTAAGGAAGTACACTTGCCACAGAAATCTAGGATTTCCTTTATATACGAAACTAACTGTATCTGCACGTTGTCCAGAATGTTCATTATTACAGTATCCTCCCAGTATATGTGCATATCCTTCAGAAGACTATTGTTCAATTCGTTGTCGCGTATTTCAGGGCATGTTCACGAAACAGAACAAACACGCGTTTTAGAGGGAGCATTCTTACATATGCATAACTCTAAACATTGAAGAACATAGCTCTATTTAATTAATAAGAGCGCCAGAAATCCTCTTAGGAAAAAAGGAGAAAAACATTTTTGTGTAGTGGCGGGTTCTGAACCACTGACCATAAGCATTACAGTCCTGCGCGCTGCCCACTGCACTCCACCTAACATGTAGAATATGTGCCGTTTAATCTCGTATTTGTGATGGCAGTTGGTAACCGTAAGTTACAATAAGAAAATCATCAAATACGAACGCAAGATGGCGTATGCCAGAGAGGGTTCTGGGTGAGGAATGTCACGTGACATCTGCGAACAGAGAACAAATTTTTCGTCATGCGAGAAACTTTGTTATTGAAGTAGGATTTGAACAATTTGGGAACGAAATTTTAAGAATGCATCACATTTTCATTTGTTTCAACGTGGAACGCTGTCAGAGCTTTCGAACACAAGATACTCTTTCTTAAATATGACACACAATGGTCTGCTCATAGGCTATAGGCCATGCGATTTTGTTACAAGAAACAGACTGCTAGGTGTTTAATTAATGTTATTAATTTTACTGTTGTATCTACTTACTTCTAACATACAGAAGTTACGATACGAAGGCAGAAAACTCGTCTTAAGTCGGTCAACAGATTTGGGTGGAATGAACAAGAGTACAAAAATACTTCAGTACCTTGTATTGCAGAAATATTTATTTTGTGATAGAGACTGTTAAGTCCTGAATGTACTTTATTTGGAATTAACGTCAAAAGGCCTTATTAATAGACCCTATTTACAAACGTACAATATTATTTTGCTAGTTTACAACTGTAAAAATACACTCCTACAAATGAGTAAAACATGCAGCTGAATCCACTTGTGTTTCACTTCAGTGTCAGTAATGAAAAAACTCCTTTGACATCACTCTCGTCACCATATAAAATGCTTGAAGTGTCACACTTATGATTATTGTGAAGGAAGCGACTCGACAGCAAAAGGTTTTTTTTTTTTTTTTTTTTTTTTCAAAAACTTGTTAATTCCTCTCGTGTTTCTTCAGTCAACGTATAAAGGAACTTTTTTTGCCTTCTAAGCAACACAAAGTTTTGGCATTTTTATTATAAACCGCAATAAAACGTAACATTAATAGAGGTTACTCAGCACGAAATATGCTAGAGAGGTCACTTCAGAAAACCTTTTACTCACGCTGATAAAATACTCGGTTGAAGTGTATTCTCCGACTAGCTTTATTCATGCGAACCTGAGTATGTTCTCTCGAATTCAGAGTTTAAAGTAGATACTCCGTTTTATTCATATGGCCCAACTTCTATCTCACTAGCAGGCCAGCAGCGAACAAGTCTTGCGGTTGCGTAATTTTATACGGAAAGCAATTCAGAATACTGCGTAGAATTCTTTTGTACATTGGTGGGAGGCATTTCTGATGATCAGGCAATTCCACGTATACTGCAGTCCTGTGCACCACAGTTCGTCCCTGCTTTTAACGCTATGGCCACATCTACAGCAGTCGAAGGGATTAATTTACTACCTCCTCCACACTGCACATGAAACGACCTGTTTCTTCGAGCCTGATCTCAGAGAGACCGTAAAACTTTACGGCAAAGAAATAATGAATCCATTTGTAAGACGTCGCGTCAAAAATGGAGGGATGACACCACTGAGACGATATATTTTTACTCGTCAGAGACGGTCCACTGGTATGCAAATGTGCAAAATCACAGATATCCAAATTAATTTTAAATATAATTCTCATTTATGTTAATATCTAGGGTCGCCACTATATTTTGTAATAAAAACATGGAAAAAGATCCAACACCCTAAATTGACAAGCACAGTGGCTAGATATTGCTCAGAGTGCACCAAATAATGCAGTCCTCTATCTATCTAATTACCCTTCCAAAATTGTGAGTTAGGGATTTATAAAGGAAAGTAATTTTATGACTTAAACAAATACATTTATTCATTAAAGCACACAAATTCGGGGATAGTTAACAATTAGTATAAAGGATTTTGTAAATGAAATCACAGTTAAAAGTATAGTCAAGCAATGGGTTACAAATGAAAACAAATATTTATAAAAAGGACATAAAATGCAGTAAAATCGGTTAACACCGCGGAATACATGTGTGACCAGCAAATTGTCTGAGTTTTAACCAATAAGTTTACAAATCAATATACGAAGTCTAATAGGAATGAAACAAATGGAGCCGTAACTTTTACGAGAAAAGTTTTTAGCACTAAATTAATCTACACAGTGAAATATCTGGCTATACTTGTGGCGTTGTTCTATCGTGAAAAAATAGAAAGGTGGATAGAGGTGCTAAGAAATTAGTTATAGGAAAGAGAAGTCAACATTGATCATACGCACGCACATACACACTGATGGGTGATTATTCCAACTATATAAAACAACCCTAGCAAATAGCGAGCATCACTTTACCAGTAACCTTGAGTCAGCTTGCTCTGTCGACGTTGGATCTCGCTGGCGACTGGACGATGTTGAAGGAGTGGAGCTGAAAGAGAATAAATTCTTCCGCCCGGGTATCTCACTACGATCTGTGAAGCAGTATCGACATTCAACTATAACAGCCCCATTGCCACGGCAGATAGCAGATGTCAGGTAAATGTTTCCAGTGTCGGCTAGAACATACACTCACAAACTCAAGCGCAAAACGCGGGTATTGAGCAAAAGTGTCCTCAAAATGGAATTGCGTAAACCACGAGCACATCGGTACGGCCAGTACGACGGTGGCTGTCTAATCTCAAGTCTCGACTGAACAAGAATATTAAACACAGCTGTTTCGCAGAGCGAACAACTGCTACTGAGTTCTAGTCCGGATCGACACGTGATATTTTCAGTCTGCGATCCGCTGCAGGTGGACACCTCAGAAAACTAAAGTCCCACAAACGCTCAGGACTCAGCCCAGAAGCTCGAATAAACTCTTCAGGTCCTATCTGAAAGAAGACGTCCGAACTAGCCGGACATTTACCTGTTTTATATATCGCAATAGCTCTTCTGAATACCTTACTTCAACATACCTTATCTTAAAATATGATTTTTGGAAATTTCTTTCACTGTTTTATTAACCCTGCAAACTTTCGTATTATGAAAGTGTAAATACGAAATCCACTACTGTGATCATCAGTCCTTAGGCTTACAAACAAATTAAACTAACATAAGGACAACACACACACATCCATGCCCGAGGACGATTTGCACCTCCGATGGGGAGAAAGCGCGCGCTCCATAGCAACGGACCTTAGAGCGTGCGGCCATTCCAACGGGGCCGAAGGTGTTTGAACACGATTTCACCCCCATTATCCAAAGTGATTCTGATTACAGCAATATATGGTTCATGGAAGACAGATTTCGAAGTTGGACAGTGTTTGATATCTTGGAGACCGCATTTTGGCCCCAAGGTACACAGAGCCATTAGCACGGGCCTCGACTGGACAGCATATTCTTCGCTTCTGATTACACGTCACTCCTTTTTGTGGGGCGATATTAAAGATAAGTGCGTACCATTGCTGAGCTAAGAACAGCCGTTCAGGAAGTCGTCGACAACCATTTGTGCCACATCTTCGCCACGGAAGGCAGGCATATCGAACATGTCATAACCTAAATACGCATATCTGTAGTGTTCTCATGTTGAATAAAATGTGTGCGTGTCATAGTTATTAATTTCGTTTCATATAGTACAAGAACTGTCCCCTGTACTGTGGAAAACCACCACGCTTCTATTGGGCTCAGTCTTACATGAAACCAACAGAAAAGTAAATAATTCTTACGATCATACACACACTGCGAAAATACATCAATCAAATCAATATGTAGGTTGCGTAGCATTCCCGTGACTGTGTGGAATGAGAAAATAGAAAAAAAAAGATGTCACAAAAAAGTAAATAAATAAATAAAAATTATTGTTTCTGCGTAAATACACAGATCAGACGGTTTACCTACTTTGGAGAATGCAAGGTATAATTTCCCTTGAGAAAAGTAATCCTTTTTGGAAGAGTCGTTCCGAAAGTAACGTCTCCTATTGTTATTCATGGAAACTGTAGGAGATACACAGGTCACAACATCACAACTAAATAGATCAATGTTTCAGTTTGTCACTTTTCCGCTGAGCCACCACCAATAGTTGTGCACTTTTCTCAACGGTGAACCAGAGCCTGCATGCCGCGCTTGTAAAAATCGTAGCAGCTGAGGCCATTCCATTGACTGCCTTCTGGATTCCGGCTCGTGATAACCCTCTGAAATTGACGATTATCTGAATAGTATCATCATATTGGACCAGCAGGTTCCGTAAGCATCCGCGGGGCCCATCTCGCGCAGAATTTGCCATTATCAGGATGTTCCAATAGTGTCTCCGAGATATTACGGCAGACATTTCCAGAGAATTTCTCTGGTCGTTATCCGCAGGGATAATGAGGACGCTCTCCATTGTGAGGGAAGACAGCTGTGCAGGACCGACCGGCTTTGGCTTGTCAGGCATACCCTTTCCACCGCTTCATTACATTACATTACATTAATACTTGTTCCAGGGATCATATATACGACATTTCGTAATGATGTGGAACGTGTAAGATTAGTAAATGTTGTCTATACATATCAATATTTGTTGTCTATACATGACAATCAACATTTTAAGGATCTTTTTTAATAATCTTTTTTTATTTTTTTATTTTAATTTCTTTTTAAATACTAGTTGGCTACCTGTCAGACTTTTGATGCGACTTGGTAAGTGACCGAAAACTTTAGTGGCAGCATAATTCACCCCTTTCTGTGCCAAAGTTAGATTTAACTTCGAATAGTGAATATCACCATTCTCATAGTCTTGTAGTTATGCACCCTGCTATTACTTTTGAATTGGGTTGGACTGTTAATAATAAATTTCATGAGTGAATATATATATTGTGAAACTACATTAAAGATCCCTAGATCCTTAACTGTCTGCGGTATGATCTTGGGTGGGCTCCAGCAATTATTCTGATTACACGCTTTTGTGTGATGAATACTTTTTTTACTTAATGTTGAATTGCCCCAGAACATGATCCCATATAAAAGCAGTGAATGAAAATAGGCATAGTAAGCTAATTTACTGAGATGTATATCACCCAATTTTCCAATGACCCTGATAGCATAAGTAGCTGAACTCAAACGTTTCAGCAGGTCTTCAATGTTTTTCTTCCAATTCAATCCCTCGTCAACGCATACTCCTAAAATTTTTGAATATTCTACCTTAGCTACAGATTTATGTTCAAAGTTTAAATTTATTAATGGTGTCACGCCATTTACTGTATTAAACTGTATATACTGGGTTTTATCAAAGTTTAATGAGAGTCCATTTGTAGAGAACTACTAATAATATTCTGAATGATAACATTTACAATTTCATCAGTTAATTCCTTTTTGTTCAAAAAATGTTCAAATGTTTGTTAAGCTTATGGGACTTAACTACGGGGTCATCAGTCCCTAAACTTACAAACTACTTATGAACTACTTACGAACTAGGACGGCACAAATATCCATGCCCGAGGGGGGATTCGAACCCCCGACCGTAGTGGCCGTGCTGACCGTGACTGGAGCGCCTCAGTCACCTCGGCCACCGCGGCCGGCTTCCTTTTTGTCAGGCGTGGTAGCTATACTTGTATAATCAGCAAAAAGAACTAGCTTAGCTTCTTCGTGAATGTAGAATGGCAAGTCATTAATATATATGCTCCAAGGCCGAACCTTGTGGGACCCCATTTTTGATAACTCCCCAGTTAGAGGAATTAATTGTTTCTTCTATATCATGTGAACTGTTTATTTCAACTTTCTGCACTCTACCAGTTAAGTGTCATTTAAACCATTTGTGCACTGTCCCAATCATACTACAATACTTAAGCTTATCTAGAAGAATCACATGATTTATACAATCAAAAGCACAGTAGTTTCTATAATATTTTATTGTTTCTGGATTTTAACTCTTTCTTGCGGGTAGATGTTGGTCCCTATTTCGGTTACAAGATATTTTTATTCCTTTAGTAAGCCATGATTTTTTGCATGGTTTCTTACAATTATATTTAACTAATTTCTTGGGGAAACAGTTTTCAAATACCCTTACAAAAGTACCATGAAATAAGTTATAAATTAACATAATGTTCCTTATAAACGTAATCCCAGTCTAATTGCTGTAGACTTTCTTTGAAATTTCTAGTTGTTAAGTCGCCTCTCATGGCTCACATTTATTCTATCTGAGCCGTGGTGCCGTGTGGAACCACTTGGCACTTGTTCATTCTGTTAAGATCGATTCCGGTCGTCTCTGCCATTGAGATCTTTGATGGTTCGAGGCTCTGCCCCGGCTGTACGGCGGCAGTGAGTCGGAGCTGGACCATGGTGCGTGAAGTCGGTGTCTGCAGGGCCTGCGGGGAAGGCGTCGTGTCACTTCCTGTTTGGAGACGTTTCGAGGCTAGCCGCTGCCATTAAGATCTTTGATAGTTCGAAGCTGCACGCAGCCTGGTTTGCCAGCACGTGGTAAGCCTGAACTTTCGTACCGTGTGGTGTCCTTTTATGATGGACTGGAACACCTCTAGGATCCTGGAAGCATGTGCTCCGACACACGACTCTGGAGTTAAGTAACTGTGCCTAGTGGATCAGTTACTGTGACCTGCATTTCTGTGTTCTTCTTTTTGTGGTGTCGCACAAGTCTAAAGTGCGCGCCACCTACTTTCGCCGCGCGCCGCCATGCACGCATGGCGCGGCATTCTTACGACGTCAGCCACGAGCGCCCTCTGCTACAACTCCGTTCGTGACCACCACTGGACTGCATAGTTCACTTGGGACTGAAATAGGAACCAGTTAACACTTGGGAATCAGATAGGCACCAGTTAAGATTTGGCTATCGGATAGGCACTAGGAATAGTCAGTAGGCAGGCCTCTATCTAAACTATGTATCAGCATTCTGCAGTCAAGATCTATGTAAAAGTTAAGTATTACCAAGACTCCACGAAATGTATATCTTGTTCTAATTTAGCCTAGTGTTCTAGTTTCTGCTGTCCCACTGGCTGGTCACCTCCGTACCTGCACAAGCGTGCATCCTTTATTCCTGTGTCGGTCTCTTTCTACTCGGCCACCGACACCAGGACCACCGGCGGAAACGAGACACAAAAGCGGCGACGAGGCTGGGACACAAAACTTTTGTTAATAGATATTCTGTCTTAGTAGTATCTTCCCGAAGTTCAGTATGCTGACTGTATGAAGTCTATATGTAACTGAAAACGAAGATTCAGTAATCTGCATTGTTACCATTTTTCTAAAGCTGTACACCATCGTCTGTTCAATGAGCCGGGTGTTTCTAAAAGACTACTGTGAAAGGTACCAGCATGTGAAGTTTACCTACTGTTGTTAGCTCACGGCCACTTGAAATCGGACAGTAGTAAGTTCATTTTCTAAGGCAGTTTATCTGGCCATATTTCTCTTTTTATCCATAATTTTGCTGTTAAACTACTTATGAACTACTTACGAACTAGGACGGCACAAATATCCATGCCCGAGTGGGGATTCGAATCCCCGACCATAGTGGCCGTGCAGACCGTGACTGGAGTGCCTTAGTCCCCTCGGCCACCGCGGCAGGCGGTTGTATACTTGTTGTGGCCTATTACGGCGAGAAACTGTGCCATTTGCTGGTATGTTTACACGATTTCATGGCAGCGTGCGTCCCATTTCTGTTTCTTGGGGCCGAAGCAGTGACGTGTACGTCGCCTGCGGTGTTGGCATCCCGTCATTCCACGCGGAAGTAGCCGAGCGGTCTGGAGCGCCACGTTACGGATCGCGCGGCCTGCCGCGTCTGGGGTTCGAATCCCCCCTCGGGAATGATATTGCATCTATGTTTTGTTCTAATTTTCTTGTATGCGCAGCGCCTAATCGGTCAGCATGGCCACTACCCCGAACCCAGACTTCATGGAAATTATTCAGTTAAAGACAGCACAAATCACGCAACTAGTCCAAGCTGTGTCCTAGTTGACGGCACAGGCAGCTCAACAACAGCCATCGCATCAGCCGCCCACACCTGCCGCCGCACCGCTTCCTACGTTTCGCCAGTACAATGAACCTGAGGAAGAATGGAGCAATTACTTGGCGCAATTTCAAGAACTTGTCGCGGCTCATCAACTTACAGCTCAGACAGTCAAGCACATCTTTTTATTTGTGGTGGGAACCGAGACCTTCGTATTACTGCAGAAACTTTTCCCCCATGCATCTCCTCATGATCTAGACTTTGATCAAGTGGTAGACGCACTGAATGCTCATTACGAGAGAAAAGTTCTCGTAGCCGCGGCGGGGTACCGATTTTCAGACTGAAAAAAGTCACCGGAACAAACGCATCAGGAATGGGTCACAGAGTTGAAGGTCATAACCCGAAAATGTAAATTTACTTGCTCTTGTGGACTTTCTTATAGTGGCGTGATGCCCAGAGACGCTGTAACGCAGAACATTCAGGACCCCAGGATTAGTGCAACAATTCTGAAACAGTCTGACCCCTCATTAGACAGTGTACTCCAGCTTATTGAAGCGCATGACACCTTTGACTTAGCAGATGTAGAAATGCAAAGCCACAGTGTTAACTCAGTGCGCATTCTCAGTCTAGCCCTAGTGATTCTTACAATTCTACCGGCTGTGCTGAACAGTGAACAGTAGCCAGTGTAAAAACGTGACACATAGGTTGCCCCGTCATGTTAGAAAAAGTAATGTGAATAACTGGCGCCAACGCTTTTTTCAGAAAAATATTTGTAAATCTTGCCCCCAGTGTGTATCTCGCCACAAACGTATGCAATTCCCTAGTCGCAACGCCATCTGTTATCAATGTGACCAATCAGGACCTGTAGGCCTACAGACAGTGTGTATGCAGAACAAAAATTCCAAGAACGGTGCCGTTAGAAACAGTGCTTTGCAGAAAGCAACAACAGTTCAAGCAGTAACCGTCATACACGCTGTGGACTTGGACAGTCATTTTCTTGATTCTCAAATGCAAGAAATTTCTTCTGCGCCTACTGCAAAACTATGTAGTAAGCCATGTTGTAAGCACCATCGAGCACGTCAAACTGTGCAACAGAAACGGGTTCGGGACAAACAACATGACTATGTTCAGTGGTGAATCTGGGGTAGCTTCACACACTTGCGTGGAAGCCGATCCGGCGGTATTGCCATCTAGGGACAGTGTTGGTAACATGCTGTGTGCCGATTCTACGCCTCTTCCATCTGTACGCAGCCCGCACATGCGCAAGTGCAACAAACAAACTGTAGCAGACGTTGCCCACATTCGCGCACCTGTCGTGCGCTACAAGCAAAAACTTTTTGTGACTCTTTCATTAGAAAATAAGACTGTGCAATTTCAGCTCTACACTGGTTCCGCTGTCACATTAATGAATAAAGACACGTATGAACTTCTGGGTTCGCCAAAATTGGCGCCGTCTCAACAAGTACTAACAACTTATACAGGTCAAAATATTCCTGTGCTAGGAACGTGTAGCCTACCTGACTCTTTTCAACCTCTTGTAGTTCTACAGGCCAAATCTACACAGAACATGTTTGGACTAGATGCATTCGATTTGTTTGGCTCATCAATTCAAAGAGATGTGCTTCAGATTTGGTCAGTAGTGCCTTAGAACAAAATCAATGCATTGTGTGAAAAATACAATGACTTGTTTTCGCCGGAACTAGGTTGTGCGAAAGACTTTGTGGCACATGTAACTTTAAAAGAATCTGCAATACCAAAATTTCGTAAAGCTAGGCCAGTGCCTATCGCCCTTCGTGATAAAGTTGGTGAAGAACTTAAACGTTGGGAGGATAGAGGGATGATTTCTCCTGTTTCTGCGAATCAGTAGGCCTCGCCTTTAGTGATTCTAATCAAGCCGACAGGAAAACTTCGTCTCTGTGCGGACTTTAAATTAACAGTGAACAGTCAAATAATAGTAGACATTTACCTCCTGCCCAGACCTGAGGCCAAATTAGAACAGTCTCGCTTCTTTTCCAAGATTGATTTAGCAGAGGCATACTTACAGATTCCGCTCGATGACGAGTCCAAAAAGTTTTTCGTCATTAATACTCACATGGGCTTTTTGCAATTTCAGCGCCTACCCTTTTGCAGTTCTTCCGCCCCCGCTATTTTTCAGCGTTTTTTTGGAACAGCTAACAGTTTCTGTACCGTGCTGCTCGAACTATTTAGATGATATTGAGGTCTCAGGGCGCAAACCTGGAGTGTCTTTTCAAAGTGTTGACTGCAGCAGGTCTACGATGTAATGAAGCAAAGTGTTCGTTTTTTTAGATTGAAATCTGGGCTATGTGATTAATGCCCAAGACATCCATCCCTTGCAGTCACATCATCGAGCAATCAAAGACTTGCCTCCTCCTAAGAATGAGCATGAGTTGCAAGCAGTAATGGGAGAGCTTAATTATTATTTCAGATTTATCCCGAATGCCTCTCAGATTGCAGCTCCACTGTATCGCTTACGTAGGAAGAATGTTCCTTTTGTATGGTCTAAAGACTGCCAGGTTGCCTTTGACAGATTAAAGTCTGCGCTACTCAGTGATGCATGTTTCATTCCCTTTGACCCACAGAAGCTTGTAATGCTAGCAGTGAATGCCTCTTCTTACGGTCTGGGCGCAGTATTGTCACTTCGTATTGGATCTCACGATCACTCTATTGCCTTTGCATCAAAACTCTTGACGCCAACGCAACAGAATTACAGTCAGATAGAAAAGGAGGCCTTATCAATCATTTACGGCGTCACAAAGTATCATCATCATCTCTAAGGTCGAAAATTCTATTTGTTCACAGATCGCAAGCCTCTCATGTCGTTGTTCTCACCCAAAAAGCCAATTCCGCCACGAACGGCACAAAAGCTTCAGGGGTGGTCCTTGATACTGTATAATTACCAGTATGAGATTCTGTACCGACCTACCACTAAACATGGCAACGCAGACACACTTTCCCGATTAGGGATGTGTCATTTGATTCTTCAGAAATGTCATAGACTCCAGAGATGCTTTTGCTGTCGCAGACTTCCCTTTGAACACTCGTTGGGTTACACAGGAAACAGCTGTGGATGCGGATCTAAGTGTGGTAGCACGTTTTGTTCGCTCTGGGTGGCCTTTCAGAGCCAAAGACATTGAGCGGCCTCTGGTTCGACATTATTTTGCACAACGTCATGCACTGTCTTTAAGTCTTGGTGTTCTGTTGTTACATACCGACAACGACCAAACGGGAGTGATTGTTCCTCGTTCCCTGCAACGAGGTCTTACTCCTCCTGCATCAAGGACATTAGGGTATTCTTAGGACAAAGCAACAAGCCAGACGTCATTGTACATGGATTGGTATGGACGTCCAGATAGAGAGCATGACGTCACAGTGTACGGTTCGTGAGGAGCATCAGGCAGCTCCTCCGAAAAGTTTCTCGGACTGGCCACGTCCCAAGGGACCATGGCAACGTTTACAAATTGACTTTGCCGGACCTTTCTGGAATACGAACTTTTTAATCTTTGTAGAAGCTTTCAGCAAGTTTCCTTTTGTGATTGCCATGAACTCAACGACGGCATCTAGCACAATCAGTGCCTGAACATCAGTGTTTTGCATCGAAGGTTTGCCTGAAACTATCTTCAGTGACAATGGACCTCAGTTTGAACCTCAGTTTGTTGTGTGAATGGCATTCAGCACGTCACCACCGCACCTTTTCACCCTCAGTCCAATGGTGAAGCAGAACGTTTCGTCTCACATGGAAAAGATGAAAGGTCAGCACTCCAGCAGCAAGCTCTTCCAGTTTTCCTGTGTACGTATCGGTGCATGTCACGTGACGGCCCGTCTCCCGCCGAGATGCTACACGGCCGCCGTCACCGTATTCTCCTTCACCTGCTGCAGCCTCCCACACATCTATGGTTACAAACCAAACCATAATAAAGCTTTCAGAAGTCCACTAGCAAACCCGTGTTTACTGGACGACACAAAGCTTTACGCCTTGCCTGGATCCTTGGACTGTTGACGACTGGAAACATGTTACCTGGTCTGATTGTCGGTCTCGTTTCCAACTATATCGAGCGGAGGGATATGTGCGGGAATTGAGTCCTTATGGATCCATGGGACCTGCATGTCAACAGGGGACTGTTTCAGAAGAGGCATACAATTCTTTAACCTGGTTTCTAAAAATTAATTATTTGGGGGGGGGGAGACGAGTCTTATGCCTCCCATCCCCATTATATACGCCTCTAAATCCGCACAAGTTATTAATGATTACAATCGAAGAAAGGAATCATGTGACGAAAAATTAGAGCGAATGAAAAACTCAATACTGTTATGAAACATACGTAACAAGGTATTAGAACTTGAACAAATCAGTTTAATTAATAAAAACAGCAATCACAGTCATTTTCATTTAGAAATAAAAATAATGAGATACAACGGGGTTCGGACCCATAACTTCAGTATGGGAAGCTAAGACCTTACCACTCCGCTACGCAGCCATATTGTTATTTAGTGCCGGCCGCGGTGGCCGAGGGGACTAAGGCACTTCAGTCATGGTCTGCACGGCCACTACGGTCGGGGATTCGAATCCCCCCTCGGGCATGGATATTTGTGCCGTCCTTAGCCTTAGTTAGTTCATAAGTAGTTTGTAAGTTTAGGGACTAATTACCCCGTAGTTAAGTCCCATAACCTCTACAAACATTTGAACATTTTGTTATTTAGTACTAGGCGTGTTTTTTTTTTAAGTAAGTACCGTTTTGAAATTTTAAAAAAAGGACATGCTAAGATATCTCAATAATTATGTTTTTACATGAAAGCCTGTAGCTTAATCTACTTTTCTACATAATTTCCGGCAATATTGAGGCACTTGTTATAACATTGTACCAGTTTTTAAATACCCTCATCATAGGAGTCAGCCGCCTGACTTGTTAACCAGTGCATCACAACTGATTAGACTTCGTCATCGTCTTACTCGGTCACAATGCCATACAGAACACTACAAGAAACATGAGGGAAGTCATCCCGCTAGGAGGAAATCGTAAAGCGTCTTTTTTCTCTCACCTTATTGTCCACTTCCTGCACCAAACTTTCATTAACGATCGAAGGACGCCCACTCCGTTGTTCGTCTGGCAAATTTGTACGGCCATCTTTAATGCTCTCACCCACTTTCTTACCATTCCACCATTCACAGTTTTCTCCGTTAACTCCACAGATCGCACGATGAATATCGACCGCTTTTAGGCCTTTAACACTAAGGAATCTTATAACAGCCCGTACTTCACAGTCGGCGCGGCTCACGATTATTGAAGGCATCTTAAAAACTCAGTATACAACGTAAACAAGAAAGAAACAGTAATGGCGTCAGTGCGTAGACAACAGATATAGATACCCAGTGCGCATAAAATTATTGAGGTATCTTAGCACGTCTTTTTCTTTAAATTTCAAAACGGTACTTAATTAAGAAACACGTCTCGTATTAAGACACATTACACCAGTAACAGCCCTGAACTGAAGCATTCAGAGAGCTCGTTTTCATGTAAATCATAAAATGTTTAAATGTAAATGTTTGTATAGTTTATGGGACTTAACTACGGGGTCATCAGTCCCTAAACTTACAAACCACTTATGAACTACTTACGAAGTAGGACGGCACAAATATCCATGCCCGAGGGGGGATTCGAACCCCCGACCATAGTGGCCGTGCAGACCTTGACTGGAGCGCCTCAGTCCCCTCGGCCTCCGCGGCCGGCTGAAAAGCGTATAAAGCTTCATTAAATACAAGCGATCTGTGATATAATACTTGTATATATGACATTAAATCACAGCTTATACGAAAGTATTTAGTGACGAGTGCCTAGAGTCATTCAAGAGTACGCATTTCGTTAATACTCTTGACCATATCTTGCTTTTTGCATGGTTATCATTAAGCGACGAAATGCGGAATAAAAAGGGCAGACCTATGAATCGGCAACGAAACAAATCAAGAAAGAGAACCTGACAAGCAAATGTAATTGAATTGACCAGTTGTAGAAGACTGGCAACGGTAAACGCTTTGGGCGTGATATTGAGCACACTGATTGGAGAAAAGCAGCTCCAGCTCGTGAATTGTCGACTAGCAAGTAATTTTAGTCGGACTATAGTTGCATGCAGTAATACCATATGTTTCATTATAACCTTGGATATAGCGAAGATCAATATTCATCGATGTTCAATAAACATCTATTTTCTTTTTTACACCGATATTCCGTTTTCTAAAACATCGATGGTTTGAAAACAACTTCGGATATATACACTCCTGGAAAATGAAAAAAGAACACCATGAATTCGTCGATCCAGCAGAGGAAAATTTTACTGACAGATACTTCAGGATGAATATAACACAGAGCTATATGCTCGCGATTAGAGCCACCAAAGCGTGAAGAATGTCGACACTAGTATGGCGTATATCTTCCTTTTTCAGTAATACAAGCTGTTATTCTCCCATGGAGTCAAACGTAGAGTTGCCGAATGTAGTCTTGCGGAATGTCAGCCATGCATTTTCAACCTGGTGCCTCAGCTGGGCCAAATTTCGTGCCGCTCATGCAGACCACGCAGATTGACGTTTCATCCGGTCCCAAACATGTTCATTGGGGGACAGATCTGGGGATGACGATGGACAGAGTAGTAGACATACACCTAATACAGCACGTTGGTTTGTACGGGATACATGTGGACGTGCATTGTCCTGTTTGAAAAGCGTATCGCCTTGTTGGTGCATGAACGTGGTAAGACGGGCTGAATGATGGTTTCATTGTACCGTGCACTGTTCACTTTTCCTCTGCCAGTGTAGGATATGGCTCCACACACCATGACACCAGGTGTCAGCCCGTTTGTCTCTGGCCCGTACATCCCAATTTTTTGCGTTCCACTGCACAACAGCACACACGCGGACGACCATTGGCACCGGGGCAGATGCGACTCTCATAACAGAAGAGGACACTTGTCCATTCGTCCCTTCATAAGCGTCTACCGTGACACCACTGGAGGCAGGCTGAACGATGTTGGGGCGTCAGTGGAGGACACCCTAACGGCGTGTTCGTGCAGCATGGTGTTCGGAGCCATATCTTACACTGGCCGTTCTCCGCTAGTGATCGTCTAGAGCACGGTACATTGAAACCATCATTCAACCTGCCCAGCTATTATTCATGCACCAACTAGGCAATATACGTTTCAACAGGACAATGCTCTTCAAGCTGCACAACAACCCTGGCCAACATGATCTCCAGATCAGTCCCCCGTTGGGGATGTATGTGACCGCATGTTAGGCGGTATGCGTGATCGGCACTAAATGTGATCCACCTGAGGCACCATTGGAAATTGCGTGGCAGGCCATTCCATAAGACCCTATTCGTCAGCCTCATGATCGTCTTCATGCAAGAATTACAGCTTGCATTGCTGCAAAAGGAGGGTATACGCGGTACTAACGTCGATATTGTGCGCGCTCTGGTGACTGTACTCACGTGTGTATGGCTCTGCCTGGGTGATCGCGTGTTGAATACATCCTCAAGAATGAGTCAATAACATTTCCCTCTGCTACATCGACGAATTCATGTTCTTTTTTTCATTTTCGTAAGTATATATATATCTTATATCAGGTGATAAAAAAGTCAGTATAAATTAAACTTAATCAATCACGGAATAATGTAGATAAAGAGAATTAAAAATTGACACATGTTTGGATTGACATGGGGTTTTATTAGAACCAAAAAACAAAAGTTCAAAAAATGGCCGACAGATGCCGCTTCATCTGATGAGAAAAGCAATAATTAGCATAACAAATTAAAACAAAGCGAAGATGGTGTTTTTACAGGAAATACTCAATATGTTCACCATCATTCCTCATACAATAGCTGTAGTCGAGGAATAATGTTGTAAACAGCACTGTAAAGCATGTCCGGAGTTATGGTGAGTCATTGGCGTTGGATGTCTTTCAGCATCCCTAGAGATGTTGGTCGATACACTTGCGACTTCAGGTAACCCCCAAGGCAATAATCGCACGGACCTGGGAGCATGACGAAAGTGGCGGCTGAGAACGGGATCATCACCAAACGACGCGGGCAACAGATCTTTCGCGCATTTTTTGTTTTTGTTTTAATAAAACCCCATGTCATTCCAAGCATGTCAATTTTTACCTCTCTATCTACATTATTCCGTGATTTATTAAGTTTTCAAATTTATGACTTTTTGATCACCCTTTTTTTTCATTTTTCAAGTAGGGGGTAAAATTTTACTCATGGCGGCGGTGGCGTCGTGTACTGAAATTGGCAGCGACCGCAAAATGATAATCTTTGCTACTCGTGGTTTACATTTCGATATTTATCGAACATCGATATTTTTAATGATAATATCGATAACATCTATTCTTTTCTAACATCGATCATCCCTACTTGTATAGTAAAATGTACTGTTAGGTTAATTTTAACTTAAACCCTACGTATCCTTTAACCAACTGTTTACCATTATGTTTACCATTATGTTTACCATTAATGTTTTCTCCGTAAACTGCACAGATCGCACGATGAATATCGATCGCTTTTAGGCCTTTAGAACTAAGGAATCTTATAAGAGCCCGTACTTCACAGTCGGCGGGGCTCACGATTATTGAAGGCATCTTAAAAACTCAGTATACAACGTAAACAAGAAAGAAACAGTAATGGCGTCAGTGCGTAGACAACAGATATAGATACCCAGTGCGCATAAAATTATTGAGGTATCTTAGCACGTCTTTTTCTTTAAATTTCAAAACGGTACTTAATTAAGAAACACGTCTCGTATTAAGACACATTACATACCAGTAACAGCCCTGAACTGAAGCATTCAGAGAGCTCGATTTCATGTAAATCATAAAATGTTTAAATTTAAATGTTTGTATAGTTTATGGGACTTAACTACGGGGTCATCAGTCCCTAAACTTACAAACTACTTATCAAGTGCCTTATACTAAGGACGTCACAAATATCCATGCCCGAGGGGGGATTCGAACCCCCGACCATAGTGGCCGTGCAGACCGTAACTGGAGCGCCTCAGTCCCCTCGGCCTCCGCGGCCGGCTGTAAAGCGTATAAAGCTTAATTAAATACAAGCGATCTGTGATAAAATACTTGTATATATGACATTAAATCACAGCTTATACGAAAGTATTTAGTGACGAGTGCCTAGAGTCATTCAAGAGTACGCATTTCGTTAATACTCTTGACCATATCTTGCTTTTTGCATGGTTATCATGAAGCGACGAAATGCGGAATAAAAAGGGCAGACCTATGAATCGGCAACGAAACAAATCAAGAAAGAGAACCTGACAAGCAAATGTAATTGAATTGACCAGTTGTAGAAGACTGGCAACGGTAAACGCTGTGGGCGTGATGTTGAGCGCACTAATTGAAGGAAAGCAGCTCCAGCTCGTGAACTGTCGACTAGCAAGTAATTTTAGTCGGACTATAGTTGCATGCAGTAATACCATATGTTTCATTATAACCTTGGATATAGCGAAGATCAATATTCATCGATGTTCAATAAACATCTATTGAGTAAACATCTATTTTCTTTTTTACACCGATATTCCGTTTTCTAAAACATCGATGGTTTGAAAACAACTTCGGATATATACACTCCTGGAAAATGAAAAAAGAACACCATGAATTCGTCGATCCAGCAGAGGAAAATTTTACTGACAGATACTTCAGGATGAATATAACACAGAGCTATATGCTCGCGATTAGAGCCACCAAAGCGTGAAGAATGTCGACACTAGTATGGCGTATATCTTCCTTTTTCAGTTATACAAGCTGTTATTCTCCCATGGAGACAAACGTAGAGTTGCCGAATGTAGTCTTGCGGAATGTCAGCAACCTGGTGCCTCAGCTGGGCCAAATTTCGTTCCGCTCATGCAGACCACGCAGATTGACGTTTCATCCGGTCCCAAACATGTTCATTGGGGGACAGATCTGGGGATGATGATGGACAGAGTAGTAGAAATACACCTAAAACAGCACGTTGGTTTGTACGGGATACATGTGGACGTGCATTGTCCTGTTTGAAAAGCATATCGCCTTGTTGGTGCATGAACGGTGGCAAGACGGGCTGAATGATGGTTTCATTGTACCGTGCACTGTTCACTTTTCCTCTGCCAGTGTAGGATATGGCTCCACACACCATGACACCAGGTGTCAGCCCGTTTGCCTCTGGCACATACATTCCAAATTTTTGCGATCCACTGCACAACAGCACACACGCGGACGACCACTGGCACCGGGGCAGATGCGACTCTCATAACAGAAGAGGACACGTGTCCATTCGTCCCTTCATAAGCGTCTACCGTGACACCACTGGAGGCGGGCTGAACGATGTTGGAGCGTCAGTGTAGGACACCCTAACGGCATGCATGTTCGTGTATTATGGTATTCGGAGCCATATCTTACACTAGCCGTTCTCCTCTAGTGATCGTCTAGGGCACGGTACATTGAAACCATCATTCAATCCGCCCAGCTATTACTCGTCCACCAACTAGGCAATATACGTTTCAACAGGACAATGCTCTTCAAGCTGCACAACAACCCTGGCCAACATGATCTCCAGATCAGTCCCCCGTTGGGGATGTATGTGACCGTATGTTGGGCGGTATGCGTCATCGGCACTAAATGAGATCCACCTGAGGCAGCATTGGAAATTGCGTGGCACCATTCCATAAGACCATATTCGGCAGCCTTATGATCGTCTTCATGCAAGAATTACAGCTTGCATTGCTGCAAAATGAGGGTATACACGGTACTAGCGTCGATATTGCGCGCGCTCTGCTGACTGCACTCAAGTGCGTATGGCTCTGTCTGTGTGGTCGTATGTTGTATACATCCTATACCATGTCAATAAAATTTCCCTCTGCTGCATCGAGGAATTTATGTTCTTTTTCATTTTCCGTAAGTATATATCTACATACCAGGTGATAAAAAAGTCAGTATAAATTAGAAAACCTAATAAATCACGGGCCGGCCGCGGTGGCCGACGGGACTGAGGCGCTCCAGTCACGATTTGCACGGCCACTACGGTCGGGGGTTCGAATCTACCCTCGGGCATGGATATTTGCGCCGTCCTTAGGATTAGCTAGTTCATAAGTAGTTTGTAAGTTTAGGTACTAATGATCCCGTAGTTAAGTCCCATAAGCTATACAAACATTTGAATTTGAAAATCATGGAATAATGTAGATAGAGGTAAAAATTGACACACGTTTGGAATGACATGGGGTTTTATTAGAAAAAAAAAAAAAATGAAAAAAGTTCAAAACATGTCCAACAGATGGCGCTTCATCTGATCAGAAAACCAATAATTAGCATAACAAATTAAGAGAAAGCAAAGATGGTGTTTTTACAGGAAATGCTCAATATGTTCACCATCATTCCTCAACAATAGTTGTAGTCGAGCAATAATATTGTGAACAGCACTGTAAAGCATGTCCGGAGTTATGGTGAGCCATTGGCGTCGGATACACTTGCGATACAGGTAACCCCAAAGCCAATAATCGCACGAACTGAGGTCTGGGGACCTGGGAGGCCAAGCATGACGAAAGTGGCGGCTGAGCAAACGATGCGCGCAAGAGATCTTTCACGCGTGTTTATATATATATATATATATATACCCCATGTCATTCCAAGCATGTCAATTTTACCTCTCTATACTATTACGTGATTTATTAAGTTTTCAAATTTATACTGACCTATGGATCACCCGGTATATATATATACATATATACTGTATTGCGCTGTATTTCTTTCTTCAAGTAGAGGGTAAAATTTTTTCATGGCAGCGGTGGCGTGGTGTACTGAAATTGGCAGCGACCGCAAAATGATAATCTTTGCTACTCGTGAGAATATTTCGCGAGCAAAGTAAGTACACTACGACGACGTCGTAAGGAAAATTTGTCCCTCGAAATTATATCAGATTACTGAAATTTCATACGGCTGTTTAATCCGGACACAAATCGTTGTTTACACGTCCTTTAAAGTGACAGTGACATCAGTGATACTGTTTGTGGCACTGCCAGTCTAGTAGTGTATGTCAGTTACCTGCCGAGGTGCTAAACGAGATCACAGGTAAGGCTGGCAGCGCACCACATTTCGCATAGCCAATGACGTGCTGTTTTGCTGTGACCAATCACAGGCGAGGAAAGATTGAATGAGTTTATAGCACCGGAATTAAAGCGACTGTCTGGCCTGTTGTCTTTGCCAGTGTGTTATAATTTCGCGACGTCACAGCAGACTAATAGATTAAATGGATGGAGTGAAGTGAAGTAAATAATAAATTTTTGTTTTGTTACTATTTACTGTACAACCTCACTCACTTGCGTTCACCAATCCACCTTTAAATTGAAGAAACTAATCGTTTGAAGCATCGATCATTTGCTTTTTATTTTTTATTTTTATTTATTTATTTTATTATTATTATTATTATTAAGATCGTGTCATTATCTCTTACGATACAAACTGATACATTTACGTTCCCGCATCAACCTACCGAGATCCATGTTTTAATTAAAAAACACTAATCATTTGAAACATTGACCGTTTGTGGTGGATATTATAGTGTGGTGTAAATTTAATACGTCATAGCATTTTTCGTTTGAACACGGCTGTCTCACCTGATGCACATGAAATGTTCAAATGTTTGTTTAGTCTATGGGACTTAACTACAGGGTCATCAGTCCCTAAACTTACAAACTACTTATGAACTACTTACGAACTAGGACGACACAAATATCCATGCCCGAGGGGGGATTCGAACCCCCCCCCCCCCTCGACGCACATGAACTCACTGACTGGCGCAGCTTCTTTCCAGAATGTCACATGACCGCTTTCAACTATGCAGCGACAAGTCACATAAGGACAGGCACTAAGAGAATCGCTACCGGTGGTTTGAACTTGTACCTTTAGTACGATTGTTTATTTTTGCAAATAAACCATCAATGTTTACATTTCGATATTTATCGTGCATCGATATTTTAATGATACTATCGAAAACATCTATTCTTTTCTCATATCGATCATCCCCACTTGTATGATATAAAGTGCAGTGTTAACTTAGATCCGTTTTAACTTAAACCCTACCTATCCTTTAACCAACTGTTTACCATTACCAGTCTACATAACAAAATCAGCGTAGCAATACGGTGAACATTTATTCTCACATCTGTATATTTATATTTGTTGAATAAAATGTACGGCTTTACATGCATCATGATCGTTTTCGTATTATTAATCAACAATAATTTACACAAACGCCTGCGAGCCAAGTTACATTCAGTTGCCTTTTCAGAATCAGTCACCTTCCTGGAAGACGGCAAGCGCTTTGAGCTGTAAAGTTTTGAAATGATATTCATTGGTTTGAGACATATTTCAAATTGTAATTTCCAGAATTCATATCTTTCTCTTATCTAAATTCATTCGGTCATTCCGTCTGATGGTGAACGTTGCACATAATACTATGGAATATAAAATAACTCGGAAAAGCCTACTTGGTCGATGAATTTGTGAGTAGTGGTAATCAAAATATCGTATTAACGTAGTCTGTAAATAAAATTGTTCATTGGTGTCGTTATTTCTTTTATTTTATGGTCTTCTCCATCGCTACCACAGAATTTGAAATAGGTCCCCAATTTTTATTTGTTGAGTTTGAATAGTTATGGCGAGACAACGAGGGAGGAAGAGATGGACAAATAGGAGGGAAAAGAGGGAAAAAGAAAGGAAGGGGGAGACTGACAAAGGGGGACAGAGAGGAGGAGGGGAAGGAGGTAGACTGGGACGAGGTGGTGTGCGAGGTAGTTGGACAAAAAGTAGGAAACGATTGCTTTTCCTCATACGTCGCATACTCGTAATATCTATTGCTATTTATGTTTACTCAGAAACAGAACGAACAAAAATTTCACAATTAATGATATTATGAGAAGGCAACTGGAAGATATTGATGTATTTCTTCGGTCACACTGTGTTCGCAAGTATTCTTTTCTTTACCTTCTTATTCACATTATTTGAGACTGACCCAAGGCGGACCGTGGTCCCGTTTGACCAGTAGTTGTTAAAGTGTCGATTTTTTCTCTTATTTTGCGGCTCAGGTTTTTACTGATTTCAAGACGTTCATAGCCGGCCGCGTTGGCCGAGGGGACTAAGGCGCTCCAGTCACGGTCTGCATGGCCACTACGGTCGGTGGTTCGAATCCCCCCTTGGGCTTGGATATTTGTGCCGTCCTTAGTGTTAGCTAGTTCATAAGTAGTTTGTAAGTTTAGGGACTGATAACCCCGTAGCTATACAAACAAGATGATCATACTGAAGACACGTGGAGAAACCAAGGTGTATTATGACGATTTTCTGAAGAACATGATGAACAATTTTATAAATATGTTCCACTCGTTTTGTCTCAAATAGCAATTCATATAGAGCAGCGATGAGCAATTAGCTGGCATTAATACTAATGAAGTGTGTGCCAGAGATTAAAAAACAATGTACGCCTGAGAAAGGTTTTTTATTATGAGAGAAAAAATACAAGTAGAGTATTTAAACGATTTGTGAAACTATATACACAATTGATCAGTGTTCAGTCATAGGAGCTGTAATAACTGTAGTGAATGGAAACATAAGAAAGAAACTTGCTAAGGATGAGACTACACATTGTCAGATTTTTTTAACGTTAAGTAAAAAAATGTGGCATTCGATAGAGTATCAATGATTCTTAATTTTTATTGGTTGGTTGGGACAGGGGGACCAAGCTGCTAAGATCATCAATCCTCACTGCGAAGGGCAAGAAATTATAGGAAAGGAGGGGTCCACGTTCTCTCGAAAGCAGCGTGAGCGGTTATTTCTATTGCAAAATATCCACAACCAGTTGCACCATTGAAATATGTCTACGTCGCCCATTAAAAGCACCTTCATAATACTTGTTGGCGATAATACTCCTTATGAATATTCATACGGTTACGGTTCATGTTTTTTTTTTTTTTTTTTTTTTTTTTTTTGCATGTCGATAGTTTTGCATCTTCCTTTAAATGTACCAATTCATTCAGCCACTGTAATGTTTGTTCGGTAAAATCTAGAATCTGTTGCACCGTAGAAAATTTTATTGACAGTTTTTGGAATACCTGGTGACCCTCTAAACAAGTCATCGTCAATTATTGAAAATGCGGAATGTTGTGAAATGGAAATTTTATAATCATGCTAATTCTAGTTATTTTATATTCCATAGTACTATGTGCAACATTCGCTAGCAAAAGGAATAACCGAATGAATGTAGATAATACAAATAAGATGTAAATTTTGCAAATCACTATTCTAAATCTGGTCTCAAGACAGGGAACATCATTTCAAACTTTAAAGGAAGGAGACAGATTCTCAACAGACAACCGTATGGTAATGTCATTGTAGCTGCCCGATGTCTGTGTGTTGCCGCAAAGGAACCATTTAAACATACACGTCCTTAAAATGCGATTTCCAGAGATGTTGTTACTTTCGTATGGCATTATTACCACAGCACCGGAACAATACAAAGCACAGAATTTGGCCGGCCGCGGTGGCCGAGGAGATTGAGGCGCTCCAGTCACGGTCTGCACGGCCACTACGGTCGGGGGTTCGAATCCCCCCTCGGGCATGGATATTTGTGCTGTCTTTAGTATAAGGTAGTTGATAAGTAGTTTGTAAGTTTAGGGACTGATGGCCCCGTAGTTAAGTCCCATAAGCTTAACAAACATTTGAACACAGAATTTGTAGAACTTCGAAGTAAACTTATTATGTCAAATGTTCAATTGTTTGTTAAGCTTATGGGACTGGACTGCTGGGTCCTCAGTCCCTAAATTTACAAACTACTTATAAACTAACTTATACTAAGGACAGGGAGGGGATTCGAACCCCCGACGGGGAACGTCCTCGCGCATCGGAGCATAGCGCCTCAATGCGCTCGGCTGTTATGACAATTAGTCTTTAATGCGCGATAAGAAAGGCAACACCAGAGTTATGAAAACATCTACTTATTTTTTCCACTCTTAAAGGCTACAGACACACATGAATTTTGTTTTCCGCGCAATTATAGCAATACACGTTTCGATTTTTAACAATTTCGTATATCAGCCAACCGGTTACGTAATTTTTAGGTTCTTGACCTACGTTTAGTTGCCACTAAGGACAACCTAATCAGAAGTATAACATAGTTACCTAAAAATAACAATAAAATAAATAAGGAAAAAAGGTTTACACAGGCGAAACAGTAAAATCATCAGTAATTTTGGAATAGAATATTGTTAAAAAATTGTCTAACGTTTGACAAATGTAGACTATTGATTATGTCCGTAATTATGTAACATTACGAGTTAGTACTGCCCAAGTGACTAGTGTCCGGCGTTGCCACGCCCTAGTGCACTTTTACGTGGCTACGTGTCTAGTGCCTCTTAGGCAGCTCCTTCATGCCCTTCACAGCATAATGGTGTAATTTGTATTTTGATTTCATGGCCAGAATGCTTATTTTCATTGTAATCGACGTGAGCAGTCTTGCTCGTAATATTTTGACGTCATGTGTTTCACGTAAGTACTGGTGATTTTACTGTTTCGCCTGTGTAAAACTTTTTTCCTTGTATAAGATATTTATTTTGTTATTATCATTTTAGGTAACTATTTTATTCTTCTGATGTATAAGATATTCCTTGTATAAGATATTTATTTTGTTATTATCACTTTAGGTAACTATTTTATTCTTCTGATGTTGTCCTTAGTGGCAACGAAACCTAGATCAAGATCCTAAAAATTACGCGACCGGTTGGCTGATATACAAAATTGTTAAAAAAAAAAAAAAAAAAAAAAAAAAAAAAAAAAAAAAAAAAAAACTGGATTACGGTTGCTGTTGATCAGCCATGTTAAAATTGGATCTTTCGAAAATATAAGTTTCATGTTTCATTGCCCTCCTTGCACAATAAGTATTAAAAAGAGGTACTTCAGTTTTAGTTTTCACGTGTGAATATAAGCATGATTAACTTACTGCTACAAGGGTGTTCAGATATGTGCTTCCGATACAGCCACAACCAAACAGATCCTAAGTTCATGCTGGGAGATCTACATTAGTCATAAGGTTTAAGAAATATGCAATTCTCACTGAAAATATAAAACCAATTAAAATTGTTTTAACTATTGATGGTCTTTCCCATTTCGTCACTGAACGAAAACTAGCTGCCCATTACTTCTACATATATGTAAGTTTCTGGCATCGTTTTCGCATGTATCCTACGCGAGGTATACTTGTTGGCAGAATAATTGCCGCAGCTGTCATCTTGAAATGCAGTTTTTCTAAAGTTACCCAACATATTTTTCTGGAGATACTCGTCCCCTTTTCAACAAAAGCTCCCCTAGCATTTCCGTTTACTTCTGAATGGCCTATATCGACCTGCTACGAGCCCTGAAACACTTCTTGGAATTTGTTCACCTCTCTTGTCATACCTACCTGTTAATAACTTCAGCTTTTTTATACCGGAAAAACGATGTGGCCTTCCAGTCGTTGCAGCATGAGATCACCGCGCTATTACATACACGCGATGCGGCGGCTGACTTCTCTACAGCTTAACGAGATTCAGGTGCCGCAGTTGGACTCTGACGTAGTGCTTGTTACGTGCTTGTTACGTCCAAAGAGCCATATCTTTCCGCCTGTCGAAACTAAAACGTGCGGGGACGACAGTCGTTGCAAGTTCGTATTCTCCATCTGACACCAACACTAAACATATTCTGTCATATTTTAGATAAGCCTCACGGCATTTGTTTACTGATCTTTTCACACGTCTTAAGGTTCTTCCGGCGGAACACAATATGATTTTCTAGCAAAGATGTTTTTGCAATCTTTTTTGTAAACAACTCTGACCGAAGGCGTTACCGACCGACTGACATGTACTCCTCTGACGAAATGGGCCAACGAATGCCGATGTGGAGTAGTGGGTCCACAACAGCGCTCTTACTACTTTTGAAAATATCAGCTGTCAGCAGACGTCTGATAGTGCAACTTTTTTTTTTTTATAATTCTTTATTATGGCTTTTGGTGACAGTGACCATACAGCCAGCGGTTATTACATTGACAACATTACAATAGAATTGAGATTCTTACAATGTACAGCACAATATTAATAAGTATGTTACATCATATAGCCTTAGAATAAAATTAGAAAAATTACAAGTAAAGACATTAAACAATACATATTTAACAGTATGACAGATATTTGTAATACAATAAAAGTGCAGAAAGCATAGGACCAAATGAGAGGTGCAAAGACAAATAAAAGTCAAAATATAATATAAAATCACTTATGCAGTTTCCCGCTGTGCATGTTCGAGGTAAACACACTAGCTCTAAAATTAGAGCTGTATGCCAGTGACTTTGAGGTAGTCCTTCAGTAAAGTGTACTTAAGCTTGTCGAATCCATGAAGGAGGACAGTGACACTTGTGGGGAGGGGGTAACCCCTCGCGACCAGCGTTCGGTAGAATACACTTTGTGCGGCCGTGTACTTGGTGCATGCCAGTATGATGTGGTTGAGATCCGCCACTGCCGTTACATCTTTGTCGCAATGCCGAGAAGCGATGATTTTCAAACGGTGTAGGTGGGCAGGGTAACATCCATGCCCCAGTCTCATCCGTATGATAGACGTTGCATGACGTCTACTAAGCGTCATCGATGAAAACCACGGTCGTGAGGAGACATTTGGTTGTATAGCTGCCAGGTGTCCTCCCTTAAACACATGAGAGAGGTGCCATTCGTGGTTCCAAGTGCGATAGGCAGCTTTCCGAATCGTCGTTCGTAAGTCTGTATATGGAATCGGCGTGGGGCGTTGTTGTCCTTCCGTAATACTTCTCTTGGCAAGGCGGTCTACTGTTTCGTTATGGGGTATACCTCGATGTCCTTTAATCCAAAGTAAGTGGATGTCTATGCCCACTGTCTGTGCATTTGTTATGGCCTCCAAGACGTCCAATATATATCTATTCGTTCGTTTGTCAAACGTCGGATGTTGTAATTTTTTCAGCACGCTTTGAGAGTCCGTGAGGATCAATATAGAGTTAAATGTTCGTGCGCCGTAATAAATGGCCTCCCTGATGGCTAGTAACTCTGCCGTGTAAATAGATGACCCAGGCGGAAGCGCAAACATTTGGTAGGTGCCGTTAGAGGGGCAAAAGAAGGCGTATCCCACCCCTGCTTCAGTTTTAGAGCCGTCAGTATAGATGTGAGCATGCCGTGGCCAGTTGCGGAGAAGAAACTGTTCCACGTCGAGAGTGATGTTGGTCCCCGTTGTGTAGTCTGATGGCAAATGTGTCACCGGGACTGGGTTGAAAAACAGATGATAAGAATAACGGAAACAATGAAGTTTGGTGTCCTGTATGATGAGTGGGAAGAGATGTCTCCATTTCTCGTAGCTGCGAACCAGTAAAGGAACTCGGGTCATGCCTCTTCTGTGATGCATTTCTGTTATGTTCCAAAATTGGTGTACCGTTTTGAGAGAGGCACTATCACATATTGACGCTCGGCTGAGGAGGAAAATATCGGACAGCATCTGTCGACGTATAGTTAACGGCATTTCAGACGCTTCCACGAGCAAGGCGTTGGTGGGTGTTGACTTCATAGCTCCGAGAACAAGACGAAGCATTCTGTACTGCAGGACATCAAGTTTGCGCAGGGTCGATTGCGCTGCAGTAGCGTAGACGATACTGCCATAATCCAAAACGGAGCGGATCAAGACCTTATAAAGAGTAAGGAGTACCGTCGGATCGGCTCCCCACCAAACTCTGGCAAGCATACGCAGGATATTTGCAGTAGTGTCCACTTTGTCCAAGAGATATTCAACATGGCGCGTCCACGTCAGTTTGCTGTCGAAGTGAACACCAAGGAACTTAGCATATGACCGAACAGGCAGTTTGTATGGACCGAGCTGAAGGTCTGGAGAGAAATAATTCTGTCGTTTCCTCGTGAATATCACCACAGTAGATTTTTCAGGCGACAGCGTGAGTCCGTGTTCTAACTACCATTCAGCCAGTTTTTCACATGCAGTAGTAAGCCATATGTTAGTCACCCAAAAGCACGACGAGTGGGCGTATATACAAACGTCGTCCGCGTACTGTAGAACTTTGACAGTAGGATGAAAGATAGAGTCTAAGTCGGCAACATACAAGGCGTATAGCAAGGGGCTTAATATCGCACCTTGCGGGAGGCCACGGGAAACGATTCGTGGGCCATGTAACACATTGTCCTGGTCACGGATATAAACAGTGCGGCAACAAAGTAATCTGTATATAATTCTTAACACCTTTAGCGGGAGATGCAAAAGTTGTAATTTATTTATAAGTTTATGTATCAAAACATTGTCATAAGCCCTCGAAAAATCAAGAAAAAGAGCCGTCAAATACCCATTTGTCAGGAACGTTTTTTCGATGTCCATAGCAAGAGATGTTATATTATCGTAAGTGCTCTTCCCCTTGCGAAAACCGTATTGTGTCCGTGGGAACAGATCGTGATGCTCTAACCACCATTCTAACCGGACCTTGAGGAGACGTTCAAAGGTCTTGCACACACATGACGACAATGCAATGGGGCGATACGACGTTGCCTGACCAGGGTCTTTTCCAGGTTTCAATATAGGAACCAATACCTGAGTGGTCCAGTCGGTTGGAACAGACCCCTCTCTCAAGATGTCATTAAAGATATTCAAAAGAATAAATTTTGCATCGTCAGACAAATTGCGTATCATGGAGTAATGTATCTGGTCCTGCCCGGGCGACGTATCGGTCGAGGGCGGCAGCGCACTGTTGAGTTCAGCGAGGGAGAACGGTGAGGTGAGATCATCTTGAAGATCTTCAACGGCGATATTTGTGGTAGGATCAATGGGTTCTGGCATGGCCGTAAGAGGTGCTACAATGTTGGCAAACTCGTCTATCCAGGTCTGTAACCGCTTGGGAGGCATTGGTTTTCGTTTGAGTGAGTTAACTTTCGACCAAATCCTTCCGACAGGAGTATGCAGGGATAACTGTTCACAAAATTTCTTCCAATGTTCTTTTTTACAAGTCTTGAGAAAGCGTTTGGTAGTCGCATCTATACGTTTGTAGGCGAGGTAGTTTTCCCATGTGGTTTCCCGTTTAAAATGGCTACATGCCAGTCTCCTTTGCGCCACTCGACGCGAGCACTCTTGGTTCCACCAGGCAACCGGCAGACGTCTACTGCCAGTTACCACCCTCGTCTGTGGGATTGACTGCGATGCTGCTAGGTTGATGCAATTCCTATAATGAGCGTACCTTGTTTGCGGTGACAACTCGGTGGGGAACGACGAAAGTTGTGTATCCATGGTGGCACTATACCGAGACCAATCTGCCCTCCTGACATTCCATTTGCGAGACGGCCGACAGACCGTGTTCGGTGACGAGGTTGGTGAAGAGAGCAGAATAGCATAATGGTTGGAACCCATAGGATATGAAAGTACAGACCATGTAAAGAATGAAGAAACAGACGCTGAACACAAAGTCAAATCGACGGCTGATGGTCTCTGTCCGGGTAATGGAAGTAACGTAGGGGATCCATCATTGAGGATGATAAGATTTAACTCGTCGATAATATCAAGAATGCCATCACCCAGCCTATCGTTATATGCACACCCCCACAATCTGTTGTGTGCATTAAAATCCCCGCAGAACAGAAATGGAGGTTCCAACTGTTGTACCAGAGCATACCACTCTTCAATGGTAATGTATGACCGTGGTCGGTTGTAGAGCGCCACAATAGTTATTCGACCAATTGGAGATGAGAAGTTTACTGCTATCGCTTGAAAGCTTTCAATATCGTCATGAGAAATCAGAACAGGGGTGTGATGCAGCATATTATTGATAAAGAGGGCGACTCCTCCTCGACCATCATCTCTGTCTTGGCGGTAAACGTGGTATCCTTGGAAGCGTACGATGGTATCTGGTTGAAACCATGTCTCAGAGATGGCGGCCACTGCTATCTTCCGCATCCAAAGTTCACGTTGAAGTACACCCTTGTTGGCAATCGCAGATCGCGCATTCCACTGCAGTATTTTAAATTCCGCCATTGTTGTTAGAAGTAAGGAGAGTCGTTAATAGTTGGCGAATAGGTTGTATCTGTAAAATTCCAGGTGGCATTGTTTTCGCGTCTTCTATGGGGTGCAGGATAAACCAGATAATTTTCTCTACGATGTATTCACTATTGTTACGTGGTGGCACTGCTTGTTGTCCGTACTGAGGAGGATACGGGTTGGGTGGTAAAGGGGCCTGTGGTAGATGTTGGGAGATAGAATATTCGTGACTAACGTCTGAAAATCCCTGACGCCAGACGGGTCTGGAAGTTTGTTTTTTCCCCGTGCCGCTCATGACGGAGCTGACACCCGCTCTGTCTGCTATGGGAACATCATTCCGTTGATACCTTTCGTCCTTAGGTGGTGAACGCAGCTGGGGCGCCAATGGCGGCATTGGTGGCCCCGTAGAACGCTCTTGTACAGCGACTTGCGTTTGCTGTAAATGCCTTGGAGGTAGGGGCGGGAAGTCCGCAGAACTCTGAGGGCCAGGGGGCTTCCGTACGGCCGCGGAATATGTGGGGTGCGGCCCACTGAGTGCCCTTCCTGACGTGGCGTACGCCCTTGCACGTTGTAGCTCTTGCTGGTGGAGAAAAATGGGGCATGACCTCTCAGTGACAGGGTGCTGTCCAGAGCAATTTAAACAGGTCGGAATCGTCGCAGGGCACGAATCAGCTTGGTGCTGACCGCCGCATCTGCTGCAACGAGTATGGCTTCGACACTGGTTTGCCCGATGATGAAAACGCCAGCAATTTGTGCACTGAATGACTGGGGCAACGTACGGTACCACTGGGCAGCGTGCCCCCAGAATAGCAACATGAGAGGGTAAGGTCTGAGAGCGAAACACCACCATGCAGACTGGAATGGGTACTGTGAGCTCAGGATTGGAAGGATGTTTCTTCGTGTATCGTTTTATACTTGTTACAGGATAAACACTTTCCATGGCATCTATTATCTCTTTGTCCGTTAGGCTGGTCTCTACGTCATGGATAATGCCATACGTATGGAGTAAAAAGTTAGGGATGTAAACATCGAACTTATGATCTTTGAAAGCAGGGACATTTAGTAAGTTATTAGCAGCTGCAGCAGTTTTCAGTTCTATCTTAACTCTGTTCTTGCCTGAGGAACTAATGTCAACAATATCGTGCTTGAGGTGAGAGCTGTAGGAATACAATAACTTGCCCACTGACATGGGATGGAGTTTGCCAACGTTTTTATCTAAGCTCTCCACGAAGACAATGTATGGGCCTGCATCTGTCCGACTGTATCGGTTATTGATACTCGGTCGAGTAACGGCGGCAGGAGAAGCAGATGTCTGTACCGGCGTGCGTTCTGTGCTTGCCTGTCCGGTGCCGTCGGTAGAAGACGCGTGGGAAACCGGTACCTGGCTCATTTCACAGTCCGTGACTGAAGGAGAATCGACACACAGTCGTTTACTATGGGGACCACTTGCTTGCTGCTGTTGTGCAGCTGTATCGCCACTAGGTATTATGCTGGAGGGGTCGCAGGAATAGCTGAGGTGCTGACTAACCTGTTGTAACTCATGTTGTTGATGTTGTTGCTGGAGGAATTGCTGGTGTTGCCGTTGTTGCAGCTGCAGTAGCTGAAGCTGTTGCTGCTGGGCCAGTTGCTGCTGGAATTGTAGGTGTTGGTGGTGTAGAAGCTGCGGTTCTTGTTGCTGCTGTGGCCCTTGTTGTTGTGCATATTGTAGGTCCTGTGTTGGTAGTTGACTCTGCTGTACGTCAGCAGGGTTGTCGGACATCACCGGCAGCGGGAGAGCCGTCGCTGCAGGTTGATTACATATTTCCATGGCGGACTGGATGACCTGACCCGTATTAGGTGGGTCGGCCATTTCGAAGATACACTGAGTAGTACTGCTACCACGAACGTGTGGTTGAGACAACACACACAATTCCGGTGCGCACTACTCTGCACGTGAACGTTTCTCCCCGAAAAGGCAGATACGAGTATACAAACGCACGGAAGAATAAGTACGTAGCACCACACTCGTCCGCGAAACGTAAACAAAGCGCGACCGCACAGAGCGCAGCAGTAAACGCGTCCGGACTCCGCGGGAGGCGGAAGTAGACTGAATAGTGCAACTTCGTTAGGCACGTATGTACGAGATCATCTATATTGACCCTGGTTAGTGAACCAAAGAAGCGTTTGAAGATGGTAACAATGAGTTACCAAACTAGTAATGAAAGATTAACGGCTGAAGGTGTATGTTGGTCTATTTATAAGTAACTAGCTTAACCCGCGGCTCAGCTCGCGTGTTGGTTATGATAGATAAGCTATCTTTCAGTCGTGTTCTGTGAGACTGGTTTTGAAGGATGAAATGAAATACAACACCTTTAGAAACAAACATTTTTAATCAACTTTCAAATAAAAAAATAAAATTATGTATTATAGGAAATTTCTTTTTCACTGCTATATTTATTTATTCTTATATTTCATTATTACAGAGAAAGAGCTGAATACATTGTAGCATGCATAGACCAAAGATATGGTCTGTGGCATCACGTTTCGCTGTATGTAACTTCGTTGCTATAGAGTCGCAAACGTCATTGCTAGCCTTCATTCCGATTTCTTTTTTTAATAATTTGACGACTTTCAACCACCCCCTTATAGCTATCGACATGGAACTGCTATAGTGTACAACGGGAGACTTTGGACAACAATTACATACGAACCATTTGTTTGCGTTCTGTAGTTTTCGCTGCAGAGCGAAATATTAACATACACACACAGACACGCAGAATTTTATATACACCGATAACTTTCCATCCCAATATACTCCACCCTTTTATCCTTATCAACCCTCAAGCAACAATGCAACCAATAAAACCATTTTGAAAGGGTAATTATTGTTCCGCATTTCGCGTTATATTCTCAAATTACTCAATATCTATCAGATCGCTATAACACCGTGCCTAAAACCTTCCCCGGGTAGACATTAGTAACTGCACAAATTTTTAGCTCTTTATGTCTTGTGGTTCAGACGTGATAAACGTACACCAAACAGACATTCACATTTATAGATATAGATTATACAGCCGTGCCCCAGTCATCTTAAACTGAGATGGACATGTAAAGACAAAATAAATGAGGTTGTCGAAGTTGGGTGGGAATGGAAGGATTTTCCTGAATTTGTCCTTCAGAAAATTACTAGTTTTGCTATTTGACAAAAGTAAATATGTTGACAATGCCTATGAATCGAAGTAGTCTGTAATACTGTGTAATTATAAATTCAGCTGATGTAGCAACCCGACAAACCCACTTGGGATTGCGAAGTATTTCTAATAGCTATCACCAGAAACTTGGATTACTGTCACCCATACTTCTAAAAATGCTGCTACGACAGAAACGTATTGTGGCATTCCTCTGTCGGCGAAGTCAACTCCACCGCAAAGTGATCCAAGTCTTTGGCTCAAAGACCAGAACCTGAGTATTACATCTTTCCACGTCTAATGCCATAGTCTGAAAGTTCGTTGTAAATCCACAGCCTATGTGACGCCTAGATCCTATCTAGGTCAGAGCCTAAGTGGTGTCTAAACATATAGACTGAAGGCCACGACTTCAATGTGCTCTCCTCATCTCTCTAATATTTTCCAAAAGTCGTACCACATGAAATATTCTCAAAAACGTGACCATACGATTGAGACACTTGCTTCATTTCACAGCACCAATCACATTCTTTCTCTTCCAAGCTAGTAGCCCCTCCAAAAACAATTATTCCTTTCATTCTCCACCCTGAGGGGTGGAGCGGTCTTTTTGAGATCCGGTCCATAGGCTCGCAGTTCTTTTAGAGAGCATACTGGAGAGACACAGCGATCTTGATACGTTAAAATTAAAAACAGTTCAGATCACAAAATTATTGGTTTTATTTCATTACCGGTTTCAGTCTTCGTAGATCTTTAGATATACACCATTTTAAAGCTGTACAAAAGTTCAGGTGACATATACAATAACAGTAAAAGTATGATAAAGGTACATTCAAAATTAAAAAAAAATAATAAAGATTATACCCATGATGGCAAGCGGTGGCGGTGGACACAGTAAGCCGCACAAACGTGGACTGCTGGTGAGAATAGTGGGGCTATGATTTAAGTACTAGATGCTCCTCCCACCGCCCAACATGTCTTGTCACTATTAACCAATCAGAACAACATTTACAGAATGGTTTCAAAAAATTAGTAGGCCTGTCCAAAAAGGAGCCTCCGTTTTCAAATAACAATCAAACCAGTATTAATGCAAAAGTTTTAGTATATAAATTTGATAACTATAACTTTTCTCTATTTTCCTACGCAGTCTCTGAACACATTCAAGCACTTGTCGAGCATTTTCAAAAAATTTTGAACTGTTGTTGTTGTGGTCATCAGTCCAAAGGTTGGTTTGATGCAGTTCTCCATGCTATCCTGCCCTTTGCAAGCCCCTTCATCTCTGAATAATAACGGCAAACTACATCCTTTTGAATCTGCTAACTGTATTCGTCTCTCGGTCTCCCTCTACGATTTTTACCCCAGAGAGTTCCTTCCAATCCTAAATTGACGATTCCTTTATGTCTCGGAGTGCACCCACCAATCGATCCCTTCTCTTAGTCAAGACATACAATAAATTTCTTTCCTCCCCAATTTTGTTCAGAATCTCCTCATTAGTTACGCAATCTACCTACCCAGTCTTCAGCATAAGTTACATTTCAAATGCTACTATCACCTTTCTGTCTGAATTTCTTATCATCCACGTTTCACTCCCATATAACGGTACACTCCCGACAAATGCTTTCAGAAAGGACTTCGTAAAGTATAATTTCGGAAGTAAGCAAGGTTCGATTCTTCAGAAATGATTTTTTTCGCCATACTCATTCTTAATTTTATATCTTACTACGGCCATACCTAATTCCTTCAGCATCGCCTGATTTTCTTACACTACATTGAATTACTTTTATTAATGTTCATCTTATAATCTCAAAACACTGCCCATTCAGTTCAGTTGCTCTTACTGTTCCTCTACTGAGTCAAACTGAAAAGTTTTTATTTATGCTCCCTGAACATTAATTCCTTCTCCATATTACTCCTTGCATTCTTTCACACCTTGATAAATGTACAGATTGAATAACACTGGGGAAACGCTACAACGCTGTCTTACTCCCTTCCAAACCACTGCGACCCTTTCTTGCCTTTCGACTCTTATAACTGGTGTAACTTTTGTACATGTTGAATATAACTTAAAGTTCCCTATATATTATACACGCTACCTTCATAATATGAAAGAGTGTATTCCAGTCAACATTGTCAACTTTTGGCAAAAGTTAAAAACGTAGGTGTGTCTTTCGTTAACCTATTTTCTAAGATAAGTCGTAATGTGAGTATTGTCTCGCGTGTTTCAACATTTCCCCTAAATCCAAACTGATCTTCCGCAACGTCGGATTCTACCAGATTTTTCATTCGTCTATAAGTAATTCGTGTTAGTATTTTGCAATCATAACTTATTAAACTAATAGTTCTGTAATTTTCACAATTCCCTGTGCTTGTTATCTTTGGAATTAATATATTCTTCTTGAATTATGAGTGTATATACATACATACATTTTGCACACAAAGTGAAACAGTTTCTTTGGCTCTCTCAACGATCTTGCCTAATGCTTCCTCTGTAAGACTCAAAAACCTCAGCTTCTTTCAGTTTATGCAGGTTACATCTTCTTTCGTTTCTACCTTTTTGCAGTTTCTTAAGTTTCAATCTACAGTTCATAACCAATAAGTTATGGTCTGTATCTGACCCTGTATTTGTTTTACAGTTTAAAACCTGGTTTCTAAATCTGTCTTTCTATTATAAAGTCAATCCGGTACCTTTCGGTGTCTCCTGGTCTCTTTCATGTATTCAACCTTCTTGCATGTATTTGTGATAATTGTGATATTTGTGATAGTTGGGGAAAATAACGCAAGTGACTTCCGATACTTGGTAATTAAGGGGAGCCAAAGAAAACTAAATCCGCATATTCCTGAAAAAAATTATATACTCTTCCCCCACAGGGGTGTAGGAGAATAAAGGGAGCATCTGAAGCCATGATGACAATTCATACAAAAAAGACAAAAAATTACACAAAATTGGTGCAAGAAATAACCATTTCTCGTTGACGATACTGGAAACATCATTGGTGGAGTGCTTTTTGGAACCCCTGCACCAAGGTTGCGGTGAGGAACAAACAGCTCAACGGTAATGGGATTTGGCATGGTGGTGGAGGTCCACATATAACCCATGAACACAGCACCTGTTAAGGGACTGATAACCGTAGTCGTTTAGTCCCTTTAAAACTCAAACCATTCATCCACCACCTATTAACTGCTCTTCGACAATGGCATATACCGAGTGTCCAGTCAACCAAATGATGGAGTTATATTTTGTGTGGGGAGTGGGCTTCATGTCTGGCGCCGTCCGCGGTGGCCGAGGTAACTGAGGCGCTCCAGTCACGGGCACTACGGTCGGGGGTTCGAATCCTCCCTCGGGCATGGATATTTGTGCCGTCCTAGTTAGTAAGTAGTTCATAAGTAGTTTGTAAGTTTAGGGACTGATGACCCCGTAGTTAAGTCCCATAAGCTTAACAAACATTTGAACATTTTTTCATGTCTGGCAACGGACACCTGATGTGGCGTAGTCCCACGCAGTAGGGCCACCATACCGTGAGGGAGGTCCCACACTGTGGATTTGTGGCAGCAGAAGAACCGGTGTTCTCTTGTGTCTGGATCTTGGCATGAGGAATAATTGCCGGAGGGGAGTTGGTAGACGTCAGCTAGGCGTTTGTTTGTCCGGCTAGTGTTACTGACCAACCTGTACCTGAGGCACTGGACTGTCGTCTGTAGGAGAGGGTGAAAAACATATCCCTACACCTGACACCAGTTCGTCAGCGGGTGCCGAATCTCCAGCTTGTGGGGTGGTGGTCTGCCCTGCAGTTTATCGTATGACTGGAGGGCTGTGCAGTGGTGACGCATTGCAGTCAGGAGGACGTAACTCCTGTGAAAGTAGTATTCGCAGACATGGAACATTTTAAAGGAATGTTTTGCATTAAAACGAGAGCCTCCTCTGATGGCTGCTTATAAAGGGCGAGGACGGTCGATGTTAAACTGTGCGGGGAGGTGGCCTGAAGGACGGCCATGCGGTTGATCAGTAGAGCCGAGCACTTGCGATGCAATTGATCCAGTCCCAGACCACCAATGGTGGGGTCAAGCACACATGTGTCCAACTTAACTTTAAAGATTTCATGTCGCCAAAGCAGCCAGTAAGTCTCTTGATATATTGTGTCAGCGGTTACAAGCAAGATACAAATTCGGCGTGTCACTCCACAAATGCTGTTTTAATCTGTAACGCCGCTCAACACCGAAAGTTACTGGCGCGAGCTGTTACGAGAGTCCGAAACACTCTACCGACAACTTGCTGCGAGGGAATCGCCACGCGCTCTATATCGTGCGGCCGCTGGCGTCAGAAGTTTGTCTCCCTTGGGCTTGGGTGTGTGTGGTGTCCATCGTATAAGTTACATTAATTTAGTTTAAGTAGTTTGTAAGTCTAGAACCGATGACCAGAATAGTTTGGGACCTTAGAATTACAAATATTTGAAAAAAATTCGAAAAGTTATTTTAATTTACCTATTACTGTACTGCGACAGGCGATGTGTTTTGTAGCCCTGAATTCAAACTCGTGTCCGAAGCTAACTACAACCTCACGATGTTCAATATATCAGAGAAAACAGTTGTCAGCATTCTGAGATAAATTGAAATTACTATCGCTTTGTTCACGGCTATTACAGTTAACATCTAGGAACGAACTCGGGACAGGAAATTTGAGTTCCATCGCCACAAGAAAACTGCAATTGCTCGTTAAATAAGCTGGTTAATAAAAGCTGCTGCGCTACCAACTGATGAGCAGTCCTGCTCTGGACTCGGTTACTACGCAGATGTCAAGTGAAAAGAGAGGTAGAAAAATAAGAACAAATAAAAATTGTGAAAATGATGAGGCGAAGTATTAGAAATAAAGAATAGAATTAAACTACTTACTTAGACACTTTCAAGTACCTGGGATGTATTGTCTCACAGGATGGCAACATAGTGAAAGAACTGGAATCGAGGTGCAGCAAAGCTAATGCAGTGAGTGCTCAGCTAAGATCTACTCTCTTCTGCAAGAAGGAAGTCAGTACCAAGACTAAGTTAGCGGTGCACCGCTCTATCTTTCGACCAACTTTGTTGTATGTGAGTGAAAGTTGGGTGGATACAGGTTACCTTATTCGTAAGTTAGAGGTTACAGATATGAAAGTAGCAAGAATGATTGCAGGCACTAATAGATGGGAACAATGGCAGGAGGGTGTCCATAATGAGGAAATCAAAGAAAACTGGGAATGAACACCATAGATGAATCGGTTAGAGCGAACAGACTGAGATGGTGGGTCATGTTACACGCATGGGAGAAGCAAGGTTACCTAAGAGACTCATGAGCTCGGCAGCGGAGGCAAAGAGGAGTCGAGGTAGACCAAGAAAAAAGTACTTAGATTCGGTGCAGAATGATTTTGAAGTAAAAGGCATAACATTAGACGAGGCATCAGTGTTAGCATTGAATAGGGGATCATGGAGGTAACTACAGCCATTACTTTTCCCGAGGACATGCAGCTCTACTGTATGGAAATATGATGATGGCATCCTCTCGGGTAAAAAATTCCCGAGGTAAAATAGTCCCCCATTCGGATCTCCGGGCGGGGACTACTCAGGAGGATGTTGTCATCAGGAAAGACAATACTGGCATTCTACGGATCGGAGCGTGGAATGTTAGATCCCTTAATCGGGTAGGAAAATTAGAAAATTTAAAAAGGGAAATGGATAGGTTGAAGTTAGATATAGTGGGGATTAGTGAAGTTCGGTGGCCGGATGTACAGGATTTCTGGTCAGGTGAGTACAGAATTATAAATTCAAAATCAATTGGGGGTATCACAGGAGTAGGATTGATAATGAATAAGAAAATAGGAATGCGGGTAAATTACTATGAGCAGCACAGTGATCGCATTATCACTGTCAAGATAGATACGAAGCCAACACCGACAACAGTAGTACAGGTTTATATGCCAACTAGCTCTGTCGATGATGAGGAGATCGAAGAAATATATGAGGAACTAAAGGAAATTATTCAGACAGTTAAGGGAGAGGAAAACTTAATTGTGATGGGAGACTGGAATTCGGTAGTAGGAATAGGAAGAGAAGGAAAAATAATAGGTGAATATGGACTGGGCAGGAGGAATGAAAGAGGAAGTCGCCTGGTAGAATTTTGCACGGAACATGATTTAATCGTAACAAACACGTGGTTTAAGAATCACAAACGAAGGTTGTATACGTGGAAGAGACCAGGAGACACCGGAAGGTATCAGATAGATTTTATAATGGTAAGACATAGATTCCGGAACCAGGTTATAAACTGCAAGACATACCCAGGGGCAGATATAGACTCTGACCATAACCTGTTAGTCATGAACTGTAGCCTGAAGCTGAGAAAACTGCAGAAAGTTAGGAAAATAAGGAGATGGGACTTAGATAAATTGAAGGAAAGTGAAGTTCTGGAGAATTTCATAGGGAGATTTAGGCAACAACTGACAGAAACAGGGGAAAATAAAACAGTAGAAGAGGAATGGGTAGCATTGAGAGATGAAATAGTGAAGGCAGCAGAGGACAAAATAGGTAGAAAGGCAAGACCTACAAAAAATCCTTGGATATCACAGGAAATACTACAGTTAATTGATGAAAGGAGAAAATATAAAAATGCAGTAAATGAAACAGGTAAAGTGGAGTACACACGACTAAAAAATGAGATTGACAGGAAGTGCAAAATGGCTAAGCAGGAGTGGCTAGAAACCAAATGCAAATCTGTAGAAGAATGTATAGCAAGGGGAAAAGTAGATACCGCCTACAGGAAAATAAGAGAGACATTTGGGGACAAGAAAAGCGACTCTACGAATATCAAGAACTCAGATGGGAAACCAGTTATCAGCAAAGAAGGGAAAGCTGAAAGGTGGAAAGAGTACATAGAGCAGCTCTACAAAGGAAATGATCTTAGAGACGATGTTGTAGGAAGGGAAGAGGAAGTAGATCAAGATGAAATAGGAGATACTATACTGAGAGATGAATTTGACAGAGCCGTGAAAGACCTAGGTCGGAACAAGACCCCAGGAGTAGATGACATACCCTCAGAGCTACTAAAGTCTCTGGGAGAGCCAGCCATGACAAGACTATTTGAACTGGTGTGTAGGATGTATGAGACAGGCGAAATGCCCTCAGACTTTAAGAAAAATGTAATAATCCCCATTCCAAAGAAATCGGGCGCAGACGGGTGTGAAAATTACAGAACCATTAGTTTGATAAGTCATGGTTGCAAAATTTTAACACGAATTATCTACAGGAGAATGGAAAAGCTGGTAGAAGCTGACCTCGGGGAAGATCAGTTTGGATTCAGGAGGAAAGTAGGAACCCGGGAGGCAATACTCACTTTACGTCTTATCTTAGAAGATAGATTAAGGAAAGGCAAACCTACATTTTTAGCTTTTGTAGATTTGGAGAAAGCTTTTGACAATGTTGACTGGAATACACTCTTTCAAATTCTGAAGTCAGCAGGGGTAAAATACAGGGAAAGGAGAGTTATTTACAACTTGTACAAAAGCCAGACCGCGGTTATTAGACTCGAAGGGCATGAAAGTGAAGCGTTAGTTGGGAAGGGAGTAAGACAGGGTTGTAGCCTTGCTCCGATGTTATTCAATTTGTACATCGAGCAGGCGGTGAAGGAAAGCAAGGAAAAATTTGGAATAGGGATTAAAGTTCAGGGGGAGGAAATAAAAACATTGCGTTTTGCTGATGACATTGTAATTCTGTCAGAGACAGCAAGGGACCTGGAAGAGCAGTTGAATGGAATGGACAGCGTGTTGAAGAGGACGTATAAAATGAACATTAACAAGAACAAAACAAAAATAATGGAATGCGGTCTTAGAAAATCAGGCGATGCTGAAGGAATTATGTTAGGTAACGAAACAATGAAGGTGGTAGATGAGTTTTGTTACTTGGGTAGTAAAATAACATGCGATGGTCGCAGTACAGAGGATATAAAATGCAGAATGGCAATGGGAAGAAAAGCATTTTTGAAAAAGAGAAATTTGCTAACATCGAATATTAATTTAAGGGTAAGGAAGTCTTTTCTGAAGGCATTTGTGTGGAGTGTTGCCTTGTACGGAAGTGAAACATGGACGATAACCAGTGCGGACAGGAAGAGAATAGAGGCTTTTGAAATTTGGTGCTACAGAAAAATGCTGTAGATTAGGTGGGTAGATCACATAACTAATGAAGAGGTACTGAACAGAATTGGTGAGAAAATTACTTTTTGGCATACCCTGACTAAAAGAAGGGATTCTTAGACATCGGGGAATCGTAAATTTAGCATTGGAGGGAAGTGTGTGGGGTAAAAATCGCAGAGGGAGACCAAGAGACGCGTATAGTAAGCAGATTCAAGTGGATGTGGGTTGCCGTTCTTATGAGGATATGAAAAGGCTTGCTCAGGATAGAGTAGGGTGGAGAGCTGCATCAAACCAGTCTCCGGACTGAAGACCATAACAACAACAACAACAACAACAACAATGGAGGAATTTTATTAGAGGTTCTATGCTCCAGACTGAACGCTGAAAGGCGTAATCAGTCTCTAATGATGATGATGATGATTACTTGAATTACTTGACTAAAACTAGTACTATTCAATTTCATTAGATTTAGTAATGAAAAAAATGCACTGCATTAGGCTAGATACAAATAGTCAACACCCACTATGTTTACCACTACGCAACGTCACTACAGTACATTAGGTTGTTTGTCAGGTAATCCAAACGCAAAGATCAATTGCAACCTTCAAAGTGTTCGGCTTCAGGCAATATGATACAAATCTTATATAACGTATCCAAACTCTGCAATAAATGTCTATTTCACGCCGAATCGCAACTTGTGCGAAAGGATTCAGTAGTATCAGGTAACAACTGGATATGAAACGAAATTTAATGAGCTCATCTTCCAAAGCCCCACTCCCAACACCGAATGAAATTCTATATTCGCTACTTAACCTACTTAATAGGATTCGGGATCGAAACATACCAAGAAAGAAAAACTACGAAGGAAGTGTTATGACCAAAAGTAGTTGCAATTTGACAACAGTGTACGGATCGGGCGTTTCGTAGGATGCTCACTAACTTCACAGCGCGCAGTCTTTTGCTAAAGTCCACAAAGTAATGCCTTGTGGCAGCTCTTTAGACTATTTCGCAGGAAAGCATGCGGTCACCTTGAGGGAAAAACACGGTTATCAGCATCAGTGAATATAGTGCACGGTGTTATTTCAAGGTTTAGCCGATAATGTCAAGACAGAGAGGTCTCCACTAGGGCTATGCAAAGCCTACCAAACCTGCTGTTGTTGTAGACTGCGCCAAATTCGTTTGATTTCTATTATTTATGGCTGGTTCTGTGCACGTGTAAGGAACGTAGTGTAGTTGGTATAGACATCCGTTGAGGTATGTGTTGTTGCTATGATATATACGACGTATGTTGTCGCTATGACATATTTAGTTCTGACATATTATGAGGTTTCCGCAAAATTTTGTTGATATTTGAGATTTTGTGACATCTTAAATGTAAAATATCATTTAAAAATGTAAAAGTCTACGATATTTTATATAACTTGAAATATTCGTGACAACTATTTTCCAACATTATCGAAAGTGTATATCGTGGATGTCATGTTGCGTCTTCTCTACTAACTATATAAGCTTCACATCATCGTAGAACGGCTGAGAATCCTGGACGCAGTGTGCAGCCTTGAAGCTGTGGACTACAAACGTCGCGACAGCTGAGCATTTCGTGATCATCTCTTCGAAAAGTGCAGCGAATAGTTATGACGAGACCCATACAAACTTCACTGATGAAGATGGTCGTCCCATTTAACAACTTCTGTAAACTTCTACGTAAACATGATACGTAATTTAAAACTGTTACCATCACATATGAAAATTCAAATGTGTTTCCTTCAATGGTTCATTCGTTATTTCTCTTTCGCGTGTCATTAAAAACGCTCCCACAAATCTTCAGCCGGTCGCGGTGGCCGAGGCTGACTGAGGCGCTCCAGTCACGGTCTGCACGACCAGTACGGTCGGAGGTTCGAATCCCCCCTCGGGCATGGATATTTGTGCTGTACTTAGAATAAGCTAGTTGATAAGTAGTTTGTAAGTTTAGGGACTGATGACCCCGTAGTTAAGTCCCATAGATTATACAAAAATTTGAACATTTTTGAACAAATCTTCATTGTTCTATGACCATTCGATATCCACGGGAGCCATCCTAGTTAACGAAAATTAAGTTATAATCGAAGTAAATACTCTCGATCGAATCCGTATCTTCCTGGTAGATAATAAAGCAGTGTAGATGAAGCTCAACATCATCGTCCCATTTCTCTTCCTATTTCTTCCATCAGCTCAGTTTCAATGTACAACTCAGTTTTTTTCTCTCCATTCAGCATCATATTTTATTAGGAAATTAGGATAAACATGAATAGACAGAGAATATTAAGCTGTTTCCACATTTTGAGCTCCAGAAGGATTTTGACAGCATTTATAACAATTGTATCTCATAAAATTGCGTGATTATTCAATGTTATTTGTGCGACTGGGTTCATAATTTTCTGTGAGAAAGCTCACACTTCGTTGTGTCTGAAACTCATCTAGTGAGAGCGAATAGAATTATTATTGGCTATTCTATAAACACGATTTAGCACACAATCTGCGCACCGCTCTTACTTATTTAAATTAAAAAAAATCAAAGCTGGCAGCTAAGTTACTTAACACGGGCCAGTTGACTCTAATAGAAAAAAGAAAGTGTAGTTTCTCAAATCAATTTAATTTTGAATATACAGTAAAGTATATAAGTTTACGTAAGCTAGAGGTATTGATTCTGTTAAATAGTTTAAAGACGAATAAGCTAAATAGGAACCATCCGATACATAATGTTGTGGACACAACGAAGCATTTTCTTTTTTTTTTCAGAACGCTAGTAAGATGCAGAAATTTGCTTAGAGACCGTCATTTCTGTTATGATTATTGCTGCGCGGTTACGGATCCTTACCAGATAAGATAGGCTAAGGACATCGAAATTGTTGAAGGGAAGGTATCTCGGTTTTTATTATAGCGAAGTAAGGTATAGAAGAGCTTATATTGCAATAATTAAAACAAAATTTTTCTTAAAATGTATTGAATAACCAGCATTCTCCCATGAAAATCAAAAATGTGTTTGCTTGTAGATAAAGCGACAATAACTATTGTATAAAAGAAGAGAGCAGAGGTCAACTGGGAAGGTTTACGTGTTCATAGTATCCACTGATTCCTCAGAGAGTAAAGGTCGAGGTATAGTTTTCACAAGCATGCACATAAAACCTATGTTGCCTCTTCACAATTATGTTTACGATTCTTACCTTATAGAAACGCTTAGTGTGCTTTCCACCGGACGCAACAAACCTACGCGATGCTAAAACCTACTCATTTGCGAACTTTTTAACTTCTGTTAGTTTCCAATGTCGAAGTTCATCGAAAGGTGATGTGAAGTGAGGCACAGGCGGAGTCTTTCACAGCTCCCCACCTAAGTATATCCTAAAGTTGGACAATCGCGCAGAGAAATAAATGCGAGGTCTACAGGGTGGAGTAGTAAGTATTTCAAGAGATGGTAGTATAGACGAATTACAATAAAATGCCACATAACGTGTAGAACTTCACTGAGTGCAGAGGAACAGCTGCCAGTAGGTACCGCAAACAAATTTAAAGCAAAGGCAAGTGGGTACATTTTCACCGATACTTCCACGGTTATTGGTGGTACATAATTATATTAAATTAAAGCACAATTTTGTGCATGTTCTAGAAGTTCCTTATCATTTGATTAACCGTTTTTGGGCTTGCAACGCCATCTTCAGGCTTCAAAGGCTATATTTCCACCCCCTAAAATATTTACTAAGTATGTATGTATCCGTATCCTGTTGCAGCTACCATCGAGGCCTCTCCCCTGGCTCTCTGTCCTGCTCGTTCACACCCCTCTTTCTACACATTTTCTCACCCCCATTTTCCATCCTGTCCTTGGGCGCCCTCTAGGTCTTTTTCCATCCATCTTTATCTATAAATTTTCGGTAGTCTCTGCCCACACATTCTCTTAACATGCTCGTACCATCTTAAACTCTTCTTTCTTGATATTCTCTCTCATACGTACTTGTTTAAGGCCCTTCCTTATATCTGCATTTCTCAGTGTCTCCATTCTTGCCGCGCGTAAGTGGCCGAGCGATCTGGAGCGTAACGTGACGGATTGCGCGGCCCCCCGCGTCGTAGGTTCGAATCCTCCCTCGGGCATGGATGTGTGTGTTGTCCTTAGGTTAGTTTAACTTAGTTTAAGTAGTTTGTAAGACTAGGAACTGATGACCAACGTATTTTGGTTCCATAGAATTATAAACATTTGAACATTTCTCTCCATTGTTGTTTTCCTTTTACTGCTCTTAGAATTTCACTTCTCCTACTTGCAGCCTGCTCCAGTCCCTTTGTCATTGTCCATGTTTTCCTCCATAGGTGACAACAGGAAAGAAGTGAGTCTTGCCCTTTCTGGAACTTCCTAATTCCAAATCAGATGTTCTGTCGTTTGATAAAAATTGCCTCCCTTCCTATTAACTTCATTCGTTATCTTCCATCGCTATCACTAGTTAAATAATAAATTTTTACCACTTTGAGGGCTTCTCCAATCAAAGTAATATTCCCATTGATCCATTTGTCTCTTTCAAATACCGCTACTTCACTCTCAAAAGTATTTATTTTTAATCCATACCTTTTCGTGATTTCCTTCCATGCACCAGTTGTAACTGCACATCTACCTCTTATCACCCCATATTACAACATCACCTGCCAAAATCATCTTTCTTTTTCTTTTACCATACCTTTAACTCTTTAACTACCCTATTCATTCCCTCCATCACAACATTAAAAAGCACATAAGATACAATACTTCCTCGTTTAAGACCTTGTATTATTTCGTAGTTTCCTATTTAAACTCCCTGTATAGGCGACAGTGCGGTTGTGGTATTCCCTGCGACATGCTTTTCCATTTATAGACGAGACCAGATCTCTAATATGATGCCGGCCGCGGTGGCCGAGGGGACTGAGGCGCTCCAGTCACGGTCTGCACGGCCACTACGGTCGGGGGTTCGTATCCCCCCTCGGGCATGGATATTTGTGCCTCCTTAATCTTAGCTAGTTCATAAGTAGTTTGTAAGCTTAGGGACTGATTACCCCGTAGTTAAGTCCCATAAGTTCTACAAACATTTGAACATTTTCTAATATGATATCTGTGACTTTGAAAGAGCGTGCCGTAAATTTTATTTTAGAAGCGAGAATAGAGTAGTCAACAACATACACTCGGGGCCATTAAAATTGCGACACCACGATGATGACCTGCTACAGACGCAACATTTAACTGACAGGAAGAAGATGCTGTGATATGTAAATAATTAGCTTTTCAGAGCATTCACATACGCTTGGCGCCGGTGGTGACACCTACAATCGATTTCTCGTTCACAAACAGCAGTTGACCGGCGTTGCCTGGTGAAACATTGTTGTTCAAATGTTCAAATGTCTGTAAATCTATCGGACCAAACTGCGTGGTCATCAGTCCGTAGCTTACAAACTACTTAAACCAAGGTAAACTAACCTAAGGACAACACACACATCCATGCCCCAGGGAGGACTCGAACCTCCATGGCGAGCAACCGCGCGCTCCGCAGCGAGGCGCTTTAGACCGGTCGGCTACTCCACCGCGGCAAACGTTGTTGTGATGCCTCGTGTAAGGAGGGAAAATGCGTTCCATCACGTTTCCGACTTTGATAAAGGATTGTAGCCTATCGCGATTGCGGTTTATTGTATCGCGACATTGCTGCTCGCGTTGTTCGCGATCCAATGACTGTTAGAAGAATATGGACTCAGTAAGTTCAGGAGGTCAATACGGAACGCCGTGCTGGATCGCAACGGCATCGTATCACTAAAAGTCGAGATGACAGGCATCTTATCCGCATGGTTGTAACGGATTGTGCAGCCACGTCTCGATCCCTGAGTCAACAGATGGAGACGTTTGCAGCAGCATGGACTATCAGCTCGGAGACCATGGTTGCGGTTACCCTTCACGCTGTATCACAGACAGGAGTGCCTGCGATGGTGTACGCGATGACGAACCTGGGTGCACGAATGGCAAAACATTTTTTTCGCACAAATCCAAGTTCTGTTTACAGCATCATGATGGTCGCATCCGTGTTTGGCGACATCACGGTGAACTCACATCGCCATACTGGTGTATCACCTGGTGTGATGGTATGGGATGCCATTGGTTACACGTCTTGGTCACCTCTTGTTCGCATTGACGACACTTTGAACAGTGGGCGTTACATTTCAGATTTGTTACGACCCGTGGCTCTACCCTTCATTCGATCCCTGCGAAACCCTACATTTCAGCAGGATAATGCACGACCGCATGTTGCAGGTCCTGTACGGGCCTTTCTGGATACGGAAAATGTTCGACTGCTGCCCTGGCCAGCACATTCTCCAGATCTCGCACCAATTGAAAACGTCTGGTCAATGGTGGCCGAGCAACTGGCTCGTCACAATACGCCTTTCACTACTCTTGATGAACTGTGGTATCGTGTTGAAGCTGCATGGGCATCTGTACCTGTACCCGCCATCCAAGCTCCATTTTATTGAATGCCCAGGCGTATCAAGGCCGTTATTACGGCCAGAGATGTTTGTTCTAGGTACTGATTTCCCAGGATCTATGCACCCTAATTGCGTGAAAATGTAATCACATGTTAGTTCTAGTATAATATATTTGTCCAATGAATACCAGTTTATCATCTGCATCTCTTCTTGGTGTAGCAATTTTAATGGCCAGTAGTTTATAAACCTTACATAAAACCAATGGCAACGAAGCAGTTGTTATAGCAATGACCATAAATTTTTTACCGGTTATAGTTCAGAACGTATTAAGAATTACAGCTTGTGGAGTAAAACCAACTCCTTCAGTATCCATCAGGATTCTACCTGAAATGAATTCTAAAAAAGAAAGTATTCAAAGGTTGTACTGCTTAAGTTTGAGAAAGTGATTCCTCTAAGCATTGAGATTCTGTGATTAAAATATAAATACTGTCATATAACAGCAATGGCAAACAGTTGAAATTACGGCTTCTCCCAAGAAGATCACCACACCACCAGCGGGAAGCTGCAAAATTTATTTCCCTGATCTCTCAAATTCTGCTTCCTCGGTTATGAAACCAACTAGACATAATATAATTGTAAAAAAGTAAATCAGCTACATTGATAAAGAGAGCTAAAGCATAGCAAACAATTCGGGACAGTCGCGGTGGTGTAGCCGAGAGGTCTAAGGCGCCTCGCAGGGGAGCGCGCGGTTGCTCGCCGTCGGAGCTTCTAGTCCCCCCTAGGGCACGGGTGTTTTTGTGTTGTCCTTAGGTTAAATTACCTTAGTTTAAGTAGTTTGTAAGCTACGGACTGATGACCACGCAGTTTGGTCGGATAGATTTAAAAGCATTTTTGAATTCGGTACACACTTAAGATCACTGACTTTACACATAAGTAGGTGGTTCATTACAGAAAGAAAAGGGAACGTTGGCAAAATTTTCTCTTTCCATCAAACATCAGGATCACACCACTGAAATTTTGAGGACAAGCAACACAACAGTACTTACATTCGTCAAAGCAGTCCTATTTTATTTATTTTTATTCCAGTGCAGCAATATCAGCAGTGGGTAACAAACAAAAACCAAAAGTCGTTCGAGTTAAATTAGACCAAGAAGTAAATAAAGCTCTGCAACAGCAATTTAGAAGATACCTTCCAACTGTCGCTTGGATGTAATGATACAGCTGATTTTCTAGCCCAAAGGGTACAAAAATTAAACAGTTGTCAATAACTGGCACGCCGTATTTTGTAATAAAGGCTTAATTGATAATAGAGTTAGGAACTATTAAAAGTTGGGAAAGTTTCTTTGGCGTGTCTGTACTATCTGGTGTACCGAGAAGAGAAGCTGTAGTCATATTCCTCTTCATGACTGTGCCTGACTGATTGGCCGCCCACCGCAAAACGATCTCCAGCCTGCCGTCTCGAGAATGTGTTGTGTGTCTCAAGATTGGTTTAATCTTGAAAAGTGAATATTTAAAACAGTGAAAAGATTATCCTATTGTTATTCAGACTTACCAGTATTGAATTTGGAAGTAAGAAGGCAGATAACGACATGTGAAATGCCAGGATACTAAAAAAACAATAATAATCTCGAGAAACGCCACAAAACTCACGAAACTTTTAAAGAGTGTCGCTCCGATGGTGCTGTCCAGTTTTGCACTTAAATAAAACAGTTCTTACTCTAAATGTGTAACGACATTATATCCTGTCTTGAGATCCAGAATGACTACACAAAACTCTATACCAGTAGTTCTCAGGCTTTCTGATAGTGAGACCCACAGTCTTCCTGGAAAAAAGAAAAAGAATACACATCAATATAACGGACGTCATAAATGCTTTGTCCTTGTATACAATTCCATAGATTCACAGTTATTCTTATTAAATTATTTCACAATTTCGTTTCAAAGTTTCTAAAAAAAACATATTCTCATACCAAAAATTTAAAAATAAAATAATATAAAAATTTCATAACCACTGTAATTGATGTGAGCGATGGAAATGTTACACAGTTCAGTAAGTTACCGGTGTCCCATCTTGGTCGGTAATTTATGGTAAACTGAAAGCACTGAAATTGAAAATTTGTCTTGGCAACGACAGAGCAGCGAAAGGCGATTTCGTCAAGCGTGCGTTTTTGTGCCTCCTATAGATTCAAGTTACTTCTATAAGGTGATGTATGACAATCAGTCCTGTGTAGTCGTTCTAAGCAAAATGTGAAGTCACAGGAGTTTTGCATATGGACGGTGTTATGCATCACTAGTCCAAGCGCCATATGTCACAACTGACATAATGGAACCTAAATTTTACATGTTCTTAAAATATATTTATTTATGAACGTTTCTCAACTTTTTGTACCAAAGAAGGGTTAGTATACTTTCACTTAGTCGTGATATCTAACTGTACATAACTAATAAAGAGCACTAATTGCGCTCACATAAGAAATATAACGGCGCTTGGCCTTGTGATGCATAACACGGTCCATATAGTCAACGTCTAGTTCGAGTGTAGCCTCTCTGAGTAGGAAAACTTACGACATTAATTTTATCTAACATTAATTCTCATTAAATTTGTGTGAAAGTATGAAATCTGCGAACAACTTAACGTTCAATAGTGAACTATTTTTGAAAGAATATTTGATCGACAAACCCTAGTGCGCCGTTGAAATTGTAATCAGATATTAGACTAGTGGGTACAAATCAAACTGCCATAAGTTAGTGAAATATCGAAAGTGAACTTGTTTACTGTTAAATTCGCCAGTTATTGGTACCACGTAAAATAAACACTGATCTGGCGTAAATATATTCCTCCCCAACCACGTGAGCATTTCTCGGAAGAATATGAAAGATACATTTAGAGTACGTGCTTTTACAGTCACGTAATTGCATCCATTATGTTTCGTCTGCTGTGTAAGCCCATGTGGTATTTCTTGAACACCAGACGAGGACCACCAATTCAATGCTACCTTTGCAGTCGAGCCGGTATTCAAGATTATCTATATCTATAAATGTGAATGTCTGTTCGGTGTACGTTTATCACGTCTGAACCACAAGACATAAAGAGCTAAAAATTTGTACAGTTACTAATGTATACCCGGGGAAGGCACGGTTTTATGGCGATCGGATAGCAATTAATCTATATACATTAATGTGAATTTCTGTTCAGTGTACGCTTATCACGTCCGAACGACATGACGCAGAGACTTAAATATTTGTACAGTTACTAATTTATACCTGAGGAAGGTTTTAGGCACGGTTTTATAGCGATCTGATAGATATTTAGTAATATGAAGAATATAACGCGAAATGCGGAACAATAATTACCCTTTCAAAATGGTTTTATTGGTTGCATTGTTGCTTGACGGTTGATAAGGATAAAAGGGTAGAGTATATTGGGATGGAAAGTTATCGGTGTATATAAAATTCTGCGTCTCTCTCTCTCTCTGTGTGTTAATATTTCGCTCTGCAGCGAAAACTACAGAACGCAAACGAATGGTCCGTATGTAATTGTTGTCCAAAGTTTCCCGTTGTACACCATAGCAGTTCCATGTCGATAGATATAAGGGGGTGGTTGAAAGTCATCAAATTATTAAAAAAATAAATCGGAATGAAGGCTAGCAATGACGTTTGCGACACTGTAGCAACGAGGTAACATACAGCAAACCGTGATGTCACAGATCATATCTTTGGTCTATGTGTGCTACAATGTCTTCAGCTCTTTCCCTGTAAGGATAAGCATACGAATAAGGAAATATAAGAATAAATAAATAAAGCAGTAAAAAAGAAATTTCTGTTAATACAGCTCTTTAAAAAAAAATCGATTTGACGTTTCGCGCATTACATCAAGTATCGATGTGTGATATTATTACAATCATTATTGTTGAATTTCGCGATTGGATTCTTTGACAAGAGTGCATTTTTACGTGTGATTTCTTATATATTATCTAAAAAACATGTTTTTAGAAAAAAGGAGATGGACACAGAGAGAGAGTGGATAGGAAAAGTACTAACTGAATGTTCGAATAAATAAATAATTACCCGGGCAACGCCGGGTTTACAGCTAGTACTTAAAAAATATCAGTACCGACTCCTTGTCACTGCCTCGTTATCGACTACATCAACAAGAGAGAAACGTCACAACTCGTATTCCGTAGGACAGCGGTTCAACCTCGCTTCCGGAAATCCTGATTTGGGTTTCCCGTGGTTTCCCTAAATCATTCCAGGCAAAAGCCGCACTGGGTGCTTTCAAGGACACTGCCGGTTTCCTTCCCTATCCCATATAAAAACTAGCGGAGTGCGTGTTTTGTCCCGAAATCTACGGGACGTAAAATACTAATCTTCCTTACTTTTTGCCCACTTTAGGTTACGGTAGTAAACACTAAAAGTGGGCCTTTGCGATCGTCTTTTGACAGCTCGAAATTTAAATGAAAATAACGGCTTAACCATCCATCTGACATGAAAATTGAATAACCGAATTAGAAGAGGAGCAAATTCTCTACAACTTTGCTCTGTTATGTTTTTTTTTTTCATATCTCGTATCGTTTCAGACATATTTGCAAAAATATTGGCGATTTTGGGATGTCTGTCTGCCCGTAACATGTTCCCTGTTTTTAAGACGAACCGTTCAACCGATCAGCACCAAATTGTACGGACATAATTGTAGGCTGTCAGAGACCGGAACCTCCCTTTTTCAAATTCTTCGGACAAAAAATACGTTAGTTACACTAAAATAAGCCGTTTTAATGTAATTGTAATTGCAAACGAACCGTTCATCTAACACGAAAATTGAATAGTCTAATTGCTAGAGGGGAAAATTCTCTACAACTTCGCTCTCTCTCTCTCTCTCTCTCTCTCTCTCTCTCTCTCTATATATATATATATATATATATATATATATATATATATTGCATCGTTGCACAAATATTTGCAAAATTAACGGCGATTTGACGATGTCTGTGTGGCTGTAACGTGTTCCCACTTTTTAGGTCGAACCGTTCAACCGATCGGCACGAATTTTACAGACATAATTGTTGGCTACCAGAGACCAGAACCTCGCTTTTTCGGACAAGAAATAAACTGTTCATCTGACGCGTAAACTGTTCATCTGACGCGAAAAATTGAATAAACGAATTTGTAGAGGAGAAAATTCTCTACAACTTTGTTACCTTATGTTTTTTTTATATCTCGTATCGTTTGTGAGATATTTGCAAAAATAACGGAGTTTTGATACCCTCAGTTAAATTAACGAAAACCAACCGTTCGCAGATGTCACGTCACATTCCTCGGCCAGAACTCTCTGTGGCATACGCCATCTTGCGTTGCGTATTTGATGATTTTCTTATTGTAACTTACACGTTGTCATTTCAAAGCAATGGCGCACTGAAGAATTAACAAAACACGTCGTTCTTCGTACGATAAATGATAATCTAGTGTCTACAAATGCCATATTAGCATCAGTTAACAACGGTCATTAATAGTATGATATTAAAGAAAACGATTCGTAACTGTGTTCCGCAGTGTAGGTGGTAGTACGTTGGACTGTGACGCTGAAGGTCAATGGTTTGGAACCCGTCACTACCTCAAATTTTCTTTTTTATTCATAAAAGGGTTTCAGACACACTTATTAATTAATATTTTATTATTTAGATTATTATTTTGGTCCAAAATGTTTGAAAAAACTTATAAAACTACAAATCTAAAGTGGGCCGTAAAACACGTCAGTGCGATTTTTTCTACTGTAAGCTCCTATCTTTACTCTTGTCAAAGCGGGTGCACCTTTTGAACTGGCCAGCACATTACGTGAGAAGTAGACGTCATGAGCGTGACGCTGGTTCGCACAGCAGGTGATCAGTCAGAGCTGGTATAAATAGCGCCTCCTGCGAGCGGGCCGCAGCACTGAAGGCCGAAATGCCACATTGCGAGAGCGCCGAGAGCCGCAGCTCGCCTCGCCTCGCGCCGGACGCCGAGTGCACTGAGACCGGCTGGCGGGAGGCAGCGAGCGCTGCAGCCACGAGACACGCGTCTACCCGACACCTGTCACGGGGCACTTCACCAACAAGACATGGGTATCGGATTTTAAAATTTTTTGATATTTATGGTACGTGAAGTTCAGAACTTTAAAATTTTACTGCCATAGGTGTTGAGGTAAAATAACAAATGATGGTCGCAGTACAGAGGATATAAAATGCAGAATGGCAATGGGTAGAAAAGCGTTCTTGAAAAAGAGAATTTGTTAACATCGAATATTGATTTAAGCCTAAGGAAGTCCTTTCTGAAGGCATTTGTATGGAGTGTTGCCTTGTATGGGAGTGAGACATGGACGATAAACAGTGCGGACAGGAAGAGGATTGAGGCTTTTGAAATGTGGTGCTACAGAAGAATGCTGAAGATTAGGTGGGTGGATCGCGTAACTAATGAGGAGGTACTGAGCAGAATTGGGGAGAAAAGAAATTTCTGGCATACCTTGACTAAAAGAAGGGATAGATTGGTAGGACACATTCTTAGACATCAAGGAATTGTGAATTTAGCGTTGGAGGGAAATGTGTGGGGTAAAAACCGCAGAGGAAGACCAAGAGATGGATACAATAAGCAGATTCAGACAGATGTAGGTTGCCGTTCTTATGTGGAGATGAAGAGGCTTGCTCAGGATAGGGTATTGTGGAGAGCTGCATCAAACCAGTCTCCGGACTGAAGACCACAACAACAACAGGTGTTGAGGTTTTAGGAATAAGTTTAACTTAAAGTACTTAATTAATTCCATAAATAGTTTGAAGGAAAATAATGGGATTTAGTTGGTCAAAACTTCGTAAATAATAACTGCAGAGGTTGGAATTTAAAAAACCAAAATTATATATATAATCGTGTAACCAACTACACATTGATAATTAAGTACAATCATACTTAAATTAGTAGATACAGGAGTGTATATATTAAAAACATATCCGTCAGTTGGGACGTACGTCATCAAAATTAAAAGACAAGCAAATCTAAAACAAACGCACGATAAAATTCATATCTCGCTCATCCAGAATTCGGTATATAGAGCAGCGGTCTCGTTATATCTCATAAGATCTTCCTGGGAACATTGTCCGCACGTGTACGCCAACGGACACCTCAGGAGATGCTCTATTGTTCGTATCTCCTCGCATTTACATCTATCTGTGTCCGTATAACCCCATTTGTACATTAGTTGTTTGCATCGGCCCATTCCCGTGCGCAGACGGTATAAAGTTCTCCAATGTTGCCATTCTGTTTCCAGAGTGATTCTATGAACTCCGCAGATGGCTGAGTTGCGTTTATGAAACTTTGCCTAGATTTCAGTCGTCTAGGTACAGGCTGGTGATTAAATAGTGGGTGCCTCGAATCATTGAGTTGTTTATACCGTTCTTTAGAGCTGAGGATCGATCTTCTAATGTGAGGCGGAGCAATACCAGCCAGTGAATACAAATGGTCCACTTTGGTAGGTTTCAAGTAGCCCGTTATCTTCCTGCAGGAATCATTAAGGACGGTGTCTATTTCCTTTGTATGAACAGATCTTCCCCATACTGGACATCCATACTCAGACACAGAAAAACAAAATTAATTCCTCTACTTATTTATAAATATTTCGGAAGATTGAATGGTAGATGGTGACGGCTGTTACATTATAAAAAGACGGTTTCTACATTCATATACCTGATACATTATTAATGAAATACACAAGATAATTGAGATATTCTGCAAATTTATTGGTTTACGAACCGGTTTTCGGCTGTTACGCCATCATTAGGTAAATGTTTACCTGATGATTCCGTAACAGTCGAAAATCGGTTCGTAAACCAATAAATTTTGCAGAATATCTCACAGTTCTGGTGTATTTAATTCATAAGGTTTCTACCTTTTTCAAACATACATTGACTGATTCAATTGTTTACTGCAGTAAAAATTCATATTCATTAAATTCAGTGTCCAAACGGAGTTGCGGGAAAAATATTACGAGGAAAATTATCGGACCTCGAAATTTAACATTAACAAAGCGAAACGCGAGTGCAGATTCTAAAAGCCATTTAATTTTTAACTGGAATGTTAAGGATTGAAAAAATAGTAAGACTTACAACAATCACTGCACAATATCTTGTTTGCCGTAATGGGGTCCAAACCCACCACACAACTTCATTGGGCGGAATTAATACGCCAGGACAAAATTCGGGATGTTAAATAAATGAAATTTCATCATATTGAATTTTAAAAATATTTCAAGATTTATATAACAAATTTGAGCACTATACTTACATTCTGAATAAATGAATCAAAAGAGCCGCTACAGGTAAGTCCGATCTAATCAGAGGCCGAACGGAGATACATGCATCGGAACGTTTTTCTTTCTCTCATCAGAAGAAAACAGGGGAATGTAGCTTGAGGTTCGGAGAGAGAAAAACGCTCCACGATTAAAATATATCTTCGGCCAGTTAATTGTTGTTGTATCGTTGCAACTTCAATAACAATCAGCCAAAGCCATTCGACGAAACTCTCAAAAAAGTATCAAGAAAATCGACATTGAAATTTTGCAAGTACACGGAAGTACCAATAACTAAAACGTTAGAAGCAACTGGTGGTATAGTTCAGGTGGTGGCATTCTGTCCTTGCAACCAGAGGGTCGATGGTTCAAATCCTGCCTTCACAGATTTTTTTATATATATATATTTTTTTCGTAGTGTTCAAATACTTACACAAGTTTAATATCTGATGGTAATTTTCACTTTTTTTTTACTGGTAATCGTCTATATTTTATAAAAGGTATTTTATAATGATGGTTTCAATCAAAACAACATGTTACGTTTTCTTACTGCATTGACTCCACTATTAGTTGACGACGGTAGTCTTTGATTGTTCAGTTTGTGAAGAGCTACGAAGCTGTTTTTGGAAAGTCATCTCCATAGCTATTAATAGCTTTCCATGTAGCTAACCTACTTAACCATCATTTTAGGTGACAAGCTGTTCAGCTCGTCTTCATACACATAAACAAAAACTGACACAACACGTGTAGAGATCCCAAAATGTTTTACATAACCGATTTTGACAAGGAAAAAATAGAAAAATTTCACAGCTGGATTCGAACCACCGACTGTATGGTTGTGAGGTCAGAACGTTACCGCCTGAGCTACGCCAACAAATGCTGCAAGTTAGTTAGTTATTGCTACTTAGGTGTACTTGCAAAACTTCAAAGTCGATTTTACCGATAATTTTTGGGAGTTACGTCGAATGGCTTTGGCTGATTGTTATTGAAGTTCTGAACCTCAGTGTGTGTGTGTGTGTGTGTGTGTGTGTGTGTGTGGGTGTGTGTGTGTGTGTGTGTGTGTGTGTGTGTGTTGTCCTTACTGTAAGTGAGCTTTAAGAAGTTTGTGAATTCAGGACTGATGACCATAGAAATTTGGTGAAATAGGTTTACAGACATTTGAACATTAAGAAATTTCTGAATGACGGCGCCTTAAGATAAGCACAATAAGACCGAAAAGCGTTGCATTATTTTAAATTTTTAAAACAGCAAATAGTGACCTGTTGCAGTAATAAAGAATTTTAATCGCATAAGTACTGCATATACACACAATCCCATAGTTTATAATAAATTATGGTTATGATACAATTTTAATTTTGTTTTAGAAATTGTACAGTTGTGATGTACATATCCATTTGTTTAGATTTTCTTCCTTGACTTAATTAACTTATATTTGTCTGCCAGTCAGTTCCAAAACTTTGTTACTTCCTCTTCACCTGCAGTTCCCTAATACTCGTTAATTGATCCCAATTAGACTAGTTCATAATTTTATGATGATGTTTATGATTATGACCTGTTAAATTTTCCCTGTATACTCTTACCTCTTTTTTCTCACCTAAATTCTGTGTCCATTACACCTTTTACTTTGTCCCTGGCAAAAGTATGTCATATTCCAGCTATGACGTTTGGAGATTTATAATTAATATCTACTTCCCCTGTGTTGAGATTTGTATATAGAACTAAGCTGTGAGCCCTTGGAAGATTGCTTCCTCTTTTTCACTGAATCCATGCAGTTTCATATACTTTGTACTTTGAGATAATGAAGTCAATTTATGATCCTTATGACTACAGGTCCCTCAGCATCCTTGGATACGGCCAATGAATTGCATTTTTAATTCACTGAATAAGAAAATACGTTCTTCATAGTCACTGGGCCAGATTTTACCTAATAGACGTATACCCACAAGTACTCCTTCCCTTTGAACAAATATGCACTTCCAATTTGATTCAAATTGGGGAATAATACTATAATAGGGATGTTGAAATGAAAAGGTAAGAGACCAAACCAGTTATGCGACATCTAAAACTTTAAGACTCTGCCCTCAGCAGACAAGGTGATGCTCACCGACTTTTAAGACGTCCGAAATCCGATACTCATCCAATTGCGTATTTTCCTGTGTTAAAAATATGGTTCGAATTGTTATTCACATTCAGATAGTATTTTAGCTCATTATTCTTACAAAAATCTGTCATTTTTACGTAATTAAAGCTTAAAAATTATTAAATTTCACGATTAGATCACGTGATGATGTGAAGGGTGACAGCGGAAACCTTCCTACAGTTGATCCATTTATGGTATCTTCACTCTTAAAAAACAGTCCAAATTTTTACGTGCCAGAAATAAGAAACGTGAAAACTGCGTTGTAAGTAACGCAAACATATATTTTAAAGCTAATTATTGCTAGAGATATTTTATGTCATTGGGAAAAGTACCCTACTTGTTGGTGTCAGCAAACTTACTCTAAAGTCACCACATTATGCAGTAAAGGATAAAATTTTACCTTCTATCCGGCGGCCTCGAGTGACTATGTTGGAAACATCAACAACATGACAGAAAATCTTTGCCAAGATGTTGGGACCACATATAATGACTCGATTAGTGTATCGAATAGACCATGAAGTAAATAAATGTTGTTCCTGCTCGATGATTGACAGGTTCTTGTATGTACCCTTGTCTAGTCAATAAAACTAACTGCCCTTGTAAAGCCAGGTTTCATGAAAAAACATTTGCGTTCTCACGCGATTGGCTAATGGCGCTATTCAACATCTGTTGCCAACATTATCACAGGAGGCCGCCGGGAGAGTTGGTAAAATTTAACCCAAGCACACAGTTAAGGCAGTAATTTCATTTTTAACTACTTCAATACTCCTAGAAAGGTGTAACATCGAAACCTTTAAACATTTTGATAGCAGCGGTACCTGACGATGAAAAACCTGCTGTTTAGACACAGGCGCGAGGCACGTGAGCGAGCTTTCCGTATGTAGAACGGGGAAGTCGTGACCAAGGGCCGAAGACTCGCCACTGGCATTTCTGAAATTGCACGACTTGTCGGGTGTTCAGGGCGTCCTGTGGCCAGCGTTTCCAGCAAGTGTCGAAACCAAGGTGGTTCCACGTCCAGACTGGGTGGCCACGCCTCATTACAGATATCTGACGTCTTAGGCCGGGCTAAGGCTCCTATAAGTACGAGCTGAGGCATCCGCCATTTTCATTCCGGTAGCTCTTAACTTAAACATACTGCGGTCCTATAGGATTTGCGTCACGGCACTTTAGCACGACATTGTGCGTGGTTGTTTTGCTATAAACTGCTCAGATCATTCCAGAGGTTTTTGCAGAACGACATGTTGACCATAGCTGTTTATTAATTCTCAATGCTACCGGTTTCGGTTTTGTACCATTGTCAAGCGTTAGCAGAGATTAGCTAATCTCTGCTAACGCTTGACAATGGTACAAAACCGAAACCGGTAGCATTGAGAATTAATAAACAGCTATGGTCAACATGTCGTTCTGCAATTATCTGAAAGCTGTTATGCCCCATCTATTCACCTTTACATTCCAGAGGTGGCTACAGAATGTTTAGTTTCCCGAGGGATTCTGAGAGAAGAAAAAATGGATCATTGACTGTCGGTCAAAAAACCTGGGGACCCGGACCGAGCCCGCAGTTATGTATTATAACTAAATATTTATTATGACTTGAAGCAATATTTAATGGTAAAAATCGTCTGTGATATTCGAACGTAAGTTTTTGTATAGCTCTTGAAAGTGCTACCTCTTAACCGAGAAGCTGCCTGTAGGAAGTTAGTAGCCGCAAAATAACACAGTAAAATAATCCCAGTACATACTGTTTTTAGAGCACAATATGTGTGTCTTTAAATACCAATATTGAAGCTTATCAATATGAGACTATAACATAATTGACGAAGAATGCTGTGTAAATTTTACTTACGGCTGCGGTGGCGTAGTATGCTAATGTTTGGCAACGAAATACATACAAAAAACCTGTCAGCCTAGATTTATTCGATGGTCAACACAAAGGGTTATTTCCCTCATTCTATACGATTAGTTTTCCAATAGCATTCAACGGTTGTTGCCGACATCGGCACCGTGTGCCTCTACGACCGTACACTAATATTCTTCTTCGTTTTAGTATCTGTAATACGTTCTGAAACTTTTTCAATAACATAATAGAAGTACATTGAGCAACGTGAGTACGACAATCAGATGTGGTTGTATTTGTCACAGCGGACAACAAACACTTACTGCAGGACGGCAAACAAACCTCGCATATTGACAGTCATTATTCAAATACAAGCCAAGATCGCTTAAGACTTTTATCTAGATGATCAGTTTCGGCAGAATTAAACGTAGTACGCGATTTTTATCACAGAAGTATATATGTTTCTTGCGCTTTTATCTTTATTTGGATAGAAAAGAAAAACAGCAATAAGGAAATAAAACGCGAGATTTTTGTGTCTAATCCACATATCGCAAATAAGAGCGCAATGGAAGCTCAAAGTAGCACGATCTAAGGCTCTGTGCCAGTACTTTCAAAATATTTCACTAACCTTAAACAAAACAACACTGTTCGTATAAACTACGTGTTGTGTTTAGCATTCGCACGGAATGAAAATAGCGGATGCGCCAGCCTATGTTTTTAGGAGCTCTAGGCCGGGCAGACTGGTGAAAAAAGGACAGGCATCAAACTGTGGCGGAACTAACGTAAGACATTAATGTTGTGCAGAGTACAAGTGTGTCTGCCCATACAGTGACCAATATTCCTAATGAATGGTCTCCGTATTGACGACTTACCCGTGTGGCAATGCCGGCCGCGGTGGCCGAGGGTACTGAGGCGCTTCAGTCACGGTCTGCACGGCCACTATGGTCGGGGGTTCGAATCCCCCCTCGGGCATGGATATTTGTGCTGTCCTTAGGATAAGCTAGTTCGTAAGTAGTTTGTAAGTTTAGGGATTGATGACCCCTTAGTTGCCGGCCGCGGTGGCCGAGGTGACTGAGGCGCTCCAGTCACGGTCAGCACGGCCACTACGGTCGGGGGTTCGAATCCCCCCTCGGGCATGGATATTTGTGACGTCCTAGTTCGTAAGTAGTTCATAAGTAGTTTGTAAGTTTAGGGACTGATGACCCCGTAGTTAAGTCCCATAAGCTTAACAAACATTTGAACATTTTTGAACTCCGTAGTTAAGTCCCATAGACTCTACAAACATTTGAGCATTTCGTGTGGCAATGTTTAAGGCCTGGCCACGCAGAACGCGGGCTGACGGTGCGGCGATCGCCGCAGCGGACTGCTTGCGAGCTCAGCGGCAAGGAACACCACACTGGCGGAGCGGATACCGTGCCTGCGCCACCTGTAGCACTGAAAGAGCAGCCGGAATCCCATCATAGCACTGTCTGTGTAGTGCACTGTCGTGGTGGTAGACTATCACTTACCACTTATTTCTGACCAATGTTGGATCTCATCCCTCATTAACTACTGTATTCATTCCATCATTCCCCCCCCCCTTCCCAATCCCCAAGGATATTTAGCTACATGAGGCAGTCAACAGACTATCGTTTTTGGCCCACTTTAGGTTACGGTAGTATCACTAAAAGTGGGCCTTTGCGATCGTCTTTTGACATCTCGAAATGTAAATGAAAATAACGGCTTAATCATTCATCTGACACGAAAAGTGAATAACCGAATTTGTAGAGGAGAAAATTCTCTACAACTTTGCTCTCTTATGTTTTTTTCATATCTCGTATCGTTACTCAGAAATTTGCAAAAATAACGGAGATTTTGGTATATATGTCTGTCTGTCTGTTTGTCCGTAACGTGTTCCCTGTTTTTAAGACGAACCGTTCAACCGATCAGCACCAAATTTTGCACACATAATTATAGGCCGCCAGAGACTAGAACCTCCCTTTTTCAAATTTTTCAGACAAAAAATACGGTAGTAATACAAAAAAAAGCCGTTTGTAATATAATTGTAATTGCAAACGAACTGTTCATCTGACACGAAAATTGAATAACCTAATTGGTTGAGGGGAAAATTCTCTACAACTTCGCTCTATTATGCTTTTTTCATATCTTGCATCGTTGCAGAGATATTTGCAAAAATACCGGCGATTTGACGGTGTCTGTCTAGCTGTTCCAACTTTTTAGGTCGAACCGTTCAACCGATCGGCACCAAATTTTAGACATAATTTTTGGCTACCAGAACCTCGCTTTTTGAAATATTTCGGACAAGAAATACGTTAGTAATACAAAAAAAGCCGTTTATAATGTAATTTTAATTGTAAATAAACCGTTCATCTGACGCGAAAATTGAATAAACGAATTCGTAGAGGAAAAAATTCTCTACAACTTTGTTCCCCTATGTTTTTTCATATCTCGTATCATTTGAGAGATATTTGCAAAAATAACGGGGATTTAACACCCTCCATTAAATTAACGAAAACCAGCCGTTCGCAGGTGTCACGTGACATTTCTCGCCCAGAACTCTCTCTGACATATGCCATCTTGCGTTGCGTATTTGATGATTTTCCTGTTGTAACTTAGACGTTGTCATTTCAAAGCAATGGTGCACTGAAGAATTAACAAAAAGACGTTCTTCGTACGATAAATGATAATCTAGTGCCTACAAATGCCATATTAGCATCAGTTAACAACGGCCATCTACAGTATGAGATTAAAGGACGCATTTCCCAACTGCGATGTGAAGAACTGTGACGCTGAAGCTCAGTGGTTCGAAACCCGCCAGTACCTAATTTTTTTTCCTACTAGGGTTTCAGACACTCTTATTAATTAATTTTTTATTATTTAGATTATTATTTTGGTCCAAAATGTTTGCAAAAACTTATAAAACTACAACTCTAAAGTGGGCCTTAAAACACGTCAGTGCGATTTTTTTTCTTTTCGATTGCTGAAAAATAGTGAAGTTACCTGCCGAGCAGTTTCGAATATATTACAGCCAAAGTATTTACCTACACCTACAATAGAGATGTGGAAGAAATTAGAGGAAGTGTTTTCAGATCTTCAGGGCTTTCTGAACTGCCTTGATAGCATAGACGGAAAGCATATGAAGTTAAAATTCCTGAAAAGCAGTAGTTCCCGGTTGTTCATCTCCTGGGCAGTTGATAAGCAAGAGGCACTGGATAAACATTGAAATTAATCATCCCCTCACAGCTCGTCTAACGCGAAAATTGATTCTTGCTATGGTGTGGAAGAACCTAACATCAAGTCACGTAGAAGTCAGCAAGATGCGCCTTGTCGAATTGAGATATGTTTCTATAACGTTACTTAAACTCAGATTAGATCTCTTGTAAGAAAAACGTATCGCTCTATGTTACTAGTAAGGTCAAACTGGGTACAAATTTGGCGTCACTAGCTACAAGTAAACACGATTTTAGTATATTTAATTTATTTAAAAAAGAATATGTATGGACTGAATTAAAATTTTACAAGAATTCAGGCTTGTTAGGATAGAAGCTGTTAACTGGAGGATCAGAAATTACAACGAAAAATCATAGAAACTTTATACCAACTTTTTAAATGAATTTTAAAAATTTAGAAATTTGCACTCGGCAAAATGGCTGAAACACCGACGATAGGTTTGACAAAGCTATAGATACGTTCTAGGCTGTCGCACTAAACGCGAGATTTTTGTTGTGTAAGCATGAGCATTGCACACAGTACCGTGCGTTGCGATGGCTGCAATCTGGTGCGCCGTCGCTGGAAATCAACCTAACCTGCCTGACTGGATCAACTTTTGTCCATCGAAATACTTTCTATGTCTCAATGATGTTGATAACACCTAACACATCCCAGTCTCGCTACTGGTATAGTACGCTGATTGCATTAATCAACCCACCGCGATGCCACTTAATTCGCTCACAGGTGTTAACTATTCCACTCTGTCCTTATTCGCGTCAGACAAGAAGTGCCTGACCAACACAGGGAATATCACACAATCTGATTACTCTCAAACAAGAAGTAATTTCAGACCTGCTTTCCACAGAGCTGCTCTTTTCAGTACAGTACTGAAAAGACTCTCGTCTCTCACTCACTTTGTGCATACTCTAAGATGAGCAAATCGTGTCCACATAGTGTTCGCTCACCATCAACGTGTTGTCCACGAGAAATGTTCAAATGTTTGTAGAGCTTAAGGGACTTAACTGCGGGGTCATCAGTCCCTAAACTTACAAACTACTTATGGACTACCTTATACTAAAGACGGGGGACAAGGAAGGAGCCTCCCAGAAGACTGTACCGTACATGTGCAGTCGGGCGTCCCCTGGGCAACGGTAAATACCGGCAAATCCTTCCACATACTGAGCTACGTCTAAACCGACATTGTATTCAGAACCTGAATGATGAAAGGGCCCTTTTCAGAGCCATGTCTAACAGCCATATCTCTCAACATTGAGGGCTTATCAACTGAAAAAGAACAACTTATATCCAACACATGTAAACTTCATTCGTGCGACGTCCTGTGCCGCCAGGAGACACACAGAGGGCCATCGCAACGCCGATCGCGTATTCCTGGGATAATCCTGGTGAAGGAATGCCCTCACGGCCAATATGGGAGTGCTCTATTTATTCGACCTGGAATCAAAGTGTCCAACATACGATTTAATACCGTTAACAACACGGAAATCATATCTGTGATTATCGGGAGCATCACGGTATCACCAATATATAAACCACCAGGAGAAAGGTTTGCTTTCAGTCAACATGTCTGCCACCAACAACTAGTAATGGGAGACTTTAACTGTCACAGTAAAGTGTGAGGCTACCAAGACACAAATGAGGACGGAGAATTATTGGGAAGCTGGGCAGAAGAACAAGAGCTGAATCTCATCCATGATCAGAAACAGCCTGCATCATTCAACAGCGCAAGATTGAAGAGAGGGTATAACCCAGATCTCATATTTGTTTCCAAAACCTTGTCTGGGTCATGCAATAAATTTGTTCTCAATCCTATTCCAAAGACCCAACACAGACCAGTAATAGTTCCCCAAAAAGTGTCCTTTAAAAGGCGTTTTAACTTTAAAAGGGCTAACTGAAAAAAAATTGCTAATATCTTAGATAAGGAAATCGTATATTTACCACCAAACGCTGAAAACTACGGAAAGTTCGTCGAAGCTGTTAAAAGATCAGCAAGACTCAGCATACCCAGAGGCTGCAGAACACTCTACATTCCTGGAATTTCCAACAAGATGAAACAATTATATATTGAATACATTGAGCAGTACAACCACGACCCTTTCAGTGTAAAAACTATAAAACTTGTGGAACAGCTGACTGAAACTATAAGTAAAGACCGACAAGAGTCCTGAAAACATATGTTGGAGAGTCTTGATATGAAACATAGCAGCAGAAGAGCTTGGAGTCTCTTAAAACGATTATCTAGCGACCCAGCAGGCCCTAAGGATCAGGTTTCCGTAACCGCCAATCAGATTGCACATCAGCTCCTTTTGAATGGCAAAGCAACCAGAAACAACAAGATTGTCACTTCGTATAAGAGGCCACAAGTGGCTGAAATACCATCAGTGCCATATTTCACTTCAATAGAATTGGAAACAGCTATCAGTTCCTTGAAATCGAGGAAGGCCCCAGGTCCTGATGATATCGTTAATGAATTTATACAGAACATAGGGCCCCTAGCAAAGGAATGGCTCTTACATCTCTATAACTTCTGCTGGGCTAACAAGTCGGTCCCATAGCTATGGCTAAGGGCCAAGGTAGTAGCAGTCCCAAAGCCAGGGAAATCAAGAGACGATGCCAAGACCTACCGTCCAATATCGCTGCTGTGCTGCCCTTTCAAACCATACGAACGTCTTATCTTGAATAAAATAGGACCACAATTAGAAAGCCAAATCATTCCATAACAGGCAGGATTTAGACCCGGAAAGTCTTGTACTGGTCAGATTCTCTGCCTAACACAATACATAGAGGACGAGTTTCAGAAGGGTGAAAAAACTGGTGTGGTGTTTGTCGATCTATCAGCAGCATATGATACGATAAACCATAAAATCCTACTAGAAAAAATTTTCATAATGACAGGAAATTACCATCTCACTGAATTGTGAGATCTCTGATCTCCAACAGAAGATACTATGTGGAATTTCAAGAGCAAAGAAGCCGCTGGAGGAACCAGAAGAATGGGCTCCCACAAGGTAGTGTTTTGTCCCCTCTACTTTTCAACCTGTATACAAATGACCAACCAGCTGGACCAGATGCAAGAAGTTTTATCTATGCTGATGACGTAGGCATTGCTTGCCAATCGAGATCAATCAATCACATCGAGAGAAACCTATCAGATGCCCTAGAAGTTCTTACTGAATATCACAACAGGAACCAGCTTCGACCAAATCCAGCAAAGACACAGACTTGTTTATTTCACCTGAACAACCAGGAAGCAAAAAGGGAATTACAATTGGAATGGAACTGAGTTAAATTTAAACATTGCCCAATCCCAGTTTATCTCGGAGTCACATTAGATCGAACACTGTCCTACAAGAGACATGTAGAAAAAGCTAGAGCAAAAATCAACACACGGAACGGTATAATCCGCAAACTCACCAACTCACACTGGGGAGCAAATCCTGAAACTCTGCGTTCATCATCCCTGGCTTTTTGTGTTTTGCTCCACCTGAAAATGCTTGCCCCGTATGGAGAAGATCGACGCACGCCCACAAGCTAGATACAGCACTGAACGATTCATGTCGATTAATTACGGGATGCCTGAAGCCTACAGACCGTGATCTCCTTTATATGTGTTCTGGAATAGCTCCCCCACAGATCAGACGGCAAACTTTGGCGATGGCTGAAAGAGGATAGACAGTGCGAGGATAGAAGACATCCCCTGTTCGGACATCAGCCAGTGGTGTCAAGATTAAAATCGAGGAAAGATTTCATTCAATTTGAACATCCACTAAATGAAAGCCAATCTACAACCAGGGAATCAATGTGTACACAGAAAATGGAAAAAAAAAAAAAAAAAAAAAAACAGCTTTCAATGTTGGAACATTAAAGAAACACTTCCTGCTGGATCTCAACTGGAATGGAGAGTCTGGAGGAGCCTAAATAGACTTAGGTGTCGAATGGGAAGATCAAAGGATAACCTGTTCAAGTGGGGATACGCAGAAGACGAGCTCTTCCAATGTGGAGAAAAACAAACAATGACACACCTGCTGAGCTGCCCATCCTTGCCGGCGCCATGCACTTTCAAAGACCTGTGGCTGGCCAACGACGCTGCAGTAAAGTGTGCCGAACACTGGAGAGACATATGACCCTGCTATGGACAATAATAACGTATTATGTGTGAAAATCATGGGTATATATGAATGTATAATTAGTACTTAGTTTTTATTTGTAATCTAGTATATGTAGCTTATTAATTAACTACAGATGTAGCTCAGACACGATTAAATAAAAATAAATACTAAAGACGACACAAATATCCATGCCCGAGGGGGGATTCGAACCCCCGACGGCGGACGGCCGCGCGCACCGCAACACGGGGCTACAGTACGCGCAGCTAATCCGCCGCGGCGTTGTCCACGGGACAGAGCGCCAGAGAGTGTGCTGGCCCGCGCGTCTGCACAATAGATATCCCGCCACTCTTCTCCCCCTCTCTTCCACATGTCACGTCTCCACGTCATCATCCCTTAGCCTATTCGAGCCGCGCTATTGTTTGGGTTTAGGCACCCCCTCGAACTGGCCAATTACGGACCCGCTACTACCGCGTTTAGGCTCACCCCGACCTCCGAGGTCACCTGCCGCTACGCAGAGACTCCCGCCAGCGAATAACGTAGTATTGCACCATAATTCAAAACCACGCGAAAGAATGTTGCCAAGTACTGTAATTATTGCACTCATGATCTAATGCTGTACATCTAATAATAACTTCTTTAAAAGTAATAAATAAATAAATTAACCTGTCAGATGTTACTTGTAAGCCATAAGCACTGTTTTAAAGGTCCGAATATGGAAAAAAAATATGTCTGAGTTACTTGACTCCTTACATATCCCTGCCCTTAGGACAAAATTTTTGTCTGGGGTTTTTTAATGCCGAGAAAACATTGACAAATTCAGGCAAAAATTAAGGATAACAAAAGAATGTTCAGCCATGTTTTACAAAATATCATTTTCTCTTTAACTCTATTTCCATGTAATTATAAGACATACAATTTTGTTTTCTTTGGATATAAAAACTTTGTACAAATTTTCAATATATCTCTTCTGTTGCCATTACATGTGCCTGTTTTGTTGTAAGAAAAACCATTTATAATATTATAATCGTTCTTTAAATTCGTTCGTGTACAGCGTATAGTGTATGTGTTTATTTATGCTTTTATTATTCAAAGCCGGCCGCTCTGGCCGAGGTGACTGAGGCGCTCCAGTCACGGTCAGCACGGCCACTACGGTCGGGGGTTCGAATCCCCCCTCGGGCATGGATATTTGTGCCGTCCTAATTCGTAAGTAGTTTGTAAGTTTAGGGACTGATGACCCCGTAGTTAAGTCGCATAAGCTTAACAAACATTTGAACATATTATTCAAATCTGCACAAAATCTTTGCAAAACTTTTATTGAGTATATTTGTATTTACTTTTAGCTTCAATTATTTAGTTGTGTCTCTATACAACTGAAAAATGAAGAAGCGTTACTTCTTACATTACCCTAGGTTACAATTTAAAAAATGTATATATTTATTTATGTTTTTAACATACATCAATTTTTATACATATATAAATATTAAAGACATATAAGTCATAAAAATTTTTACAATATTACAGAAATACATGTTTTACTAAAAGTTCTACAAACTATTTTAATTGAAAATTTTAATAATTGTGCGAAACAATGTGCTCTTTTTAATATACCTCACTGACTCTACAAATTGTGCCAAACAGTTTGCACTTTTGAATTTTTTCATTTTTTATTGTTTTTCTTCTGCTTTTTCTGATGACCCATGGGTTGACGGTCAACTGTGATTGTAGAATCTCGACTCATTTTATCCGTTTTACGAATCAAGTGAGGAGCACCATAGCATACATGCTGAAACTTTAAGTTGTCGACGATGCTCAACCTGAGTATCTTGCCTCCTATTGACAGCAGTTAATGACTGTCAAATATTAAATCGTTGTTCCATTCTTGTCACATCATGGATTAGTACGACATCTCTGTAGATATTGGTGGAAGAATAACATGAATATACTCATCTTGCAGATTGTCGTTGATTACGGTTATGAGTCCAAAACTCATTTAAACTATTGACTGAAGCTGCATTTTTATATGATTGTGCAAAGAAATGGTATTGCGAGATGGTCATTATTGATTACCAAACTGAAATGACTTTTTGAAATATGTTGAAAATATTTTAGGATGGGAATGAAAGTAATCTTGAACTTCTGCCCTTCTTCTGTCCTCTTGTGATCTTCTTTGCTTCTGTCTTCTTCCTTCTCTTCTCTCTTGAATTCTTCTTTTCTTCTTGGGCTAGGTATTGTGAGTTTATTGTGAAATAGGAATGGTGGGATCTGACTATCTTTCCATAGATTTGTTGATACCCCTGTCCCGAAATTCTAAAGATTTGCTATAATTCATTCAACATGTATATCCAATCCATTCCACCTCGATCTGTCATGATATACCACTGCCAATACTTATAGTAAGGTCTGTGCTGTACGTAATTCTCCTCTTGTTTTGTTTTGTGAAGCCCAACCTGGATACAACTTGCATTTCCCGTGATATGGGATGCCAAAGGATAAGACTCGCTTTTTTACATTAAGCTATCTTTATTATTATCAAAAATTTTATTCAAATGAGTAGCCACAGTTACAATGATTCCCTTATATAAAATTGCTATTACAAAAATTATTTTACTGCATATTAAATAAAATAAACTTTGATACTTCAATGGACAATATATAGAAATTTTATTACAGATTTTTACTATAATATATTTAATATTCTACCATGGTTCTTCATTCTTTTTGTATTTTGTGTGTAGCATACTGCTTGTACGCCTAATTCACAAAAATATTCTTCCCTTTCCCAAAACCTAACGTCACTCTCCTTTATATTCTTTCTTTTATTTATCTTGCTTTCCCTTGTAGATAGTAAATATTTTTATTTAGAAAATGTTATTAAGAAATTTAGATTTACCTCTTGTGCATATTTTTCCTCTCCTTTACTGCTTCTGCTATAGATATATGTGTTAGATCTACATTTTTATTTTTTTTATTTTTTATTCTTCAAAAGATTTTAAATGGCTGGTATGGAATATTCCTAAGACTTTTCCTCATTTAGGATTGGTTAGCTCTGCCGCAATTCGTGTAATTATTACTGGTCCTTTATACATGGAGAAAAATTTCCTATATTTTCTTTTTACTCGTTTGAGACAAATGGTGTGTTTTTACTTTCCTCTCTCATAATAACCTAGTTCACTATTATCATTTCTGAATCCATATTCTTCTCTGTATGAGTTACCATTATTCTGATTATTCCTATACCCCTGATTATATTTGCTATTATTGTTCCATTTTCCCTCCATTGTTCCATTGTCTCGAATAGCCTGTCCCACCATTCCATTGACCTCAATTGTCATAATTATTTCCCCTTCGGAAATTATTGTCTTCACTATATTGTCTAACACTACCATTATTATTACTGTTTCTACTATTTCCATAATAATAATTCCTGGATTTATCACTATCTCTCGCTCTTTCTTGCTCTGTTTCTCTCTCAAATCCGCCTCCTTAAACTCCAATTCCCTCAATACCTCCTTAAACTCTTCCCTCTTTCTTCCCTACAGTTGCCTGATATTTTACAGGTAACTTGGTCCTAAATAAACGTATCAAGTCTCCATTTTCGTATGGTCTATCCAAACATCGGTTGTTCTTATCCATAGAATCAAAAAAATTTACTACACTTTTCTCCCCTGAGGCATCTGAAGGAACTCATACTTTATCTTATTCTGAGCTTCCTTCGACCAATACCTGTCCAAAAATGCGGATCTAAACTGCGGATCCAGTCTATGTGGCAAGCTGGCTGTTCCAGTGTGCTAGTGGTTTATGCAATTCCATTCTGGGGACACTTGTGCTCAATACTCGCGTTTTGCGCTTGAGTTTGTAAGTGTATGTCCTAGCCGACAATGGAAGCATTTACCTGACTACTGCTATATGCCGTGATAGTTAAATGTCGATACTGCTTGACAGATCGTAGTGAGATTCTCGGGTGGAAGAATTTATTCTCTTTCAGCTCCACTCCTTGAACATCGTCTAGTCGCCAGCGAGATCCAGCGTCGACAGATCAAGCCGACTCAAGGTTATTGGTAAAGCGATGCTCATTATTTGCTAGGGTTGTTTTATTACAGGGTGCTACAAAAAGGTACGGCCAAACATTCAGGAAACATTCCTAACGCACAAAGAAAGAAAATATGTTATGTGGACATGTGTCCGGAAACGCTTAATTTCCATGTTAGAGCTCATTTTATTACCTCTCTTCAAATCACATTAATCATGGAATGGAAACACCAGGAACAGAACGTACCAGCGTGACTTCAAACACTTTGTTACAGGAAATGTTCAAAATGTCCTCCGTTAGCGAGGATACATGCATCCACCGTCGCATGGTTTCCCTGATGCGCTGATGCAGCCCTGGAGAATGGCGTATTGTTTCACAGCCGTCCACAATACGAGCACGAAGAGTCTCTACATTTGGTACCGGGGTTGCGTAGACAAGAGCTTTCAATGCCCGCATAAATGAAAGTCAAGAGGGTTGAGGTCAGGAGAGCGTGGAGGCCATGGAATTTGTCCGCCTCTACCAATCCATCGTTCACCGAATCTGTTGTTGAGAAGCGTACGAACACGTCGACTGAAATGAGCTGGAGCTTCATCGTTCATGAACCACATGTTGTGTCGTACTTGTAAAGGCACATGTTCTAGCAGCACAGGTAGAGTATTCCGTTTGAAATTAGGATAACGTGCTCCAGTGAGCGTAGGTAGAAGAACATGAGGCCCAATCAAGACATCGCCAACAATTCCTGCCCAAACGTTCACAAAAAATCTGGGTTGATGACGTGATTGCACAATTGCGTGCGGATTCTCGTCAGCCCACACATGTTGATTGTGAAAATTTACAGTTTACATTTAAAGAGAAATACTAAAATGGGCTCTAACATGGAAATTAAGCGTTTCCGGACACATGTCCACATAACATATGTTCTTTCTTTCTGTGTGAGGAATGTTTCCTGAAAGTTTGGCCGTACCTTTTTGTATCACCCTGTAGTTGCAGTAATAACCCTTCAGTGTGTGTGTGTGTGTGAGTGTGCGTATGATCGATGTCGACTTCTCTTTCCTATAACTAATTTCTTAGCGCCTCTGTCCACCTTTCTATTTTTCACGGTAGGACAACGCCACATGTATAGCCAGATATTTCACTGTGTAGATTAACTTAGTGTTAAAACTTTTCATGTGAAAGTTACGGCTCGATTTGTTTCATTCCTATTAGACTTCGTATATTGATTTGTAAACTTATTTGTTAAAACTCAGACAATTTGCTGGTCACACATGTATTCCGCGGTGTTAACCGATTTTACTGCATTTGATGTCTTTTTTATAAATATCTGTTTTAATTTGTAACCCATTGCTTGACTATACTTTTAACTGTGATTTCATTTACAAAATCCTTTATACTAATTGTTAACTATCCACGAATTTGTGTGCTTTAATGAATAATTAATTTGTTTAAATCATAAATTTACTTTCCTTTACAAATTCTTAACTCGCTATTTTGGAGGGGTAATTATATAGGTAGGTAGAGGACTGTGTTTATTATTTGGTGCACTCTGATCAATTATCTCGCCACCGTGCTTGTAAATTTAGGGTGTTGGACCTTTTTCCATGTCTTTAATAAAAATGTGGTGGTGAACCTTGGTATTAAAAATTTAGGGTGTTGGACCTTTTTCCATGTCTTTAATAAAAATGTGGTGGTGAACCTTGATATTAAAAATTTAGGGTGTTGGACCTTTTTCCATGTCTTTAATAAAAATGTGGTGGTGACCCTTGATATTAACATTAATGAGGATAATATTTAAAATTCATTTGCATATCTGTGATTTTGCACATTTGCATATCAGTGGACCGTCTCTGACGAGTAAAAATATATTCACTCAGTGGGGTTATCCCTCCCTTTTTGACGCGACCTCTTGCATGTGTAATACTAATTCACTAATCCGCAACTTCTTTGTATTATGAAGTTCACAAACTGATTTGAAATACAACACTAACTTGTTGATATTTGTATATTGATCCACCAAATGTGGTAGTACTAAACATGATGAAAGGATTGAGCAATAAAAATGTAATCGACTTTCCGGACTTTCCAAATACTGTTACATCAAAGAAAATGAAACCAAACCAATGGATTTAAAGAAAATCCGTGGCTGGTGTACAAAACAATTTACAGAAAATTTACCTACAGAAAGAAATATCCCATCAAAAACATAAAATGTACAAAAATGCAAGTCTCGCGACGAATTCCATCCACTATAAAAAGTCGTGAGATCTTATGGGAAACTAAGTCGGTTATTTTAGTTAGTATTCATGGAACCATATATTCAACACCTTGTCATAATTTTTTATCTCTACCAACATCTGTAGTGACTATATCAAAGTTATACATCTTTATTTCTATAATAAATATAATGACTTGGCAGTCGCATGGCAACGTAAACTAATATTTCAAATACTTTACGCAAATGTGAGGTATTTCATTCCTACGTAATTACGTCTGGATACATAATGGAATATAAATTATTTTTATATGTCGATGTGTAATTGCCCAATCGTTATATCTATTCTGATGTTATTATATTATGGTGAGATTGCGAAGTTATTGTATGTATGATAGAACTAAAGATGTATTATATAATCGCTATAAATGTTGGTAGATAACAAATATGTGCTTCTATGAGCACTACAGTAACTAAAATAACCGAATTGTTTCCCATGGCAACATACACTAATACCTTAAAAAAATAGCTTTATGTACATGTGAGTGTACTTCATACTTTTGTGGTTATGTACGCTTACATAATAGAATATAAATTATTTTTATGTCATTATGACGACGTGCAATTGCCAGATCATTATATTTGTTCTTATGTCATTATATTATGGTGCGATTGCCAAGCCATTATATTTATTATAGAAATAAAGATGTATAATTTTGATATAGTCACTACAGATGTTGGTAGATAACTAATTAGATACAAAATTATGACAAGGTAGTGAATATGTGGTTCCATGAACACTAACTAAAATGACAGACTTGGTTTCCCATAAGCTCTCACGACTTTTTATGGTGGAAGGAATTCATCACGAGACTTTCATTTTTGTACATTTTATGTTTTTGATGGGCTCTTCTTTAGCGAGACAATTGCGCGTGTTCATCGTTTAGTCCGTTTGTAACAGAACTATTACGAGACAGTGTGTCCACTATCGCGCCTCTCCTTCCTATCAGCTGTTGTAACGGGCCTAACCTGTAGCAAAACCTCGCGTGAGCTGTTTAATTTGATTTTACTTCACTGCCTTATTACTTAAGGGTTGAAATCCTCTGTTCCGGTAAAACAGCGTGTTTATGCCCCGCTAACTTCTACTGTAGAGGAGTTCATTTACACAGTTTCCGTCTCATCTTGCGCGAGATACACAAGCGCTGCAAACTGTGTAGACGTGTACGCCCGCTGCTAGTGTCAGTTACGCTGTGATAAACAGCCGGTTACGTAACGCTTGCCCTGCGTGGCACCCATCTTGCATCTTTTTCCGAGAAACAACTCGGAAGTACGGTTTCGTACAATTTTTCTTATTATTCTGCCATTTATTACCAACTTCAATGTTTTGTTAATACAGTCGATTTTATCTGCTCGACTATTGTCGCAAGATCTCACGTAGTGCACGTGTATGAAATGCGGTCCATTGGAAGTATCTAGTTTTCGTGATAACCTTTAAGAAAATAAGTAGAAGTCAAAATATGGACTAGTGGAGTATTATTTTTAGGCATTCTAATCTTGTCTCGCGCTCTGGCAGCGAAAATACAAATACACTGGTCAAAACAACTGAGGGATCAGTTGAGATATCAAGGTTCTGATGTACTGTCATCGGCGGAATGAACTAAAATGGTTCGACATCTTACTGTCGGTTCTACTGAGTGGAGAGAACAGCATTACGGCAACAGAAATAGTGGTAATAATAAAACGTTGCTGCAGAGGGCGTGGTATTGTTTACTAAAATAATTACACAAGCAGTTGCGTTCAGATATGCAGCGAGCAGGTGGTGCAAAGCAACAACAACGTGACTTACCCGAAGCTGTGGCAGGGAGAGACAGAGGAAGGTTGAATCGGGACAGACACAGGGGGAGGTGGCTGCAGCTATTGGAGTGTCGGAAAGTGTAATTTCCATGACCTGAACGCGATTTCAGACAACAGGAACCGTTAAAAAAGGCAAAACCAAGGTCGTAACTTCAGCAAGAGATGACTGTTATCTACGGTTAAAAAAAGAGTTTAAATCTAAGGGATTTAACTGCTGCGGTTATCAGTCCCTACGCTTACAAACTACTTAAACTTATGCTAAGAACAACACACATCCATACACAAAGGAAGACTCCAACCTCTGACGGTGAGCAATTGCGCGCTCCGCAGCAAGGCGGCTTAGAGCGCTCGTCTACTCCACCGCTGCCTATCTCCACTTACCAGTTCGTTGAGAAAGGAGGCTGAATGTAACTCAGATGCAACGCATCCTCCAGGCAGCAACGGGACGCACAAACAGTCTGAAATCTCCTCCGGGAATGTGACCACTATGTAAAGATGTCTATGGTGTACGTCCCACTAAAACCACGAAACCATTTACTACGCAGAAACTAGGCGGAGGATCATCAGGGTTGTAGTCGAAACGAATGGCGCCGGGTTCTGTTAACACATCAGTTAAGATTTTGTGTTCAGCCGCACAATCGTCGTTGCCTCATCTGGAGAAAACATGGGACAATCCTGCTTATGAGCAATAATCATAACTGTATCATGGTGGTGGATGAATGGTGTGGGCAGGACGTACGACCCTCGGTGTCGTTCACAATGTCGCTTTGACTATTCAGAGGTATAGAGATCCTTCGGCCTTTTGTTGTGCCCAACACTGGTACCATAGTAGATGGGTTCCTTCAGGTGGACGATGACGCTCGTCCCCAAAACAGCTGTCCTGATGGACAACATACTTTCAGCTGAGAGAATTGAACGAATGGAGTGGCGAGCATAATGGTTGCAGAGCTGGATATTGCACTCGTGCAAGAATGGCCAAGTATCCCAAAAGAGCTGATTGAGAACCTAATACTGTCCTTTGCCACACAGGTTTTCAACTATGCTGGCTGTCCGAGGTGATCACATACCATATTTTGTTGGCTTCATGGTGCCTTGCTCTAAGCAAACGCCAAGTAAACCTTAACTAAAGAGCTGAGACAGCAAAATGTGTAACCAATATTTGATAAAATACGTTACTATAGGTATATTTTGTGTGCTACCTCACCTCATCCCCTAATTGTTTTCAGCAGTGTACTATGTTTCAAGTCATCCATCTAAAATCGTATAATCGGAACACTTAGACGACAGTAACATCCTGTTATATATATAAGGAAACTGAACTTTATGCCATGTCCGCAAAAACAGACGCCATATCTACAGAAGTGTCTTTGCCTTCGTCTCGTAAATGACAGTTTCTGCGTAGATGTATGAACACGTCGGTTGCCTTATGGGAATACTGTCGAAGCTGCGACGTTAACGAAGTAAGTAATGTTCAAATGTTTGTAAATCTAAGGTACTTAACTACGGTGGTCATCAGTCCCTACGCTTACAAACTACTTACACTAACTTAAGGTAACTTATGGTAAGGACAACACCCATGCCCGGGGGAGGAATCGAACCCCCGACGGCGAACGGCCGAACGCACCGCAGCTGCTGCGAAGTAACGGGCAGGCGGCACTACATCTGTTGTGTGTGGTGAGTTACAAATTTGGAGACGACGGGAAGCGTGTCTGAACAGCGTAAAGTCGAGGCCTATATTTGTCACATACAAACTGGTGACAATTCGTTTGGCAAATTAGAATATGGCGGATAATACGAGGTCAAGTGCAAAACATATGAATGTCACGCTGAAATTGTATGCTCAGAGTTGAGACAGTAATACATGCAACTTGCATAGAGATAACATTTATAGGTATTCTCAAGGAATATCTTTGTACAGCTCAGTTGAACTTTGCTCTCATTTTGTTTGGTATGCATCGTGAAAGACGAGTAATTTGTATTGTGATGTATTTACTATTGGTTTCAAAGTTTAAATACGATGACTCTATTTAAATCAAAGAATTATTTATTACACTGAAGGAGCAAAAATATTTCTTACTCAAATTTATGCAAAGAAAGCCTTATGAATGCATAAACTCTTTCATGGAACAGGAAACTTTATACGTAAGGAATGGATGTGGAATCTGTAATGGACATCTATCAAAAGTTAAGTGCGAATCTCAGCTATTAATTATTCAGAATTAATGTAAAGAAAAACTTGTAGATTACGTTAGTACATGTTTCATAGATAATGAATACGACACTTCATAATGATGTCGAACATGTTACTTTAATAATATGTATCTTAACATGACATTAGAGCCACTGTACAATTAATTTATTTTTAAATAGTGGATAGCTATCTGCCAGACTTTTGACGCTATTTGGTAAGTGACCAAAGACATTTATGGCAGCATATTACACGCCTTTCTGACTCAAAATTAGATTTAACATTGACTAGTGAAGACCATCCTTTCTCCTAGTGTCGTAGTTAATGAAGGGTGCTATTACTCTTGAATTGGATTGATTTATTAATAAAAAATTTAATCAGTGAATGTGTATACTGTGAGATCACTGTGACGATACCTAGTTCCTTAAATAAATGTCTGCGGGATGATCTTGGATGAGCTTCAGTAATTATTCTGATTACATGCATTTGTGCAATGAACAGGTTTTTTACTCAGTAATGAAATACTCCAGAAGATGATGCCATACGAAAGTAGTGAATGAAAATAGGCGTAGCAAGCAAATAAAGTGAGATGTCTATGACCAACATTAACAATAACCCTAACAGCATAAGTACCTGAACTCAAACGTCTCATCAGATCATCTAGGTGTTTCTTCAAATTCAGTCTCTCGACAATCCACACGCTTAAAATTTTGTAATATTCTATCTTAGCTACAAACATATGTCCATTAATGTCTATTAATGGAATCATGCCATTTGCCGTGAACAGTATTTACTATGTGTTATCAAAATTTAACGAGAGTCCATTAGTAGAGTACCACTTAATGATTTTGTGAGACATTATTTACAAGTTTATCAGTTAATTAATTTTTCAGGTGTGATTACAATACTTGTCAGCAAATACACTAGTTTTGTATTTTCATAAATAAAAAATAGCAAGTCATTAACATATTAAGAATGGCAAAGGATCAAACATCACGTCCACTGGGATCCCGTTCTTGATAGATCCCCAGTTTGAGGAAGCGGCCGATTTATACGTATTATATGAAACATTTATTTCAACTTCATGCACTCTTCCAGTTAATTAAGAATTAAGTCCTTGGTGCACTGTTACACTCTCATTCAGACTGCAATACTTGAGCTTATCTAGAAGAATTTTTAAACAATAAACAGCCGACAGAGTGAAAAATTCCAATAGGTGATGTCCCATGCTGATGTTGCGAAATCGCAGTGTAACTTTCTGTATCGTTGAGTGGTGCAGAGCTCAGGTTAAACTTCCTCTGAACCCACGTCTATACACTGCTTCAGTACTTTCTAACATTTCGTCAGCGAGTTGCAGTCATGATGTCTGGTCATCACATCAAGGCGGACCTGAATCAGGAAACCCACTTTGGATTCAAATTATTATATTAAATTTCATGATTACATTTCAGCTACTCGAAAAATCTAGCTGAAGTCTTATGCTACGTACATGCAATTCTAAGATGTTTTTTTACAATCTTAAATAAAACAAATCTACAGTGAAAACAGTAAGCGTGCTTCCATATTCAGGGATCATAATGCTGCCTGGAATGGTTCTTCAATTCCTCCATTCTCATCATTTTCTAATCGCAAATGTTCTCCGTTTTCACTCTTTGGTAATTTGATATTTTGTTGCTTCCTGAAATCCTTTCAGAAGTTTCTGCTCCCACTGATATTTTCACGCAAACATTTGCCTGGATTGGTATCTCTTAAGAAATTGTGATATCTAAAGACTGTTTCAACATTTTTCTTTTGTTCTCATGACAGCCAGGCAGCTTAGTAATAAAATAATTTTTGGTTGGCTGATTACTTTAGTAACTGATTTTCAAAGTCACATCTGTGGCTAAGCACTTCTCCACTGCTCCCAACACAACATCTTATTTCAATTATACATCTTCTTTTGCGTAGCAAATGACTTGTCGATCAGCATTTGCCGAGTGTAATGGTTTTTGTACTTATGACACGTATATAAAAGTGGTTATCAGAGTAATTTATTTCTTTTAGCTAATTTTATCGTGAGGTATTCAGTTTCCATTGATTTGCGATAAGGGAGATAAGCGAGGTCTTTCTTTTTATATTCCTATCACTCAACATTTAAGGATAATTGGGAAATTGAACCCGTAAGTAGCCATAACAGATTTTTGTCCTGGTTTTCCAAATAATCAAGATTTAGTTCTACATTTCTACCTGCTTCGAAGGCACGTCGTTTCAAGGGATCCAAAATTAGTACATCACAGGTATAGCGTTTCAGATGTGTTTCCACATTCATAGTTGCAAAGATAGTGTCTTTGTGAATGTTACATTTTTTTTTGTCACAAAGATAGTGGCACAACATCGTATCAGCGGTTAGAAACTCCCGGACTCGGGATATATAAATGTGTAACTATTTAATTAGGCATAGCTTCTGTGTTAGAGAGAAAGTGATCCACTATCCAACCAGTCTGTTCCTGGTACTAACTGTCCCAAATGATCACAGACTGTTTGAAAGCAACCCTATCACAAAAGTATACTCTGCTGGTGAAACAGCTCTACGATGTGAGATTCCTGTTAGAGCACTAAGCCATGTCAGCTCACTTTTGTATTTTTAAATATCCAATTGGGAAATAATATATATTTTTAATCTCTCTTGGTGTGATGATGAACAGTTTCGTTTCATTCTAGTGCCTAACGTGGTGTTAGAGGTTTGAGGTGGGGAGGTTGAGCTGTGGTGGTTCCTGGTTTTGATCCAGCGCATCCTTCCTTTTCGTCATCGCCCTGTTGCTTGCACTGGGTAGTGTGTCTTATTTGTTTTGTTGGTCAAACGTTTAAGATGTCTCTCCCTCCTAATTTCACTTCATCGAGCACTACATCTACCTTGTGACTTCTACTTAAGTCACATTTCTCGATGAGCGGTCGCTATGTTTACCGCCATTTCATGGTTTTCGTTTGCGCATGTAAGTTCCATGGCACGTTAGTATCGGTTGTGTCGGGCCCGGTGGTCTTGGGGTAAAGCGCTCGACTGGAAACCGTAGGGTCGCGGGTTCGAAACCTGGTCAGAGCTCGGATTTTTCAGTCCGTGCTTTAACTCATCCTTCACCTCTCAACGATGTGAAGAGTTACCAGAAACGACACATGGTTCGGATTCCACGTTAAACTGTAGGTCCCCTTTCCCCGGTTGGATAACTGGGGTAGGCTAGGGACACGCAAGTCGCCGAAGTGGCGTCAAATTGAAAGACTTGCACCAGGCCAATGAGCCACACGAAGTTATTATCGGTTGTGATATACCTTGCTGGCTCCAAAGTCATTCTTGTGGTTGTGACTGCTTGCCTGTTTACACTTGCGCGCCGTAAGACCCCGACTCGCTCTGTGCTGTTAGTCATTGCGAGTGCAGCAAAGGGTTGGCAGGTGTCAGCGTGCCACCTTGCACTTTGGGACCTGTGAGCCCACGGTGTTGTGGTAGCGCCGGACGTCCGTTTGATAGCTGTCATATCCCGGATTCCACCTAGGGCCACGGCTGCTTATCATATTCTGAATGCGGAGGAGCGACGGGTTGTTCACTTCGGAGCCTCACGCTGGCGCACTGGGGCGAGAATGGTTTTCTTTTCGATTCGACCGTCTAAAGGCTAGTTTACACGACGACACTATGTATCATCACACCGCGCTAGTGGTCAGTGCGCATGCGCGGCAGGCGTTCGCGCAACTCGTCGGCGAAACTAAACAGCTTCGGCACTTTCCAACTTTGGCGAAACTGATTGCGCGTGCTTTAGGTTAGGTGATAATCAATACAGAACAAAACACAACATAAAGGGGGGAAAGGAAGAAATAATTCGGTATCCGAACATATATGCGATGCATACGAGTTCGTGCCATTTTAACGATGAAAATTTCAGGAATAAGCAGCGGCGTGCTCCTGAAGCAATTATTCGTGAATTAAATATTGATGGGTTGACGAGTAGTGAATTGCAGACTAAAATACACTCAATTCCAAATACCTATACAAACGAATTATGGTAATTGTGGATTTGGGAACACGGTACAGGTACTGTAGAGACGAATATCTACTTGACATGAAAAGTAATGCAATTTGTAATTTCAGTTCTGCGAACAATGCTTCACGAATAACAGTATCTCGTTTCTTTATTGCATTACTAACTCTGTTTAAAAGGAACGAAAACTGCTCCGGTAAAATTCTGAGTTTATTAAAATAACTTCTAGGGTCTTCGATCACAATTACTTTCAGCAAGGTCGCTAAGCAACAGAGATGACGTCTTTTTTTTAATCCAGTCACAAACCCAAACACGTTTCTTATTCTTTTTATGTTTGGTCTTATGCAGTGACTTCACACAGAGAAGCAATAGCTCCGCCACAACTTTTACAGCTACCAAAACTTTCATTCTGCGGCTACGGCACTTATAAAACAACGAAACTGAAGTGTATAGTACTGGCGCCGTGTCTACAGAGATATACGTAACCAGTTACGCGCACCTCATTTCACGCAACGAGTGTCGCAACTTAGTGTCGTCGTGTCGACTAGCCTTAACAGAGGCTGTTCCAGCTCGTGCACTCGCCCGTGAGCTAGGGAGCGCTCACTTGATTGCGGGGCACCGTTTCTCGGCCGTGAGCGGCTGTCGCTGCGGCGAGCGTATCTTCAAGTGAAGCAGCAGGATGGGTTGTGACATCACCAAGTCCCGCCAAGGGAGCAATTATTTCTGAAATCGCTATGACTGAGTGATAATGTGCAACAGGTGCCACCAGGTCAACCTCGTGGATAATATTATCTTTTGTAAGACGATTTGATTTCATGACTAGAATTTAATAAACGTGTTTATAGTAGCGTTATTTTAACTTTTTAAATGTCTGTTTCATGGAACCAACGTTAGCATTGTTTCGTATGAAATATATTATCTGTTGTGATTTCGTCGCCTTTTGTTGTTTCATTCTTTCTGCTATTAGTTGAGTATTCGTCCCTGGCTAGTTGTCAGGAAAGGTACTGGTGCAGGAATCGACGTCAACTGAAATAACTATTCAGATTAATAATACAAGTTTTATTGACTGAAAATTATAATAGTCGATGTCAGCTGCAACAACTATTCAGATTAACAGGCCTTATACAACTGACTGAAAATTATAATACTCAACTTTAGAACATATGTCTGTTTCTTCTCTCTTCTCCCGTCTGTATGATGCTATCTGCGCTGAGACCTAGTGACTGCTTGGTTCGTAGGCGAGTTCTGACCTAGTAACTGCCCGAGTTCTGTATAGTAACTGACGGGCTGTCCAGACGTATGTCGGCCTAGATATAGCCGCTTGTAGAGGGCGCGCGTCTTTAGTTACACGGCGCCTGCTTGTGATTGGCTTTCGGTCGATCGCTGCCTCCTCCACTATCGTTCTCTGGCGTGTGGCGCTGACTTCACGCCACAATATCCCTCTCCCCAAATGCCAAACCATTGTCATATATGTGGGAGGAGGCTGATGGACTGGAGTCTGTAGCTTCAGAGGACAGCAGACTACCGGCCAGGTTCCGTCATCCGGCCTGTGCTTGCGAGGGAACGTCCTCTGGGTAAACCTCCGAAGGGCCCACATCCATGACCTGTGGCCCAGGTGATGACGTAACGGTAACGTCGGTAGTAACGTCGGCGTCGGATGCTGCGTGGTGTCTTGCTCGATGTCCATGAGGAGTCCATGTGAGCCGGCCGCGGTGGCCGAGGGGACTAAGGCGCTCCAGTCACGGTCTGCACGGCCACTACGGTCGGGGGTTCGAATCCCCCCTCGGGCATGGATATTTGTGCAGTCCTAGTTCGTAAGTAGTTCATAAGTAGTTTCTAAGATTAGGGACTGATGACCCCGTAGTTAAGTCCCATAAGCTTAACAAACATTTGAACATTTGATCAAACGTGATCTGATGAAACAATTCGTAAAAATCATTGAACTAACAGGCATATCTAGCTACCAAATTAACACGTCTTTCAGCTGAAAAAATAAAGTAAGGTGTTTTTGTGTCTCACAAATAAGGAAGCAGCAGAAATGGTGTGAGAAGCCTTCCTCGGAAGAAGACTAACTACCAATTACAAAGCAATGACATGATCAAAGCATATCAAGATCTGGGATGAAATATGTCTTTCAAGGTACATATGATGGATTGTCATCTGGACTACTTCACAGAGAGTTGTAGTGACCTATTGGATGAACATGGCGAAAGAGTCCATACAGCTATTTCTATCATAAAAGGCGCTAAGAAGGGAAGTGGGTACCTTCTATGTTAGCAGATTATTGCTGGAATATCATTCGAGAGGAGAAAGATGCACAATACAAGACGAAAAAAAAGATGTTCATAACAATACAGAGGCTCATTTTTCGTCAATATTCTGTAATTTCTCATGTCAAATAAATGCTTCAAAATATGTTCACAAAATTACTGTGTTATATGAAACTTCCTGGCAGATTAAAATTGTGTGCCGGAACCGGGTTATATGTTATATGTTATATGTTATATGTTATATGTTAGATCTCACCCTCAATTAATGTGATGAACTTTTAACATCATATATACGTGTATTTGTTTATCCGATTGTACCTTGTACGTGGAAGAGACCTGGAGACACTGCAAGGTACAAGATTGACTTTATAATGGTAAGGAATAGATTTAGAAACCAGGTTCTGAACTGTAACACATATCCAGGGGCAGATGTAGACTCTGACTATAACTTATTGGTTTTGAACTGAAGATTAAAACTTAAGAGACTGCAGAAAGATAGAAAGGTTAGGAGATGGAACCTGGACAAATTAAAGGAACCAGAGGTGGTTGAGAGTTTCAGAGGGAGCGTTAGGCAAGGATTGGCTGAAACGGGAGATAGTAATACAGTAGAAGAAGAATGGGTAGCTCTGAGAGATAGGGTAGTGAAGGCTGCAGAGGACCATATGGCAGAAGGACAAGGCCTAATAGAAATCCCTGGGTAACACAGGATATACCGAACTTAATTGATGAGAGGAGAAAATATAAAAATTCAGCAAGTGAAACAGGAAAAAGGGAGTACAAACGTCTGAAAAATGGAATTGACAGAAACTGCAGACTGGCTAAGCAGGAGTGTTTTGTATCCCCGCCTCGTCGCCGCTTTTGTGTCTCGTTTCCGTCGTAGGTGTCGGTGGCCGAGTGGAATGAGACCGACACAGGAATAAAGATAGCACGCTGGTGCAGGTACGGAGGGGAGCAGCCAGAAACTAGAAACACTAGAGTAAATTAGAACAAGATATATATTGCACAGAATTTATACAGTACTTAACTTTTACACAATTCAGTACTGCAGAGTGCTGATACATAGTTGAGTTAGAGGTCAGCCTAGTGCCTATACGATAGCCAAATCTTCACTGGTGCCTATCTGATTACGAAGGTCCTAACTGGTTGCTATCTCAGTCCCAAGTGAACGATGTCGTTCGGTGGCCACGAGCGGAGTTGCAGCAGAGGGCGCTCGTGGCTGTCGTCGTAAGAACGCCGCGACGTGCGTGCATGGCGGCGCGCGGCGAAAGTAGGTGGCGCGCACTTTGTACCTGTGCGACACCACAGAGTGGCTAGAGGACAAATGCAGGACCGTAGAAGAATGCACAACTAGGGGAAAGATAGAAACCGCCTACAGGAAAATAAGGGGTATTTGGAGACAAGAAAAGCAGATGTATGAATATCAAGAACTCAGACGGAAAAGCAGTAATAAGCAAAGAGGGGAAAGCTGAACTGTGGAAGGAATATATAGAGGGCCTATACAATGGAAATAAACTTGAAGGCAGTATTCTAGAAATGGAAGACGAAGTGGAGGAAGATGAGATAGGAGATATGATACTGCGAGAAGAATTTGACAGAGCGCTGAAGAACTTGAGTCGAAACAAGGCCCCTGGAGTAGATGATATTCCGTCTGAATTGCTGATATCGTTAGGAGAGCCAGTCCTGAAAAAATTGTATCACCTAGTATGCAAGATGTATGATACAGGGGAAATACCCACCGACTTCAATAAGAATATTGTAATTCCAATTCCGAAGAAAGCAAATGCAAACAAGTGTGAAAATTACAGAACTATCAGTTTAATAAGTCATGCTTGCAAAATACTAACACGAATTATTTACAGACGAATGGAAAAACATGTGGAATCCGACCTCGGGGAAGATCAGTTTGGATTTAGGAGAAATGTAGGAACACGGGAGGCAATACTCACATTACGACTTATCTTAGAAGATAGGCTAAGGAAAGGCAAACCTACGTTTTTAGCGTTTGTCGATTTGGAGAAAGCTTTTGACAATGTCGACTGGAATACACTCTTCCAAATTCTGAAGGTATCAGGGGTAAAATATAGGGAGCGAAGAGTTATATTGAACCTATATAAAAACCAGATAGCGGTTATTAAAGTCGAAGGGCAAGAAAGGGACGCAGAGGTTGGGAATGGAGTAAGACAGGGTTGTAGCCTTTCCCCGAAGTTATTCAACCTGTACATTGAGCAGGCAGTGAAGGAATGGAAGGAGAAATTTGGAGAGGGCATTAAAGTGCAGGGAGAAGAAATAAAAACATTGAGGTTTGCCGATGACATAGTAATTCTGTCGGAGACCGCAAAAGATCTGGAAGAGCAGTTGATTGGGATGGACAGTGTCTTGAAAGGAAGATATAAGATGAACATTAACAAGAGTAAAACGAAGGTAATGGAATGTAATGTCAGAAAATCAGGCAATGCTGAAGGAATTAGATTAGGTAATGAGACAATAACAGTGGTAGATGAATTTTGTTATTTGGGTAGCAAGATAACTTCTGATGGCCGAAGTAAAGAAGATATAAAATGCAGAATGGTTATGGGAAGAAAATATTAATTTAAATGTTAGGAAGTCCTTTCTGCAAGCATTTGTCTGGAGTGTAGTATTGTATGGGAGTGAAAAGTGGACGATAAGGAGTTCAGATAAAAAGATGATAGAAGCTTTTGAAATGTGGTGCTACAGGCGAATGATGAAAATTAGATGGGTAGATCACGTAACTAATAAGAGGGTGCTTAACCGAATCGAGGAGAAAAGTATTTTCTGGCATATCCTGACTAAGAGAAGGGATAGATTGGTTGGACACATTCTGAGACATCAAGGAATTCTCAACTTAGCATTAGATGGAAGTGTGTGGGGTAAAAATCGTAGAGGGAGACCAAGGGGCGAATATACTAAGCATATTCAAAAGGATGTAGGTTGCCGAACGTATTCTCAGATGAAGAGATTGCACAGGTGGAGAGCTGCATCAAACCAGTCTGAGGACTGAAGACCACAACAACAACAGCACTCTAAGTACAACTAGTATCACAATGTTTTTTTTATCAGAAATAGATTTTTTTCTAGAACAGTGTTATCGTACAACACCATGTCGTCTGATTTTAAATACAGAAAATATGTGACAGCCACGCTTTGGAAGTTCTATTAGAGGTCATCATTGATGAATAATTTACGAACAAACCACTACCGTAGCGGACAACACATGCAAATAATGGCTAATGACCAGTTATTTCGCCACAAAAATGGCAGTTTCCCGCGTCCTTGTGGCGTTTGCGACACAAAACTGTGAATTTCCGCTCATCATCTTCCATTCTCCGAAACGAGGAGGAGGGACGCGACAGCCGTTATGGACGAGTGCGGACATCTGCTAACCAGCTGGCAGCGGTGCAGTTAGCGCTGCACAAGTGCTGCAAATATCCCAGAAATGAAAGCAAAGGCAACGCCTGACTTGCCGCAGTCGAGCGCGAACAATCCCTCCACTACCCATCCTCTTTCTCTCTCTAGTTGCCGGCCGCGGTGGCCGAGGGGACTGAGGCGCTCCAGTCACGGTCTGCACGGCCACTACGGTCGGGGGTTCGAATCCCCCCTCGGGCATGGATATTTGTGCCGTCCTAGTTCGTAAGTAGTTCATAAGTAGTTTGTAAGTTTAGGGACTGATGACCCCGTAGTTAAGTCCCATAGACTCTACAAACATTTGAACATTTCTCTCTAGTTTATCTCTCAGACATGCTTCCAGCACCACTTGTATTTCAAAGAACTGTTCCAGTTGATCGGCATTTGAAAAGATTTTTGGTTGACTGATAGTGTTTTTTTTTTTTTTTTTTTTTTTTTTTTTTTTTTTTTTTTTTTTTTTTTTTTTTTTTTTTCTCTCGGCAATATCATTTAATACTGTAACTGTATTTTAACTTAGGTCATACCACTCACAAAAACTTAAAGTATTTTAAGCTCTCGCCATTGCGTAAAGTATATCCTGTAAACTGACGACCCCAGGCTCGCATTGTGTATCCAAGTAATTGAATTTGCTCTGACAATCGTCGCTATATACACCTTCCGTGTAATCAATTTTCTTCACATAAAGACTACACGAAAACTACGATACAGATTTTTTAAAACAAATTACTTCTTCATGTTTATATGTAAAACATTCTTCAGCCCGTGAGTACCAACAAATAACTATAGTAAACGTACCATCTGAATCGTCATAGAACTTCAGTTCAAGAGTCCAAACTTAAAAGAAAAAAATGAATAAGAATGTTAATGGCGTTGTTGTAATATTTCTTCTGGGAGGTTGGCGCCCTCCTACGGTATTGGCTGCATCCACGAAACTCATATAAAAGCGACGGAACAGGTATTATCAACTTGGAAGGTCTTACATCGACACCTGTATCATGCTGAAGCAACGGTTCGTAACTCAATTAAGTAAAAAATATATATTCCTTTAAAAAAAAACGTTTTACTGAAAAAGCACTAGTTCATTTTTATGTACAGCCACGGATTTTGTTTAAGCGTTTTATTGCAAAACTATTAACATTGAACACAACTGTAACATTGTTCCTCTTTTGAAGTATCAGTGACGATTTTCGTCTTCTCATTAAACAATCTTTCTACATTTTCATTCATTATAAAATCATAGATAATTTTACAGCGTAATATAAACTTGTTTTGCTTTTGAACTACCAACAAAGCAGAAGTACCAGGACTTTTTCTTTTATGGGAGTATTACGTTGTAGGCATGCTCTGGTACTCTATAACAATTTCCCACAACTCTAATAACATTTATTACAACTAAATGATTACTCAACTTCTTGTTGTATAAGTACAATTAAGACTCATAAGTTAAAGTCCAGACAAAAGAATAAACTGTCGTCCACATACCTGCATACATACACAGGTTTCAACGCCGCTGCCTTCAAGGCACGTTGCTTGAAATCATCCACGAATAAACTAGCGATGATGGATGACAAGGGGCTTCCTTCGCAACTCCATCTGCCTGATCATAGTACTGGTCATTAAATAGGATATAGGTGGAAGTCAAAATATGTGTAAAAAATTCGATAACATCAAACCTAGCCTCAATTAGCTGGTAGTGAGAATTTAAATACCTTTCTATAACAACTAAATTCAGTCCTCCCGAATATTCGTTGGATCATGGAGGTGGAAAAGGATGGCTACCTTTCCTTCCTTGATGCATTGCTTATATTTGTCAGGAGGAAGGTGGATACTTCATTTTGATATGCTGTCTATAGAAAGTCAATCGACTGATAGCTGTCACCACAAGACTAAGCGTGAAGGAGTCTTCAGACCTTGGTGCACAGATCTCACGCCATTTCAGACCCTGAAAATTGTCAGCCCAGTTATCCCATCTGGAAGTCAATTTTCGTCAGTATGGTTATAGTGAGCGACACATAAAAAGATAGTTGTGCTATCTACCCAATGCACAATGGGTGAGAGAGATAATAGCACAAAGGAGACACACATTTTTTTTCTTTTTTTTTCAAAAGGATTGGCCGTATTTTGCAATTTTGCAGATATATAATGTCAAATGTATTTTCGATCACCATCTAAGATTAATGCGCTGTTATGGTCCGTAAAGGATGATCTTGGTTTGCTTAAAGCAAGTGTCTGTCGTATCCCTTGCAGTTGCAAAATGTCACATCGATCGCACTGTCAGGGCTGTGGAGGACCGGTGTACCAAACATAGCTTCACATACGTTTACCACAACCTAGCAAATCTCCTATTGCACAAAATTGCCCAGACACAGGTGACGCTATGGAATATAACACGGATATATGGCATGCACTTCACGGAAACATTTAAAATTAAATTAAAGAATAACCTCATAGATGGAGATTTTTTGCGTGAATTCTGCTTGGAATCCTACTCTGTCTTGTCAAAAACAGAGGAACAAATTCAATGTCGCCTGGCCCCCATTGATCACTGATGACTGTCGATACTACTGAGATTTGTCATCTTTGGTGGTGTTGTTACTTACTTCCTTGTGTAGTACCTTTCCTAATTCCATCAGAAGCCGGGTTTTTAAGTGTCAAAGTGCGGTGCACCCTCTCTGCAGTTGCCAGCCGAAATGTCGGCGATACAAAAGCGTTACATGTTTGCACCTGTTACTGCCCTTCAAAGTAGTCACCAGCGTTGAGGAGAACCCGTTTCCAGCGATGTGGAAGGGGTAGTACATCGTTAGCAGAGCTTGTTCTGTTGATGGTGCGAATGAAGCGGTCTACTGCCTGTCGAATCTCTGTAAAAGTTCTGAAACGAATGCCACGAAATGGTTCCTTCATCTTCGAAATAAAATCAGTCACAATGACAATGGCGTGTGCTACAGTAGTTCCCAGTCCCAGCGACCGAACAGAGCAGCCAGAGTTTGCGCTGTATGCGCCCTACATTACCGCATCTTTCGCAAGGCTGGTCGAAGGTGATGCTCCAAAAACCAACAGTAATACTGCCCACTGACGGTCTGCCTTGGAGGAACATAGTGACACCATTACGTTAGACCGCGCGCTCGTGTCGTGTTTTCCTCGATTGTGCGTATGCCGGTGACGTAGGACGGGCGAGTCCATTTGCTCGGAGGTAACGTAGGTATGTCAACAACGTGTGCTATGAGCGACAATTCTAGATTTCGTTGCATAGTGTCTCCACAGCAGTGTTGCCACTATTTAAGTTCTAATCGTCGTACTTATTTATGAGTCGCGCGAGAGTAGCCGAGCGGTCTGGAGCGCCACATTACGGATTGCGCGGCCTCCCGAGTCGAAGGTTCGAATCCTCCCTCGGGCATGGATGTATGTGTTGTCCTTAGGTTAGTTTAAGTAGTTTATAAGACTAGAGACTGATGACAAACGTAGTTTGGCCCCATAGGATTGCAAACATTTGATTTTTGAACTTATTTTATAAGAAAGACAGCGAGTTTTAAAACGCTACAAGAGTGAAATTCTTGCACCCAGGAGGATGCGAACCAAAAAGCCTTTGCTTCATACCCTATAACAAATCCCGAATTGTGGATCGCGACCGACTATTGGATTGCTAGGTCCATTCAGGTGTGTCATCAGACGACTTTCAAAATATTTAAGTATCTTACTGACTGAAAACAATATTTATTTCAAGAGACCGTAATGAGTAACGTAGAAGTAGATATCATCGGAGTAATGCAGCAACTAAAATCACTTAACGAGAACAAGTCTTCTGGTCCGGATTGTATACCCATTAGATTTCTACCTGCTTATGCTGAAGCGATAGCTCCTCACTTAACAGCCATATACAACCGCTCTCTGAAAGAAGGATCTGTACCTATATTCAAGACAGGCAGTAGGAGTAACCCACTAAACTACAGGCCTATTTCATTGACGTCAATTTGCAGCAGGGTTTTGGAACATATCCTGTATTCAAATATTATGAATTATCTCGAACAGAACGATCTATTGATCCAAGGTCAACACGGATTTAGAAAATATCGTTCGTGCGAAACACAACTAGCTCTTTATTCACACGAAGTGATGGGCGCTATCGACAAGGGTTGGCAAATCGATTCCGTATTTCTTGATTTCCAGAAGGCTTTTGATACCGTACCTCACAAACGGCTTTTAATCAAATTGCGTGGTTGGGGTATATCGTCCCAAATTTGCGACTGGATAGGGGATTTTCTGTCAGAGAGGACACACAGTTCGTAGTAATCGATGGTAAGGCATCGACTAAAACAGAGGTGTTATCGGGCGTTCCACAGGGTAGTGTTATTGATCCTCTGCTGTTCCTTATTTACATAAACGATTTAGGCGAAAAGAAATCCGTTAAACTTTGTTTACAAGATAAATCTATCAAAAGTGAAGGCCGTAAACTCCACAAAATACCTAGGAATTACTGTTACTTTGGACTTAAACTGGAAAGAACGCGTAGATGATGTTGTGGGAAAGGCGAACCAGAGACTGCGTTTTATTGGCAGAACCCTTAAAACATACAACAGCACTACAAAAGAAACTGCATACACTACGCTTGTCCGTCCATTTTTATAGTATTGCTGCCCAGTATGGGTTTGAAGGAGGACTTTGAAAGAGTCCAAAGAAGGACAGCTCGTTTCGTATTGTCACGATACAGGGGAGACAGCGTTACGGAAATGATACAGGATCTGGGATTACAGCAACGGCGCTTATCGCTCCGGCGTGGGCTACTTATGAAACTACAATCGCCAACATTCTCCTCCGAATGCGAAAATATATTGTTGTCTCCCACTTACATAGGTAGAAATGATCATGAGAATAAAATACGAGAAATCAGAGCTCGAACGGAGAGATTTAGGTGTTCTTTCTTCCCGCGCGCTATTCGAGAATGGAATGGGAGATAAATAGTATAATGGTGGTTCGATGAACCCTTTCCCAGGCACTTAAATGTGATTTGCAGAGTATCCCATGTAGATGCAGATGTAGATACTCAGAAAAGTGTTTACTACAATAAGAACTTCAGTTTATATTGCCGCGAGAGAGCTAGCAAACCAACTGCCGGCATGGCGCAGGAGATAGCGTCACGGACTGCGGAGCAGAAGGTCGCCGGTTCAATCCCGCCCACTGGCAAAAATTTATTTCTTTGTAATTGACAATTCCAGAAGGTTCTACATCTTTCTTATGTTCACTTGTAAATTCTCCTTGTTTCTTATGTTAACTGTTCTTCTAATTTCTGGTAAATTCTGTCTGTGTATAAATATCAGCGCACTCTGCCTGAGACTGAGAGGCAGTCAGTGCTGCGTGTATGTTGAGTTCGTAATAAACGTGCTTTCAGTATAATGCTGTGTTTAGTTGCCTTCGAAGTCAAGCCTGCTTCCATTGCAACGCGACATTGTTTGGTGGAGGCGCCGGGTACACTGTGCAACAGCTGCATCACCGTGCCTCCGATTAGGCAACGTAAAAGCCGTCGCTTACACGGACTGGAACCGGAATACAAGGGAGACACCGAGTACGTCCTTCCAAGAGTCCGTATCATCAGACGAACTATGGAAACGAAACCAGCAGTAAGCCAGCTACACATCAGGCACCCGTCGGTGTTCTCTGGAGACGCTGGACAGGACTCAAACAAATGGCTGAAAGGGTTCGACCGAGTCGCCAAGTACAACAGGTGGGATCATACGATGTGCTTGGACAACGTTTACTTTTATCTGGACGGAACGGCCGAGCAATGGTTCGAGAACAACGAAGACAAATTGGGAGACGTTCCAGGAGGAACTTAAGAAGATGTTTGGAGACCGCCAGCGACAAATCCGCTCGGCGGAAGAACAACTGAAGAACCGGGCCAAACGACATGGTGAGTCGACACAATCGTACATACAGAGTGTTTTGGCCCTGTGTAACGTAATCAATCCGAACATGACTGAAGCGGACAAAATCACGCACCTGATGAAGGGAATTGCAGAAGATATGTACCAAGCTCTTCTGATAAAAGACGTCGCTACGACAGAAGAGTTCATCAAGTGGTGCCAGCGCATTGAAGAGATGCAACAAAGGAGGGTTGGACGCAAGAAGTATGACAGACTCCCAAATGTAGTCCCCATGGCCGTCGTGAAAGACCAGCATGACTTCGCTTCTCTCATACGACAAATCGTTAGAGAAGAATTACAACAGTGCATGGCAGCCGGGACTATTAGACCGAGCGAGCATCAGATTATGGCCATGGATGTGAGCCCTGTGTCACGAGGTAGCCGACGCCGCTGAGGACGAGGTATTTCAAACATTAGATCCTGTCTGCCCCGTCAATCGCTCCCGACGTGAAGAATGGCGTCGCCCTGCTATGACTTACGCTGCAGCCGCCAAACGGCAGCCCATGAACCGACCGACGAGACCACAGCCAACTCCCCCGGTAACTATGACGCCCCGCAGAAGAACAGACGTCTGGAGGACAGCTACTGCAGAGAGAGGAGGCGAGTATTCGATGATTATTTTGTGCCGCAAGACGTCAGCCGTCGGAGCAGTTCTATCCAAGGCAGTCACCTGCTGATGAGTTCAGTCGACCTATGGGAAGAAGCCCATCGCCGTACCCCAGACGAGGTCGCTCCCCGACGCGCCGCAGCCGTTCACCGTCGCCGTACAGAGGTACCAGCCGCTCCTCTAGCCGCCGCGCCCAGGAAAACTAAGCGAGGCGACCATCTACAGAGATGAGGCCGCCGCAGATGAAAATGCTCCATGGACGACAGTCGCCAAGATGTCGGGAAATCTCATCGACGTCATAATCGACGGCCAACCTGTCCGGGCACTTGTTGATCAGGAGCGTCTTTTTCTGTGTTGTCGGATAATTACCGCTGCACACTAAAGAAGACAATGTTCTGTGATACGGGGGCAACTGTGCTGAAGGTCGCGAATGGAAAGTACGTCCATCCAGCAGGAACGTGTGTCGCAAGAATAACCATCAACAACAGGACGCAGCCGTTTGAATTTGTCGTGTTAACAGAATGTAGTCACAATGTCATCGTCGGATGGGACTTTCTTCAGGTATCCCAAGCTATCATTGGCTGTGGAAGATCTGACCTGCAAATTGAAGAAGTTGCTCCGCCGGATACACGTAATACAGAATTTTCTGGGAAGCTATTCGTCGTTGACAATGTGACAATACCGCCGTTGACAATGAGAAGAGTTGCAGTCACAAACACAGATGACTGGTTAAACTGTGAAGTTCTTGTTGATAGTAAAAAGTTTATGAGGCTCACAAAAGAAATTTACATTCCAGCGGCTATCATAAGCATTACCGGTGGTCAAGGAGAGATTTGGATCACAAACTGTCACGAGCAGTCACAACTTATCCCCAAGGGAATGTGTATCGGGACAGCTGAACCAATCCAGGATGGTGAGCTCAACGTCATCACTGAAGACCCATGCCCTGCTGCTAGTACAGACAACACGCCGGAGGAAACAAAAATAGAACTGCCAATAGAGCCTGGACTGACCAAGGAACAACGCCAGCGGGTGTTAGGTATACTACGCCAATTTTCGGGTGCATTCACACCTCAGCAGGGGAAAAGTCAGACGCAACGCCCACGATAAAGCACCGTATCAATACTGGGGATCATCCGCCAATTAGCCAGCGTTCGTATAGAGTGTCGCCAGCTGAAAGACGGATAATTCGGGAGGAAGTGGAGAAGATGTTGCGAGATGACATTATTCAACCTTCGGAGAGTCCTTGGTCGTCTCCGGTTGTCCTCGTAAAGAAGAAGGATGGCACGTGGCGATTCTGTGTCGACTATAGGCGACTTAACAGAATCACAAAGAAAGATGTCTACCCACTGCCGCGTATTGACGACACCTTAGACTGCTTGAAAGGAGCTACATACTTCTCAACTATGGATATGCAGACAGGTTACTGGCAAATCGAGGTTGACGAAGCTGACAGGGAGAAGACGGCTTTTATTACACCTGACGGCCTCTATGAATTTAAAGTAATGCCATTTGGATTATGTAATGCTCCAGCCACATTCGAACGCATGATGGACAACTTGCTTCGACACCTTAAGGTGACGACGTGTCTTTGCTATTTAGATGACATTGTCGTTTTCATCTGAGTCGCCTGCCAACTGTGTTGAAGTGTGTTCAGGCTGCAGGTTTCCGCTTCAATCCAAAGAAGTGCCTCTTCGTCGCCAAAGAGATAAAAATCCTGGGGCACCTAGTCAACGGAGATGGTGTCCGTCCTGATCCAGATAAAGTAAGTGCAGTCACAGAATTTCCAACTCCTCAGCACATTCGTGATGTAAGAAGTTTTCTCGGGCTGTGCTCATACTACCGACGTTTCATAAAAGGAATTTGTAACAAGGCACGTCCATTACAAGAACTTCTGCAGGGAGACGCCAAATTTTACTGGGATGAGACAAAAGAAAGAGCTTTCCGAGCACTTAAGGAGGCTCTAACTTCCGCACCAGTGCTAGCCTTGTACGACGAGAATGCAGAAATGGAACTTCACACAGCCGCCAGTGGCTATGGGTACAAGTTCAGGAAAGTGCCGAAAAAGTGATAGCCTATGCGTCAAGAGTACTCTCAAAGTCCGAGATACTCTACAACTGAAAAAGAATGTCTCGCGATTATCTGGGCTATCAACAAGTTCCGGCCGTATTTATTCGGCAAATCATTCACCGTCGTGACAGACCACCATTCTTTGTGTTGGTTGACTAGCTTGAAGGAACCATCAGGTCGACTAGCAAGATGGGCACTAAGACTCCAAGAGTACGATGTCACAGTGGTATTCAAGAACGGGCGCAAACACAAGGATGCCGACTGCCTTTCGAGGAATCCATTAGTGGAACACAACAGCATTAATGAAATTTCAGCTCTCACTGAATTAGATGACGTTACAGTTGAACAGAGGGAAGATCCAACACTATTAAAAATGATAGAGGCCTAGGAGAAAGGAGAACCGACCAATGGAGAGTTCCAACTTATAAACGGAACATTGTACAAGAGCAACTACGATCCACTGGGCCCCAAATGGCTACTTGTTGTTCCAGCTCATCTCCAGCCAGCTATTCTCAGATATTACCATGATGCTCAAATATCCGGTCATCTGGATTCGTGAAGACCCTTGACAGTATCAGACGCAGGTATTACTGGAAAGGTCTCTACCGATCTGTCAAGCACTATGTGAGGCTCTGTAAAGAGTGCCAGCGACGGAAGCATGTGCCGCAATTACCTCCAGGACATCTCGTACCGATTCCGCCGGCAGCAGCTCCATTCCACCGAGTTGGGATCGATCTTTTAGGGAGGTTCCCGAAGTCGACAACCGGTAACCGTTGGATAATAGTCTGCACTGACTACCTCACACGCTACGCTGTCACCAAACCTGTGCCGACTGCAGAAGCTCCAGAGATCGCAAAATTCCTTGTAGAAGACATTATTTTGAAGCATGGAGCACCACGTGTCATGATATCTGATCGTGGAAAAGTATTCCAGTCAAAACTAGGATCAGAGGTAATGTCACGGTGCAACATTGTCCACAGAATGACAACTGCATACCATCCTCAGACAAATGGTCTTACGGAACGTTTTAACAAAACGTTAGCCGACATGCTGTCGAGGTACGTCAATGTTGAGCAGAAGAATTGGGATACAATTCTGCCAGTCGTGACATTTGCTTACAATACCGCAAGACAAGACACCACAGGCTTCACTCCGTTTTTCCTGCTCCATGGCCGTGAAGCTGAGACGACAATGGATACACTGTTCCCGTTCCAACCGGACGACACTCAAGATGACTATGTTAAACAGCTCATCACCAGGGTCGAAGAAGCAAGACAGCTGGCTCGCATACGGACACTGGACGCCCAGGAGAAGGACCGTCAGCGGTATAACGACAAGCACCGACCTGTTGTGTACAGCCCAGGAGATCTGGTATGGATATTTACCCCTGTACGGAAGGTTGGACTGTCAGAAAAGTTATTGAAGCGATACTTTGGTCCGTATCGTGTCATACGCAGCCTGTCAGACGTCACATACGAATTTGAAGATTATGAGCCGTCATCGAAACGTCAAAAACGAAAAGACATTGTTCACGTCCTGCGCATGAAGCCTTACTATGATCCTGAAGAGCAGGTAGACGACAATGGCTTCTTGTTCAAGGACTTTAAGGACGGTAATGTTCCTGATGAAGCCACGACAGGAACGTCTGTCATCGATAATCGCGGAGAAGGGAAGGATTCTCTTGAACTGTCATACAGAGGACCCATGACACGGTCAAGATCCAGGCCATTGCAGCTGGCTCCACAGGGATCATAACAGCGGGTCGCTGTTTCTCCAGGAGAGGGAGCAATGCCGCGAGAGACGACGAAAACCAACCGCCGGCGTGGCGCAGGCGATAGCGTCACGGACTGCGGAGCAGAAGGTCGCCGGTTCAACCGCGCCCACCGGCAAAAATTTATTTCTTTGTAATTGACAATTCCAGAATGTTCTTCATCTTTCTTATGTTCACTTGTAAATTCTACTTGTTTCTTATGTTAACTGTTCTTCTAATTTCTAGTAAATTCTGTCTGTGTATAAATAGCAGAGCACTCTGCCTGACAGGCAGTCAGTGCTGCGTGTATGTTGAGTTCGTAATAAACGTGCTTTCAGTATAAGTGCTGTGTTTAGTTGCCTTCGAAGTCAAGCCTGCTTCCATTGCAACGCGACAATAAACAAATAAAACAATGGGCCGTGAAAATTTTTCCAGCAAGATTATGAGTCCCAATACAAAAAAAGATTGGGAACCACGGCACTACATAACCAGCTCTTCGAACAAACTATGTTTTATTAACTCACGTTAACTTAAAACTAATGTTCTTCCGATAATTTTTAACTACATCACTGTGTCGATATGGAATATTGTAAATATTTTTAACACAGTAAAGCACGTGCCCCGTTAATATTCCAGACAGTGACATTTCGATAGCCAGTGTTATCGTTCGGAGCGAAGACACCAGTTTCTGACTTTCGTTATGATTGCTTCCTTCAGACAAATTCAAATGTTCAAATGTTTGTATAGCTTATTGGACTTAACTACGGGGTCATCAGTCCTTAAACTTACAAACTAATTATGAACTAGCTAACACTAAGGACGTCACAAATTTCCATGCCCAAGGGGGGATTCGAACCCCCGACCGTAGTGGCCGTGCAGACCGTGACTGACGCGCTTCCTTCAGACCTTCGTTACGTTCATGAAATACACAATAACATCCACAATGTAGACCGACTGACGTTTTATATTTACATACATTGACAAGTAGCAATTAGGTTAGCGGTACTGGTTGGTACCTCTCATGTGGTAGATTTTGGCTCATATAGCAGTGCTAGGTCATGACGACGGAACGCTCGCCTGAACTTGCATGAGAAGGCCACCCGTCGTTGTCGAGTGGCTTCACCTCGGAACCGATACTTGTCGGTCAAGAAACTCAGCGGTTGCCTCAGGAGGCCGCGTGCAGACCGTTCCAAGGAAAACTCTCGGCAGTACCAGGACTCGAAGCCAGGTCCCCTACAGCGGTGACTACGCAGATATGGAGGAGGATTGAAATGTAGACGGGACTATAACTTCCGCAAACTGAAAGGGCCTCAGTGAAGAACGACTAGTCGCACTCGAATGAAACTTTGTGGAAATAATTGCAAAAACGTACCATAGAGAAATAAAAAACCCATTAATTACCACATAAAAGAGTAATATTTGTTACCTAATTACGGTAATCATGTTTCAGGTTACAAAAGTTGTCCTTTGTACGTACCATCTGCATGCACGACGTATGTACATGTCGGTTCTATTTCACAACTATGCGAAAAGACCTCTCTGTATTGTTATAACGCGTACAACTATAGAGAAACACCACTACTGTTATTGTGATGAGTTTTATGGGTATTATTACTAGTATTACCTTATATACGGGTTGGTAAAAACTAATGACCTTATTTACAACTACACAGCTTCAGTATAATCGCCCCCGTTATTTATGACCTTTTGGCAAATGCCCGGAAGGCGTCGTATACAATATGCGCGTCTACCTCTGTTAAGTACATTATTGGCCGCTCTCTGGCACGGATAATGTCGTCTCTAGTGTTGTTCCTAATCCCTCACAGTAGTTTTTGCCTTTTCTCAAAGAGATCTTAATCACAGGAAATCAGCGTGAGATTCCGAAACATCCACTGTATAATTACCATTTCTTTGACAAAGTGAAAGCACTGCGAGAGTGTAAATGTATTACCAAAGATACCCTACCATGTGGTGTTCATATGGAACATAATTTAATCATAACAAACAATTGGTACAAGAATCATGAAAGGGGGTTGTATACGTGGAAGAGAACCAGAGACTCCCGACGGTACCAGATAGATTTTATAATGGTAAGACATAGATTTCAGAATCAGGTCTAAACTGTAAGACATATCCAGGAGTAGATATAGGGTCTGACCGTATCTTATTGCTTATCAACTGTAGACTCAAACTGAAGAAACTGCAGAAAGGTAGGAAAATAAGGAGATGGGACCTGGATAAATTGAAGAAACCTGAAGTTCTTAAGAATTTCAGAGGAAGCTTTAGGAAAACACTGACAGAAAATAAAACAGTAGAAAAGGGATGGGTAGCTTTGACAGATGAAATGGTGAAGGCAGCAGAGGACCAAATAGGTTGAGTGGCAAAACCTAAAAAACAGAAGACTAGCGAGGTCCGTACACTTCGGACGCTCAGACACGAGAGACTGTCCCGAGGTCCTTACCCCTCGGACGCTAACACAGGAGTCCTCGTACGTCCTCGCGCTTTGCCGCAGCTCACGGCAAGTGACGGTGGCCACACACACGCGCCAAAAGACGCACCAATATCTCCTAACGGCTAATAGTCAAACCAATCGGATGGCGTAGAGCCGTTGAAAAATTGTTTAGCTGTCATTCTAAAATAATTTGCCGAATCAGGACGCGTTCTCTGCGGCTTCCACGAGGCTCTGCCCACGCCACCAAAGCTTCTCGCGGATTTCACCGTTCCCAGGGTGAATACTCTGCAAGGAATTTCACCTTGTTCCTAACTACGGACACACGACCTAAAAAGTTAACGTTGTGCTATATATACAGCCGCTGGAGCCAAACCCCTTGGGCGCCAGTCAGGCAGAAACTTTCCTCTCAACCTAACCATTTGTCACACTAACTGTGTTCAAACTCTGCTGCTTTCTAGGAAGTTTTTTAGATAATGCCTAAGGGCAATACGTCTCCATAAACCTCACGGGGCCCAGAGCACTCTGCTATTGTTTGTATCCGGCAAATTCCTCTCTTGCGAAACGACGGAATGATTAAAAAGGCAGTCCCCGCTATCGCCCACCGTAAACCGCAGGCCAGCATTGTAAAGCATTCCACATACTCCGCCACCTGTAGCGTCGGCGCCAAACGGGTCAAGCCAGCTCCTCTCGTCCTTCCCTGAAGGCGAGCGAAAGTTGGTGGGAGGAGGAGACCCCCAAGAGCGTCTCTGCTCTTCCCGGCCTGGCCGTTCCCAACACGTAAAACCACTTTTTAGCAGCCAAGCTGCGCCAAAAAGCATTAAAATCCCGAAATTTTCATATAAACATAGAATGTACTACAATCCCAGAAGCCCTTATGTGTCCCCAAAGGCACAGAAATCAAAATAAATAAAGATCTACAAAGAAAAATGTTACATATTTCAATAATTAGCATAAAGAGAAAGGTACAGTAACACAAGGTTAGTATGAAAAATAGACTAATTACAGTCCCCGTCTCACAAGAGCACTGAAAGACCGAAGTCGAAATAAGACCCCTAAAGTAGGTGACAGTCCCACAGAGTTACTGAAGCCTTTGGAAGAACCAGCCCTGACAAAACTATTTCTCGTGTTGTGTAAGATGTATGAGACAGGTGAAATACCCTTAGATTTAAGAAAAATGTAATAATCTTCATACCAAAAAATAAAGCAGGCGCAGACAGGTGTCAAAATTACAGAACCATCAGTTTAATAAGTCATGGTTGCAAAATTTTAAAACGATTTGTTTACAGAAGGATGGAAAAGTTGGTAGGAGCTCACCTCGGGGAAGATTCAAAAGAAATGTAGAAACACTGGAGATAATTATCAATTCCAGCTTCAGTAGATTACGAAAAAGGTTTTGACAATGTTGATTAAAATTCCTCTAATCAGCAGGGGTAAAGTATAGGGAACGGAAGGTTATTTACAAAGTATCAAAGAGTTGAAGGGCTTGAAAGTGACGCAGTTGTTGGGAAGGGAGTAAGACAGGATTGTAGCCTTTATCCAACGTTATTCAATTTGTACATTGAGTATGCTGTGAAGTAAAGCAATGAGAAATTTAGAGAACGAATTAGAGTTCAGGCTTAAGAAATAAACACGTTGTGTTTTGCCGATGACATCGTAATTCTGTCAGAGACACTAAAGAACCTTGGACAGCATATGAACGGAACGGACAGTGTCTTGAAAGAAGCGTATAAGATTAACATTAACAAGAACAGAACAAGGGTAATGGAATGCAGTCTCCGGACTGAAGACCACAACAACAAAGTTGGTCCAAACGGGACATGAACAGAAATACGATGTACGTTCAAAAATTCCGAAAGGTTCGTAATTTGTCGTCAGTGGGTGTTGGAGCGAAATGCTGTTGGCATCCCCGCACAGGTCCGTGTTGAATGTGGCTGCCGGAAGTCTCATTATTGTATGGCTTATAGTTATTACTCAGTGGCAGCACGGGAATAGCCGTGCGGTTCTAGACGCCATGTTGACTGCGCGACCGCTCCCGTCGGAGGTTCAACTCATCTTTCGGGTATAGGGGTGTGTATTTTGTCCTTATCATAAATTCGTTTAAGTACTTTGTTTGACTAGGGACTGAGGGCAGCATTTGATCCCTTAGATTCACAAACATTTGAACTTTATTCAGTGTTGTATTGAGTGGAACGTTGTACAATCTTCGAATTTCGAGGAGACAGAATTTGGAATTCAACGCGTCTGAATCTCGGTCTTGAATGTATCACTGCCGAAAGTGTCATTACTGTTCGTCTGATAGATAGTTTTTCAGTGCTGTGTGGAGTAGATCGTTTTGTAGTTTTCGAATTTCGAGATGACTGAGTTTGAGGTGACATTCAGGAAAACCTTCATATGAGACGTGCGTCTATTATGTAATGTTGAGACCAAGGTGCATTCTTCAAAATAGGCCGGGAAATGGTATCCAAGGTATGAAAAAAGGGGAAAAAAGATATTTAAAAAAAGCATGTCAGTCAAAGCGATGCTGTTTTCTTCGACGGATTAATTCCTCATGTTTTAGCGCCCCAAGGACCGTTGATCGTTGGTTATTATAGGGAAATGTTGCAAGGCTGAGAGTAAACGTGCGAAGGAAAAGGCCTGAAATGTGGCGAGACAATTCGTGGCTCTTTCATCACGATAACGCACCCGCACTTGCTCCCTGCTGGTGCACGATTATTGTACAAAAAACGAAATCACTGTGCTGCGTCATCCTTTGGACTGTCCATACATGGTCCCTGCGGACTTTTTTATTTCCAAAGTTGAAAGGACTAAGATCTGCAACGGTACACAGGAGAAAATAAGATTCGTAGGCGGCGCTTTACGTGATCCAGCAGATGTACCAAGACTGCCTCCGGAAGTGGAGACGGCGTTGGAAGCTGTGTATCAATTGCGGAGGGTAAGGGTTTAGAAGGAGACGGAGACCATACACAAAAAGTAAGAGGTAAGATTTGAAAAATTTTGTGGACAAATTTCCGGAATTGTTTGTACAGACCTCATAGAAGCGCACATGCTACACGAAAACTTCCGTACATTTGCAATAAAAGTCACAAATACAGGGCACGATTATATCAAAGGCGTATACCTCTGTGAATAATTTCAGAGAAAAACAGTAGTTCTTTTAATCTGTATCCAGCTCACCTGTTTACGGTGCTCGTTCTTTAGGACAGGACCGAGTTATATTAACACATCAGGAATACAGACTTACCAAAAGCCAATGAATGGGCTTCAGCAGTACTTGCGAATTTGGGTCGGGCGGGAAGTGACCCGTACGCCCCAGACGGTTAAGAAACCGCTTGCGAGAAGCTGGAAATCCGGGCTTGAATCCAGGGTCGGCACAGATTTTTCAAGTGCATCGAACGCCCAAAGCAAATTTGGTCGTAAAACCATTTTTGCCCAGCCCAACGTTGGCTGCAGCTGTAATGCACGCGACTTGTGTTTCAACCTTCGACCGTAGATAATAGCAGACTGGCAATGACCTCGTTTTCGTGGCTCAAACATCTCTCGGCTGAAAGTGCGTGACTATTTCAAAACAACTGTGGTTTCCACTCGTCGTTATGAGAGAGCTTTTTGTAAAGGGAAATCATGTGATATCTACACTGCTTAGAAGAATTATGGGATCAGGTAAGATATCATACAGAATATAAATATGGTAACATATTTTATTCAGACATTGGTTACAATTGTAATGTGTGATTCGGTACGTGTTTTACTGTCTCTACTGATTACTTGATGTTTATATGGCGTTTACTTAGAGCAAGGCACGGTAGCGAAAAATTCAATCTCGTTCCCCTCTGATACATCGAATATAGTGTATGACCAGTACGGTTGCACAGCTGCGTGGCATGAACAGTATGAGCTTATAAATCAGCTCATGAGAGATATTAGGCCATTCCTCCATCCATGTCTGCAAACGTTGTGGTAGGTGCTGGTTTGACTGCAATGCGTCTACATTCCACATATGTTCAATAGGGTTTAAGTCCAGTGACCAAGCTGGTCACTTAATTCGTTCAGTTGCCTCAACTTAAAACACGTTGTTCACCAGTGCAGTTCTGTGCGGACGAGCGTTATAATCCACCAGAATGAACCAAACTTCTATGGCGCCAGCGTAGGGCACGGCAAAAGGTCGAAGGATCTCTTCCCTTTACCTATGAGCAGTTATAGCTCCGTTCTGAACAACATAGAGGTTCTTACCTCCGCCAAAAGTGACCTGTCCACCACCATGACAGGGTGATGTTTCCTGCACATGAGCAAGAGTGTTCCATGTTCTACATTCATTTCACGTGAGGAAACGACGATTGTCCGGCTGAACATAATCTTGACTCATCTGTGAACACAACCCGTCGCAATTTGTCACAACTCCAATCCTGATGTTCTTCCGCCCAGTTTCTACAGGGGTAAACGGGGTCGTGGTTTTTATGGGACACACACCATTGGCCTCCGTGCGTAGATAACACATTCACGAAGGCAATTTCGAACTGTGTGTTAATGTTGCTCGTCCTGTCGCTGGCTGGATGGTGTGTTGCAACTGAGTTGCATTCACTCACCTGTCTCGACGGGCTGTTAACCGGTCATCTTTTGCTTATTATTACCTGTGGACGACCTTGGCCTTGCCTTCTGGAAATTGCATTTTGGGACACGCCAATAGCACCAGCACCAGCTACCAATGACGCTTGGGTTCTGAGGACATCCTCAGGTCCTACGAGCGGCTGGCGGAATTGGTGAAGGCTGCTGCCTTCGCACGTGGGGTGCAAGCAGAGCTGTCGATTTGTAGCATTGTTCCCAGGGTTGATCGGGGTTCTTTGGTTTGGAGCCGAGTGGAGGGTCTGAACCAGAGGCTTCGCCAACTCTGTGACAGTCATGGCTGCCGATTTCTGGATCTGCGTTATCGGGTGGGGAATTGTAGGGTGCCCCTTGATAGATCAGGGTGCACTACACTAAGGAAGCGGGTAGCAGAGAACTTGTGGAGTGCACATGGGGGTGTTTTAGGCTAGGCGCTAACTCTGATGAGCACTCGCCTGTCAGCATTCAAACAGCGAATTCAGGCCACGTTCGGAACAAAAATTCGAACATAAAAATATTAGCCGCGAACTTACAGAGTATTAGAAACAAAGTTCCCCAATTTGCAGCGCTGCATGGAAGTTATTGCGCTCAGATAGTTTTAGGCATCGAAAGCTGGCTAAATGATGATGTGGCAAGTTCAGAAATATTTAGCGAAGCGTGGAATGTATATCGGAAAGATAGCTCTGATACAACTGGAGGAGGAGTGTTCATCGCTGTGGACAAAGATTTTGTTTCTACTCAGATCGAGGTTGAAAGTAACTGTGAAGTTATCTGGGCACGTATGACAGGTCTAAAAGAAGTAAAGTTAATAGTTGGGTGTTTTTACCGGGCCACCAGTGCTGCTGTAGCAGTTTTAGAATCATTCAAGGAAAGTCTACACCAGGTAGTGCATAGGTATCCGGGCCATGTAATATTAGTCGGAGGAGACTTCATCCTTAAGAGTATAGCTTGGGACCTCGCTAGTTACATTTCAGGCGGTACAGACAAGCCGTTTGAGAACTACTTTTGGACACATTCTCCGAAAACTGTCTTGAGCAGTTAAACCGGCAACCCACGCGCAATGGAAATATTCTAGACCTAATAGCCACAAACAGGCCTGACCTTATCAACGATGTCGTGTAGAAACAGGAATTAGTGATCATGACATTGTCATAGCGTCGATGATGACAAAAGTTCATAAACCAATCAAGAAGGCTAGGAGCGTGTTTTTGTTGGGAAGAGCCGATAAGTAAATGTTACGATCGCACTTAGTAAAGGAATGGGCATCGTTTAATTCCGGGACTATGGATGTAGAGGAATTGTGGACTAAATTTAAGTGCATTGTTAATAAAGGGTTAGAGAAATATGTGCCAGTAAAGATGATTAAGGATGGAAAAGATCCACCGTGGTATAATAATAATGTTAGAAAGCTGCTGAGAAAGCAAAGGCTTTTGCACTCTCGATTCAAAAAATAACACGCAAATGATGACAGGCAAAAGTTAGTAGAGATTCGTGCGTCTATAAAAATATCGATGCGCGAAGTATACAATAATTATCACAGCCATATCTTAGCAAAAGATCTTTCCGAGAACCCCACAAAATTCTGGTCCTATGTAAAATCGATAAGCGGGTCAAAGCCCACTGTCCAGTCATTCGTTGATCATTCCGGGGTAGTAATAGAAGAAAGCAAACGAAAAGCTGAAGTTTTAAATTTAACCTTTCACGCAGGAGGACCGCACAAATGTACCATCATTTGATCAACGCACTAATTCCGAAATGGGGGACATAATAGCGATAGGTATTTCCGGTGTAGAGAAGCAGCTGAGAGAGCTAAATACGAAAAAGTCTGCTGGTCCGGATGGAATACCAGTTCGGTTTTACAAAGACTATTCTGCGGCATTGGCCCCCTACTTAGCTTGCATTTATCGCGAATCTTTAATTCAGCTCAAATTTCCTAGTGATTGGAAAAAAGCCCAGGTGACTCCCGTGTATAAGAAAGGAAAGAGAACTGACCCATACAATTACAGGCCAATACCGTTGACATCAGTTTCATGTAGAATTTTGGAGCATATTCTCAGTTCGAATATAGTAAATTTCCTTGAATCGGAAAATGTTCAAATGTTTGTTAAGCTTATGGGACTTAACTACGGGGTCATCAGTCCCTAAACTTACAAACTACTTATGAACTACTTACGAACTAGGACGGCACAAATATCCATGCCCGAGGGGGGATTCGAACCCCCGACCGTCGTGGCAGTGCTGACCGTGATTGACGCGCCTCAGTCACCTCGGCCACCGCAGCCGGCTTTGAATCGGAAAAGCTTCTTTCCATGAATCAGCACGGGTTTAGTAAACATCGTTCATGTGAAACTCAGCTTGCCCTTTTCTCACATGACATCTTGCGAGCCATGGACGAAGGGCAACAGGCGGATTGTGTTTTTCTCGACTTCAAAAAGGCGTTCGACGCGGTGCCACACTGCAAACTGCTAACGAAGATACGAGCTTATGGAATAGGTTCACAGATTTGTGACTGGCTGGAAGACTTCCTAAGTAATAGAACGCAGTACGTTGTTCTCGACGGCGAGTGTTCATCAGAGACGAGTGTATCGTCAGGCATGCCCCAGGGGAGTGTGATAGGACCGCTATTATTTTCTACCTATATAAATGATCTGATGGACCGAGTAAGTTGTAATTTGCGGCTGTTGATGCTGTGGTGTATGGGAGGGTGTCGTCTGTAACTGACTGTAATAGCATACAGGATGACTTAGACAAAATTTCTAGTTGGTGCGAAGATTGGCAGCTAGCTTTCAATGTAGAAAAATGTAAGGTGATGCGCATGAGTAGAAAAAACAATCCCATAATGTTCGAATACAGCATTAGTAGTGAGCTTCTTGATGCTGTCGCGTCGTTCAAATATCTAGGCGTAACATTGCAGAGCGATATGAAATGGAACGAGCATGTAAGTACAGTTGTGAGTAAGGCGGACAGCCGACTTCCGTTTATTGGGAGAATTTTGGGAAGATGTACTTCACCTGTAAAGGTGACCGCGTATAAAACGCTTGTACGACCACGTCTTGAGTATTGCTCAAGTGTTTGGGACCCGCAGCAGAACAGTTTAAAGGAAGACATAGAGGCGGTTCAGAGACGAGCAGCTAGATTTGTTACCGGTAGGTTCGACCAATGCGCGAGTGTCACGGAAATGCTCTGGCAACTCAATTGGGGATCGCTGGAAGAAAGACGGCGTTCTTTTCGTGAATTTCTGTTAAGTAAATTTAGAGGCCCGGAGTGTAGTACGATCTGAGAGGGCCGATTTAGAGGGCCGGAATTTTAAGAGTGTAGTACGATCTTGCTGCCGCCTACTTACATATCGCGTAAAGATCACAAAGACAAGATAAGAGAAATTAGGGCTCGTACGGAGGCATATAGGAATTTTTTTTTTTTCCTCGTTTAATTTGGGAGTAGAATAGGAAAGGAAATGCCTAGTAGTGGTACAGTGTAGCCTCCGCCACGCACCTTACGGTGAATTGCGGAGTATGTATGTAGATGTACATGTAGATGTACCTGTTTCTCTCTCTTCCGCTTCCAACATCATTTGCATGCCTTAGCTTGTACATCTACGTAGATACTCTACAAATCACATTTCAGTACCTGGCGGAGGGTTCATTAACCACTTTCATAACCTTTCTCTACCGTTGCATTCTCTAATAGCGCTTGGGAAGAAAGAACACCTAAATCGTCCCATTTTCGATCTGATTTCTCTTAATTTATTGGGATGGTCACATCTTCCTATGTAGGTGGGTGCTAGCGAAATATTTTAACATTCAAAATTAAAAGTCGGTGATTGAAATTTCACAAATAGATCTCGCCGCAACGAATAACGTCTTTCTTTTAATGATTTCCACCTCAAACCGTGCAACATTTCCGTGACGCTTTCCCCCCGTAACGTGTTAAAACAAAACGAGCTGCCCGTCTCTGAACCGGTCAATGTCTTCCGTCAGTCCCACCTGGTGAGGGTCCCACAATGGGCAACAGTACTCCAGGAGAGGACGCACAAGTGTGATGTAGGCAGTCTCTTTGGTGGAGCTGGTGCATCTTCGAAGCGTTCTGCAAATGAAACGTAACTCTTGGTTCGCCTTCCCCACAATATTTTCTACACGTTCCCTCCAATCTAAGTTGGTCGTAATTGTAACGCCTAGGTATTTGGTAGAATTTACGACCTTAAGGTTTGACTTATTTATCGTGTAATTGAAGTTCAGCGTATTTCTTTTAGTGGCCATGTGTATTACTTCACACTTTTCATTATTTAAACTGCCAATTTTCGCACCATGTAGAAATTTTGTCCAAATCGCTTTGCAGTTGCTTTTAATCCTATGTTGACTCTAACTAACAGATAAACGACAGCATCATCCGCGAACAGTCTAAGGGAGCTATCAGATTGTCTCCTAAATCGTTTATAAACACAAGGAAGAGTAGGGAACCTATAACGCTTTCCTGGGGAACACCAGATATCACTTCTGTTTTACTTGATGACTTACCGTCAATTACTACGAACTGTGTGCTTTCTGATAGGAAATCGTGAATCCATTCGCATAATTGGGGCGATATTCCATAAGCACGGGTGAGTTATGTTGTTGTTGCATTGCTCTACTTGCTCACTACACTAACTGAACCTATATGTTTGTGTAATTCGTTTGGTAGGGTAAACACAACACCAACCCCCTCAGATACTACCACTATCTTGTTTGCCCTAATACTGTTGTCTTTAATCCGCAGAACAGACCAAAGATGTCGAACGATTTCAGTTCATTCTGCCGATGGCAGTACTTCAGAACTTACATATCTCAGCTGATCCCCTGATTGTTATGATCAGAGTATTAGCAGTTTAAAACAGTGGCATTTGTTGAAACTGTTCTTTATACCCGGTAACTGTTTTGGACCAGGTCAAGCGCGTGACCGCTCTACCAGCATTTATGATCCAGGATTGCAACCATACGTCGCCTTATTAGTACCAAACGGCAAATCATGACACTAACAAGATTGCAAATTTGATTTTTTCCCCTTTATAGCTGGATTCACATACGATAAACGGGTTGCTAACAGTTTTTCATCGCTTCCCTGGGGCCATCGTCCCGCATGGTGAGAAAGCAGGACGTGTGGGCGTGGCTCGAGCCATGAAAACGCGGGAAGATAGCCCATTAATTAGTTTCCAAATGCAATCCTACATTTCTCGGACTCTGGATTGATGTCTTAGTTTAGGATGGGTGGAGAGTTTAGCTGGAGGAGAGAGAGAGGGAGAGAGAGAGAGAGAGAGAGAGAGAGATTTCGTGTATTTCGTATGAGGAGGACTCTGTTTTGGGCAGGTGAGGAGGGCAATCGTCTTCTGCTCTCAGATTATTCTTGTTTCAAGGCGCTGAACTTACAGTTTTTGGTGCAGCTTTCGGACTTGTTCCGAAACTTGTACTTTTTGCGATGAGTCTTGGTGAGCCGAGAAGTCAGCCTGCCGGATATTAGCTGCATCGACGAGCTAATGGCGATCATCACTGTTCTGGTGTTACCTTTGCCTTCAGTAATCTTGTGTATTGCTACACTTTGGCAGAAGCGGCAAGATATAGCGGAACGTGTTAAATCATAGGCACTGAAATTCGCCGGGGTCACAGTGGACGACAGTAATTAAATACCGCTTCTATAACACGACGCTGAGCTATTTTTCTGGAACGTGTCTTACAGCTATCAACTCCCACTGCCGCAGTCCGCTTCTGTTTGCTTTAGTATCGCCTGAACTCGCTTGTGTGACACAGGGTTGTTATCGCCATCAGACTTATAGGAAGATGTTAGACTAATTTTAGAAGTCAGGTACCGGAATATTACTCCCGATTACGCCACTGTTTCTCAGTTAATTTGGGTTATTTCATGTATCTTATATCCGTTACAATAATCGACCTTTATTTGAATGTTTATCAATTTAAACTTTGTGTTATTTCTTCGTTTGTGTGGCCATAATGTCCATAGTTGCTTTCATAATTATGAGTAGCAGTGTTTGTCCCTCTTTGCAACTACAACAAAAATGCGATTTTTCGTTTCGTTTTAATGATAGTAAAACAGCTTCAGTGGTCTATAATAATAAAAATTCATAGTTTGTTTTGTTTTTAGATCGAAAACAGTTCGTTAACGAAACATGAAAAGTAGGCCTAACGTTTTGTTACTTACGGAAATTTTGTCTTGTTTTTGCTTCACATCATGGGATTCAGTCTGTTTCATGCAGTACCGCCGGTTCTTCATGCTGTGTCGTTTTTCCACTACTTCCACTGTCATTTTTGCACTGACCATAATTGTTTTCATATATCAGACGTGTTTGTTTTTGTTTTGACCGAGTCTGCAGAGTGTTATTTAAGTGTTGCCAACCTCAGGAATGCAGTTCTTTTTCTATGTTTTACAATAAATTATGTTTAGTGTATTTAGTTCTGATGTAAGCGGACTGGAATTATTGGCAAATATGGAGGCGTTTCTAATTATTTATCTTTTTATTATTACTATTATTATTATTGGTGGGGGGGGGTTGAGTAGTAGGGAAAGATGACTGAATGGTGGTTGGATGTGGTAAGGTGGGATGTGAAGTGAGATGGAAGACAAAAGTGATGGACAGGAGGTGGTTGGTAGAGAGGGGAAATTTGTCAGTTGGCTTTTATTAAATAATTAAGGTACTTTATATTCATTGTGAAGAAATAACAGTTTCAATATACTAAAACATAATTTATTATAAAACATAGAAAAAGAACTACATTCGTGAGGTTGGCAACACTCCAATAACACTCTGCAGACTCGGCCAAAACAAAAACAAACACGTCAGATCTGTGAAAACAATTATGGGCAGTGCAAAAGTGACAGTGGAAGTAGTGGAAAAAACGACACAGCACGAAGAACCGGTGGTACTGCACGAAACAGACCGGCATTCCATGACGTGAAGCGAAAACAAGACAAAATTTCCGTAAGTAACAAAACGTTAGGCCTACTTTTCATGTTTCGTTAACGAACAGTTTTCGATCTAAAAACAAAACAAACTGTAGATTTCTATTATTATAGATCACTGAAGATATTTTACTATCATTAAAACGAAACGTGTCTGGTGAGAAAAATCGCATTTTTATTGTAGTTGCAAAGACGGACAAACAACTGCTACTCATAATTTTGTGTTATTTATATTTGATTTGCTCTACGTTCTGATTTGTATTTGGCATCGGAACATTTTCAATTTACATCATTCAGATTAGTTTAGTTCCCTTTATCGCTATTTTGGATGGGTTTGATTAATCAGTTTAATTTGGGAACTAGAGTTTAATTATTTAATCGTTAGTTGAAGTGTCAGCAACGCCTGTCTTGTGATATCAATTGCATTAACCTTAGACATCCATTTGCATACTCCCACGTGCTTTCTTCCTTTCTCTACCGCACGACACCTGCTACGATCTCTCCCGTCCTTCTCACGACGTTCCACTTTCCCCCCACTACACCTTACATATTTCTTCACCGCAAGATGCAGAAAAATCTTTCGATTCCATGCCGGAATCGGGATGGCTAGCATAGAAGACTACGGACGTTGACGCCGGTGGCGTGCGACAGAATTTGGGACGGGCGCGAGGCGTGCCACGAGTAGCCGGCAGGCCGAGTCGGGCGCTGGCGCTGTGATCAGAAAGACCCGGGAACTTGGCCACCGCGACAGAGGACCGACCTACCCGCAAAAACAGGAGGTGCAGACGCACCGCCACCTAGACAGAAGGCCGCGGCGCTCTCGTGTGACGTCAGGTAGAGTAGGGAACGCGTGCATAGCTGACTGGGTAGCCGCTGGGGCACGGCCCACTATGCCGAAGCAGCGAGCCAGTCAGCTATGCGCGCGCAACCTACTCTGCCTGACGTCACACGAAAGCGCCGCGGCCTTCTCTCTATACTCCATTCACCGAAACGAGAGTCGTACTGTGAACACAGCAAGGCGCGTGACCACAGCGCTGCCGTCGAGGGGTGTACAAAAAATCAAATGTTTGTATAGCTTATGGGACTTAACTACGGGGTCATTAGTCCCTAAACTTACAAACTACTTATGAACTACTTAATTCTAAGGACGGCACAAATATCCATGCCCGAGGGGGGATTCGAACCCCCGTCTGTAGTGGCCGTGCAGACCGTGACTGGAGCGCCTCAGTTTCCTCGGCCACCGCGGCCGGCTTAAAGTAAGTTATAAACTAATCTAAGGACAAACACACACACACACACACACACACACACACACCCATGCCCCATGGAGGACTCGAACCTCCGACGGCGAGCAACCGCGCGCTCCGCAGCGAGGCGCCTTAGACCGCTCGTTTACTCCACCGCGGCGGGGTGTACAAGACAGGGGCGCACAGTCAGCGTGGCCATCTCAGTTGCAAATGTGAGCTCGTTAGTGCGTGTTGTACAGCTGCGATTTCAGGATCTCTTAAGTTCATCTTCAAAGACGCTTGAAAGACTAGTTGAACCTTCGAGAAGTAGTTTTAAGATATTCTTCGTCGGCTTGCAGTTAATGTTGTTCATAAAGCGCCGTACCATTATCGTAGAAAAGAAGAAGTTCCCAGTGCGAATTCCAATAAGCACGAAATATCAGATTGGCTAAACTGTAAAAACCGATTTTGAAGACTGTATGTTGAATAATTAACTTCTAGATATATTCAAAATTACAGAATAGTGCACAACGAATACGCGATAGATGAAATGGCGAAGAATGCAGGGAAAACTGTTCTTAGAATTCCTCCGTATCGCTGTGAATTAAATGCCATCGGGTAAGTGTGGGCCAGAATCAAAGGCTATGTTGCAACGAAAGACAAACCATACAAAATGCTGGAAGTTAAATAACTGCAAGAAGAAGCAGTAAAACAGTGAATGCAGAAGTTTGGAACAAGTGCGTCCTCCGTGTCGTATTTTTAGTTGAAAGAAATGTGGAAATTGTAGAGGAGAGAGAGAGGAGCAGATTGGTATAAACCTCAATGAAAATGGTTCACGTTTGACGGAATGAACCTTGTTTCGCCGTCCATTACCATTATTATTATTGATAATGTTATTAAAAATTGTGTATGAATGGAGCGTTTTGTTAGCAACTTGCATGAAAACAAACCTGTTTTGACAGAATGAACTCAGTTTCATCGTACTTTTGACATTATTGTAACTGGCTTTGAATCTTCCATGTCGTGCTTTATTTCGTTACATTGTTGTCCAGGTTTCTCAGGGTCCGCTATGACGTCAGCTCGGCAGCCAGCCGACGCCACCAGCTGCAAAAAGGTGTGCGCCAAGGATTTTGTACACCCCTTCGTATCAAATGAACATCGAATGCTTTCTCTGGAAACGATGGTAGTCGCCCACGTGACACCGTTTACGTTTCGTCCCAGCTCTCGGTGAACGGACTACAGGTGATGTTGGCAGAGAACAACATGGAGAGTCTATACCGCCTATATCGGCGAAGTCACAGCAGCCATTTCCGGTAATCCTTACATCACGACTCAGTATGAACCTCACTTTCAGAGAATTTGTTCAGTTGAACCTGCATGTAGTGTATAGGTAGTAATTATGATGTTATAATGTCATTTAATTCAAATCAAATGTTTGTACAGCTTATGGGACTTAACTACGGGGTTATCAGTCCCTAAACTTACAAACTACTTATCAACTACTTACAAACTAGGACGGCACAAATATCCATGCCCGAGGGGGGATTCGAACCCCCGACCGTAGTGGCCGTGCAGACCGTGACTGAAGCGCCTCAGTCCCCTCGGCCACCGCGGCTGGCGTCATTTAATTAATGATTGTAATATGTAATGTATGAATGTAATGGAACTATAACCACTTCATGTCATTTATTCATCACCTGTGTACTGTATTTGTCTATGTATATTTTATTTCATTTATTTTATGTACTTTGTATGTTTTCTGTATTTACTGTACTTACTTGTCATGTTTAATTTACGTATGTAAAATATTTCACTCTGAAAGAGGCTCAAAGATCGATACTTGCTGTAGTCAAAAAGCTCCTCATATCAGACTTTATTGGACAGCAGCGCTCGCCTGTGGGAGAGCAGGCAAGCAGCAGTATCTGCCGCTCCGTGACAGAGAACAGACGTTCGTATGCGGTCCGCGGAGTGCTCAAAATGTATCAAAGTGTTATTGCAAAGTGAATTTAAAAAGGTGTTAAAAGTGTTACAAATTTAAAGTATAAATGAAACCAGTGTTTAAGTGTATCTAAGTGAAGTATACACAGATATTGAGCATCTATTCGTTCTGCTGAGGCAGAAATTCGTTACGCGTTCGGTGTCCGTCCAGACGTCCGAAACGCGGTAGCGTCATCGCGGACGCTAACGGTCGCGAATAATTACGCGTTTCGCGAAGGATCTCTGCATACTGCTAACAAGCTGCCAAAGGAGGAGCCTGCAAAAATACTTTCTGTATTAATGAAAATCTTGTAATCAGCACATTGGAAAGGGTCTGTTGTCAAATGTAAAATGTTTGTAAATCTATCGGACCAAACTGCGTGGTCATCAGTCCGTAGCTTACAAACTACTTAAACGTAGGTAAACTAACCTACGGACAAACACACACACCCATGCCCCAGGGAGGACTCGAACCTCCACGGCGAGCAACCGCGCGCTCCGCAGCGAGGCGCCTTAGACCGCTCGGCTACTCCACCGCGGCGGTCTGTTGTCGAGCTACAGTGAAGCACATCACTGGACTTAATGATTAAGTTGCATGTGATTTATTGTAATTAGATGTATGTTTGATTCTTATCAAAATATAAGAAATTTGATGATACGTGTTCCATATTATTTGTAACAGGTAGTTTCCTAATCTTGCCAATATAACAAAGCTTATTAATGTTTTATGAGCAGAGTGTTCAAAATCCAAAGTCAAGTATTTAAAAGTAACTAATTAAGAGAATTAACGTAATAGCGAAAGTCAGTGATTAACTATTTTATTGTGACGAATTTTGATTTACGTGACAATGATAGAATTTTTACTTAGTTAATCAATATTTGAAAACGATCATTTTGAAACTGAGAGAGTTCACGTAAAGATAGAAACAGTGTTAATAATTCGATTGATACTATTTTGCTAAACTTGACTATACATTATCGTAGACTGTTGATTGCCAGTGTTACGATACTAAATCAATCAACAGTAAATTAATTCTTGTTAAACACTTCACAAATAGGAATAGCAATCAAACATTAATATAGTAATAATTATTTCATATTTTATTAATTTGCATATTTAATGAATAACAGATATCCCAAAACTAAGTTCAACAATAGTTACTACCGCCACATCTATCCTATAAAGAACCATACTGTTAAAATTATCGTATGCATTTATCTATCAATCCTGAATTACGTAAATTTTACTGTTTTCCTGAAAGAATTAATTTTTATCAAATATTGACTTGCCAACCACTTTGTACTGAATTTATTACTGTTATAATTTTTCAAAATTATTACTACCACTGGCGTACTAATCAAGTCGTACGCATTGCACATACGCGGTAGTTCATTTTTAGCTATCAATGTGTGCAGAGTCTCCGTTGTAGATTTTGTAAGGAAGAGGAAGGTGAGTGATCTTTTGAAACGTTTGTCAGATAGGGCCATAGTCTTTGTTAACCACACAAATTGTTTTGCAAATTATTTCAAGATTTAATTATACCACTTGCATTGATTACGAGTTTAACGTAGCTTACCACGAAATCAAGATCAGGTTTGTTACGCCACGCAAACAATATTATGACAACAACACATTTATTAACACGCAACCAAAAATTATTTTCTCTTTCCACTTTCCTTACACCGCCACCAACTCCTTTCCTTTGCCAACCGTTTCATTTCAGAGGAGCATTGCAACCTGCATCCTCAATTATTCCCCTAGTGATTTAAAATGCCTCCGTATTTATAAGTTGGGGCAAATGTTCAAATGTTTGTAAATCTATCGAACTCGGGTACTAGGTTAATTAGCCCATAGCTTACAAACTACTTCAACTAAGTTAAACTAAAAGGACAAAACACACATCCATTCCCGAGGGAGGATTCGAACCTCCGACGCGGTTACTCCCGCGCGGCCAGTTGGGGCAAATGCCCAGAACGAATGTCTGGGCAAGTGCACAAAATTCATAAATACCTAGGTATTTATGGATTTAAACGATAAACTTACAAGCAGCACACAAAAAAGTGATATTATGTACTATTCTCTAAATCTCAAATTATTCAATTCTCTTCTGTTCTTATTTCCCAGCAGTCCTAGTTTCGCAAACAAACAATGTTGTGCTGCAAACGTATGTTCTGAGAAATTTCTGCCTCAAGTCCAGGGCGATGTTTGACAGCAGTAGATTTCTCTTTCGCTTGAATTCCATCTTTGCTTGTGCTAGTCTACTTTTTATGTCCCCCTTGCTTCTTCCATCGTTGGTTAGTTTACTGTGAAGATAGCAGAATTCTTTGTCTTCGTCTACATTGTGATCGACAATTTTGATTTATTTTCTCGCTACTTTTATTTCCATTACATCTTATGACTTTCGTCTCTCTTTGGGTTACCTTCAGTCCATGGTCTGTGCCCAATTAGTCTTTTCATTCTATTCAACAGATCCTGTAATTTTCCTTCACTTCCACAGACGATAGCAATGTCATCGACAAATCTTATCATAGATATCCTTTTACCCATAACTTCTATCACAGCCTTACACCTCTTCTTTATTTCGGATATTACGTGTGCATTGCGCAAGATAAACAGTAATGGCAACAATCCATAACCTTTTCTTACACCCTTTTTAATCTGAGCACTTTGTTCTTGACTTTCGACGCTTTTTGTATCCACTCGGTTCTTATACAAACAGTGTAATACCCGCCTTTTTTCCTGCAGCTTACACAGAATTACGAACATCATACAGCACCTTACATTATCGAAGGCTTTTTCCATGTCAGAAATCTTATGAATTTGTGTTGGTTCTTCTTCAGTCTCGCTCCCATTATAAATTGCAGCAGTGCTATTGCGGCCACGTATTTGCCGTAAAGTACGGCTGTGTCAGTGCGACCTCACAGCCCTCGGCTCTTCTACCTGCCGGGCAGAGATAGGACGGGGAGATTAGCGGACCGCCCCTCGACCAGAACTGGGTGTTAATCTCACTGGGTGCAAACACAGACAAATATATATGTTACTCTGTGGTGCAAATCTCACTGGGTGCAAATCTCACTGGGTGGAAATCTCACTGGGTGCAAATATCACTGGGTGTCCGGTAGGACTTGCACACGCCATCCTCGGGTTTCGGGGGTTAGATGTGGCCACACACCGATACAGACCAGACGTAGATTCGTATAGATTAATAACTTAGTTAGTAGGTTGACACTTTTGTGGGGATATTTCTTTGTGGGGGGGGGGGGGGGGGGGAGTTGTGGCGACAACAGAATTGGCCGTCCAGTGCCAGGGGCATGCTCAGGGAGCTGGCCACCTTCAAGCAGGTTTGTAGCGACTGGCACACCTGTAACCTACCTACAGTAGCTTAGTAGGGGTAGTAGTAATAACAAAGTAGAGTAGCATAAAATTAAAACACAAGGTTGACCAGTGGTTTTCATTCAAACAATGACAAGAAATTACTACAAATTAGTCGCTAACCCTAGCCCATAGTAATAATAGTTGAACATTGTAATATTAAGACCCATTTTAACATAGGTGAATGGTTGTAATGTATCATTGAAATATCACTGGGTGCATTTGTCAGGAGACCGTTTTGGCTTGTCGGTCAGATGGTTTCTAGTTAAGTGAGTATACCGTTCAGGAGAGAACATTACTTTTATTCGCAGATTAAAATTGTGTGCCGGAACCGGGACTCGAACCTGGGACCTTTGCCTTTCGCGGGCAAGCGCTCTACCGACTGAGCTATCCCGATACGACTCTCGATACCGCCCCACAACTTTACTTCAGCCAGTACCTCGTCTCCTACTTTCCAAACTTGTTGTGGGGCGACATCGTGAGTCGTGTCGGGATAGCTCAGTCGGTAGAACGCTTGCCCGCGAAATGGAAAGGTCCCAGGTTCGAGTCCCAGTTCCGGCGCACAATTTTAATCTGCCAGGATGTTTCATATCAACGCACACTCCGGTGCAGAGTGAAAGTTTCATTTCTTTTATTAGTGGTGAAGGCAACAATCTTTCAAATTCTTGTGTTTTAATTTAATGATTACGACGCATATGTCAATTGTTTCTTTTGTTTAAGAACTCGCACTGGCGCCTTCAGGAACAATTTACGGCTTTCAGATTGGTCTCAGCATTCGTAGCAGAAAGTAGGTGGCACATTTTCTTTCCTTTAATACGCCGCCAGGAGATAGCCAAAGGCTGCTTTGAGTGGACATCGACTGGGAAGGTTTCCTATTGACTTGCACTTGCATTGCACTTTTGTTAGGTTTGGCAGAAGAGTCATTTAGTTATAACAGCTTCTGTTTTGTTTTTCATTTATCATGGATGGAATTGAAGGAAAGAGACCCCCCCCCCCCCCCAAGAAAGGCGGTTCCTCCACGGTGATGGTAAAAATTTGTCAAATTTGCTATAAAAATGTTCAAATGTTTGTGAAGCTTACGGGACTTAACTGCGGCGTCATCAGTCCCTATACTTTGCTACATCTACTCGTAGTTGTATTAATAGCCCATGCACGCACACACTGATAACAACGCGGCGTACTGAAAAACAGTAGAGGTAAGTGGTAATAGCGAATAACTTTAAGTATTGGTTAATAGAATTAGTTTAGTTTTACTTCTTGAATAATGGAGTAGCGAACATAGTGATACGCTACATCCGACACCAGGAAGGAGACTGACCACGCTGTGTTTTCCACGACTGCCGTAAATCACTTCATGCTAACATTGCAGTTGGTCCTCAACTAAGTCACAGTACGTTTCCTTCTGCAGACCAGCGCAGCGAAATTCGAATTTCTGCATCATCTCTAGAAAAACTGTTAATGACGGGACTCTAACTATCTATGCTTCGACATGGTCTCTTTGTTATAAAATTGCAATTCCCTACGAAAATTTGAGTAACGATTGCAACGAATTATCATGCTGTTACAGTACTCGATAATGTATAACAGTTCATCTAAGGTACCGGTCACTCCCCGTCACCCAGTTGAACCCAAAGGAAAAGAAGTCGCTACGTGAAGCTTCTGATGCACCGTATACAATCCTATTTACAGGCACGAATCAAACAGTCTATTGTTAACTCAAGGTTATCATGGGAATGCAAACAAACAGGTGAGCAACGTGTGCCTCGCCTCTGCCTATTCAAGTTTATTACTTTGTCTCTCTGTCCCTCTCAGGGAAGAGAGTACTCGTATCTCGTTTTTACCTCAACACAGTTTGTAGCACAGGCGCCATCCTTCTTGAGCAGAAGTTATTTTAGACGTGTTACCTGACCAGGTAATTTTTCCGGAAACATATCGTTGTTTACTGAGTTGGATTATGGTTCTATATCGTGGTACTAACTGCAGTATTGCCTCCTCCATTGACGTATGTTATCGGTTTAGCCGTCAGTTATATTTATAACTGGCGCTCATTAACCCTGAAAGTAAGAACGAACTCCGATACCTTGTCGGCAGCGGAAAGTGTCCTTTCTGCGGCAGTAAGCCAAGGTGAACGGGTGGCAGAATTACAACGTAGTTCTACCTGGATACATTCATACGTGGTAGGGAACACGCATATTAGTTCCATCTTATGCACCACACATTTTTGTAAAAGGAAGGAACTAATTTAATTGCGAAAGGCTGGGGAAAGACGTCACTGATGCTCTTTCGAAGGAACAATCACAGCAATCGCCTTCGGAGTTTTAGAGAAATAGCTGAAAACTATATCTAAGTGGTCAGACTGGTTTTTGAACCGCTCTCCACTGCTTGGCTACTGTGCCATCTCATGCAGTCCACGTATGTTATTTAACCTGTTCAATAAGTGGCATATGCAATCTAGGAACTCAGTAAAGCATGTTGAATATAACCCATTATCTGCCAAAAGTCTTTTCGTTATTTTTTGCAGAATTCCTTTACATTAATATTATACCCTGAGTGACATATGAAAGAAAAGTTGTTTGTATAAATTTTAGTATACTAGAAATTATAGACTGACAAATTTTTGAGACATTTTCGTCAAATTCTCTTTCATCTGATGCTTTATCTCCATTGAAAGGAATAAACACTAATCGTAAGTAATTAACTTCATTTTACTCACTTCCTCCTTATGCAGTCCGCTAGAATTTCTTCAATTTTAAGTCCACGCAGTGTGTTTTCCTTCTCTTGGAATCGTAAAATGTGGATGAGGGAAAATCTCATACATTGTCAACTAATCACATCTCAAGATTGCATGCAGTAATTATTGTACAGAAGACAATTATGCCCTAATAATGCATTTAAACAAAATGTTGATAATGTAACATGCTATTGTCCCATTATTGGAACACACAAGCCGGCCGCGGTGGCCGAGGGGACTGAGGCGCTCCAGTCATGGTCTGCACGGCCACTACGGTCGGGGATTCGAGTCCCCCCTCGGACATGGATATTTGTGCCGTCCTTAGTATTAGGTAGGTGATAAGTAGTTTGTAAGTTTAGGGACTGATGACCCCGTAGTTAAGTCCCATAAGCTTTACAAACATTTGAAACATTTGGAACACACAAAATAAATTAATATCGCATTTACTTAAGGATATCTGAGAAATGTTGAATTTTATATGGATGTCCGTATACTCATAAATACACCCAAACCACTAAATAACAATTAATTGTTGTACAGCAGCCACCAATAGACAAAGAGTGTTGCTAAGAGAAAGTACACAAAAACAGACAAATTAAGTCCTTTCCTAAACCTAATTAAAGAAAAATTATTTATTTCGTATTTTCAGGTATTATACAAGCCAATTCATCCTTCAGGCACCACAATTAAAGCTAAAAGTTATACTGCTCATTCAGAATTGAATAAAATATTTGCTTCCCAAAAAAAGGGACAATGGCCAGTAATGGGTTAATACCTGTCTTTTGGCCCACTTTAGGTTACGGTAGTAACACTAAAAGTGGGCCTATGCGATCGTCTTTTGACAGCTCGAAATTTAAATGAAAATAACGGCTTAACCATTCATCTGACACGAAAATTGAATAACCAAATTTGTAGAGGAGAAAATTCTCTACAATTTTGCTCTCTTACGTTGGTTTTTTTCATATCTTGTATCGTTATAGAGATATTTGCAAAAATAACGGCGATTTTGGGACGTCTATCTGTCTGTCTGTCCGTAACGTGTTCCCTGTTTTTAAGACGAACCGTTCAACCGATCAGCACCAAATTTTACAGACATAATTGTAAACCGCCAGGGACCAGAACCTCCCTTTTTCAAATTTTTCGGACAAAAAATATGGAAGTAGTACAAAAAAAAGTCGTTTGTAATATAATTGTAATTGCAAGCCAACCGCTCATCTGACACGAAAATTGGATAGCCTAATTGGTAGAGGGGAAAATTCTCTATAACTTTGCTCTATTATGTTTTTTCATATCTTGCATCGTTGCAGCTATATATGCAAAAATAACGGCGATTTGACGATGTCTGTCTGGATGTAACGTGTTCCCACTTGTTTGGTCGAACCGTTCAACCGATCGGCACCAAACTTACAGACATAATTGTTGGCTACCAGAGACCAGAACCTCGCTTTTTGAAATATTTCGGACAAGAAATACGTTAGTAATACCAAAAAAAGCCTTTTGTAATGTAATTTTAATTGCAAATAAACCGTTCATCTGACGCGAAAATTGAATAAACGAATTTGTAGAGGAGGAAATTCTCTACAACTTTGTTCCCTTATGGTTTTTTTTTTTTTCATATCTCGTATCGTTTGAGACATATTTGCAAAAATAACGTAGTTTTGACACCCTCCATTGAATTAACGAAAACCAGCCGTTCGCAGATGTCACGTGACATTCCTCGCCCAGAACTCTCTGCGGTATACGCCATCTTGTGTTGCATATTTGACGATTTTCTTATTGTAACTTACACGTTGTCATTTCAAAGTGATGGCGCACTGAAGAATTAACAAAAACACGTTGTTCTTCGTACGATAAATGATAATCTAGTGTCTACAAAAGCCATATTAGCATCAGTTAACAGCGGCCATGAGATTTTAGAACTTATGTATTAACCGTCTCCAGTAGTGTAGTGGACAATGCGTTGGACTGTGACACTGAATATCAGTGGTTCGGAACCCGCCACTACTTAAAAGTGTTTCAGACACTGTTATTAATTAATTTTTTATTATTTAGATTATTATTTTGCTCCAAAATGTTAGCAAAAACTTATAAAACTACAAATCTAAAGTGGGCCGTAAAACACGTCAATGCGATATTTTTTTTGTTTTTTATTTTTTTTTTCGTGCATGTTACCTACTCCATAAGCCACCGTATGATGCATTACGGAAAGTACTTGCAATGCACTGTTTGACCAATCAATAGACTTTATCATCTTTTGACGATACCATGAAAGTATGTATGTATATATGGCAAGGTTTTTACAGTCATTGTAAGTGTGCATGGCGGAGGGTAACTTGAATAAAGACCGTTTGATGGCCATCATGCAAGTTGTCCTGTGTACGTAATGTTTCATAGGTAGAGGGTGTAAGAAGATGGAGTAAGAGAGGCGGAAGAGGAGGTGAACAGAGGTGGGAAGGGGTCTCTAAACTGAGAGGAGCAGGAGGAGATAAAATAATTATATTCCAGACATTTTACTGTGAACTGTGTCAGAATGACGGGGGACTGGCATATAATATAAGGAATTTGACTGTGAATTGCTGGTACCATTGATTATATCAGAAGTAGGGGAGAAGGGCAAGAACGGAATGGATGCACAGAGGGAGGAGGTGGAGGACGAGGGGGCTAAGGTAGAGGGGGAAGAGGGGGTGGGTAGTGGGAGGGCATACAGACAGGGGAAGAGAGAAAAGAAATGAACAGAGATGAGGGTTAGAAAGTAGAGGGAGATGGAAGGGAAAGGTGGATGAGTAGTAGATGAACAAAGATAGGGCGAGGTTGAGAAGAGGGACAAAGGGGAAGAAGTTTGGGCGACACAAATGTATGTGAACTACCCTGGCAGATGTGACCTTGAATGTATGGCACGGAGTGTTTGGAAGAGGGTGATTTGCAGATTAGCTTTTACCCTGTGTTTCACTGTGAGTTATTAGTGCTGATGATACTATGCAGTGTGTCCCATTTTTCGTCCCAAATCTCAAAGATGTCATATAAATTGTCAAAAATACGCTTTAAATCACGAAAGCCAATTCTAAATAACTACAATATAAGAGGAGAGGACTCCTTCAACATACCGAGCAAGGTGGCGTAGTCGTAACACACTGGACACGCATTCGGGAGGACGGTGGTTCAAAGCCACCTCGGCCATCCACATTTACGTTTTCCGTAACTTTCCTAAATCATCTGAATGAGCACTCCCGATTTCCTTCCCAATTCTTACCCAAACAATCCGAGCGTGAGCTCCGCCTCTAATGACCACGCTATCGACGGGACGTTAAACCCTAATCTTCTTTCCTTCTTCCTTACCTTCAACCTAAAAGACAACTAGAAATGGACTGGAGGAATTCAGTCAGTAAAAATTCAGTCAGTAACCATAAACTAATAAGTTCAAAATGTTCAAAGTTTTGTATAGCTTATGGGACTTAACTGCGGGGTCATCAGTCCCTAAACTTACAAACTAGCTTATACTAAAGACGGCCAAACATCCATACCCGAGGGGGCATTCGATCCCTGACGGGATCGTAGCATCGTAGCATAGCGCCTCAATGCGCTCGGCCGCTCCGCCGCGGCAACTCATAAGTGATCCCTCAAAAGCACTTTTCAGGGTTCAACTTCTGAAGGAAAGACTAAATAAGCTCAATCGCATACGAAGTGGCCACAGAAGGTGGAAGGCCACGCTTTACAAATGAGGAGTCTTGGGCATCCCAAATTGTGAGCAGACTCTGGACCACAACATAAACTCTGCCCTAGAAGAAAATGTAGTGTCTCAGCAGAAGACTTTATAGAAGCCACACCTCAGGTTATGAGTGGGTGCAAGACCTGGACATGGATGTGTATAAAACAGCTAGTCTCGCACGTAACTCTGTGTGTTTTTATCGTACATATTACATTGTCCACTCATATAAATTTAAAAATGTGCTCTCGATCAATATTTTACTATTATTTTTATTTATACTCTTGTTAATTGTTATAATTATATTTCTATATACAGGGTGTTACAAAAAGGTACGGCCAAACTTCCAGGAAACATTACTCACACACAAAGAAAGAAAATATGTTATGTGGACATGTGTCCGGAAACGCTTAATTTCCATGTTAGAGCTCATTTTAATATTTCTCTTTAAATGTAAATTGAAATAATTCGTGCAGACAATTGTCAAAATACCCAATTGTTTCGTTAGTATGTACTGTACGTCGGCCGCGGAGGCCGAGGAGACTGAGGCGCTCCAGTCACGGTCTGCACGGCCACTATGGTCGGGGGTTCGAATCCTCCCTCGGGCATGGATATTTGTGCCGTCTTTAGTATAAGGTAGTTGATATGTAGTTTGTAAGTTTAGGGACTGATGACCCCGCAGTTAAGTCCCATAAGCTTAACAAACATTTGATTTATGTACTGTACTTCCTCGATTCACCGCCAGTTGGCCCAATTGAAGGACGGTAATGTTGACTTCAGTGCTTGTGTTGACATGCGACTCTTTGCTCTACAGTACTAGCATCAAGTACATCAGTACGTAGCATCAACTGGTTAGTGTTCATCACGAACGTGGTTTTGCAGTCAGGGCAATGTTTACAAATGCGGAGTTGGCAGATGCCCATTTGACGTATGGATTAGTATGGGGAAATAGCCGTGGCGCGGTACGTTTGTATCGAGACAGATTTCCAGAACGTAGGTGTCCCGACAGGAAGACGTTCGAAGCAATTGATCGGCGTCTTAGGGAGCACAGAACATTCCAGCCTATGACTCGCGACTGGGGAAGACCTAGAACGACGAGGACACTTGCAATGGACGAGTCAATTCTTCGTGCAGTTGACGATAACCCTAATGTCAGCTTTCTCCAGGGCTGCATCAGCGCATCAGGGATTTCATGCGACGGAGGGTGGATGCATGTATCCTTGCTAACGGAGGACATTTTGAACATTTCCTTTAACAAAGTATTTGAAGTCACGCTGGTTCGTTCTGTTGCTGTGTGTTTCGATTCCATGATTAACGTGATTTGAAGAGAAGTAATAAAATGAGCTCTAACATGGAAATTAAGCGTTTCCGGACACATGTCCACAAACATATTTTCTTTCTTTGTGTGTGAGGAATGTTTCCTGAAAGTTTGGCCGTACCTTTTTGTAACACTCTGTATACTACTGCCATAAGCCGCACGATAAATAAATATAGCTGACTGTCTCATGAGAACTTCCAAGTACCACACTGTGCCTGGACTTATGCTTTATCAGTCTGGAATTCCTGTATTTCTCCAAATACCGGGGATGAGTATTTATTTGTTTCAATAAATTTCACTTGTACTAAAGTGCACCACTTAGAAGCACTCCCCAGAAAACTTCAGTATCGTGCATCACTTTCAAGGTCGCTGTTAATATAAGAATTGTAGTTTGATGCAACAGGTATTCTACTGTCTTCACGGGATTAGAAATTGTGAGGGTGTACCTAAATTATTTGCTAGCGATTTTGCTAGCTTTATGTATGAACTGTTTGTTAAAATTTCTTCATTTAACAGTTTTGCAAAATAATGTTTTCTCGATTTTTTCTCTTTATACTTAAGCTCACGCCTTTATTCCGCTTCCTTCTTATTTGTTGAGCAACCACGCGGAACTCTCTTTATGTAGTAGCTTTATACCTTCGACGCAACTGTATGCAAATCACGCTCATCAGAGTTGCACGAGTTGTAGTGAAATGATTTAATAATATTCTGTTATCATCTTCTACTTCAATTGGCGCTTTTCTGCAGTATATGAAATATCTTGAGTGGCACCATGCGGCGGATTACCCGTGCGCACTGGGCGCCGTGCTGCGGTGCGCGCGGCCGTTCGCCGTCGGAGGTTCGAGTCTCCCCTCGGGCATGGGTGTTTGTGTTGTCCTTAGGTTAGTTTACCTTCGTTTAAGTAGTTTGTAAGCTACGGACTAATAACCAAGCCGTTGAGTCCAATAGATTTACAACAAACAATGGCACCATCCTAGACGTCATCAGTTCATTCTTATCCCAAAGAAATTGTAGGCCTACACATTACAACTAATATATATATATATATATATATATATATATATATATATATATATATATATATATATATATATATATATATATATATACTTTGGTATAGAAATTTACGGGGTTGACCTAGAGAAAGTTAAAATTCGCTACATTCTGAACATTTTCTCATTTCCACCTCTTCGCTGTGAGAGTCAAAGAACTCCCCTAAAAGTAGAGGTAATGAACTATGGTTGCTAACATTGATCGGGAACGATGTCTTATGCGCATCTACGTCTCGTTTTTTCAGACAGCCATTGAGAAAGAAACCGAATCGTTGCGAGTCATTTAATGAGCTTTTACTGTATTTGTTGCGAGTTCATTAATTCCATACAATCAATCGAGAGACATAACTTACAAGATACATCCTCTCTTGAAGCACAAAGACATCAAAGTGAATACCTCAAGGTGCAATTCTTGTCCATGCCTCTATCTGATTGTAACTTTCGTGCTCGACACTGTGACTTCTCGATGCTTCCTTGTCAAATCACCACACCGTATATGTCCGACGAAACCGGATCCCATACAAAATGCTTATTCTGTTGAAGCTAGCATATTAGACTATCTACCATGTTTTAAAAGATGAAAATAACAGTCAAGTTCGCAAAATTTAACAATTTATTAATTCAGGTAACCGGTTTCAATGTCTGGTGAGATCATCCTCAGACCTAGTCATCTCGCTGTTGATGTCCAAACTGATTTATTTACCATGTCTCTGAATCTTTTCTTCAGCGCAGGTCACTTGGTTTCTCCTGGAATCGTCCTACTTTAGGTAACTGCAGCAGCTCATTTTCTCCTAAGCCATGGGCCGATTTCAACCAAATTTGGTACACACATTCCTTACCGTGGGGTAACAATTGCTGCATGGTTAAGAATCACATACGCACATGGTTCAAAAGATATTACGTCATAACCAATAGGAATCGCAAAAAAATGCCATATAATGCGGCGAGACTTTCGAAATGCACTGTATGAGAATGACAGTACTTAGCGACTTACAACAAACTTTAAACATAATTTCAAACCGCTATTAAACTTTTTCTCGCTGGAAACCATAGTAAAATGATGAAATGAAAAAAGGTTTCTCGCTTACTACTTTTCCGCTGTTTATGGAGTAAAACTACGGCTCTCGGTATGACGTTACAATTGATAATCTGAACACTACAAATTGTAGCGACAGGAAATTTTACAGACAGTATACACATATATAGTTGAATGTAGCTTCTAAATTGTATCACATTCCGACACGTAGTTCATGAGATATGAGCACGTAAACAGCAACGTTCATGGAAAATTGCTCCATCCGGCTGGAAGCGAAAGCAGTTTCCTTCCATAGAGCTACAGGGAAAGGAACAGAATGAAACGGAGTAAACCCAACGAATACCCATTATATCCCACAAATCTACCTTCAAGAGACTGCAGTTTCCATTGGAACTCGCATTTTCTATTACGATTAATAAATTAGAGGGCAATCTATTAAATACTTCGGACTGGATTTGGCATCTTCACGTCAGGGGCGGGCTCACCAAAGAATTTATTCATATTACAGCCTGGGAGATATACATATGTCGTGTGTGTGTGTGTCTGTGTGTGTGTGTGTGTTATATAGAGGGGAAAGGTTATCACCGGTCGCGATGGCCGAGGAGACTGAGGCGCTTCAGTCGCGGTCTGCACGGCCACTACGGTCGGGGTTTCGAATCCCCCCTCGGGCATGGATATTTGTGCCGTCTTTAGTATAAGGTAGATCATAAGTAGTTTGTAAGTTTAGGGACTGATGACCCCGTCGTTAAGTCCCATAAGCTTAACAAACATTTGAACATTTTTTGGAAAGGTTGTCGCATTAGGGAAAAAGAAATCTTAAAAGTTCTTCTACTTCAAAATTTTCAATGTTTTATTAAGGTTATGGGAATAACTGCGGGGTCATCAGTCCCTAAACTTATACACAACTTATGTACTGCTTATACCAAAGACGGCACAAGCATCCATGCTCGAGGGGGGGGGGGGATTCTAACCTCGACGGCGAACAGCCTCCTCTTTTTCAGCTTTCTCACACGGCCAGTTGTACGTGGCTTACTCCAGAGTCGGCACGCTGATAATTTGTTCACTCCCCAGTCGGACAAACGAAGAATATTGTGTACCATCAAGCTTTGAGATAAGAGTGTTAATTACTTCTTTTCTGACTATACACTTTCATGATGTTTTCGTGAAAACGGCATGTGTTTTTAAGTAAATATTGTGTCTTTTCTCCACCTCTGATGACTGTAAAAATGTACTTAAATTATACTAAATATTAAAAATGCTAAAACTATTTGTTTATGAAACATTTTCATTTATTTATTATTTTCAGAGTCTACTTATTCCTTGACGAAATTCATGTATACTGAAATGATAAAATCATTTATAATTTAAAAAGAAATCGAAGAATAAGTGGTATCAATAAACCTTTTGTTTGAAATTGGTGTACATCCGGAAAGTCAGAATCGGAAGCCTGGAACCTGATTTTTATAATATGTGCTTTCCATCTACACCTACTGCTTTCTCGTGCAGCCTGGCAGATATTTAACATCCCGGGCAACGCCGGGTTTTCAGCTAGTTGGTCTATAATCGTGAAATCATTACAATACGATAAGCCTTGCGTCTCCAAATTGCTGTGTGGTTGAGTGTTAATAACAACTTTCAGAGACAAATATGATCAAAGGGTAGTTCATTACAAGTGAGTGTATATCGTCTTAGACACAAACACCGATGTGTTCTGCTGACGGAAAATGTACTCTATTACGCTAAGGTAGAAGCTGTATGAGCTGTATGTGTGATCTACTGCAATAGTTGGAAAAGAGATTCCTACAGGGATTAATTTATTAGATATTATGGTTTTATTATTCTCTTGTAGATACAAACAGTTAAACAGATTCATTAGAAATGTACTTTCTGTGCAGTGTGACTTTCGGGTGCGATCTCTTCCGACACAATGAAGTATTAGTAAATTAAGTTTCTATAAAAGCAGAAGAGATCACGTAGAAAATTACATATCTTTTTCGGTGAACTGTCTTTTCAAATAGTGATGTACGAGGGCTGTTCAAAAAGCAACTGAATTTACTTTTTATTGTTGAAATCAACAATGATATCGGGGCGTACACTTTCTCTTTATTTGATACATTTTGTCCCAAATTTTACATAGGACAAACCGAAAGGAATTTTGTTGTAGTTGTATGGTCTTCAGTCCGGAGACTGGATTGATACAGCTCTCCACCGTACTCTATCCTGAGCAAGCCTTTTCATCTGCTCATAAGAACGGCAACCCACATCCATTTGAATCTGCTTACTATACGCGTCTCTTGGTCTCCCTGTGCGATTTTTACCCCACACACTTCCCTCCAATGCTAAATTTACGATTCCCCGATGTCTAAGAATGTGTCCTACCAAGCGATCCCTTCTTTTAGTCAGGGTATGCCAAAAATTCCTTTTCTCACCAATTCTGATCAGTACCTCTTCATTAGTTATGCGATCTACCCACCTAATCTTCAGCATTCTTCTGTAGCACCACATTTCAAAAGCCTCTATTCTCTTTCTGTCCGCACTGCTTATCGTCCATGTTTCACTCCCGTACAAGGCAACACTCCACACAAATGCCTTCAGAAAAGACTTCCTTACACTTAAATTAATATTCGATGTTAGCAAATTTCTCTTTTTCAAAAATGCTTTTCTTCCCATTACCATTCTGCATTTTATATCCTCTGTACTGCGACCATCGCATGTTATTTTACTACCCAAGTAAGAAACTCATCTACCACCTTCATTTTTTCGTTACCTAAACTAATTCCTTCAGCATCGCCTGATTTTCTAAGACCGCATTCCATTATATTTGTTTGCTCTTGTTAACGTTCATTTTATACGCTCTCTTCAACACAGTGTCCATTCCATTCAACTGCTCTTCCAGGTCCTTTGCTGTCTCTGACAGAATTACAATGTCATCAGCAAAACGCAATGTTTTTATTTCTTCCCCCTGAACTTTAATCCCTATTCCAAATTTTTCCTTGCTTTCCTTCACCGCCTGCTCAATGTACAAATTGAATAACATCGGAGAATGGCTACAACCCTGTCTTACTCTCTTCCCAACTGATGCTTCCCTTTCATGCCCTTCGAGTCTAATAACTGCGGTCTGGCTTTTGTACAAGTTGTGAATAATTCTCCTTTCTCTATATTTTACCCCTGCTGACTTCAGAATTTGAAAGAGTGTATTCCAGTCAACATTGTCAAATGCTTTCTCCAAATCTACAAACGCTAAAAATGTAGGTTTGCCTTTCCTTAATGTATCTTCTAAGATAAGACATAAAGTGGGTATTGCCTCCCGGGTTTCTACGTTCCTCCTTAATCCAAACTGATCTTCCCCGAGGTCAGCTTCTACCAGCTTTTCCATTCTCCTGTAGATAATTCGTGGTAAAATTTTGCAACCATGACTTATCAAACTGATGGTTCTATAAATTTTCACACCTGTCTGGGACTGATTTCTTCTGAATGGGATTATTACATTTTTCTTAAAGTCTGAGGGCATTTTGCCTGTCTCATACATTCTACACACCAGTTCAAATAGTCTTGTCATGGCTGGCTCTCCCAGAGACTTTAGTAGCTCTGAGGGTATGTCATCGACTCCTGGGGCCTTGTTCCGACCTAGGTCTTTCAAGGCTCTGTCAAATTCATCTCTCAGTATAGTATCTCCTATTTCATATTGATCTACTTCCTCTTCCCTTCCTACAACATCGTCTCTAAGTTCATTTCCTTTGTAGAGCTGCTCTACGTACTCTTTCCACTTTTCAGCTTTCCCTTCTTTGCTGATAACTGGTTTCCCATCTGAGTTCTTGATATTCGTAGAGTTGCTTTTCTTGTCCCCAAATGCATCTTTTATTTTCCTGTAGGCGGTATCTACTTTTCCCCTTCTTATACATTCTTCTAGAGATTTGCATTTGGCTTCTAGCCACTCCTGCTTAGCCATTTTGCACTTTCTGTCAATCTCATTTTTTAGTCGTCTGTACTCCATTTTGCCTGTTTCATTTACTGCATTTTTATATTTTCTCCTTTCAGGAATTTTACCAAACGATATCGAAAACACTTGGATGCTCTCAGGCTGAACAACAAAACTCGATCATCTTTTGCTGTTCACTTGGCCCAACACAGGATCACAAAGTTAACGACAAAAGAAAACCTAGAAATATTGTATGTCGCAGAAAAAGGAGTACAAATTAATTTGTTGTAAAATATATATACAGCCCATTACAATAAAACTGAATGATAAACTAGAATTAAGAAACGAAATTTATCTCCAAAATTTCATATAACTATTATGATTTCAACCGTAAAAATAATATTTAAAAGACAGAAATTTCTTCTTGTGTCATTAAAACCATTTTTAATGTATATAGATAAGGAAATATTTATTTTTAAAATGATTATCTTTGCAGTTGCACTGTGAAAGTATACTATATCTGCCCATCTGTCATATTCTTGGGAGCATCGAATCGGCAGCTGATGTAAATAAACGCCACCATCTCGATTTGAGAGTAGCTACTGACCAGCATGGGGCAATACAATCACATCCGCCTCCTATATGTAAAGGAGAGCTTTCTATTAAGTAAGTACGACACTGAAAACAATGAAAGCATAAAATCTGTGTTGAATTTAGGACAAAACTGAAAAATAATAATAATTGTAATATATATTAATCTATATACATTCACAACAACTTTGTTATTTTAGAACACCAATGTACATCTGGTTGTAGCATTTGTTTACTACTGTTTATAGGTACAGTTAGTGTGTATGTCTACTTTTTCATGACTGTAGAGACAACCAGCTGCTGGCTATCTACTTACGCATGTTAGTGATATTCATCCATAAGAATTTGAGGGCAAGATGACAAAAAAAGTGGACCCATGTTACGGAATTAAATATTGTTTCAAGCTTTGCGATTGCACAAGTGCTCTGAGTACCACACAGATAAATGAGTTGTTTAACTGCTTCAAATGTGTCCGTTCATCAGTGGAGCACCTCCAGGTAAGTCCTCGACATCAGCAAATGAACAAGTCACTTCATTTAATATCTAGCTAACAGGTAACAGAACTTTTCCCAGTATCATCAAACATTCATTGACTACACCCTATGATGCATGATGTGAAATGTCATGTGCACAACGCAAATCTTGAAAATCCAGTTCTTAATTAAGTAAAAAAAAAAAAAAAAAAAAAAAAAAAAAAAAACGTGAAACATCATTTGGGAAAACTCACGTGTAAATGGATATATTAACCTGTAAAGAAAACAACTCATTAAAAAGCCAGAAAGGCAATAGTTTTCAAACGAAAATTTTGTAGCTGTCTAAATTTCGTTAAAAATGTATGCTCCATTCTGTCTAATAGTAACCAATTAATGTATATTAAATTTTTGTCGTCGACTTTCTGTAAAGAAGTAGCATGGAAATAATGCTTGTTGTACGAGGCCAATGTTTGAATTAAGATACGCTTTAAAGAGATCCCTATATTTGTGAATGTTATTTATTTGGACACGTAAATAAGTTACAGTTTCTATAAATAAGTTGGCACGGTTTGGATCATGAAGAAGATAATTAGCGCTCTTGCAAGGAATGAATTCGGAAAAAAATGTATCTATTCACTGAATCGGCGTGAGTAATCTGTACACTTTAAATGAGCCTGATAAAAGCTCTACTTAAAAAGAAAACCACTCGTTCTGAGAATAATAATTTGCTGTAAAGATATTTTTAACTTATTATTATCGCTCGGAGGTCAGTCCCTCTGATGCTGTTATAAAAACTGTTCTTATCGCTGTTACCCATGTAGCAGTATAACCCTTACTGTTCTTAAACTGCTCCGCTTGGCACGGGGAACTGAAATCAAATCGATTTTTGTGTCCATTATTAGGAGTCGTTATCTTTAAGTCTCTTAGTCGAGTTACCTAATTGACTTTATATCATAAATGTAGAACCTAGCATAGCCCGTTAATAGGCAAACCGGTTAACAAAGTAGCGCAGTGGTTATGAGAATGGCCTCATTGCAAGGTGGTGAATTAAATCTCCGTGCCATCATAAATAGTTTTTTGTGATTTTCACTTAAGAAAAATACCGTAATAGTTCATTTGAGTAGGACGCACCCGATTTTCTTTCAAAGTTTCTTCTCAGCCATAGGCATAGGACGTTAAACCCGTTTCTTCTAGAAATAAATATGAATAAGTTATTAGACTCGAAGGGCATGAAAGGGAAGCATCAGTTGGGAAGGGAGTAAGGCAGGGTTGTAGCCTTTCTCCGATGTTATTCTATTTGTACATCGAGAAGGCGGTGAAGGAAAGCAAGGAAAAATTTGGTATAGGGATTAAAGTTCAGGGCGAAGAATAAAAACAATGCCTTTTGCTGATGACATTGTAATTCTGTCAGAGACAGCAAAGGACCTGGAAGAGTGTGTTGAAGAGAGCGTATAAAATGAACATTAACAAGAGCAAAACAAAAATAATGGAATGCGGTCTTAGAAAATCAGGCGATGCTGAAGGAATTAGATTAGGTAACGAAACAATGAAGGTGGTAGATGGGTTTTGTTACTTGGGTAGTAAAATAACATGCGATGGTCGCAGAACAGAGGATATAAAATGCAGAATGGCAATGGGAAGAAAAGCATTTTTGAAAAAGAGAAATTTTCTAACATCGAATATTAATTTCAGTGTAAGGAAGTCTTTCTGAAGGCATTTGCGTGGAGTGTTGCCTTGTACGGGAGTGAAACATGGACGATAAGCAGTGCGGACAGGAAGAGAATAGAGGCTTTTGAAATGTGGTGCTACAGAAGAATGCTGAAGATTAGGTGGGTAGATCGCATAACTAATGAAGAGGTACTGAACAGAATAGGTGAGAAATTGAATTTTTGGCATACCCTGACTAAAAGAAGGGATCGCTTGGTAGGACACGTTCTTAGACATCGAGGAATCGTAAATTTAGCATTGGAGTGAAGTGTGTGGTAAAAATCGCACAGGGAGACCAAGAGATACGTATAGTAAGCAGATTCAAGTTGATGTGGGTTGCCGTTCTTATGAGAAGTTGAAAAGGCTTGCTCAGGATAGAGTAGGGTGGAGAGCTGAATCAAACCAGTCTCCGGACTGAATACCATAACAACAAAAATAAATAATTCATTTGTTTTCAAACTTCTATTTTTTCGGAAGTATTACATGTACAACGTGGACTAGAAAGAAAAACACCTAATTTCACTCAGTTTGCCTTTTTGGTCATCATTTCGTATTATAAGTGCAGTGCAGTGCATTGACAAAATGCTTTAGTTTTTTATAATTTTAATTGTTTACAAATGTCGGTAGCGAAAGTGAATAACACCTCCACCTCCCTGCTAGCACTGCTCGGTTGCTGGCGCTAGCGAGCGAAGATGGGCCAGTTCACTTCGGGGTCATTAGAATAGTGTTCTCGGTGACTAGGCCTGCTTAGCGTTCGTGGTAAGAGAAAATTAGTGAGAGGAAAAAAATATCGAAATATGTAACAAGAAATTCCCTCCAGAAGAGATCCCGCAGTTGTTTAGAATAGCTGTAATTAACGAAATGAAGTTCTGGAGCAAACGTACTGACATTCAGCTGACTGGTGCAATGTGCTTGATAACCAGTAATCTGACTCCCAACATAGAGATGCTCATAAAAAGCATTTAAACAGAGTTTCAGAGTGATGAAAACACACGTTTCTTTCTTTTTCACAAGTGCGAGGTTAGGTTTGAATGTAACTCTTCTCAGTAATATTATATGTATTAACAGAAGTTTAATAAAAAATACATTTTTTTTTCTGTTTATTATTTTATGTGTGTGTTGTGTTTATGACCAGAAAGTCGACGAAAATTATTATTCTGAATTGATTAGTATTAGTCATCTTTCCATCCCCACCTTCTCACCAATGATCTGAACGACAATTTTGAACGCAACTGCTGACAACCTAAACAATGTGTTATTTTGCGACGCTGATGTAATCATTACAGTATCACACAATGAAAACAAAAATTTCTTTTGTATTTAGATTATCCATTACGGACATTTTTAGAACCTATGGCTGTTAATTTTAGTATAACTTCAGAAAAATACAACCAGTCACTTTTATTTATGTGTTCCTTTAACGTTATCTTGTGCCTCTTTCATTATGAGCTGAAATTGCTTATTAGTTCCATGGCATCTTTGTACAACACAATATTGGTCTTTAAGGCTACACTTCCTCGAGTAACACGCAAATTTTATGAATCATGGTAAGTTTTTAATACGTTCGTACCACGCAAATTTTATGAATCATGATAAGTTTTTAATACGTTCGTCATACTGTAGTAACTATGACAGTGCAAAGAATATTTCTAACGTGCCTACAAACTCGGACGTATCTGCTGTCGATCTTCCCTGAATGCTAAGCGTTTAATGGGAAAAGCAAAGCTTACAAAAACCGTAGAGCATCGATTGAGTACCAAAACGTAGCTATTTCATTAAACTTTTACCAGAGAAATTCTACATCAAACATTGACAATTTTTCACCTTTGCCAAAAAACGCTAACATCCTCGGTATAAGACGCGCAGCATTTGGAAATTGACTTGTTTGATGCAAAACGTTAGAAAAGTTGTACAACATCAAACTGTTTTTCAAATGTCAATGACATTGACAAAACACCTTGCTGATTAGTAAAAATCGTAGTCATTCAATTACATCTAATGTGAATGACAAACTTAAGATTTCTACTTTTCATTCAGTGGATTTTTCTAATATTCGCACTTTTATTTATTTCATTTACACGCTTGGAGAAGGAGGGTCCAAACGACATTAACAGTATCTCCTCGACTTCTTCCATACTAATGTACTCGATGGAATCTCTAATTTCTTCTTCTGAAACGTCATCGTCTGTGTGATTGTCTTCAATGTCAATAACATGGATGTCATCGGTAGCATTGGTGCTGGATTGGCCTCTGCATAGTTTGCAGACGGCAATACACACTTAATGCCGTATTTCATGCAGGAACAACTTCCATGGTACCCTGTACTGCATGTGCAATAAATGGTTTTCAACAGTTCCGCAGATCTTGCCTCCTTAGTAGTGGTACCTACTTCTGCTAATCACTTCCCCCTCTCTACGTCTATTTATTACCTCCTTCTTTGTCCTATCAGGCCTCTCACTGCATTAGCTAGCTGGAAACCTGTCGTTGCTCAGGTATTTATTTATTCCAGTATTCTGCTCACTCCTCTCTTTCCATCTCATTCTCCCTCCTGTGCTTGACCATCTCCTCTTCTTCCTCCATCTACCTCTGCTTTCTCCTTCTCCTCCTCAAACCACGCCTTCCTGCACCCGCTCTTTATATTTCTCCTATTCACCCATATATCCCTCTTGTCTCTGTCGTTATCTCCCTCGCTCTGACAGTTCAAATGTTCAAATGTTTGTAAAGCTTATGGGACTTAACTACGGAGTCATCAGTCCCTAAACTTACAAACTACTTATGAACTATTGACGAACTAGGACAGCACAAATATCCATGCCCGAGGGGGGGATTCGAACCCCCGACCGTAGTGGCCGTGCAGACCGTGACTGAAGCGCCTCAGTCCCCTCGGCCACCGCGGCCGGCTCTGACAGTTCATGGTCCCTCTCTCTGTTCAAAAATGTTTGTAGAGCTTATGGGACTTAACTATGGGGTCATCAGTCCCTAAACTTACAAACTACTTATGATCTACCTGATACTAAAGACGACACAAATATCAATGCCCGAGGGGGGATTCGAACACCCGACCGTAGTGGCCGTGCAGACTGTCGCGGCGCAGGCCGCTCGGCCACCGCGGCCGGCCCCTCTCTGTTCACTTCCTACCTCCCCTGCACCTGATAAATTACATATATCTGACAAAGTCTGGACTCTATAGTAGTGTGCTGTTCACTATGCTCCGTACGAAATGTTATGTAGACCGTGATATTTGGGCTCGTCCGAACTGGGCAACTTCTACCTGTTGGTGATAAACGGAAGACTCGAACTGGGCAACTGTCCCCAAAGTGACCCCTGAGCAACACGCACGAACTGGGCAACTCGGTAACTCCTACCTGCTCCTGGCAGACCGACTGCACAATCTCGCAAAATGCTTCCAAATATAAACTTACCAACTGCGCAACATCTGCCCATATTTTGTACAGTTCTTAAGGAATAATGTGAATACTGTGCCAAGGAACAAGATATGGAAAAATTTTATACAAATACGAAGATTTTATTGAAAACCATTTCTTTTCTCTTTTTTCGTCACAGTTGCACTATTTAGAAGTTGGTAACTAGTTTCGGACTTTTTCGTCCATTTTCAAACCATAAGCCTTATTCCAACCGTAACAATACTCTGCATGAAGCAAATGACTGATAAAATCCGTACGTTGTCTACTGTTAATACATGATTACATTGAAATTTAAAATAGGTTAAAATAGATGATGCGTTCACGGGTCTCCAACGTTAACTTGTTGTAAAGTACGCTCCGCATTTGCACAGTACGAATTATTGTGTAGACAGTACCATTCCTTTTGTTGCGACAGCGGTGGGATGGCAGAGCGCTCTAAGAATATATATACCTGAATTGATCCAGCTGTTCTCGAGTTTTGCGTTTAGCAACATATCAGTCATTCTTTTCCATTTACATAGGTGAAGCGTTTCAGCCTTCTCACATTATAATTTGTTTTAAAATTAATGCCCGACTGGATAGCCTATGTCGGTAACAGAGCAGGAGTTTTCATCAAAACACATTTTACAACCGAGACTGCCTTATTTCAATAAATTCACAACCGGTTGTTGCGGCAGGTGTCAGCATGGAGTGAAACCAGTTTAGTTTGGAATATTACAGTAAACTATACCCGGGCCGCTGAAACATTGCATTTGACGTTTCGCATTACGGCGAGTTCAGTTGGCTACAATGCTTTAGCGACGTTTCAACACTAGCCGCTATACGCACAGCAGACGAAACGGTTTTCAGTTGCATCTCATAAATGTAAGCTATTGAGCAATAAAAGTGCATATAATAATTCATTCTTGAGCAGCAATTAATTAACGGCATATTAATGAAGACCAGAGCACAATAATGCACACGCTTTCAATATCGGAGCAAAGCAAAAAAATAAGCATTGGATCACGACAGATACAAAATAAAAAATAATCAAGATAGTAACTTCTTTTTCTACATTTTATAATCAGAATGCTGTTCACTCACCAATTTATGGCGACAATGGTATAATTACATCCGGCTCCCCATCTTCACTGTTGTCGTCACTGCCAAAAATGTCGTCATCACCAAGATAAATCATTAACCGTTCATGATTACTGATTATTCCTTCCATTGTTTGTGCTGCCCGAATCAGTTTTCCATCGTGCTCGATCCTTTTTTTCCGAGATGCAACATCCACATTGGCAACAGCTACATGCAACAGCTTTTCCACCACTGTTATTATTATGAAAGACTTATTATTGTTCCTTAAGTAATTCTTCATGAACCACAGACATTGCCGAGGTGGGGTGGCTTGCGTGCCTCAACGATACAGATAGCCGTACCGTAGGTGCAACCACAGCGGAGGGGTATCTGTGGAGAGGCCAGACAAACGTGTGGTTCCTGAAGAGGGGCAGCAGCCTTTTCAGTAGTTACAGGGGCAACAGTCTGGATGATTGACTGAGCTGGCCTTGTAACATTAGCTCATGTGGCTTTGCCACACAGCTACTGCGAACGGCTGAAAGCAAGGGGAAACTACAGCCGTTACTTTTCCCGAGGACATGCAGCTCTACTGTATGAACATATGATGATGGCATCCTCTCGGGTAAAATATTCCGGAGGTAAAATAGTCCCCCAGTCGGATCTCCGGGCGGGGACTACTCAGGAGGATGTTGTCATCAGGAAAGACAATACTGGCATTCTACGGATCGGAGCGTGGAATGTTAGATCCCTTAATCGGGTAGGAAAATTAGAAAATTTAAAACGGGAAATGGATAGGTTGAGGTTAGATATAGTGGGGATTAGTGAAGTTCGGTGGCAGGATGAACAGTATTTCTGGTCAGGTGAGTACAGGATTATAAATACAAAATCAGTTGGGGGTATCACAGGAGTAGGACTGATAATGAATAAGAAAATTGGAATGCGGGTAAACTACTATGAGCAGCACAGTGATCGCATTATCATTGTCAAGATAGATACGAAGCCAACACCGACAACAGTAGTACAGGTTTATATGCCAACTAGCTCTGCTGATGATGAGGAGATCGAAGAAATATATGAGGAGCTAAAGGAAATTATTCAGACAGTTAAGGGAGAGGAAAACTTAATTGTGATGGGAGACTGGAATTCGGTTGTAGGAAAAGGAAGAGAAGGAAAAACAGTAGGTGAATATGGACTGGGCAGGAGGAATGAAAGAGGAAGTCGCCTGGTAGAATTTTGCACGGAACATGATTTAATCGTAACAAACACCTGGTTTAAGAATCACAAAAGAAGGTTGTATACATGGAAGAGACCAGGAGACACCGGAAGGTATCAGATAGATTTTATAATGGTAAGACATAGATTCCGGAACCAGGTTATAAACTGCAAGACGTACCCAGGGGCAGATATAGACTCTGACCATAACTTGTTAGTCATGAACTGTAGGCTGAAACTGAAAAAATTGCAGAAACGTAGGAAAATACAGAGATGGGACTTAGATAAATTGAAGGAAAGTGAAGTTCTGGAGAATTTCAGAGGGAGATTTAGGCAACAATTGACAGAAACAGGGGGAAATAAAACAGTAGAAGAGGAATGGGTAGCACTGAGAGATGAAATAGTGAAGGCAGCAGAGGACAAAATAGGTAGAAAGGCAAGACCTACAAAAAATCCTTGGATATCACAGGAAATACTAGATTTAATCGATGAAAGGAGAAAATATAAAAATGCAGTAAATGAAACAGGCAAAATGGAGTACAGACGATTAAAAGATGAGATTGACAGGAAGTGCAAAATGGCTAAGCAGGAGTGGCTAGAAGCCAAATGCAAATCTGTAGAAGAGTGTATAAGAAGGGGAAAAGTAGATACCGCCTACAGGAAAATAAAAGAGACATTTGGGGACAAGAAAAGCAACTCTACGAATATCAAGAACTCAGATGGGAAGCCGGTTCTCAGCAAAGAAGAGAAAGCTGAAAGGTGGAAAGAGTACATAGAGCAGCTCTACAAAGGAAATGAACTTACAGACAATGTGGTAGGAAGGGAAGAGGACGTAGATCAAGATGAAATAGGAGATGCTATACTGAGAGATGAATTTGACAGAGCCTTGAAAGACCTAGGTCGGAACAAGGCCCCAGGAGTAGATGACATACCCTCAGAGCTACTAAAGTCTCTGGGAGAGCCACCCACGACAAGACTATTTGAACTGGTGTGTAGGATTTATGAGACAGGCGAAATACCCTCAGACTTCAAGAAAAATGTAATAATCCCCATTCCAAAGAAATCGGGCGCAGACAGGTGTGAAAATTACAGAACCATTAGTTTGATAAGTCATGGTTGCAAAATTTTAACACGAATTATCTACAGGAGAATGGAAAAGCTGGTAGAAGCTGACCTTGGGGAAGATCAGTTTGGATTCAGGAGGAACGTAGGAACCAGGGAGGCAATACTCACTTTACGTCTTATCTTAGAAGATAGATTAAGGAAAGGCAAACCTACATTTTTAGCTTTTGTAGATTTGGAGAAAGCATTTGACAATGTTGACTGGAATACACTGTTTCAAATTCTGAAGTCAGCAGGGGTAAAATATAGGGAAAGGAGAGTTATTTATAACTTGTACAAAAGCCAGACCGCAGTTATTAGACTCGAAGGGCATGAAAGGGAAGCATCAGTTGGGAAGGGAGTAAGACAGGGTTGTAGCCTTTCTCCGATGTTATTCAATTTGTACATCGAGCAGGCGGTGAAGGAAAGCAAGGAAAAGTTTGGAATAGGGATTAAAGTTCAGGGGGAAGAAATAAAAACATTGCGTTTTGCTGATGACATTGTAATTCTGTCAGAGACAGCAAAGGACCTGGAAGAGCAGTTGAATGGAATGGACAGTGTGTTGAAGAGAGCGTATAAAATGAACATTAACAAGAGCAAAACAAAAATAATGGAATGCGGTCTTAGAAAATCGGGCGATGCTGAAGGAATTAGATTAGGTAACGAAACAATGAAGGTGGTAGATGAGTTTTGTTACTTGGGTAGTAAAATAACATGTGATGGTCGCAGTACAGAGGATATAAAATGCAGAATGGCAATGGGAAGAAAAGCATTTTTGAAAAAGAGAAATTTGCTAACATCGAACATTAATTTAAGTGTAAGGAAGTCTTTTCTGAAGGCATTTGTATGGAGTGTTGCCTTGTACGGGAGTGAAACATGGACGATAAGCAGTGCGGACAGGAAGAGGATAGAGGCTTTTGAAATGTGGTGCTACAGAAGAATGCTGAAGATTAGGTGGGTAGATCGCATGACTAATGAAGAGGTACTGAACAGAATTGGTGAGAAAAGGAATTTTTGGCATACCCTGGCTAAAAGGAGGGATCGCTTGGTAGGACACATTGTTAGCCATCGAGGAATCGTAAATTTAGCATTGGAGGGAAGTGTGTGGGGTAAAAATCGCAGAGGGAGACCAAGAGACGCGTATAGTAAGCAGATTCAAGTGGATGTGGGTTGCCGTTCTTATGAGGAGATGAAAAGGCTTGCTCAGGATAGAGTAGGGTGGAGAGCTGCATCAAACCAGTCTCCGGACTGAAGACCATAACAACAACAAGTAATTCTTCACGTCACTCCATACCAATTTTATAGGGTTAAAACAGCAGTGAAATGGGGGCAGATGTATTACATTTTGACCCTGTTCCTTTGCGATTTCGTCTTCTGCATATGTGGGTGTAATAGGCTAATTTTGTTTCACGAGCGAATGTAAAAGTTTTGACATTGACATATCTGCAGCAATATTTTTTTTCTTGTAACCACTGCACCATATCTGCTTTCCGATCGCTTGAAGCGAGAATGGACTTCCTGCTCAGATCATAAGCTTCGAAGTTTTTATTCATACGAAATTGAGAACTTCTCAGAATATGTCACTAGACAAACGTCTTTTCGTTGACATTATACAAAATCGCAGGAAAAAAAGAGAGAGAAAGAAAAAAAAGGAAAAAAAAAGAAAAAATCACACACAACATAAACACGCGATAAACACGATACACAATACTGAACAAAGCCGGCAACGCGGGAATATTGACGTCACGGCACGTGATCACTGGAAGTGTTTATCGTTCCTAGCGACTAGCGACTCGCGCTTCTTCTCTTCACTTGTTATTTGTAAACGTCAAGTGCAAAGTTTCAGCGGCCCGAATAATACATGAAACATCCACGACAACTGTACCGTCTGCAGCTATTAAAACCGAAAGGTTAAGGTGAGATCTTCCAATTTTGCAACAGAATGCAAGAAGCTCTTGAGGATGAACATTTCGGCTCTAGTTTGATACACAGCGACGAAGCAATCTCCGATTCATCTGGCAAGGTTAATCAAGACGTTGTGATGTATGTAACTCTGAAAACCCTTATATGTGTCTGCAGATGCACTCTTATGCGACGACGACGTATGATTCATTTTTTCAGCACAGTCTGATTAATATCGCTCGACCTCCTGCGAGAATCCGAATGGCGAGCAGAAGAGACCCTGCACGATAGCGGCGCTGTGGTCGACTTCGGGACGGGCAGGAGGAGTGCCCGAGTAGCTAAGCGGTAAAGCCGGCCGCTGGGCCGAAGCGGGAGACCCGGATTCGATTGCCGGCACGCCACAAATTTTCACTTATCGACACAATTATTTCATTGTCGTTGTGCAGCCAGTGTCAGTGTCAGTGTCAGACATCCCAAAGAGATACTAAAAGCAAAACACATGGGACGCGTATTGGAAGTACGGAAAGCGACCTCTCTGATGTTTTTGACAGTCGCAAACAAAGTCAGAAGTCAGTAGACATGAATGAACCGATCATAAATGAGAGCTCACCAGATTGAATAACACAAACCTACACCAGCGTATAACAAACGGTTTCAAAACGTCGATCCCTCCTCTTCCTCTTAGTTATTAGATCGTACATCAAAATGTCTATTTCATACTAATTTCTTAGGTTTTCGTCTAGAATAGTGTATTAAAGGGAAAATATTTTTATGAACTGCACATCAAACTGAAGTTATTAAATTCCAAAACAACAATTTTCCTTAATTTCGTATAATTTTCTTTAGAAGAATGTATCAATAGCAAATATGTTACGCGTTCTAATCACTTATTCGAGTGTAAAGCTACAGTATTTTTTTTTTCTTTCAATTCATACATTTTCCTAAACAAGAGTATATCTGCTGTTTTTCTGTACCACAATGAGTTAACAAAAAGTACATTCGCTTTATATACAGCACGAAAATCATATGTTTGTATCGCTTATGGGACTTAACTACGGGGTCATCAGTCCCTAAACTTACAAACTACTTATGAACTAGCTAACACTAAGGACGGCACAAATATCCATGCCTGAGGGGGAATTCGAACCCCCGACCGTAGTGGCTGTGCAGATCGTGACTGGCGCTCCTCAGTCCCCTCGCCCACCGCGGCCGGCTATACTGCACGTATGCGAAGTTCAGGAATCGTGTTGCACTTTAATTGCGCATCGTTATACCGCTCGTGCGCCATTCTACTAACCAACAGTAGAACACGTCAACATTTCGCAGAGCCCTCAGCTAAAACGGCAGTTGGAAAGTGAACACGCACACACACACACACACACACACACACCATCAGCGCTCACCGCAACAAGTTGGTCACCCACTGTCTAGGTTGCGATTCAATACACGTGTAATGCTTTAAATATGCACATGTCCCAGCGACTGGGAGGAGCCGGAACGCTGTTTCGGCGTGCTCTGGCCGACATTGAGCCCTGCACTTGCGACAGGCAATGAAAAACCGCGGATCAGTTCCAGCCTCCGAACCTGCAAGAGGGACAATGCAAGCGGGATCTGACTTCCCAGAAGTGAATCGGAGAATTATGGCACGATCCCGAAGCAGACGCGGCGTCACTCACGTGGCGGGGCCACCAGATCCGTCCTCCATTGTTCTGCGGAAAAGCGAGGCGGGCTGCGCGCGCATTCCGGCGGTTACATAACGCATGCGCAGTGCGCAGTTGCCGGCCACTGCAGCTGTCTGCGGGGCGCGCTGCACGCTGTCGCTTTTCGCAGTGACGTAACGGTGATAAGGCGGCGGCTGCTATCCTATCAGCTGCGCGCCTCGCTTTGCTAGAGACAGCGCCGCTCGCCAAGTTTGGCGAGTGCCAAAACTGATTACAGAGTAGCCGGGGATTACACTGAGGCGTCTTTTCTGACCGCGGCTGTTCCGTCGGCAATGGGTGTCGCGCATTCTCAAAAGAAACCTACAATCAAACCACCACACCTGTTTGAATATTATGTACCTGGTTGAGAATGACTTCGTGGCAGCCTCCATACGTAATGCTGGTCTACTCTTAGCCTTGATGAAAGCTTCCACTCTCGCATGCATACGTTCCATCAGACCCTGTAAGGTTTCTTGGGAAATGGGAGGCCTTTCTGCACGGAGTGCTGCTTTGGGGAGAGGTATCGATGTAGGTTCAAAAAAATTCAAATGTTTGTAATTCTATCGGACCAAACTGCGTGGTCATCAGTCCGTAACTTACAAACTACTTAAACTAAACTAACCTAAAGACAACACACACACCCATGCCCCAGGGAGGACGCGAACCTCCACGGCGAACAACCGCGCGCTCCGCAGCGAGAAGCTTTAGACCGCTCGGCTACTCCACCGCCGCCGATGTGGGTCGGTAACACACACATACGTTACTAGACTGGCAAACTTGTTCTGTGACTGAAGCAGAGGCGCCGACTTTTGAAAATCGGTGTGGGTGCTCTATATCACGGTTCACAAATGTTCGAAACCAACCCTTCTGAAAATCATGTTCATGCATTTTTGAATGAGCAATACTTGATAAAAGTAAATAGGCAGTTGTTTGGCCTTTTAAACATAGAAGGAAGAAGGAGGAGGAAGAAAAGGAAAGCATGGCTGTATTAGGACACCACAACAAAGCGATTTAATTGACCGAAGTGGATATTTCGATATAAGTAACACCCCAAAACTTCTACACGACCAATGAAATAATTTTTCACTGTACACTAATCTAACACTTTTTGTGCGAAGCTATTCTTTCTGACAAAAGCGTTTGGTAGAACACCGTCACCAAGGATGAGAGAAATCTTTGAAATATTCTGAGGTTTCGAAGTCCGACATAAATTTTTTTTGGTCTGTTCCAAGCAAGAGCTGTATGTTTCATTAAAACTTTCATCACTTCGAGATAACTTCATGACATCTCTGACACCATTCATATAGTCGCCGGCCGCGGTGGCCGAGAGGACTGAGGCGCTTCAGTCACGGTGTGCACGGCCACTACGGTCGGGGGTTCGAATCCCCCCTCGGGCATGGATATTTGTGCCGTCCTTAGTATAAAGTAGTTGATAAGTAATTTGTAAGTTTAGGGACTGATGACCCCGTAGTTAAGTCCCATAAGCTTAACAAACATTTGAACATTTGATTCATATAGTCCAAGATTTTTTTAAGCCTGAGAGAAAAGCATAATAAGAAGGGAAGTGACAAAGATGAATGAAAAACGATTAACTCTGGCTTCAAGATAGAATCCTGAAAGAATACAGTTGAATGTTCATAAATACGTACACCTGAAAGTCAAATGGACTGACGAGCTTCAGGATGAATAAAGCTAGGATAGTGGCTAAAACACGGACACTCATTACTATTCGCTTAGGGACCCGCGTACAAAACTGATCATTTCGTTCACGTATCAAATATCGTCTCTCGCTATGGTCACGTTTTGCATTGCCTCTTGAGTCATAAGGTAGGTTTTTATTTTTCCCGTTTTTTAATTTATACAATTTTATTTGCCACCTCAATTTTATTTGGGTGCTCAGCACCCCCAAAAAATTCTTGGGGGTGCACGAACTGCGGAGCACCCACGGAGTCGGCACCCCTAGTGAAGCCATCTTGCTTCACCTCTTGCTTTCCGTGCGTATTGCTTCTGACACGATACGCCTACATTGTCGAATCGCGTTATCGGAAAAACGTGTAATGGACGGTTAAATTTTACATACCGTCATGGCGGCCACATTACTATGCCGATCATGTGACGTTGACATGTGTCATGAAATCTTCATTTTATGGGGGTAATTACTGAGTGAACTAGGGTACGTATAAGAATCTGTCAACCATACATCAGGAACAGCATCATTTATTTACATCATCGTCTGTATGAAACACTAATCAGGTCAGTCTGTGTAGATTTCTAAGAATATTAACATCTTGTCAAAAACTTTCTACAGTTATGTTGATGTTGACAACGTATCGTTTGAGACCGACAGGATGGTAGGTTAAAATTTTACTGTTACGAACAGTTAAAGCAGACTCCAGTTAACTGAAAAACACTCGGAGGAATAAAGATATTTTGTTATCCACTGCAAAGAGCACATTTATAACGATCATACTGTTAAAAGAAAAGTTCAAGTTGATCGAAGCTGGTAACATATTGATAGAAACAGGAAACGCGGTTCACTAGTGAATGTGTCAAAGCAGACTATATTTCGTAAGAACTCTCAAAAGAATAATGATACATGTTATTCACGATTTAAAAAAAATAAAAATAAAAAAAAAAAAATAAAAAAAAACCACAACCACCACTTTTATAATGACCATACTATTGAAGGAAAATCCGAAGTTGAATTAAATTGGTAACATTAATAATAACAGCAAATCAATACAACTCATTACTGTGTGTGTCAAAGCTTACTCCAGCAGAAAATCTTACAACCATATACAACTCACGAATTTCTCATATGTCAAAACTCTAAAGACAACTTAGTCAGACAGTTTATGCCTATTTTTACGATTGTTTTCTGTGATAACACACACGACTGCTCGCACGTTTATAGTATAGAAATATGGCGACGACACTTCACTGTGGCCGGCCGCGGTGGCCGAGGGGACTGAGGCGCTACGGTCGCCGTCTGCACGGCCGCTGCGGTCGGGGGTTCGAGTCCCCCCTCGGGCATGGATGTTTGTGCCGTCCTTAGGATAAGCTGGTTGCTAAGTAGTTTGTAAGTTTAGGGACTGAAGACCCCGTAGTTAAGTCCCATAAGCTATACAAACATTTGAACATCTAGACTACACTGACACCAAGGATACTGTATATGGCACTGCCAGCCTAGTAATATATGTCTGTGGCCGGTGTGGCCTGGCACGAAGTCAGCGTTCCAAAATATCCCAAAAGTGTTCTATAGGATTCAAGTCAGGACTCTGTGCAGGACAGCCCATACAGGGTTGTTAATGTCGTGCAACCAGTCCGGCACAGGCCGTGCATTATGAACAGGTACTCGATCGTGTTGCAAGATGCAGTCGCCATCCCCGAACTGCTTTTCAACACTAGGAAGCAAGAAGGTGCTTAAAACATCAATGTAGGCCTGTGATGCGATAGTGCCACGCAAAACAACAAGGGATGCAAACCCGTTCCATGAAAAACACGAACACACCATAACACCACCGCCTACAAATTGGCACTACACACTGGCAGACGACGTTCACCGGGCATTCGCTGTAGCCACACTCTGGCATCGGATCGCCACATTGTGTACCGTGATTCGTCACTCCACACGACGTTTTTCCACTGTACAATCGTCCACGTTTGCGATTATTACACCTAGCGAGCTGTCATTTGGCAATGACATGCGTGATGTATGGCTTTTGGGCAGCGACTCGACCATAAAATGAAACTTTTCTCACCTCTCGCAAATATCGTAGTACTTGGAGTGGGTCCCTATGCACTTTGGAATTCCTGTGTGATGGTCTGGATAGATACCTGCCTATTAGACTGTAGGAACTTCTTCAACTGTCGGCGGTCTCTGTCAGTCAACAGACGAGGTCTGCCGGTACGCTTTCGGGTCCCTTCACGTTTCTACTTAATATCACAACAGAGGAATGTTTAAGAGTGTGGAAATCTCGCGTACAGACTTCTGACACAAGTGACATCCAATCACCTGACCACTTTCAAAGTCCGTGAGTTCCTCAGAGCATCTCATTCTGCTCTCTCACGATCTGTAATTACTACTGAGGTCGCTGATGTCGAGTACCTGGCAGTAGGTGGCAACACAATGCACCTAACATGTAAACTTTGTGTTTGGGTGTGTCCGGATACTTTTGATCACATAGTGTATGTTGTAGAGTGTGAACCTGCGTACTTGGCTACGACTCCTTTTCACCGAGAAAATTGCTATTGAAGTTTTATGCAAGTTGGCTAAACACTAGCATTGCCTGTGGTCGAAATTCGACCAATTGTGTTCACAGAGTAACGAAACTCAAAATGTTTTAACTTAACTGGAATTTATTATTATGAAGATTATAAGTTCTTACCTGAATCCAGCAAATTTGTTTCATCTGAACGCTATGAGTAACGGAGTAAGGAGGAGAGAATGAAAGATACGAACGAGGGAAATAATATATTTCTTCCACAATTCAAGCGCAAAAAAATATGAAAATATCTACTTCCTTTAACCACTCACCGCGGTGGAACGGCTGAGCGCTCTAAGGCGCCTAGCTGCGGAATGTGCGTTTGCTACCCGTCGGAGGTTCGAGTCCTCCCTCAGACGCGCGTGCGTGTGTGTGTGTGCGCGCGCGCGTGAGTGTGTGTATGTGTGTGTGTGAGGATGGAATTTCTAACCAAAGGATTTTGGTTTCTCCCTTTGTAGGAGTGGAAGATTCTCCTTTTTTTTATATTTCTGTTATGTTTCCAGCAAGGAGTCTTTCAGTTTCAGAACCTTCTGTTTTGTTATTCTTCGATATGGTAAAAAAATAATAATTAAACAAAACTATGATTAACACGTCTGCTGGTATTACACAATGCGAATACAGAAGGTAAGTTTCCCTAATTTTTTAAACAAAAACAACCTCTTTATATTAGAAAAAAATATTAAAAACAGGTACAGAGATGTTTTGAGCTGTTTTTTTTTCACATAGTGCAAATTAACTAAGACTGGGGATGTACTTAAGGAATTATGTGTCGTCGAAGCCTGCCGCCTGTGAATGAAACCAGTGCGAGATCGGACATTTTTCTTGAGGCGCAAGAAAAAATCGAAACCGCTGGGAGTCAGATGAGGACTATGCTGGATGATCAGACAGCTTACAGCCGAACTATGCAAAACAGTTTCTGTGCGCCGAGCAGTACTGGGACGAGCAACACAACGCCTGCAGAAAGCACTCCACGCCTCTTGTCCTGAGTGGCGCGCCGCAGTTTCTGTATTGTTTCACAGTCATGGTCAGCGTTCTCTCTTTCGGCTCGGGACAGGAAGTCAATGAGCAGAAAGCCCTTCCTGTCCCAAAACACCGCGCACATCACTTTCGCCACCGAATTTCGTCTTGACCTAAGATCCACTGCGGCCCCAAGGGTATGCACTGGATACACACCACAGTGATTAGACCCAGGATCACCTATGGGGCAGTCGTGTGGTGGAAGAAGGTAGAACAGCAGGTTGCTGCTAAGGACCTTGGTAAGGTGCAGAGATTAGCCTGCTTCGCCATAACAGGCGGAATTAGCAGCACACCAACTGCTGGGATGGAAACCATGCTGGATATGCCCCCATTACACCTTTGGGTCAAGATGGAGGCAGCGGCTGGTGCATACAGACTCAAATCTGGCAACAACTGGAACTCTTTGGGATATCCAGAATCACACACTAAAATAGTGAGTGAGGTAAATATAGGAAAGGGTGGGGAAATGCCGGCCGACTATATTATAACCCCATACTGTTTCAACTAGCCTTTCAATATAACAATTAGAAGTAGGGAGCAGTGGTAGAAAATAGTTCGACACCGTACGGGGGATATTGTCTGGTTCACTGACGAGTCAAAATCAGACCAAGGCGTTGGAGCCGGGGTATACGGGGTGCAGCCAAGATTGGAGGGCGTCATCTCTCTAGGGAAACTGGCCTCAGTATTCCAGGCCGAAATCACTGCCATCAGGGCATGTGTGGAGGAGAATTTGCGAAGGTGCTACAACGATCGTAGCATCTATATCTATTCAAACAGCCAGGCAGCCCTGAGATCACTGGCAGCTCCTGCAACAAGGTCTAAAATTGTTGCAGAATGTCACAGGGTTCTGGTGGAGCTAGGGGAAAGCAATAGAGTAAACCTATTGTGGGTCCCTGGACACTCGGGGATCAGTGGCAACGAACATGCCGGCAGATTAGCCAGGATGGGGGCAGAGACTCCATTTATTGGACCGGAACCTGTCCTGGCAATCACCAAGACAATGATCAAATTGTAGCTACGTAACTGGCTCAGAAGACAGCACGTACGATATTGGGCCAAAGTCTACCAACAAAATCATGGCAAGGTAATGATGCCAAAGCCATGTTTTAAAAGAAGCTCTGCAATCCTGGGCCTGAACAGGAGGGAGATTAGACTCATGGTTGGATTGCTGACAGGCCTTGGGAATTTCCAAAAACAGTACATACAATGGGAATAACAGAAGAGGACCCTAAATGTAGGATCTGTGATGACGGTGATGAAACTGCATCACATCTTCGAACGCATTGCATTGGAGAGTAAAAGACACAGAACATTTGGGACAACAAGACCCGAAGAAATTGTGTCTAATAAAGAACTGGTAAAGGGACTCCTTGCACTGTTCAAGGGCATTGGTTGGCTTTACTAGATATACAGGATGCGATACCGCGCAATAAACTTTGTTTCGGAGCGGGCAGTGGCGGGTTGGACCAAGACTGTTTTGGCTTCCCTGGAAAAATCTAATCAAATCAAATCAAGCCCTCAAAACACCGTGTACATCACTTTCGCCACCAAATTTCGTCTTGACCTAAGATCCACTGCTGCTCGGTTTCCGGGATAACGTGAGCAATCTACGTCCCATCGCCTGTGACGTCGCCGACATGACACCGCTGCAGAAACGTCGGTGACACTCCGAAGCGTTTACTTTTGTGCTCTGGTGTCAGTTTTTCTTTCACCACGTGGCACACATTTATTACTTACTAAAAATGTCATGCACATAATCTGTGATTTCAGCGCAGTATTGAATAACTGAACACTTGAAACTTCCTGGCAGATTAAAATTGTGTGCGGGAACCGGGACTCGAACCTGGGACCTTTGCCTTTCGCGGGCAAGTCATGTCTCCACCATATCCTTTCTTCCTGGAGTGCTAGTCTTGCATGTTTCGCAGGAGAGCTTCTATGAAGTTTGGAAAGTAGGAGGCGAGGTACTGGCGGAAGTTGTGAGGCGGCATCGTGAGTCGTATCGGGATAGCTTAATCGGTAGAGCGCTTACCCGCGTAAGGCAAAGTTCCCAGGTTCGAGTCCCAGTTCCGGCACACAATTTTAAACTGCCAGTAAGTTTCATATCAGCGCACGCTCCGCTGCAGAGTGAAAGTTTCAAACTGAACACTTGTTACTGCATTGTGTCACAATACTTGATTTGTACGACTTCGGTTTCGAGTGATGAGCCCATTTTCAAGTACTTTACTGATTCCAAATTTGTTGCACCAGCATAATAATAATAATTTCGTGTGGCTCATCGGCCTGGTGTAAGTCTTTCTATTGGATGCCAAAGACTAACCATTACATTACATCAGGTCTCCGTTTATCTACTTTAACGTTGCAAGAGTACTATTTACATTGCAATTTAGGAACTATTACAGTTTAAATTACGTTTTAGAATAATCTTATGAAAATATCAATTGTACTAATATTGTATTTAGTGATGTTATCTCTTACTGAAATTATTAATGATTATTGTATCTCAAGAATTGAACAGTTTATTGGGCACGACCTTGCTTCTTGCAGATGACCGCCTCAGGTTACTAATATTGTCGCATTGTAATACCCTCACTACGTGATAGTAATGACGATCCTGCCGATGATAGCGCTACTAAAGCAGAGTTACTAAACATAGCTCATTCACTAAAGAAGACGAAACTAATATTCCAGATTTCGAATTACAGAGGTCAGAATGAGTAACGTTGAAGTAGATATTCTCAGAGTAGTGAAGCAACTTAAATCACTTAACATGAACAAGTCTTCTGGTCCGGACAGTATACACATTACATTTCTATTCGATTATGCTGAAGCTATAGCTCCTTACTTAACAGCCATATACAACCGCTCTCTCGAAGAAGGATCTCTACCAAAAGACTGGAAAGTTGCACAGGTCACACCTATCATCAAGAAAGGCAGTAGGAGTAACCCACTAAATTACAGGCCTATTCCATTGACGTCAATTTGCAGCATGGTTTTAGAACATATCCCGTATTCAAATATTTTGATTTATCTCGAACACAATGATCTATTGACCCAAGGCCAACACGGATTTAGAAAATATCGTTTATGCGAAACACAACCAGTTCTTTATTCACACGAAGTGATGAGTGCTATCGACAAGGATTCAGCATTACTTGATTTCCAGAAGGTTTTTGACGTCATACCTCACAAACGGCTTTTAATCAAATTGCGTGGTTATGGTATATCGCCCCAAATTTGCGACTGGATAGGGGATTCCCTGTCAGAGAGGACACAGTTTGTAGTAATCAATGGTAAGGCATCGACTAAAACAGAGGTGATATCTGGCTTTCCACAGGGTAGTGTTATTGGTCCTCTGCTGTTCCTTATGTACATAAAAGATTTGGGAGAAAATTTAAGCAGCTCTCTTGTTTGCAGATGACGCCGTCATTTACCGTCTAGTAATCTCATCTTAAGATCAAAACCAACTTCAGAACGATCTGAATAAGATAACAGTATGGTATAAAAATTGGCAGTTGACTCTAAATAATGAGAAGTGTGAAGTACGAAAAGAAATCCGTCGAACTTGAAATTACTCTTACTTCAGACTTAAACTGGAAAGAACACGTAGATAATGTCGTGGGGAAGGCGAACCAGAGGCTGCGTTTTAGTGGCGGGAATTAGGCTCCCTTAGAAGCAAAATAACCATGACGGACGAAACAAAGAAGGCATAAAAGTAGACTGATACAGGCGAAACTTTACTGGCATCATATATCGATCTTAGTGTAAGGAAGAAGTTTCTAAAAATGGACTTTGGAACACAGCTTTGCAGGGAAGTTGAACAGGAACAGTGGAAAAATCGGAACAAAAGAGGATCAAAGTATTTGAGTTGTGATGCTGCAGAAGAAAGTTAAAAATCTGCTGAACTGATAACGTAGGGCACCTGGATATAGACGGTCAAGCACATCCGCCATTTTTGTTCCTTTGCGTTGACGCGAAACGGCAACAAAGAGCAAGCAAAATGCTTTCAGCATGATGGCTGTGCAGCTTAGAATTGTTCTGATTGATCAGAAAATGGCTTTGTTTCTCCGTGGACCATGAAAGCCGTAAAGTATTCATCATAAACTGTCATTGTGAGTAGTACACACCAAGAAGGACGTGAAAACTATGCGTAGTGGATTAAATAATTTGTAATTACGCGCGATTTAAACATATTGTGAACGGCAGGTTTCAACACTTGGTTTTTTAGCTAAGGGTTCGACGCAACTAGTTTTGTTACCGACTTTTATTTATACATACACTGGCGATAACAAACAGTATCAACATATAGAATAAAACAATATTAATTACTTTTAAAGGCGCATAGTTTTGACTTATTACAATGGCTCATACGTCTCGTACTTGTCAACCATGTTTGAAACTACTGTGATGTTAAAATTCACGAACTTCTGCGAGTCTACGTCATAGTTATGTTGTAGTTTACTGACAAAGTGTCTTATTCCTAAATTGGACTCTTCGTATTCACCTATTGGAGGCAATCGGTTTTTCATGACTAATTAGGTGCTATTTGCCGTAAATCGTAACTGAAAATGTTTTTAGACAAGTATGTTGTTTCTTATTAACTTATTAAAAGAACTAACTTTTGGTTTCAATTTGAAGACAATGAATTTGAAAAAATAGAGAGAGTGGTTGATAGTGATTGAATTTGACAGTAATAACAACTATTTCCAGTGGTCCATTCCTCTCTTATTCATAAATTTTATTGCATCCTATTATTGCATGCTATGATACTATACTGCCGTATCTTGTGCATTGAAAAAGCATTTTATAATAATTTTTGAAAGTTATACCGTTTAAAAAGCACATTGATTCTGATCAAATTTATCACATCCCATTCGAAAACGTAGAGTCATCGCTAAGCTATGGAAGTGCATCTGACATCCAACAAAACTGAGTTGTCCAATGCGAAAAAATTACTACGGATACACATCCATGTGCGCAAATTCCAAAAAAATATATTTAACGATTTTTCTAGCTGTATTAAAATAATTTATTATGACTAAATTATTTTTTAATCCAAATATTTGTCTTCTTGAAATATGTACTAGTGAAGCAAGCGATATTTCAAAGCAATAATAGCGAAGAACTCCGCCTTTGAGAAGATCACGCTGTCGCCGCTTAACAAAAATGGCGGCGGAAGCTGCTGCTACAGCAGATCTTGATGCTCATGCCCCTCTATATTCAGGTGCCTTAGATAACGAATGACGCAGAACTAATGTAGAAAAGAAAGCATGGAAAAAACTGGCAGGGAGAACGGACAGTATGATGGGATATGTGTTAAAACAGCAGGGAGTAAACACCACAGAACTCCCCACTGATGTACGAGTTACGCCTCTGATGTATGGATCTAACAGTATCCCGCGATTTTGACGCAAAATATTAGTATTTAATGAAGTCTCATTCTTTCGTCCACATACATATATGCAGGCTATTCGTAGGCACTGTGTAGAGATTTTAAAGAGCCTTGACTGATAATGATTATGAGGAAAGTTTGATTATATAACTTATGGACGTTCCGTATAAATTCTTTGAATTATAAGAAATGAAAGTGACGTAATGAAAGTGATGCAGTTCTCACCTAACAGACAGCTGTCATAATTCAGAGACCATCGTTTTGCATCTAGTGTGATGGTCTTTTTTCACACTGCCTCTTAACTTAGCATTCAACTTTGAATTATGTGGCGATTCACCAGAAAGGAATGACAACTCGGATTCTTCGTTACAGTCTCTCCCCTTTTCCCGGATGGATAATTGGTTAGGAAGATTTAGTTGATTGCAATCGTTTCAAAAGAGCTGCATTCTTAAAAATGATGTGAATCCCAAACGGGTATTTTCAGTTCCCTGCATACACACCAAAATGTTTTCCGAAAAAGAGGAAGGGTTGCAGCCTTCCGTCATTTATCTACAGAAAGTTTCGGAATATCGCAGCAGATGATTCAGCTTTCAGCTTTCTGCTTTTCTCGAGTCATATATAGATCCGAACATGATTCTTCGCATAGTGGGGTGAGATATTTATTTGAAGACTTTCTAATTATTCATTAGACTGGGCACGAATGTCAACTTGTACCATGGATGAGATTCGGTAATTTATTGCGGGTAAAAACATAGTATTTCGAAAATGACGACAATTTTAGACTGCCAAATTGTTGCTTCCCTCAAAGAAGTTGTTGTTGTTCAAATGTTTGTTAAAGTGTTAAGCTTATGGGACTTAACTGCAGGGTCCCCCTCAGATACGTAATTGCATTATTAAGTGTTACATCTGTACTAAATTCATTAAACAACATAAATACAACCGTCAAGCAACACACCACCAGGCTGTTGTTGTTGTGGTCTTCAGTCCGGAGACTGGTTTGATGCAGCTCTCCACCCTACTCTATCCTGAGCAAGCCTTTTCATCTCATCATAAGAACGGCAACCTACATCCATGTGAATTTGCTTACTATATTCATCACTTGGTCTCCCTCTGCGATTTTTACCACACACACTACCCTCCAAAGATAAATTCACAATTCCTTGATGTCTAATAATGCGTCGTATCAATCGATCTCTTCTTTTAGTCAAGGTATGCCAGATATTCCTTTTCTCCCCAATTCTGTTCAGTTCCACCTCATTAGTTACACGATCCTCCCACCTAATCTTCAGCATTCTTCTGTAACAAATTGCAAAAGTCTCTATCCTCTTCCTTTCCACACTGTTTATCGTCCATGTTTCACTTCGATACAAGGCAACACTCCACACAAATGTCTTCAGAAAGGGCTTCCTTATGCTGAAATTAATATTCGATGTTAACAAATTTCTCTTTTTCAAAAACGCATTTTCAAAATGCATTACCATTCTGCATTTTATATCCTCTGTACTGCGACCATCATTTGTTATTTTACTGCCCAAGTAACAAAACTGATTTACCAACTTTATTGATTCGTTACCTAATTTGATTCCTTCAGCATCGCCTGATTTTCTAAGACTGAATGCCATTACCCTTGTTTTGCTCTTGTTAATGTTCAAGTTATATTCTCCTTTCAACACACTGTCCATTCCGTTCAGTTGCTCCTCCAGGTCCTTTGCTGTCTCCGACAGAATTACAATGTCATCAGAAAAACGCAAGATTTTTATTTCTTCGGCCTGAACTTTAATTCCTTTTCCAAATTTCTCCTTGCTTTCCTTTATAGCTTGCTCAATGTACAAATCGAATTACATTGGGGAAAGGCTATAACCCTGTCTTACACCCTTCCCAACCACTGCATCCCTTTCATGCTCATTAACTCTGATAACTGCTGTCTGGTTTTTGTACAAGTTGTAAATAATCTTCCGTTCCCTATATTTTACTCCTTCTGATTTCATAATTTTAAAGAGTGTATTCCAATCAACATTTTCAAAAGCTTTCTCCAAATCTACCAAAGCTAAAAATGTAGGTTTGCCTTTCCTTAATCTATCTTCAAAGATACGCCGTAAACTGAAGATTGCCTCCCGTGTTCCTACATTTCTCCTGAATCCAAACTCGTCTTCCCCAAGGTCGGCTTCTACCAGATTTTCCTTCTGTAAATAATTCGTGTTAAAATTTTGCAACCATGACTTATTAAACTGATGGTTCTGTAATTTTTACACTTGTCTGTACCAGCTTTCTTTGGAATGGGGATTACAATATTTTCTAAAGTCTGAGGGTATTTCCCCTGTCTCATACATCTGTGAAGTAGTTTTGTGATGGTTGGCTCTCCCAGAGACTTCAGTAGCTCTGAGGGAATGTCATCCACTCCAGGGGCCTTGTTTCGACTTAGGTCTTTCAGTGCTCTGTCAAATTCTTTTCTCAGTATAGTATCTCCTCTTTCATCTTCATCTACATCCTCTTCCCTTCCTACAATATTGTCTCTAAGTTCATTTCCTTTATAGAGCCCCTCTGTATACTCTTTCCACCTTTCCGCTTTCCGTTCTTTGCTGAGAACTGGTTTTCAATCTGAGTTCTTTATATTCTTGTCGCCAAATGTTTCCTTTATTTTCCTGTAGGCGGTATCTATTTTCCCCTATTTATACGTTCTTCTATAGACTTGCATTTGCCTTCTAGTCACTCCTGCTTAGCTATTTTACACTTCCTATCAATCTCATTTCTTAGTCGTCTGTACTCCAATTTGCCTGTTTCATTTACTGCATTTTTTTTAAATATTTTCTCCTTTCATCAATTAAATTAAGTATTTCCTGTGATGAGTGTCATAATTCGAAATAATGAACTGAATTCGTTTGAGAACAATTTTGTAGTTAAAAAACAAGTGAATAAAAATATATGATTTTTTAAATTTTTTTTATTGAAAGTAAATTTTTTTCCCAAAAATTACTTCAGCAGCTTTGTGTTGTTTACATTTAATATTCTTTCAGTATCTTAGGAGCTGACTCAACTCCCATGTTTCTGCCTCCTTTGAACCGTAACCATCTGTGGACACGATTCCTGAAGTAGCACGGCGAAGACGTCTGCTATAAAGAGTACAGAACTAAGAACTACAAGAATTAATCTCAGCTAAGAATCACGCTGCATACTAAGTTTCACAAGAGGAATGCCGTTACAATAGGTAAACATATATAATGCGTGATTTTTTTTTCTCATTTGTGCCACCTCACTCACTCTCCGATACATATTGAATCACACACACAGAAACATACACTATTTAAATTTGCTGTAAACACGTTACTTACTTATATCGCGATGTGCTCCCATCTTTCCCCACGAGTGTCCTTCCAAATGTTAATACAATATGGAATGCACAGACCTGGTGTTTCTATACACAGTTCATGGCGCATCCCACTTAATGAAGCTGATGATATTTACTTACTTAGTGTTGCTGTCTGATTTTTTTCTTAATTCTATGCAGTGGCCCGCAAACAAAACACTCTATATCAAGAAGTGACGTGTGTTGCTAGATAGATTCCGAAGCCTGGCCGGATCGATAATTCTCACAAGAAGCCCTGACCTGAACGCTCGTAAGCGCATGGATCAAGCATAGAATAACCTACACACCATCAGTCTGTATAAAAGTCAAAGGAACGAAATTGCAGTACCATAGGGGGGGGGGGGGGGGTAATTACTCGTACAACGTTGCCATTGTCTCATTACATTTTCAATTAATCTCTGCGTAAAGTAATTATAATGGCGTCAGACGCACATCTCCTATACACCTGGTAGCTCTTATGTTATTTCTCAAACTACAGATGAGAGATTTTGTTGAAACGGTTAAAACAAAGTGGGAGAGGTGCATTGTTGTTACTTCATCAACAAACTTCGCTCAGTGATTTACAGTGAATTTTCTGCGCCAGAGTTTTATCCGGTGTTGCAATACTCCTGGCGAAAGACTGATTATGATAGCGACATACGTGTATCATCATCTGAAAATATAATTAGTGTGCCTTTTGATATTGGACTGAGTAAATGCGAAAGTGATTCTGAATCTAAATACCAGAATTGCACAATTTGGCCAAATGCAAGCACTTGCGCCATTGTAATTACTTCCGCAACCCCATAGAATATCCAGAAATCATTTATTTAACGAAAATATAGTACTTAATCCGACTATTGGCTAATTTCGCTATCGTTGCTTTATGATGACCAACGAACTGATGTTAGATGATTCTATATTATCACTCTCACACAAGATAATTATTTCTTCCAATGTATTTTATTTGCTGACAAGAAAGCAACATTGCAATTACATACCACCTTTGCCCCTTGTTTCAGGTGACGACAGCACTACTATGCAATTTAAGATTTTGTCAGGCCTCAGAATTTCTTCTTAAATTGCTGGGACATTACTGCAGTCTTGCATTTGAGAGGCTGTGCCTTCCGTGCTTTTTAACACACGCGGTTAGCAAGCAAGCAACACGTATCACACGAACCAACTTTTTACTGTTACGCTTTTAATTAAATATGTTTTGTTTTGCGGCTGTTTAAATGTTTTGAAACAATGTGTTGGAGTGTGTGTATGTGTGTGTGTGTGTGTGTGCGTTTCTGTGTGTGTGTGTGTGTGTGTGTGTGTGTGTGTGTGTGTTACATCCATTCGTGGGTTTCAGCACTTGCCAGACTATCTAGTTATTTAGTTTCCTTCAATTCAACCTGAAAACATATGTATCTGAAAAACAATTTTAATATCATTTTGTTCTTCTTGTTCGGTTCATTAAAAGTTTGTACAGCTCTTGCTCGTATGTATAGTTTTAGCATATTGAGCAGAAAACTTTGATACGTTTAGGATGAGTTGTCAAACAGTATTTATTTATGCTTCCTGCAGGAGTTATTTGGGCACTGCATTTTACTCCAACTCTGTTTCCAAGTTTTACATTTATTACGAGTCTACAAAGCTCTAGATACCTTAGGTTACAATAATTTGAATGCAATTAACATTTTACAATGCAACGAACGGAATTAAGTATTTTTTCTCCACCCTCATGCACCACTGACACTGCCAAGGTGGGATGGCTTGCGTGCCTCAACGATACAGATAGCCAGCCGTACCGTAGGTGCATCCACAGCGGAGGGGTATCTGTGGAGAGGCCAGATAAACGTGTGGTTCCTGAAGAGGGGCATCAGCCAGTTACTGGGGCAACAGTCTGGATGATTGACTGAGATGTAATATCAGCTAATGTGGCTTTGCAACGCAGCTGAAAGCAAGGGGAAACTACAGTCGTTACGTTTCCCGAGGGCATACAGCTGCACTGTACGAATATATGATGATGGCATCCTCTCGGGTAAAATATTCCAGAGGTAAAATAGACCCCTTTTCGGATCTCCGGGTGGGGACTACTCAGGAGGATGCTGTCATCTTGAAAAACAAAACAGGCATTCTACGGGTCGGAGCGTGGAATGTACTATCGCTCAATCGAGTAGGTAAGTTAGAAAATTTGAAAAGAGAAGTGGATAAGTTAAAGATACGGTGGGGATTAGTGAAGTTCGGAGGCAGGATGGACAGGATTTGTGATCAGGTGAGTACAGGGTTATAAATATAAAATCAGTTGGTGGTAACGCAGGAGTAGCTCTGATAATGAATAAGGAAATAGGAATGCGGGTAAGTTACTATGACCACCATGATGAACGCGTTATCGTAGCAATAGACACGAAGCCAACACCGACCACAGTAGTACATGTTTAGATGTCAACTAGCTCTGCCGACGATGAGGAGATCGAAGAAATGTATGAGGAGATAAAAGAAATTATTCATACCGTTAAAGGAGAAGAAAACTTAATTATGACGGGGGACTGGCACTCGATAATTGGAAAGGGACGAGAAGGAAATTTAGTAGGTGAATATGGACTGGGGAAAACGAGTGAAGGAGGAGATCGCTTAGTAAAATTTTGTGCAGAGTACAAATTAATCATCACAAACACTTTGTTGTACAAGTGGAAGAGACCAGGAGACACTGGAAGGTTTCAGATTTACTTTGTAATGGTAAGGCAAAGGTTTAGAAACCAGGTGTTAAACTGTAAGACATATCCAGCGGTAGATATAGACTCTGAGCATAACTTATTGGCTACGAACTGTAGGTTAAAACTTAAGAGAGTGCAAAAAGTAGAAAATTAAGGTGATGGGACCTGGACAAATTGAAGGCACCAGAGGTGGTTGAGAGTTTTAGAAGTAGCACTAGGCAAGAATTGTCTGAAACGAAGGAAAGGAATAGAGTAGAACAAGAATGTGTAGCTCAGAGATAGTGATGGCCGCAGAAGATCATGTAGACAGAAGGACAAAGCCTAATACAAATCCTTGGATTCACTGGAGATACTGAACTAAATTGATGAAAGGAGGAAATATAAATATGCATCAAGTGAAGCAGGCAAAAGGGAGTACAAACGTCTGAAAAATGAGATTAAGAGGAGACAAGAAAAGCAGCGGTATGAATATCAGGATCTCTGACGGAAAACCAGTACTACGCAAAGAAGGGAAAGCTGAAAGATGGAAAGAATATATAGAGGGCCTGTACAAAGGAAATGAAGGCAGTATTATAGAAATGGAAGACGATGTACAGGAAGATGAGATAGGAGATACTACACTGCGAGAAGAATTTAACAGAGCACTAAAAGATTTGAGTAGAAACAAGGCATGTCGAGTAGATGATGTTCCCTTTGAACTGCTATTATCGTTAGGAGAGCCAATCATGTAGAAATTGTTCAGTCTGATATGCAAGATGAATGAGACAAGGGAAATACTCTCCGACTTCAAGAAGAATGTAGTGATTGCAATTCATAAGAAAGCAAGTGCAGACAAATTGGAAAATTACAGAACTATCAGTTTAATGAGGCATTGTTACAAAATAATTACACGAATTATATACAGAAGAATGGAAAAACTGGTGGAATCCGTCCTTGGGGAATATCAATTTAGATTTAGGAGAAATGCTGGAACACGGGAGACAATACTAACATTACGTCTTATCTTAGAAGATAAATTAAGGTAAGGGAAACCTACGTTTTTAGCATTTGTGAATCTGGGGAAAGCTATTGAGTGTTGAATGGAATGCACTCTTTCTAATTCTGAATGATGCAAGTGTAAAATATATGTAGCGAAGAGTAATATTCAACTTGTACAAAAATCAGACCACAATTATTACAGCCGAAGGACATGAAATGATCGCAGTGGTTGGGAAGGGAGCAAGGCAGGGTCGTAGTCTTACCCAGTGTTCTTCAATCTGTACATTGAACAAGATGTGAAGGAATGTAAGGAGAAATTTGGAGAGGGAATTGAAGTTCAGGGAGAAGAAATAAAATCCTTGCGGTTTTCTGATGACAGTAATACTGTCACAGACCGCAAAGGATCTGGAAGAGCAGTTGAATGGAATGGACAGTGTCTTGAAAAGAGGGTATAAGATGAACATCAACAAGAGTAACAAGAATAATTGAATATAGTGTCAGAAAATCAGACGATGCTGAAAAAATTAGATTAGGTAATGAGACAATAAAGGTAGTAAATGAGTTTTGTTATATGGGTAGCAAGATAACTTCTGATGGCCGAAGTAAAGAAGATATAAAATTCAGAATGGCTATGGGAAGAAAAGAGTTTCTAAAGAACCGAAATTTGTTGATATCAAGTATTAGTTTAAATTTTAGGAAGTTCTTTCTGAAAGCATTTGTCTGGAGTGTAGCACTGTATGGAAGTGAAATCTGGACGATGAGGAGTTCAGACAAAACGAGGATAGAAGCTTTCGAAATGTGGTGCTACAGATGAATGTTGAAGATTAGTTGAGTAGATCACGTAACTAATGAGGAGGTGCTTAACAGAATTTGGGATAAAAGGAGTTTCTGGCATATCCTGACTAAGAGAAAGGATAGACTGATGAGACAAGGAATCGTCAACTTAGCATTATAAGAAAGTGTGTGGGGTGAAAATCGTAGTGGGAGACCGAGGGACGAATACAGTAAGGATTTAAAAGGATGTAGATTGCCGGACGTATTCTCAGATGAAGAGCCTTGCACAGGTCATGGTAGCGTGGAGAGCTGCATCAAATCAGTCTGCGGACTGAAGACTACAACAACAATAACATTATTTCTTCTATTTTGAGTTGTGGTAAAAGTAATAAAATGTTTCCATTAAAGAAAACATAGGTTTGTGTTAAAAATCATACTTCTGTGCATTTTTAATAGTTTGTATTAACCAATTACACCAGGTCCACTCCTTACTTTCGAACTGTGGAATTACTCACTCAGTATTTTTTGTTGTTTGCGAGACATTTCTAGTGGTAATGTTAGTTGACTCAGGGTACATTTTATTTCACTACTGGGTAATTGGTTTACGCATAAGATCTGTTATCTGATTAGCAGACAGATCTGTTTTCAACTGTGGTTGATTAACACCGCTCAGGAAGTATGATCCAGCTGCACAGAAATTAGCACACAATAGCATCGCTCGGCCGGTACTACAGTATTGTTGCTTGATATGAGAATCCTACCAGGTAGGATGTTCCATACTTGTTATAGACTGTAAAACATTTTCCTTTGCTACACCAGCGTGACTGCGAAGCGGTGTAAAGCGGATGTTTTCGCTCATAACCTCGTCATATTGCGGCACCCAGATATTTGTGCGGCTTCAAGAATTTCATTTGTGAGGTCTTAGTGAAGGGTTCCTTCACTTATACACTCCTGGCCATTACAATTCCTACACCACGAAGATGACGTGCTACAGATGCGAAATTTAACCGACAGGAAGAACATGCTGTGATTTGCAAATGATTAGTTTTTCAGAGCATTCACACAAGGTTGGTTCCGGTGGCGACACCTACAACGTGCTGACATGAGGAAGGTTTCCAACTAGTTTCTCATACACAAACAACACTTGGCCGGCATTGCCTGGTGAAACGTTGTTGTGATGCCTCGTGTAAGGAGGAGAAATGCGTACCATCACGTTTCCGACTTTGATAAAAGCTATCGCGATTGCGGTTTATCGTATCGTGACATTGCTGCTCGCGATGGTCGCGATCCAATAACTGTTAGCAAAATATGGAATCGATGGGTTCAGGAGGGCAATACAGAACGCCGTGCTGGATTCCAACGGTCTCGTATCACTAGCAGTCGAGATGACAGGCATATTATCCGCACGGATCGTGCAGCCACGTCTCGATCCCTGAGTCAACAGATGGGGACGTCTGCAAGACAACCACCATCTGTACTAACAGTTCGTCGACGTTTGAAGCAGCATGGACTATCAGCTCGGAGACCATGGCTTCGGTTATCCTTGACGCTGCATCACAGTCAGGAGCGCCTGCGATGGTGTACGCAACGACGAACCTAGATGCACGAATGGCGAAACGTCATGTTTTCGGATGAATCAAGGGTCTGTTTACAGTATCATGATGGTCACATCCGTGTTTGGCGACATCGCGGTGAACGCACATTGGAAGCGTGTATTCGTCATCGCCATACTGGCGTATCACCCGACGTGATGGTATGGTGTGACATTGGTTACACGTCTCGGACACTCGTGTTCGCACATAGAGCAGTGGCCGTTACGTTTCAAATGTTTTATGACCCGTGGCTCTACCCTTCGAAACCCTACATTTCGGCTGGGTAATGCACGACCGCATGTTGCAGGTCCTGTACGGGCCTTTCTGGATACGGAAAATGTTCGACTGCTGCCCTGGCCAGCATTTTCTCCAGATCTCTCACCAATTGAAAACCTCTGGTCAATAGTGCCCGAGCAAACTGGCTCGTCACAATACGCCTGTCACTACTCTTGATGAACTGTGGTATCGTGTTGAAGCTGCATGGACATTTGTACCTGTACACGCCATCCAAGCTCTGTTTGACTCAATGCCCAGGCGTATCAAGGCCGTTATTACGGCCAAAGGTGGTTGTTCTGGATACTAATTTCTCAGGATCTATGCACCCAAATTACGTGAAAATGTCAGTTCTAGTACAATATATTTGTCCAATGAATACCCGTTTATCACTGCATTCCTTCTTGGTGTAGCAATTTTAATGGCCAGTAGTGTACGATTCGCGAAACGCTATTTACTTGTCTTTGCACCTATAGCATATTTCGACCAGATCTGACTGGATATTACTACATTTCATTGCAGATAACTCGTACCTACAGATAATCATGTCTGAGAGAAATCTGAGATTGCAGCTCCTGCTATATGGCTAGCCGTAATTGAATAAGAAAAGCGTGACCAGGAATGTCCATTCAGGAGCACGATTGAGGTGACTTTGTCTGCGGATGGGTTTCCGTCCAGGACGAGTGAGTGCGGCCTTATTTGGCGACGGCGCCCGCCGTATGCAGATGTTGGCTCTGGTATGCCTCCCCTCAGCAGAAGAGCACACCTGCATAAACAGCAGCCGCTCGCATATATCTTACATAAAGCCTTGACTGAGGGCCGCCTTATTAAATATTGTCATATTTCGTAATTGTGTTCCGACGAAGACGGGAAAGAAAGCCTTCACAACACATTCGGGCAAAACAATCTCTTCATTGGAATATTCTAGAGAAATGACAAAGCTGTAGCGAAGGCTATTAGACTCACCAAACGAAAGTGATAAGTGTAGACATTAAAAAATTATGCACAAACCGTGATAACTTAAGTTCGCTTTCTAAATACTGTTACTTCGTAATTAAAATTAATGAAACTCCAGCCGAATTTGATACGTCTGAGTGAAATGAGCGTTACCAATAAAATGTATGTGCCCCAGACAGAAAAAAGTGTTACAGTGATCAAGTTCAAAACTGATACCAGCATCAATTCGGTGACCGAAGTACCAAATGTTTCAATAATGAGATTACTGTTTACATCTGCTATTGAGGAATAACTTCAGCTGATCCTACAACGAGGTCTATCTTAAAAAATCGCTCTTACTTTAGCTGTTGTACAATACGCAAACAAAGTTTTAACAAAGACTCGGAGCTGACACTCAGGCGTATGCAAAGCGGTTAATTCCGTCTTCAAATAATTCAATGTGGTTTACATTACGCGAATTATACCATATTTAAATTTTACGTGCAAAGTATTATTTTCCTTTGAGGATTTTAAGGCACGTCGTTTGCATCCTTTAGAATTATTCCAATCAGTTTAAACTTTGCACGAGGAAAATGCGTAAAAGATAATGTCAAGAATGAATATTTTTATCCAATAATAATTACCCGTTGCTGAGATAGCATTGTAACATATTCAAATTAAAACTGGCAGCTCGTTGTCGAACGACGACGTACCATAAACCTGTTTTTCTATGTCGTTTCTTAATTACATCACTACTACACTTTAAACTGGCACTAGTCAGTGCCAACTTTACATATAAATAGAGAAATGGATAAAGTGAAAACGATTTTTCTTATAGAATAATAATTTACCTTTGTCAGGATATTATGTATTGAAGACCAGCTAAATTCAGCACTTGCTGAGACGTCCACACTCTGGTGAACTTAAAAGTCGATAGTATTTTTCAGTTAAATATCATCTCGTCGTTTACTCGTTAACTGTAATAAATTTTCAAGTAATTGGAGTCAAATAATCGAAAAGGCGACGTTTATTTAATTTTTCGTGAAACAGCCTGATTGTTATCTCACAACCCCTGTCAACTACGATAGCTAGTCAATATAGGTAGAATAAATGTCTGCCATCATAATTAAAAATTCTCCATCATAGCACAACAAAAGCAAAATGTCCCCCCCCCCCCCCAAAAAAATGAAAGATGTGGAAGGCGAGAACTAGCATCTTGGTTATCTGGCAGCTTCAAAAATATTTCAGTCAAAAAATCCTGAATATCTGCGCTGTGAGCTCTCGACGGGATACATCTGAAATTGCAAGTATTCCTGAGTTGGGATATATGCACCGAGGGTTTCAAAAGTACGTAGCGTAATATTGTGCGACGTGGGAAATGCCATTTTGGATAATGTTATGGCATGGTCTGTATTAAACGACGTGATATTATGAATGTTTAACTTTACATACGACTAAATAGGTAATTTTTTTTAATTATTGAATTGGTTTGAAGCTGCCAAATAAGTCTATAAAGTAAATGTGCTCTTTTAGGTCTTTAACTCTGGCCAGGACACATTCGCCCTGTTTTGTACTGCAAGTGGAGAATTTTTCATTCTGGTAGAATTAGAATCGTAATAAAAAACGAACTTGCTAAAGACGACAATGTTTCAAGAAACCCATTGATGGTTCACTATTTGTATACTGTTGCAACTAGTACTCTAGGCGTCTGGTGACATTAAATGAATACGCTAAACAGGTACAAGAAGAAATAAATTCCCAACTTAACCATTAAAGTCACATAAATCTGTTAATTGGAAGAGAGTTGTATAGTGCTTTTAACTGAGAGACCCTAGTGTGAAGACTCACACACTTAATTAGAAAGTTGATACGGGCTGGTGTGAGGCCTTGTCCCTAGTGCGTGATGCTTGGATGCATCGCGATCTAGAATAAGCAAAGCATTTGCGGGTATGCGTTGTCCAGAGCATCCTGCAACAAGGCAATCTCGCCGACAATCGGTGCGCGTGGAGTCAAGTTGCTCAAGTTTAAAAATGGCGCATTTGCGACCTACGCAACACTAGTAATTTTGGTTCCTACTGGCATCAACTGTTGTTGTTGTGGTCTTCAGTCCGGAGACTGGTTTGATGCAGCTCTCCACAATACCCTATCCTGAGCTAGCCTCTTCATCTCCACATAAGAACGGCAACCTACATCTGTCTGAATCTGCTTACTGTATCCATCTCTTGGTCATCCTCTGCGATTTTTACCCCACACACTTCCCTCCAACGCTAAATTCACAATTCCTTCATGTCTAAGAATGTGCCCTACCAATCTATCCCTTCTTTTAGTCAAGGTATACCAGAAATTTCTTTTCTCCCCAATTCTGTTCAGTACCTCCTCATTAGTTACGCGATCCACCCACCTAATCTTCAGCATTCTTCTGTAGCACCATATTTCAAAAGCCTCTATCCTCTTCCTGTCCGCACCATATTTCAAAAGCCTCTATCCTGTTCCTGTCCGCACTGTTTATCGTCCATGTCTCACTCCCATACAAGGCAACACTCCATACAAATGCCTTCAGAAAGGACTTCCTTAGGCTTAAATCAATATTCGATGTTAACAAATTTCTCTTTTTCAAAAAAGCTTTTCTACCCATTGCCATTCTGCATTTTATATCCTCTGTACTGCGACCATCATTTGTTATTTTACTGCCCAAGTAACAAAACTCATCTACCTCCTTTATTGCTTCGTTTCCCAATCTAATTCCTTCAGCATCACCTGATTTTCTTACACTGCACTCCATTACCCTAGTTTTGCTCTTTTTAATGTTCATCTTATATGCACCTTTCAACACACTGTCCATTCCGTTCAATTGCTCTTCCAGGTCCTTTTCTGTATCTGACATAATTACTATGTCGTCAGCAAAACGGAATGTTTTTAATTCTTCACCCTGAACTTTAATTCCTTCTCCAAATTTCTCCTTGCTTTCCTTTATATCTTGGTCAATGTACAAATTGAATAACAATGGAGAAAGACTACAATCCTATCTTACTCCCTTTCCAACCACTGCATCCCTTTCATGCCCTTCAACTCTGACAACCTCTGTCTGGTTTTTGTACAAGTTGTAAATAACCTTACGCTCCCTATATTTTGCTCCTACTTGCTTCAGAACTTGAAAGAGTTTATTCCAATCAACATTGTCAAAAGCCTTCTCCAAATCTACAAAAGCTAGAAATGTAGGTTTGCCTTTTCTTAATCTATCTTCTAGGATAAGCCGTAAAGTGAGTATTGCCTCCCGAGTTCCTACATTTCTCCTGAACCCAAACTGATCTTCCCCGAGGTCGGTTTCTACCAGTTTTTCCATCCTTCTGTATATAATTCGTGTTAATATTTTGCAACCATGACTTATTAAACTGATGGTTCTGTAGTTTTCACATCTGTCTGCACCTGCTTTCTTTGGAATGGGGATTATAAAATTTTTCTTAAAGTCTGAGGGTACTTCACCTGTCTCATATATCTTACACAATAGGTGAAACAGGTTTGTCATGGCTGGTTCTCCCAGAGACTTCATTAGCTCTGAGGGAATATCATCTACTCCAGGGGCCTTGTTTCGACTTAGGCCCCTAAGAGCTCTGTCAAATTCTTCTCTCAGTACAGTATCTCCTATTTCATCTTCATCTACATCCTCTTCCCTTCCTACAATATTGTCTCGAAGTTCATTTCCTTTGTAGAGCCACTCTATATACTCTTTCCACCTTTCAGCTTTCCCTTCTTTGCTGAGAACTGGTTTTCCATCAGTGTCCTTGATATTCATAGACCTGTTTTTCTTATCTCCAAATGTTTCTTTTATTTTCCTGTAGGCTGTATCTATTTTTCCCCTATTTATACATTCTTCTACATCCTTGCATTTGCCTTCTAGCCACTCCTGCTTAGCCATTTTGCACTTCCTGTCAATCTCATTTCTTAGTCGTCTGTACTCCATTTTGCCTGTTTCATTTACTGCATTTTTGTATTTTCTCCTTTCATCGATTACATTTAGTATCTCCTGTGATATCCAAGGATTTTTTGTAGGTCTTGCATTCCTACCTATTTTGTCCTCTGCTGCCTTCACTATTTCATCTCTCAATGCTATCCATTCTTCCTCTACTGTTTTATTTCCCCCCGTTTCTGCCACTTGTTGCCTAAAGCTCCCTCTGAAATTCTTAAGAACTTCAGGTTCCTTCAATTTATCCAGGTCCCATCTCCTTATTTTCCTACCTTTTTGTAGTTTCTTCAGTTTCAGCCTATAGTTCATAACCAACAAGTTATGGTCAGAGTCTATATCTGCCCCTGGGTATGTCTTACAGTTTAAAACCTTGTTCCGAAATCTATGTCCTACCATTATAAAATCTATCTGGTATCTCCCGGTGTCTCCTGGTCTCTTCCACGCATACAACCTTCTTTTCTGATTCTTAAACCAGGTGTTTGTTATAACTAAATTATGTTCTGTGCAAAATTCTACTAGGCGGCTTCCTCTTTCATTCCTTTTGCCCAGACCATATTCACCTTCTATCTTCCCTTCTCTTCCTTGTCCTACTACCGAATTCCAGTCTGCCATAACAATTAAGTTTTCATCTTCCTTAATTGTCTGAATAATTTCCTTTAACTCTTCATATATTTCTTCGATTTCCTCATCATCGGCAGAGCTAGTTGGCATATAAACCTGTACTACTGTTGTCGGTGTTGGCTTCGTATCTATCTTGACAATGATAATGCGATCACTGTGCTGGTCATAGTAGTTTACCCGCATTCCTTATTCATTATCAATCCTACTCCTGTGATACCCCCAATTGATTTCGTATTTATAATCCTGTACTTGCCTGACCAGAAATCCTGTTCATCCTGCCACGGAACTTCACTAATCCCCACTATATCTAACTTCAACCTATCCATTCCCCTTTTTAAATTTTCTAATTTTCCTACTCTATTAAAGGATCTAACATTCCACGCTCCGACCCGTAGAATGCCAGTATTGTCTTTCCTGATGATCACATCCTCCTGAGTAGTCCCCGCCCGGAGATCCGAATGGGGGACTATTTTACCTTCGGAATATTTTACCCGAGAGGATGCCATCATCATATGTTCATACAGTAGAACTGCATGTCCTCGGGAAAGGTAACGGCTGTAGTTTCCCCTTGCTTTCAGCCGTTCGCAGTAACTGTGTGGCAAAGCCACATTAGCTGATGTTACAAGGCCAGCTCAGTCAATCATCCAGACTGTTGCCCCTTTAACTACTGAAAAGGCTGCTGCCCCTCTTCAGGAACCACACGTTTGTCTGGCCTCTCCACAGATACCCCTCCGCTGTGGTTGCACCTACGGTACGGCTATCTGTATCGTGGAGGCACGCAAACCACCCCACCTCGGCAATGTCTGTCGTGCATGGGAGTGGTGGCATCAACTATTAAGGGTGAAACATTCATGACACAATTTGTCTCTACCATATAGATTGCCATTAAGTGGTTAGCATAATGACTTTTTGTATTTGTATTACAAAATTCACCACCATGTGCAGTTACTGGGAATTTGGAAATAACAATATTGAAAACCTCCGTTTGATTCATACCATTCTTCTGTTATTGCCTACTAGTTGTTTAGAACGATAGCATCGCTTCAGCTGTCAAAAGGTGGCACCTTTTCCCCTATAGAGTTTTGTGACTGTTTTTTCTAGACTGTGGTTCTGTCTTGTTCTTGTAAACGAAGGCTTCCGCGGCCGTTGTCGTTGTTCATAAAAATCCTTTGGGTATTGGACCGCATCGTCAATATATCATTTGTTTCACCGACGTTTCGGTCATTATTGCAAGCGGGCATCGTCTGGGCCGCTTGCAATAGTGGCCGAAACATCGGTGAAACAATTGACATATTGACGATGCGGTCCAATACCCAGAAGAGTTTTATCAACGATCTTGTTCTTGTTGTTATTGATACCTACAAAGTGCTGACATGAGCAAAGTTTCCAACCGATTTCTCATACAAAAATAGCAGTTGACCGACGTTGCCTGGTGAAACGTTGTTGTGATGACTCGTGTAAGGAGCATAAATGCGTACCATCACGTTTACGACTTTGATAAAGGTCGGATTGTAGCCTATCGCGATTGCGGTTTATCGTGTCGCGACATTGCTGCTCGCGTTGGTCGCGATGCAATGACTGTTAGCAGAATATGGAATCGGTGGCTTCAGGAGGGCAATGCGGAACGGCCTCGTATGACTAGCAGTCGAGATGACACGCATCTTATCCGCATGGCTGTAATAACGGATCGTGCAGCCACGCCTCCATCCCTGAGTCAAAAACCATCTGCACGAACAGTTCGACGACGTTTGCACCAGCATGGACTATCAGCTTGGAACCCATGGCTGTGATTACCCTTGACGCTGCATCACAGACAGGACCGCCTGCGATTGTGTACCCAATGAAAATCCTGGGTGCACGAATGGCAAAACGTCATTTTTTGGATGAATTCAGGTTCTGTTTACAGCATCATGGTGTTCAAAAATGTTCAAATGTTTGTACAGCTTATGGGACTTAACTACGGGGTCATCAGTCCCTAAACTTACAAACTACTTATGAACTACTTACGAACTAGGACGGCACAAATATCCATGCCCGAGGGGGGATTCGAACCCCCGACCGTAGTGGCCGTGCAGACCGTGACTGGAGCGCCTCAGTCTCCTCGGCCACCGCGGCCGGCTGCATGATGGTGGTCGCATCCTTGTTTGGCGACATCGACATGAACGCACATTGGAAGCGTGTATTCGTCGTCGCCATACTGGCGTATCACCCGGCGTGATGGTATGGGATGCCATTGGTTACACGTCTCGATCACCTCTTGTTAACATCGACGGCACTTTGAACAATGACCATTGCATTTCAGATGTGTTACGACCCGTGGCTCTACCCTACATTTGATCCCTGCGAAACCCTATATTTCAGCAAAATAATGCACGACCGCATGTCGCAGGTGCTGTACAGGCGTATCTGGATACGGAAAATGTTCGACTGCTGCCCTGGCCAAAACATTCTCCAGATCTCTCACAAATTGAAAACGTCTGTTCAATGGTGGCCGAGCAGCTGGCTCGTCACAATACGCCAGTCACTACTCTTGATGAACTGTGGTATGTGTTGAAGCTACATGGGCATCTGTACCTGTACACGCCATCCAAGCTCTGTTTGACAATGCTCAGGCGTATCAAGGCCGTTATTAGGGCCAGAGGTACTGGGTACTGATTTCTCAGGATTTATGCACCCATATTGCGTGAAAATGTAATCACATGTCAGTTTTAGTATAATATATTTGTCCAATGAATACCCGTTTATCATCTGCATTTCTTCTTCGTGTGGCAATGTTAATGCCCAATAGTGTAGTTGTGGGGGGCGCAACCGTTTCAACATGAGCATGTACAGTGGTTGAGCACGCTTATAACTGCCAGAGGTGGAGCATCGTACTGTGATTTAGTTATAGCCTAACGACACATGCGTCGCGTAGCAGATCCCTAAGATTGAAGAGCGTAACATAGTAAGTTTTCTTTGGGCGAAACTTCACTCAGCAACCGAAATTCATCGTGAATTTTGTGCGGTTTATGGTCCAAATATTATGAGTTACCGCGTTGTTTGTCAATGGGTAAAAATGGAAGGAAAAAAATTTATCATTGTAGACTGGAGCTATGGACCTTCGCTTGCCAATGTTGAGGCAGTGAATAAAGTGGTTGAAAACCCTGTGAATCCTCACTTCACAATCTCGAATTTCTCGGAGTCTGTTACAAAAGATCGTGACCTAAAATTTGCTCTTTGTGTACTAAAAACGCTGACCGACGACCACAAAACAAAATGAATGAGTCCTGCTATAGACTTTCTTTCCCAGTAACACTTCCAAGGAAGGATATTTGAACAGGATTGATACTGACAATCCAAAGAAATCCAGTCAGGCTGTTTCTGCAAAGAATCTCATGCCTACTGTTTTTTGGGAGGCGAAGGGCATCTTATAGGTTGATTTTATAAATGTGGTACAGACAACAATGGATGGTAGACTGTTTTTGATTTTGAGATTGTTGAATCACAAGAATTTGATCTAAACATATCTAACCAAAGATCAACAATACCTCTTCAATACCGTCAAAACTGTTCAATGTGGAAAATACACTCCAAATCTGGCTAATCGTGTACCTGAACCTCTTAGATACTCTCAATGCTTGACATGTGTGGACGGTGTGTTGCGCTTGTACATTTCTGAAATAAATCCAGCAAATGATTCTAATTGACTACATTCCAAAGGCATATGCGCCATTCTGATATGATGTTAAGAGATTCGCGTCAGTAAAGTATGGTCCAAAATGTTTAGACATCTTCCAGAGAACATAAAAAAAAAATGATTTAGTGATTCAAAGAAACTTGTTTTTCCGTTATCCATAAAACAAGTTATTCGCTATGGTGGTGAATGAGAGATTACATTTTAGGGAGCTGGGTTTTAGAAGAATCCTAGAAACAAGAAATATGAAATCGCACCGCTACATCTACATCTACATCTACATCTACATAGATACTCTGCAAATCACATTCAAGTGCCTGGCAGAGGGTTCATTAATCACTTTCGTAACTTTTCTCTACCGTTCCATTCTCTAACAGCGCGCGGGAAGAAAGAACACCTAACTCGTTCCGTTTTCGATCTGATTTCACTTATTTTATTGGGATGGTCATGTCTGCCTAAGTATGTGGGTGCTAGCAAAATATTTTCACATTCAGAACTAAAAGTCGGTGATTGAAACTTCGCAAACAGATTACGCCGCAATGAATAACGTCTTTCTTTTAATGATTTCCACTCCAATTCGTGCAACATTTCCGTGACGCTTTCCCCCCGTAACGTGATAAAACAAAACGAGCTGCCCTTCTCTGAACCTTCTCAATGTCTTCCGTCAGTCCCACCTGGTGAGAGCCCCACAAGGGACAACAGTACTCCAGGAGAGGACGCACAAGTGTGATGTAGGAAGTCTCTTTGGTGGAGTTGGTGCATCTTCGAAGCGTTCTGCCGATGAAACGTAACCTTTGGTTCGCCTTCCCCACAATATTTTCTATGTGTTCTCTCCAGTCAAAGTTGTTCGTAATTGTAACTCCTAGGTATTTGGTAGAATCTACGACCTTGACTGATTTATCGCGTAATTAAAGTTCAGCGGATTTCTTTTAGTGGTCATGTGTATTACTTCACACTTTTCTTTATTTAGTGTCAATTGCTAATTTTCGCACCATGCAGAAATTTTGTCTAAATCGCTTTGCAGTTGCTTTTGATCCTCTGTTGACTTCACTAACCGATAAACGACAGCATCATCCGCGAACAGTCTAAGGGAGCTATTCAGATTTTCTCCTAAATCGTTTATAAACACGAGGAAGAGTAGGGGACCTATAACGCTTCCCGCTAGGCTGTAGTAAGAAAGTTTATTATATCAACACTAGATTTTTAGGCTACTGATTGCAGTGACTTCATATATTGGTGGAAATATAAGCCTCCAGAAATTGACGACAGAAACCGATTCTACATATTTTCTGGACAATGTGACGATGCAATGTAGCTATCACGAAATTAGTTTCACCTTTAAATTTCTATATATGATATGTATTCTTCGCTAAAAACTTAACTGTTAAATATCTAACGTCTCAGTGATACATACATAACGAATTTCAATGTTTGTTTATGGCTTCAAAAAGAGCTAAGCGTAATATGTAATTTTTCTTTGAACTTACCTCAAAATCTGTATGTAAAGGCATACATCATGATTTTTCGTGTTTATAACACAAAAAACAACTGTCTTCAAATCTAATAGTGGGTACTGGAAGACCAGTTAGTGCAATATCACAGCAAGTGGAGATAAGCTTTGTCAAGGGAAAAATTATGTAGACTTACCAATCACTGGAGTTAAGATTAAAGGGGTAACTGGGAGCCACAGTTAAGTTATAAAGAGACAAGCTCCATTACACTTTAAAATTAATGGTGTATTATTTCTGCATTGGTCATCCCTAAGATAAGTGAAGGCATTTTATTAGGAATACACTGGATACTCAAATCAAATACTAAATTTGATTGGGAGAATAGAAAATTAAAATTTACTTAACCTACAACTAAAGTGATTTCAGAAATTGAACTTATTTTATTAAGTGGCGATAGCAGCTACAATCAAATTAATGGGGTAGAAAAATTAGTAGAAAGGACATATTATGATGAAGACAATAATGAATATGATGAAATATTTGACGAATCATTCACTAAATTAGCTCACATAAAGGTTAAAGAAGCACAGTTGTTAAGAGAATCAGAGAAAGATGAATTATATATCTATCTGAAGAAATATAGATATAATTTTAGTTCTACACCAGGTGGGGTGAATAATTACAAATGTGTACTACGACTGATATCCCACGAACCGTTTTTGTCAAATCCTGTAGTTAGAGGTCTGTGCAGATGCGGATATCCATCCCCGTCGGGGGTTCGAATCCCCCCTCGGGCATATATCCACGATATCCGCAATAATTCTAACTTTTCTGATAAAATTGTGAGCGACGCGTATATCCGCGTGTTATATGCGGATAAAGAGCGAGATATCTGCCCAGTATATCTGTCGAAATATTACCTGAAAACTTTAGTGAAAAGTCTTGGAATCCTTTCAGTGTCCAGGTAGAGCGGAAGTGTTTTGTTCTCATCACCTGGCCACAGCGGATGTAGCTGTACCCGAAGGACCTGCGCCTAATCCGTTCACGCGACCGTGCTCTATCTGCGGTCTGTCAAGTGCTTTCTTGGCTGGCAAACTGGTCCACTGCCTACCAGAGATGCCATGCCAAATTTCCGCTGCCTTCAGTTAGTTCTCTCTTAAAAAAAACATGACATCAATGGATACTATATCATACTCGCCCTCACCACCAAAGTACATTGCCTCCTCCACCTGTAAAAAAAAAAAAAAAAAAAAAAAAAAAAAAAAAAAAAAAAAAAAAAAAAAAAAATAATAATAATAATAATAATAATATAATAATAATGATAATAATTCATGATGCCGCAGTTTTTTTAGCCATATAATAGCTTATGACGTCATATCTCTTGAACTATGTGTCGCGGTTATTACCCCTACATCGATTGTCACCTCAAGAAAGGAATACGTGCACCAAATTTGGCTAAAATCGGTTCAGCGGTTTAGCAGATGATGTGCAAGATTGTCGCGTGATGCAGCAATTTACCTAGCATTTCATTGTTTATTATGTGATACCTCCTGAACTATTTGAATTAGTGTCATTTAATCATGTCAATAAGCGTCGCGAAAGTTGTGACGTTACAACAACGTGCAAGCAAAGCGCGCTGGTTTGACAGCGGAGAGCGTCGAAAAGTTGCGACGAGTGAACGGGCAGTCGGCCGCTGCAGGGAGATGCGACGCCTTCGGCGGGAAAGCACGCTCGCGGACGTGACGTCACGTCCAACTGCCATTTTTTCCTCCGAAAAACTGCATTGTCTTTAATTTTAGATACTGCGCTGACACTATTAGTGTTACAGATTAGCATTAAGAAGCAAATGATAGAGGAGAACAACACGATTCAGATGATGTGTTGTCATGATTTATATTCATTTTATATCTAAAGTTATTCAGAAAACTAATACTTATTCACTTGGAAAAATACAGAGGCTAAACTAATTGAAATACAGTAACGACCGAGGCTTAAAGGAAAGGTCTCATCGAGATGCAAAGTTTGGTATAACCATATTATCTGCAATATTTATATTGTGCATAATAATGCGCTTTTATGGAGCAACAATAGTGATTTGTTAATAACAATTAATACAAGACCAATACACAATCAGCGAGGCAGTGATAGTTGCAGGTGTCGTAAACCTCTTTAGAATATATTATTTTTGTTTATTTTAATATGTTGTCTTTGTGTAAACTAAATTATTTTGTTGATCAATCGTAATTTCTTTAAATTTATGAGCACAGTAATTCTGAACAGTGCATTGAAAAGAAGACTGGAAAATGTATCTGAAAAACACTTTACCTAAATGATTACTTAAATATTCATTGTGTGACAGCTGAAAGAATTCTGAAAGAGTTTGTGGGCAGCCGCAAAACGCGTGTACATTCTGCGCTGCCTCGCTCTTTCCACAGTCCAGACGAATGTAATCATTCGTTGCAAAGGAAAGGCGTTAAGAAATAAAAGTACATTTCTGGTAATAGTGGACTGTATTTGTGAGAAGCGCTACATTATGAGGCAGATACACGTGCGTCCGAACAGGTTGGCGGTCACCGGCCGAGTCCCCCCACCGGCCCAGTGCCGGCCGTTTCATTGTGCGAGGGCCAGCAGGTAGCGGCCGCCCTTACCTGCAGCCCAGCGTCCGGTCGCTGCTGCGCCCTTGTGGCGCCTCGCACCGGTACGGAACAGAGTTCGTTAGTTTAAACTTAAGATTTTGGGGGTATTATTAGTGTTGGAAATTAAAGTATGCATTTGCATTAGAACCTTAGAGCGCATTTAACGATGCCGTCATATCAACATTTCAAATGTTCAAATGTTTGTAGAGCTTATGGGATTTAACTAAGTGTCATCAGTCCCTAAACTTACAAACTACTTACGAACTAGCTAATACTAAGGACGGCACAAAAATCCATGCCCGAGGGGGGATTCGAACCCCCGACCGTAGTGGCCGTGCGGAACGTGACTGGCGCGCCGCAGACCACTCAGCCACCGCGGCCGGCTATCAACATTTCAATCATTATACTGAGACGCAGTCATGTTTAAAATATTATTTGAAAAGTTTTGTCCACTGCTGGGAGAGTCACTGAAACCTCGTAGAGGGACGTATTACTGGAAAGACCCCACATATCGCATATAAGTGGACGAGCATCAGTGTACGGCAGTTCAGCCTTGATGGCAGACGTGTGTTGCGAGTGCAGTGGATTCGAGTGAGACGACAGGTGCTGCACACAGCCACAGAATCCGCTGCACTGGACTCGGAAATATTTTCGAACGTGTGTGCACTTTGATCTTGAACAGTAGTCGGAACTCGGAAATTCATCGCTTTCTGACTTGGGTTTTCGGATACAAAAACGAACTTTAACAGCAATCATTTTAGGAACATTATTAAATATTCATATAGCTATTTTTTTAGTAGTATTGGGGGCTGAAAGTAATCATATCAGACGGAGTCTAACAAATTTAGTGGTTCTAACCAGGCATAATCATGCAATAGACAATAGACAATTTTAGTAAAAACACAAACCTCATGTTGTAGTCAGTTATTTAGTAGATGCCGTCCTAGTTAAACATTCTCTGACTTTAAAATTGAAAGTTAAGTTTTACCAACAAATTTATACATGTACTGGCAGCAATGAGCCAAAAGGTAACAGAAATCAGTCATCCCCTAAGACAAAGTTAATTTAAGGGTATGTGCCATTACAAAGTGCAAACAATATGTTGGCAAAGTTTCAGCGCAACAAAATGTACGGTACAGTCGTGCATGAAATTCGGACAAACATACAAACAAAAATTCATGTTTATGTATTAGATAAATGGTGACGGAAATAATAAAGATTTACAGTAGCATTTTATAGCAACTTTCATAATCAGGTACGAAGTACAGTGGCAGTAAAGTATTTAGGAAGGAACACAATGTTAGATTGTATAAGCTGGCCGTAGCTGCAGCCGACATTGTCTCTTATTGCTGACAGTTACCAATTAGAAGTAGACAGAAGTTTTAACATTTGAAATGATATGCTTTGATTTGTGTCACATAACCTCTTGTGCGTTAATATGGGGAAAATGTGTCCCTTTTGTAAAATTCCGAAAGAACCGTTTCCTTTCTTGAATATAAACACAGTAAAATCTCCTCTATGCCGATTAGTTTTAACCACTGAAATTTAAGAAGAAGCCTGTATTTAATAGCTGACATAGTGCTTCGACCACATGAGGTCCGAAGTACTACTGTGTGTGTCCGGAGCGCCAATGATTTCCTGTTTGGAATAGTCTGTTTTGGAGTAGGTATAGAACAGTTACCGCGATTCGAGAAGTCAAAAGTAATTACGTTGTCGCAGAAATGACGCTCTAACAATAATTATATCATTACATACCATGGGTTTAAATATTGCTATCTATCACTATTCCCCATTCAAAACTTCAATATCTGCGGATGCGGATAGTGAATTTGCAGATGTGGATGCAGTTGCAGTTATGGGCCTTGCGGATGTGGTTGGGATGCGGATAACACTTTTCTTATCCGCACAGACCTCAACCTATAGTGTACCTGTTTGTAAGAGAAAAGCAGTAGAGAAAGAGGGGCTACAGATGGAGAGATGGAAGATTAGAGAGAGGAGTAGGAGTCAGTCTAATAACCTGCTGATTGTAATTGGTAAGAAAGATAATGGAATAAGAATTGTACTTAACTCAAAACAACTAAATAAATATCTTGAAAGAGGAACGAACATGGACGAATTACTATTTAAACTACAAAATGTAAAATATATTAGCAGTTTGGACTTGATTGCAGGTTTCATAAAATCCCATTTGAAATTTATTCTGGAAAGTACACTGCCTTTCCATACAATGGTAGATCATATCAATACTGTGTCACTCCATTTCGACTTAATGTTTCTGTAGCTGAATCCTGCAGAGCATTAGATTATATTACAGGCAAAGGCTTATATTCAAAGCTAGTAATTTATGTTGATGGCATCCTAGTAACTAGCGAATCATGGAAAGAACATATGCAGATATTAATGCAAATTGGAGATTGGAATAACTTTATAATTCGAGAAATGGCATAAGGAAATTGAAATTCTTAGGTCATGTGAGTTTCAAAAAACGAATCCAACCACATGAAGATGAGATCATTGCTACATCTGAATTCCCTACACCCAAAAATAAGATGCAATTGAAGTGACTTCTTCAACTAGCCAATTTTTTATAGGAAACATGTAAAAACTCAACCATTCATTGCACCTTGTCTTCTAAATTTACTAAAAAAGAATTCTACCTGGGACTGGAATGGAGATTGACAACTTGCCTTTGAAGAAATAAAAAAACAGCTTGTAAACAATGATTTCTTATACAAACCAGATTTGTCTTCACCTTTGCTTGTCGCACATTAAATATTCAAGAACGAAACTATACTGTTACTGAAAGAGAACTATTAGCGATCCAATGGGCATTTAGAAATTTGAAAATTTATTTGTTAGGCATAAAACATTGTGTATTCTGACTATAAATCTTTATTTTACTTACAAGAATGCAAGTTGTACCATTCTATGATTACAAGATGGGCATTATTTTTACAGCAATTTCATTATTCTATTGAATATATCCAAGGAAAGGGCAATGTTATAACCAATGATTTATTAAGATTAACAGTAAGGGGAGATGAAAATAACAGTGAAAATGACAGTACATTCAAAACTATGTACATGATAAAGATTAAGATGAGAAAGAGATCAAAAGAGTTTGTAAACATTTGAGAAGGAATTACAATGATGATGAGCATTGGAGACTAGTTAAGAGCTACCTGGAAATGTAAAATCATAAAAAATTAAATCAGTGCTATCAAATTTACTAAGGAATCTAATTTTGTACACTCAGCCCTGAGAAGGATATTTGGAAAGTTTATTGGCCTCATCAGTATGTTGAAAAAATCCTTAAATACATTCATTCAAATTACAGACATTGTGGTCCACTAAAAAGCATGTAAAAATACAAGAGAATATTTATTTTCATAATATTCATAGTTTGTTGAAGAAGTGCCTTCAAACCTGTGATAAATGTCAAAAAGTTTAAATAGACAACCAGACTAGGAAGGAGATTTTACAAAGTATTATACCCAATTAACCACTAGAAATTGTAGAGATTGATTTATATGGCCCATTACCCAGGAGTAAAAGAGGTTTCTGTTTTGTTTTAGTGATGACAGAATTATTTTTAAAACTTGTACAATTTTATCCACTGAAAAATTAAACAAGTAAAACTATTGTTGCTAAAATTAATGAAGACTATTTTCATATTTTTGGGCAACTCAAAGCGTTTCTATCTGGTAATGGTGCTCAATTTAAAAGTAAATTTTGTTGGAACTTTGTAACAGATAATAACATATGACATATTTTCATCTCTGCATATCATCCACAAAGCAACCCAACTGAACATTATAACAGAGTACTGGAGAGACTGTGTCGTACATACTGCATTAAAAATGATGAGGATTGGCTACATTATTTAAAAGATTTTGAAAATATCTAAAACACCTTACAACATAATATTGCTGAATTTTCCCCAGTTCAGATTCATTATGATAAAAAATAGATAACTTAATGTCTGGGATTGTACAATTTCCTATTTGTAAACCTATATGCTCAGAAAAATATTGTAAAGGAATATATGACGTGTACAAAAAGCAAAACCAAAGGTACTATAATAACAAAGAGATTGTGCAATACAATATTGGAGATCTAGTCCTTGATAAAGATTATAGAAAAACAGAAACAATTAATAGTGCATAACAATTAATAGTACAGTTGAATTAATTCATCACTATTAATGATAAATATTAATGAGAGAAACTGGTTTGCTTTACAAATGCTGCTAGGTTAATATCATTAAAATATATTTAAGAAATTCATTTGTATAACAATTTGTCACTTCAAGCTATTCAGAATTGTAGTTTTAGCCATAATTTTCTCTGTAATGTCTGTAACGGTTTCTGTGAAAGATCAGTGTTATCTCTATTGCTGCATTGCGTTTTTGGTTCTCAGATTTATAGTAATATACATAAGCTGTAGTGATCCACTGGATATTTAAAAGGTACTTGTAAGTGGAAATGTATGCTTTATAAGATGTAAATTAAACACCACAAACACTAAACAGTTTGCTTTTCTCATTGCCTGTTGTTCACTTTTTTTTTCTTTTTGTAGAATCATAAGTCACTTTTATATAAAATATTTAATGATCTTTAAGAAAAGATATGCCAGTTAAAAATATAAATGCTCTGAATTCATATTCTATGAAATAATGTAAATAATGAAACTTCCTGGCAGATTAAAATTGTGTGCCTGAACCGGGTCTCGAACCTGGGACCTTTGCCTTTCACAGGCAATGTAAGTAATATCCTTATATTATATTAAAGCTTTCTAAATAAAATAAAATTATTATATCTTTATGATAAATGTAATATTTGTTATAGAATAAAAGAATCTGCAATCAAGACTTTTTTTAATTGAATTGTTAAATTTCAAATGTCTGTAAATCTATAGGAGCAAACTGCGTGGTCATCAGTCCGTAGCTTACGAACTACTTAAACCTAGGCAAACTATCCTACGGACAAACACACACACACATGCCCCAGGCAGGACTCGAACCTCTACGGCGAGCAACTGCGCGCTCCGCAGTGAGGTGCTTTAGACCGCTCGGCTACTCCACCGCGGCGACAGTTTTTTTTACCGAAGGAGTATTTATTCTCACTGATTGCTGTACACCATGGATTGGAATCAATTGTTTTTTGCTATTTTCCTGGCGTTTTGTGTTTCATCATGTTGGTATTACACTCAAGAAGACTCTTGGGTACTATACAAGAAAAACATAATTCGCATAATTTGTTCTCTGACGTACATAGTTCACATTCAAAAGTAAATTTTCAAAAGTAAATGTTGTTTTATTTAAATTTGTCAAAAGAAATTCCAGTCTTCCATCAAAAATAATAAAAACAAGTAAATAAAATTACTTTACAGTGTGTATCTATTTAAAAGGATTGTAACATTCTCAAAATATATAGTTTTTACGACTAATAATAGTATTTTTCATTTTGTATTTTATTTTTCAATTTAAGGCAAGTGCTGAGTATTAGTCAACATTCACATGCTTTTTTCCTTACTACAATCAAGGAACGAAAATATTGCAAAAAGTAACTTTAGTCTATTACTATAAGTGTTTGGAAATATATAGCAACAAATAGTTGACGGCGTTGTCTAAGCTGGGGTGGGCTCAAAATTGAGACACTACACAAGGGTAGTTTGGCAGCTTTTGCACACGTACTTTGTTGCACTTGGAACATACGAGGGTTGTACCAATATAGCATCCATTTTTTCGACACACTTCTGAAGACGGTGCTCCCGCTTTTTGTATTCATCAGTCAAAGAAGTTTCCGTGAACCCACTGAGGAAGCATGTGACCTTTGCTCGGACTTCATCCTCACTCTTGAAGCGTGTTCCTCTAGCTTGGGGAAGAGGTGATAGTCGCTGGGGGCTAAGTCTGGGCTATATGGGGGATGGGGTATAAGAATCCACCCAGATTTCTTCAAAAGTTCCTGGGTTTGACGAACGACGTGGGGTCGAGTGTTGTCGCGAAGAAGCATTACTCCCTCCGTCAGTCGTCCTCTGAATTTCTCGCCGCAGTTTGGTCAATGTTTCACAGTATCTGGTTTATTGTCGTCCCTCTGCTATTGTGTTTAATATGTGTCTGTTCTTCATAACTAATTCATTCTGTTTCTGAATTGACATTTTTTACGGCGAATCAATCTGAGCAACAATGTCCAAAATGTTCAAATGTTTGTAAATCTATCGGACCAAACTGCGTGGTCATCAGTCCGTAGCTTAAAAACTACAGAAACTAAGGTAAACTAACCTAAGGACAACACACACACACACACACACACACACACACACACACACTCATACACAAACACACACACACACCCATGCCCTAGGGAGGACTCGAACCTCCGACGGCGAGCAACCGCGCTCTCCGCAGCGGGGCGCCTTAGACCGCCTGGCTACTCCACCGCGGCGAGAAGCAATATTAATTGTGCCAAACATTTTATATTTACATGCGTTTTCTAAATGAAGTCCACTTTTCTCGTGATTCTTAATTCATTCACTTAAATGCTTTAGATCCTTGCAACCGACTGTTGTCCACAATCCTTCAGCACCAAACAACATACAGAAGAAACAAAACTATTTTTGTTTCTCTTCACTCGCAGTTAGCCACGACTTTTTGCATAACCGTGAATTGCAGAAAGTTCTTCTTTCTTTTGAGTTGAGACATCAAGAAATCTTTTGGTTGATATGCATCTAGCCGCTTGATTTCTAGCTTCTCTTCCGTACTTAATAAATGAAAGGGCGTTTTAAGAAAAGTGTCTACTTTATTCATTTTATACTCAGTTTACGACCACTCAAGTTGCAACGACACAGATCCAGAATATGGAACACTACTGACAGGTGGCCTTGTTTGCTGTTTCACACGTTTCTTTTTGTATCTGTCGAGTGGCAGTAGGGGGGGGGGAGGAATGTAGCAAGGCGCTTTAGGTACTAAGGACCCAGTGTCACCGGCCCCAAACTCGGCGAACCTGTGGACAGGTGCGCGAGGGGTGGTGAGTGAGAGCGCGACAGGTACCGGGATGCAAGGGTAGAAGGGCACGGGTGCGTCGGGCAGTGGATGCCTGGCCACAAGCAGCACTAGGGCGAGGGGCGAGGAGGGGAAACGGAAACAGCTCTGTGACGTCACTGGGACTGCAGTTTTAGGAGGCGGGGTTGCAGCGGGTGTACGGGTACAGACAAATATATACAGACGGGATACCTCCGTAAGGGCCCGGTCCTACGCTCAGGGGTGCGGGGAGGGAGGGTTTCCAGCAGTTCCGTAAGATGTCCCATGATGGCACTGAGGTCAGAAGCAGCCCTGGCCAGAGCAGGCGGCAGGTAGCGGCTGCCCCCAGCACCACCTCCCCTCAAACGCCAGCAAGCCGGACACAGTCGTGGCCTCGTGGTAGGCGGCATGAGCTCTCCCCTCACTCTCCCCTCCACGCTACCCTCTGACGTGCGAGAGGCACCCTAAGCCATGGAACGGCCTGACACCTGCTAGCATCTTACGGAACTACGAGGGGAGCAAAGGACAGTGGTTTACGGGAGGCTGCTCCTCTGTATATGTTACTCTGTGGTACAGGCTAGCCGCCTGTAACGGACTGTCGGCATGGCTGCGTAACGAAGAGAGGGCACATGCTAGCGGACCCTCAGCTATGCTGCGGGGACACGCAAACGAAGTCATTTGATCGCGTCATTGTAACTTGAGTTAGGATGTCAAGGGGATCATGTCACATTCTTACTGTTTGATACAATACTGCAAAAGTATATCACAAATTTTCTGGTGGGTCCGGGCCCCTGTGGCCCTTTAGAAGGAGCCGCCCCTTGCAAAGATACTATTTTAGTTTTCTTAAACACAGGTGATACAAGGGCAGTCTGTATAATATGTGCAAAGAACTCGTTCATCCATTCTCTCGTCCGCCTGCTGCTATGTGTTAAGAATTCAAAAAGAACTCCATCAAATCGTATGGCCTTCCCTTTCTTTATTTTACTGATGGCAATATTGAATTCTTCAACTGTATACGACCTCGAGATTTTATTTGGAGCTTCTACTGACTGACAAAACTATTTCAGGTGGCGCTTAACAAAAGTTGCATGTTTCTTTTCTCTTAGGGGATCTTGACAAGGACACAATTTGTGAAGTAATCTGGTTGGGAGATACACCTGCTACTTGTCGTTCAGGTGCTCTGGCGTGTCCCAGTTTCTGTCGAGCTACTCCCAGGTTTCGAAAGAGTTAGGTCCACAGGTTCAGCATCGTTCTCCATCAGGAATCTCTGGTACAGTTCTTCTGTCTCTTCATTCCACCCTGGGATATATTCCTTACGAAAGTCCTGAGTAAATACCGTTTGGCTGCTGCTATAATTACATTTACAAATCTATCATAAAAATTCCTGGCAGATTAAAATTGTGTGCCGGAACCGGGACTCGAACCCGGGACCTTTGCCTTTCACGGACAAGCGCTCTACCGACTGAGCTACCCCGACACGACTCACCATGCCGCCTCACAACTTTACTTCCGCCATTACCTCCCCTCCTACTTTCCAAACTTCACAGAAGCTCTCCTGCGAAACTTGCAAGACTATCACTCCTGGAAGAAAGGATATGGTGGAGACATAGCTTAGCCACAGCCTAAGGGATGTTTCCAGAATGAAACTTTCACTCTGCAGCGGAGTGTGCGCTGATATGAAACTTCCTGGCAGATTAAAATTGTGTGCCGGAACTCGACTTCTGCGAAGTTTGGAAAGTAGGAGGCGAGGTATTGACGGAAGTAAAGTTGTGGGGCGGCATCGTGAGTCGTGTCGGGGTAGCTCAGTCGGTAGAGCGATTGCCCGCGAAAGGCGAAGGTCCCATGTTCGAGTCCCGGTTCCGGCACACAATTTTAATCTGACAGAAAGTTTCATATCAGCGCATACTCCGCTGCAGAGTGGAAGTTCCATTCTGAAATCTATCATAGTTATAACATCTGGCAGGGATCAACCGCAGGGTTTGATCAATGTCATTAGAAAATTTTTGCTAGTTTGCTTTTTGAAGGTTCCAACGTGATCTTGAGACTGAGCGGATTTCCAGAGAGATGGGGCGGTGTTGGTTGTGTGGGAAACTGTCCTTGATTTTCCTGCGGATGGGGATAGGACTGTGAATTCCTGGCAGTGAAGCTCAGGCTAGAGATCGTTCTGTGTTGTGGATGGCAGATTTGAAGGCATTTTTATCTTTCGCATCAAAGACCAGGTGCAGTGTCATAGCTTTTCCCCATTTATATCGGCTGTACGATATTTCCAATCGGAGTAATGATTATTGAAATCTCCAGCGTGTATTGTAGGGTAGGGGTGAGTTTGTATAACGTTCTGTGGTCATTTTGCTTGAAGTGGCTTGTATATGTTTACCAATGTTAGTTCAAGAATCTTTGTAACTATTTGTTGGAAACAGTCTGCTGAAAGTGTGACCATGGCCGCGTTTTCTGTATTCCTTCCCACATAGGTTGCGAATCCATAATCCTGGTGATATACGACTCCCAACAGATCATAACCATGGATCTTGCCTTCTGTTGCTCTTGATTTTCCATGTGTGTTTCCTGAAGAATGCCTACATCATTTTCCATTAGAAATTTTCGAAGAAATTGGCTGTTGGAGCTGCTAAGCCCCTCTACATTCAGTTGGCAAATCCGTGGAATGCCACTCGGTAGGACGGCGGTTCAAAAACACCCCGGCAACCTCATTTGAGTTTTCCGTCACTAACCTAAACACTCCAGGCAATTACCGAGACGATTCCTTCCAAAGGGCATGGACGATGTCGTTCCCCATAACCATCCTAGCGTTTACTCCCTCTCTAATGACAAAGACGCGACTAAACCCTAAGCTTCTTCCCAAGCTGGTAGTGGTTCCATAATAGTATGGGATTTTTTACATGGAATGGATTCGGTAGTCCGGTCCAACTAAACCGATCATTGTTTGAAAATGGTGGAGTTTTAACCATTTGCAACCATGCAAAGAACGACAGCATTTTTATGGATAGCAATGGGTCATGTCACCAGGCTATAATTGTTCGCGATTGGTTTGAAGAGCCTTCTAGACGATTCAAGCGAATGATTTCGCTAGCCAGGTGCCCGACATGAGTCCCATATAATATTTTTGGGACTAATGCAGAGGTGAATACCCGTACAGTTTCCTGCACCAGCAACACTTCCGTAGTAACAGACGACTAGAGAGACAGCATGACTGAACATTACTGCACAACTCTTTCAACCAGCTGTTGAGTTGCTCACTTCGCAGCGACAAAGGACGTCCGCTAGTATACGACGTACTTTCAAGTTATAGCACCTACAATTTTCTTACAAAGCAAGCACACAAAGACTGCACTTTTTCGATTAATACAATCTCCCTGCAGCTGGAAACATTTTTCGCCAATACGCGGAGCTTTCCGGGAATATTTTTTAACTCCAAAACGCTACGCATTAAAAAGTTTGGCTGATTGAGGAGTCCACTTTGACCAAATATCGCTGATGCACTGTTACTGAATGCGTAACTACGAAGAGCGTCTTTCGCAATTGGAAAAAAAGCAAAAAGTCACTAGCAACGAGGTCACGTAAGTAGCGAGCATGAGATATCACTTCCAAATCATTGTCTCGAAGAAACTGCAGCACTTTGTTGAATACGAAAGATGTTTCCGTTTGCGTTATCACGAGAAATGAACAATTGCGGAGCATTGTCTGAAAAACAAACATCGCATTCTGGAGTAGTGCAATGAAATAGGCAGTGTAGATTAAAATGTGTGGAAAAACTCTTAATGAAGACGGCGACTTGCTATTAAGCACAGCTAGGAACCCGACCATCGGACGGTTGAAGCGGACGCGACCAACACATTACCATATATCACGACGCGGTGAGCACCAGTGACGTCACACTTCAACATTAGGTGACAACACGCCACGCGCGCAGCTTTGTGGTCGTCCGTCATCATTCACGGCACCCACCCTGAGAACACTTTTCGCATGTTCATGGCGTCATGAATGACTGTGAGCACGGATCTCTTGCAAATGCCAACTGTAGATGCGATATTTTCCATAGTCCATCGGCGCTCATCCAAAAACTTCTCACAACTGCCTCGATCACATCAGACCAATAAGTGTGCTATCACAAAACGCTCTGCCTCAACTGAACTGTCACACCCACAGATGCACATATGCACATTGTACACAACCATCACCACAACTCTCACCCCAATGGCGATAAATTTTATAGCTAAGTCCCTAAACGTCTCAAAAGTCGAAAAAAAACTGGAAATAACTTCCTAATATAGTTTCAGCACAATATATAAATGCTCGTTCTTCTAAACAGCTGAAATAACTGTTCTCTAAACACTGACACTTGAAGTAAAATTTAACGTTTTATTTTCTTAAGTCACAAATATATATATATATATAACACAAAGACTGATCTCTCCCCTAACATAAAGACTGAAACTGTTTTTTTTTTTCATCCTACAATCATGAATAACTTATGACAATACATTTATTTCATTCATTTGATTGTGACGGTTGGCAACGGAGGTGTTCAAACAGGATCTTCTCTGGCTGTGCGGCTGTCGACCTGCGACGATAGGTGGCCAGCTATGTCATCTTTGGCTTCCGCAGAGAAGACGCTGTTCTCATAGATTGCTCCGTTGTCACCGCACATGACACAACACACATTTCTTTTAAAAAATCATAACACAAAAATTATTACATTAAAATTATTAACAAAATCAAAATTTACCTGCAAAACTGAACTAATGTAAGGTAGTAGCGGGAATAATATTTCGTCCCACTACAGCAGCCAGTCCGGAGAAAAGAAATCGTATGTGCTGTAACTTGAATGCACGTGGTATTAGGATATACGCCATAGCTGTCCACCACGGCATGCGTTGTGCGGGTAGCTGCTGGCGCCTGCTGCTGCCACCACAGCAGTTCGGCAGCAGGACAGCAGCACGGGTTCGCTGCTTTCGAGGCCGTGAAACCACATTCTTCTGCTAACAGCTTAACCCTTTTGCTCGGGATCATAGTAACACACGCAGTACTAGTTTATACTGAGTAGGCGGGAAAGTTAGACACCTAGATTGGTCATACAGCTGTCTTATTTACAGTACTGACCATTAAATTGCTACACTAAGATGAAATGCAGATGATAAACGGGTATTCATTGAACAAATATATTGTACTAGAACTGACACATGATTACATTTTCACGTAATTTGGGTGCATAGATCCTGAGAAATCAATGCCCAGAACAACCACCTGTGGTCATAATAACGGCCTTGATACGCCTCTGCATTGATTCAAACAGAGCTTGGATGGCGGGTACAGGTACAGATGCCCATGCAGCTTCAACACTATACCATAGTCCATCAAGAGTAGTGACTGGCGTATTGTGACGAGCCAGTTGCTCGGCCACCATTGACCAGACGTTTTCAATTGGTGAGAGATCTGGAGAATGTGCTGGCCAGGGCAGCAGTCGAATATTTTCCGAATCCTGAAAGGCCTGTACAGGACCTGCAACATACGGTCGTGCATTATCCTGCTGAAATTTAGGGTTTCGCAGGGATCAAATGAAGGGTAGAGCCACGGGTCGTAACACATCTGAAATGTAACGGCCACTCTTCAAAGTGCCGTCGATGCGAGACGTGTAACCAATGGCACCCCAAAACATCAAGTTGGGTGATATACCAGAATGGCGATGACGAATACACGCTTCCAATGTGCGTTCACTGTCATGTCGCCAAACACGGATGCGACCATCAAGATGCTGTAAACAGAACCTGGATTCGTCCGAAAAAATGACGTTTTGCCATTCGTGCACCCAGGTTCGTCGTTGCCTACACCATCGCAGGCGCTCCTGTCTGTGATGCAGCGTCAAGGGTAACCACAGCCATGGTCTCTGAGCTGATAGTTCATGATGCTGCAAACATCAAAAAATGTTCAAATGTTTGTAGAGTCTATGGGACTTAACTACGGGGTCATCAGTCCCTAAACTTACAAACTACTTATGAACTACTTACAACTACGGACGGTACAAATATCCATGCCCGAGGGGGGATTCGAACCCCCGACCGTAGTGGCCGTGCAGACGTGACTGAAGCGCCTCAGTCTCCTCGGCCACCGCGGCCGGCCTGCAAACATCGTTGAACTGTTCGTGCAGATGATTGTTGTCTTGCAAACGTCCCCATCGTCTGACTCAGGGATCGAGACGTGGCTGCACGATACGTTACAGCCACGCAGATAAGATTCCTGTCATCTCGACTGCTAGTGATACGAGGCCGTTGGGATCCAGAACGGCGTTCCGTATTGCCTTTCTCAACCCATCGATGCCATATTCTGGTAACAGTCATTGGATCGCTTGCAATGCGAGCAGCAATGTCGCGATACGATAAACCGCAATCGCGATAGGATACAATCCGACCTTTATCAAAGTCGCAAACGTGATGGTACGTATTTCTCCTCCTTACACGAGGCATCACAACAACGTTACACCAGGCAACGCCGGTCGACTGCTGTTACTGTATGAGAAATCGGTTGGAAACTTTCCTCATGTCAGCACGTTGTAGGTGTTCCCACCGGCGCCAACCTTGTGTGAATGCTCTGAAAAACTAATCATTTGCATATCACACATTCTTCTTCCTGTCGGTTAAATTTCGCGTCTGTTGCACGTCATCTTCGTGATGTAGCAATATTAATGGCCAGGAGTGTATTTTGTGCCTCTGACCCGTGGACTTTTGGATGGGTGTGAGTAGCCATGTTACACAACGGGTGGCGGCTTTTTTATCACGTTTAAAAGGTAGCGCCATCTGTTAAAAACCCAGTCGTTAAGGATTTATACTCTTTTCAATTATTCACGGTCGTTTACAAAGCGGCATACCTAGGCTCGGCGGCGAAGTGGGTACCACGGTAGATGTACCCACTCTAAAAGCTGGGAGTGGGTAAAATACAGACTCTTGATTTGAAGGATTATTTATTTACATTGAGCCGCGAGGAGATGGCCATTCAAGGTTGGGTCGGGCAGGAAAAAAGGGGAGAATCACTTTCCCGATTTTCACATTGTAAAAACTGTTGACGGTTTATATGACGACCCACCATTGTTTTATCAGCTTATATATTCCTTAGCTACATGTTTTCCATTGCATGTGAAAATCGAAAATAACTAATACATGTAATGGGCAAACGTTGATACGAAAAATCGCAAGAGTTATATACATATATTTTTTATACAATATCTTCTATATCTATAAATGTGAATGTCTGTTCGGTGTACGTTTATAACGTCTGAACCACAAGACATAAAGAGCTAAAAATTTGTACAGTTACTAATGTCTACCCGGGGAAGGCTTTAGGCACGGTTTTATGGCGATCGGATAGCTATTTATCATATATATATTGATGTGAATGTCTGTTCGGTGTACACTTATCACGTCCGAACGTCAAGACGCAGAGACTTACATATTTGTACAGTTACTAATTTATACCTGAGGAAGATTTTAGGCACGGTTTTATAGCGATCTGATAGATATTTAGTAATTTGAAGAATATAACGCAAAATGCGGAACAATAATTACTCTTTGAAAATTATATTTACTCTTTGAAAATGGTTTTATTGGTTGCATTGTTGCTTGAGGGTTGATAATGATAAAAGGGTGGAGTATATTGGGATGGAAAGTTATCGGTGTACATAAAATTTTATGTGTGTGTGTGTTAATATTTCGCTCGGCAGCGAAAACTACAGAACGCAAACGAATGGTTTGTGTGTAATTGTTGTCCGAAGTCTCCCTTTATACACCGTAGCAGTTACATGCCGACAGCTATAAGGGGGTGGGAGATATGGTGGCCGAAAGTTGTCAAATTATAAAAAAATTCGGACTGAAAGCCACCGATGACGTTTGCGACTCTATAGCAAGGAGGTTACGTACAGCGAAACGTGATGTCACAAACCATATCTTTGGTCTATGCGTGCTACGATGTCTTCTGCTCTTTCTCTGTAAGGATAAGCATACGAATATAAGAATAAATAAATTAAGCAGTAAAAAAGAAATTCCTTTTAATACATCACTTTTAAAAAAATCGATTTGACGTTTAGCGCATTACATCAAGTGATCCATCTGTGATATTATTACAATAATTATTGTTGAATTTCCTGATTGGATTCTTTGAAACGAGTACATTTTTACCTGTGATTTCTTATATATTCTCTGATAAATGTAACATGTTTTTAGAAAAAAAGGAGATGGACAGAGAGAGAGAGAGAGAGTGGATAAGAAAAGTACTAACTCAAGGTTCGAATAAATAAACAAATACCCGGGCAACGCCGGGTTTTCAGCTAGTATTTAATAAATATGTACCTTTCTACCTGTATTACAATGCAACGGACCCGTGCGCACTGAGCCGCCGTGCTGTGGTGCGCGCGGCAATCGCCGTCGGGTGTTCGAGTCCTCCCTCGGGCATGGGTATTTGTGTTCTCCTTAGGTTAGTTTATCTTAGTTTAAGTAGTTTGTGAGTTACGGACTAACAACTCAGCAGTTGAGTCCGATAGATTTACAAATATTTTTAAATATCCAAGCATTTAAGTCCCATAGATGTACAAACATTTGAACATTTGAACAATACAACGTTGTGTTAAAATTTCAAAGCAATCGATTAAGCACTTTCGCAGATAAACTGCTATACACAAATCAATACGACATTTTTATGTATAGATATCACTGACCGCAGGAGGCAGGGGGAAGGGGGCGGGGAATTAGAGGGGAATCACCTTTCGGACAACTACCCACCCTTGAAAACTATGAACTGCCGGGACTGGGCATGCCTCTTTGTTCTCGCTGTGTCATATGATGGCGTATTGCTGTTGTTCATGTGTATTTCGTGAATGGTATATCCGCAGACAGAGTTTTGCGACAAGAGTAATTCCTAATGGAAATAGTTTGTGCTCGTGGATAGAAACCTTTAACTGTGTCGTTCGAGTAACATAGGTTCTCAATAAATAGTTTCGGCAGTAGAATTTAAGTATGTTGAATTGTATGGGAGCAGTAACCCTTGCCCATTAATAACACGAGCGCTGTTCAGATAGAAACATCTGTTTCTGCGTCTCCATTTCGACGTCAGCATGCGCAGTGGTTCAGTACGCTAGTGCTCTTATTGTGAGACGGACCATCTACTGTCGTTTGGTTAATGACCGTCGCAATGTCAGTGTGCATTGTGTTTGGTGTTATGAGATTCCTTTGTGCGAAATGTCAGTCAGCAGCTGAAATTCATGGTGAGTTGCGTGTGGTTTTATGGTCCAAAAATTATGTCTGACGGTGTTGTTCAACGATGGGTAGAAATGTATAACAATGGAAGAACAAACATTCACAATGAAGGTAGGAGCGGTAGGCCTTCGCTTGCCAGTAATGATCTACTGAACTAACTTGTAATGGCATACAAGGCAGTTTGCTTGAATGTGTAAATTTTGTTTAAGATTTCTTGTTTTATATTTTGGCTGTTTTATTTAAGGTTTAGCCAATGATCCTTGTTTGAGAATGATCTGCTAAACATATACCATTCAGTTGTTACATTAATTTTAAACTGCAAATTTTTAAAAGTCACCCATCAGGCGGTACATTTTTTTAATCCTAAGAATTTTTGTTTTAGTCCATCATGCGTGTTGGTTTCCTTACATGTTAGCCTTTAAGGCTTTCGAATTATTATTAACTTTAAGTTGTTAAAAAAAGTCACTCTTCACGCGTTGCACTTGTTTTAAACTGATTTTTTTTTCAATATCCCATCAAGCATTGGTTCATTTGATATCAACGAAGCTGACGTTTGGTTCATTTTTTCTATTGTAAAATTTGAATTAAACCTTTTTTATTTTTGTAGAGGATGGAATCGTGAACGTTTTTAATCAGCCCTTCTGGTACCCTGAAATTACAAATGGTGAATCTAATATGCAAATTTTGTTTGTAATTGTAATATCTGGCGTTCTCCATGGAAGTGTTATAGGGCACCTACTGTATCGTTATAAACGATTTTGGTGACTGAGGAGCTCTCTTAGACTGTACGCGGATGATGCTGTCATTTATCGGTTAGAAAAGTCACCAGAAGATCAAAAAAGGTGCAAAATGATTTATATAAGATATCTGCATGGTGCAAAATTTGCCAATAATAAGTGCGAAGTCATCCATATGAACACTAATTCAAAACCGTTAAACTTCGTTTACACGAGAAATCAGTAAAATCTAAAGAGTGCAAATTCAACTAAATACTTGGGAATTACAATAACGAAAAACAAAATGGAAAGAACACGTAGAAAATGTTTTAGGGAAGGCGAACCAAACGCAACATTTCAATGTCAGAACACTTAGAAGATGCAACTGTTCTACAAAGAAACTATCTACAGCACACTTGTGCGTCCTATTTTGAAGTATTCATGCCCATTGCGGGAGCCCAACCAAGTGGGACTGACGTTTGATACAGAGAAAGTTCAGAGAAAGGCAGCTCGTTTTTTATTATCGCGATATAGAGGAGAGAGTGCCACAGAAGTGATAGACTAGTTGGCGTGGAAATCTTTAAAAGAAAGGCGCTATTTGTTGCGAGGAGATTTATTTGCGAACTTTTTGTCACCAACTTTCTCTCCCGAATGCGAATGTACCGGGTGATCAAAAAGTCAATAAAAATTTGAAAACTTAATAAATCACAGAATAATGTAGATAGAGAGGTAAAAATTGATAAACATGCTTGGAATGACATGGGGTTTTATTAGAACAGAAAAAAGTTCACAAAATTTCCGAAATGTCCGACAGATGGCGCTGGACAGCAAAACGTCAGCGACTGCGCATGAAAATCGTGTATAAAAGGAGCTGTAATGGGAGAGAGAATCAGATGCACCAGCAGTCGCAGCATGTTGACGTCACCTGAAAAGGCGCTTTTAGTGAAGCTGTACTATCAGAATGCGGAATGTGCTAGTTCAGCGTTACGATCCTGTTGCCCTAGGAAGGGGATTCCAACGCGTAAAGATCCGTTGACAAGTGCAGCTGTGGCGAGAATGATTTCGAAGTTCGAAGCCACGGGTTGTTTAGACGATAGACCCCGTAGTTGCCGACCGAGCACAAGACGTAATGCTGCTGAGTACAGGAAGAAATGGAGACTGTAGCGGGTTCGCCTATGCACCGGGAAGTCAGCGCTCGTGCAGTCGCACGTCGCAACGGCATTCCATACACGACTGCTTGGTTGGCACTTAGGCGTACCCTATCCTTACAAAATCCATCAGCATCATGAACTGTTACCTGGCTATTTAGTGAAGCGGAGGGCATTTGCGGTGTGGGCGTTTCAAAAGATGGTGGGAGATGACGATTGGTTAAGTAATGTGTTGTGGACCGACGAAGCTCACTTCTCGCTCCGAGGGTCTGTCAACGCCCACAACTGCAGAATTTGGGCTACCGAAAATCCTAGAACTGTCTTGGAAACTCCATTGCACGACAAGAAAGTCACGGTATGGGTTGGATTTACCACATCTACCGCTATCGGTCATTTTTTTCTTCGAGGAACTGCGTGATTCTGGTTTTGTAACTGCGAGAGGTACACCGATATGTTACAGAATTGCATCATCCTTAGCCTGGCTGATAAACGCCTGCTGGAACGTACGATTTTTATGCAGGATGGCGCTCCACTCCATATTGCTAGACGCGTGAAAGATCTCTTGCGCGCGTCGTTTGGTGATGATCGTGTGCTCAGCCGCCACTTTCGTCATGCTTGGCCTCTTCGGTCCCCAGACCTCAGTCCTTGCGATTATTATTTGGGGTTACCTGAAGTCGCAAGTGTATCGTGATCGACCGACATCTCTAGGGATGCTGAAAGACAACATCCAATGCCAATGCCTCACCATAACTCCGGACATGCTTTACAGTGCTGTTCGCAATATTATTCCTCGACTACAGCTATTGTTGAGGAATGATGGTGAACATATTGAGCATTTCCTGTAAAGAACATAATCTTTGCTTTGTGTTGTTATGGTAATTATTTCTTTCCTGACCAGGTGAAATGCCATCTGTCACATATTTTTGAACTTTTTTTTTCTAATAAAACCCCATTATAAAGTCTCAAAATCAAACATCAATAATGTATCAAAACAAATAAATGTAGAATCAGGTAATAGGTGTACTTTATTGCAACATATAGATTCCATATAAACAAAAACACTTCTTAATCATCCCGAAATTACGTATAAATACACATTTTAGTTAATTTTACGTCAATTGCTCAATTCCGTAATGTAATTGTACCAACGCTAATTATCACTGAATTACAATGAAAAATACATCGAGTTACAATTTAGTGCAATAATAATAGCAGAATTCACATAATTTTTTATTTTATAATCCAGCAGATACAATGACTTACAAGTTTAATCGTAACTACATAAAATAAATTATAAATAACAATCCGCAATTTTATCCGTTGTATTTAATTTATATGTAGACGTACACAAGAGATTGAGTTCAGTCAGTGTAAGTTCAAGAACACAGTTGATTAGTTCTGTGCAAGCCAGTGTTTATTTTGTCATCATTCTGTTTGGATAATAAATCACATATATAGAAAACCAATTAATTTATTTAATAATGTCGAAACATTTGCAAGCCCACCTACGAGTATTATACGCAATATAGAGAAATTCATAGCAATGTCCAGTTTTGATTTTTGATTATAATAACATAACTAACGTGATTCTTGATGTTTTCCCAGCGTGAGGAGTACTCGAAGTTTTGGTACTGCAGCCGGATAACGTAGACTAATGGCGCGGTATTTTGGAAGCTACTGACACTCATCTGAAGATGACTGGACGATTAGCAGCCGAAACATTGTGCCAGGAGGTTAACATTATCTTGCTGCAATACCGAAACTTCAAACATTTTAGTACCCAAGTCCTGCCTCAATTACACGATCCACAAACATTTAGAAAACTTTTACTCACTTTCACATGTATGGCGGTATACGCAGACAACATTTCCTCCCTGGGGGAATGGCAATGGGGTGGCGACAGGAAGGGCATTCGCCCACTCCCCAACTAATACATCAAAACGGAAATAATGGCGATTGCCGGACACAGGCAAAGAAAGAGAATAAGAATATGTAAATGCAGCCACTAGTGACAATCACTTATGGGAGTTACAGCTGCGCTCCATGTGCGCAGTACATGAAAATATACACACAAACCAGAGGAACTTGATCGCAGCAGATATGGTTAAAACCGACGCCATCAGTCGTCGTGGCCAGTATGGTAATGGTACGCCCGCCATAAACAGACCATAAACCAAAACGTATGGCGACACGCGGCCGCTGTCGGCAGCTCTGCTTCTGTCAGACTCACCATATCGATTTCTCCGCACCGTCTCCATGACAACGGATGGCGTCACTTCTAATCATTTTTATTGCGATCCTCTTCCTTTGATGTGTTTTCGTACTTTCACGTACTGCCAATATAGAAGTCAGCTGTCATTTGTCATTGATGACTGCAGTGACTTTTGATTAGTGTTGTATTGCGTTACTAGTACTCATAGCTGTCATTGCTTGCGTAGTTTAATATGCGTAGCCTACTTATAAACATGGCCAACTCCATTCTTGTGAAAATCGGGGTTATGGTTGATTCTTATACTTAAGAATAAGGGATTTGTTTGTTTCAAAACCGGCCCGAACACTGGTAATTCAGCAGTAGAAACTCAGCCTACATTATGGTCCAACCCCTCCCTACATTGGTAAGAAAACCGACCACCTCCACACTCACCAATACGCTTCGATTTGGTCACGTGAGTGGTGCGGGTGTTCGTGGAATTTGGGAGTTAACAGTGGCTTTTGTTGACAGTGCGTGATGTGAACGACTGTATAAGTTAGTATTATTTTATCATACAAATTTTGGGTTGACATTCGAATGGTGGTTTTGTAACAAGGATAAAAGTATAGGAGAAATGCCGGAATAAAGTCATCGAGAAGAATGGAAACTTGACAATAAGTACAAAAACTTATTCCCTTCAGAAGTAACTGTTACAAAGGCGTAGGTACAACATGAGTTTTTATTATTGTCTAATTTCATTGCTTTGGTTCAGGTATGGAGATAAGAAATTACCAGTATTTCCAAGCAGTGGTCATTGAGGAAGAAATAACTGCAGTTTCCTGAAAATGGTGTACATCAAGCAGTTTCACGGAGCATTTTACTCTGTTTCAACAAAACGGAATATTCCATTGAGAATATGGCAGGAAGTAGAATACAGGTTTCCAGACGTACATTTTTAGGAGTGCTCAGCATTACAAAACATAGAGTTGAAGGCGTTTTCAAACGTTTCAAGAAATAAGGATGCATTGTATCCATTGAAACTCGTGGACGTTATAGAAAGACTGCTGTTCACAGCACCAAAATTACGTGTGTAAAAATTTTTATTAAACAGCTTAAAGAAAGTGGATCACAATACCTAGTTCAAGAAGTGCCCGTATTTATTTGGACACTATAGCTAAAATGTGGCAAATTTACCAGAATTCGGTTTCTGATGATCTAAAAGCTAAAGTCATTGTTTCAAAAAGTTTTTGTCACTAGTTTTAATATCAGTTTGTTCTGCTTGCCTGAAACTAACCGGAAAAATATAACACAAGAATAATGAGCAACTATTAAAGAAACCATAGAAAAATTTGACGTTTCACAAAATGCAAGCTAAAGGATAGTGCAAACTTCTAAAAGACGACAACCCTGGCGTATACATCGTGTCGATTGACATGCAGAAAAATCTCCTCATATTAAAGCTTTCTGATCAAACTGCATACTATTCCAGACAGTTTAACTGCTACAATTTGGCTGTTTCTGGACATTCAACTGGGAAATTAGCGTTAAGAAAAGGGAATGTTGCGATATGCTCCTGGGGAGGACACGAAATGAAGAAGTCGTCTAATGAAGTGGCTTCTGCAGTACTTCATTAACTACAGAGTAAAGAAGATTCGTTCATTGTTCTTGTTGTTATTGGAACTTTAGGGCGCTCAGCATCGCTGTCATCAGCGCTCGAGTAGATTCGGGTTCTTTGAGTGATGTATACACTGTACGTCTTGTTACGGATGGCTGCCTGGGACAAAATAAGAACAATACACTTTTGACCATTTGCCTTTTCTGGTTATCCCGTACTCTACCAAACATTCGGAAGATGGAAATTGTTTTCCCTGTCACTGGTCATTCATTCATGACGAGTGATAGTGTTGGAACAACTGAAAGATTTAAATAAAAAGGAGACAATTCTTCAGCTGGAAGAGCACCATGAGATTCTTAAGTAACATGTAATCCTAAAGCTATTGAATACTCAGCGCTGAAAGTACGAAATGCGGAATGTTGCTTCTAAAACATTATGGGAAGCAACTGAACAAACGTGAAGAACTGAAATGGTTTCAGAGGATGGTTGGCAAAACGACACCAAACAGGAGGTACCCGCAGATCACTGTGACTGCCGTATTCAGAATAGTGGGGCTAATTATGTTTTTGTGGAAGTGATTGCATAATTTCACGACGGAGCCCTACTGTGGACTGTATAGGCTAAAAGAACCACTTGCCTACATTTGTATCGTCAATAAAGTTATCTCATGTTCTTCAGTGAAATTGGGTGTTTGAGTTTTTGTTCAACGTACCTACTATAACGTTTAGCAATACTGCGGATTTTACGGTGTAAGAACAGTACAATTTGCAGAGTTCAGTTAAGTTACATACACGGCTAACCTCATTTCGTAGTTACAAATATGGGCAGTTCGATATTTCAACAGTCATTTCCCACCTATTTATGCAAGATCATATGAAAATAGTGATGTGAATACGTTTCCGATTATGTACAACTATAAAAACTATTCAGCTTGGAAGAGTGATCGTAAATGTGCAAAACAGTTTTTTGCCTTTTCTCAAAAATTATAAGAAATGGAGTTGGTCATGTTTTTAATAGGCTACTCATATCTTAGTGCTGGTTTCAACACTCACATTTACAATTTCAATAATTTTGGTAAGTTTTCACCATTCACTGTGTTGGGTGGTCAATTATTTATTCATTTATTTTCTCTGTTTCTAGTGCATTTATGTGTGCTGTGTGTAGTGGGGGTAAATTGCTAGTCCTTTTATATGTTATTTATTCTTGCATGTCATAATGGTGTGCCTCAGAATGCATTGTTTGGTGAATCTGCAGTATGCGTCATGTATGACAATTTTCTTGTTGTTCTTGGGAACTGTATTCTTAGCTGTTGGGGGCTGTCCCTACCTGCAGAAGGCCGAGCTGGGCTGGCATTGTCGAGGGAGGCTGGTCGCTGGCGAAACGTTTATGGAGGCAGTTTGCCAGCCGGGAACTATCTGTCGGTAGGCTCACTACCTGAGGTGGCTGCACTCTCTAGAAAACACTCAATAATTTATCACAGTGTGGGCTTCATCAGACGAGAAGAATGGAAACTTGACAATAAGAACAAAAACTTATTTCCTTCAGAAGTAACTGTTACAAAGGCGTAGGCACAACATGAGTTTTTATTACTGTCTAATTTCATTGCTTTGGTTCAGGTGTAGAGATAAGAAATTACCAGTATTTCCAAGCAGTGGTCATTGAGGAAGAAAGAACTGCAGTTTCCTGAAAATGGTGTGCATCAAGCAGTTTCACAGAGCATTTTACTCTGTTTCAACAAAACGGACTCAGGATGCTTTCATAATGAAATATTCTCCAGTTTGACACCGGCCAAGTGGTGGGGATCGGGGTGAGAAGGGCTGCACATTTGAATATTCCATTGAGAATATGGCACGAAATAGAATACAGGTTTCCAGACGTACATTTTTAGGAGTGCTCAGCATTACAAAACATAGAGTTGAAGGCGTTTTCAAATGTTTCAAAAAGTAAGGATGCATTGTATCCATTGAAACTCGTGGACTTTGTAGAAAGACTGCTGTCACAGCACCAAAATTACCTGTGTAAAATTTTTTATTAAACAGCTTAAAGAAAGTGGATCACAATACCTAGTTCAAGAAGTGCCCGTGTTTATTTGGACACTATAGCTAAAATGTGGCAAATTTACCAGAATTCGGTTTCTGATGATCTAAAAGTTACAGTCATTGTTCCGAAAAGTTTTTGTCACTAGTTTTAATATCAGTTTGTTCTGCTTGCCTGAAACTAACCGAAAAAATATAGCACGAGAATAATGAGCAACTATTAAAGAAACCATAGAAAAATATGACGTTGCACAAAATGCAAGCTAAAGGATAGTGCAAACTTCTAAGAGACGACAACCCTGGCGTATACATCGTATCGTTTGACATGCTGAAAAATTTCCTCATATTAAAGCTTTCTGATCAAACTGTATACTATTCCAGACAGTTGAACTGCTACAATTTGGCTATTTCTGGACATTCAGCTGGGAAATTAGCGTTAAGAAAAGGGAATGTCGCGATATGCTTCTGGGGTGGACACGAAATGAAAAAGTCGTCTAATTAAGTGGCTTTTGCAGTACTTCAATAACTACAGAGTAAAGTAGATTCGTTCATTGTTCTTGTTGTTATTGGAACTTTAGGGCGCTTAGCATCGCTGTCATCAGCGCTCGAGTAGATTCGGGTTCTTTGAGTGATGTAAACACCGTACGTCTTGTTACGGATGGCTGCCCGGAACAAAATAAGAACAATACAGTTTTGACAATTTGCCTTTCCTGGTTATCTCGTACTCTAGCGAACATTCGGAAGATGGAAATTGTTTTCCATGTCACTGGTCATTCATTCATACCGAGTGATAGTGTTGGAACAACTGAAAGAGATTTAAATAAAAAGGAGGCAATTCTTCAGCTGGAAGAGCACCATGAGATTCTTAAGAAACATGTAATCGTAAAGCTCTTGAATATTCACCGCTGAAAGTACGAAATGCAGAATGTTGCTTCTAAAACATTATGGGAAGCAACTGAACAAACGCGAAGAACTGAAATGGTTTCAGAAGATAGTTGACAAAACGACACCAAACAGGGGGTACCCGCAGAAACTGATCACTGCGACTGCCTTATTCAGAACTTCTAAACGACGGCAACCCTGGCGTATACATCGTATCGTTTGACATGCAGAAAAATCTCTGATCAAACTGCATACTATTCCAGACAGTTGAACTGCTGACAATTTGGCTGTTTCTGGACATTCAGCTGGGAGGACACGAAATGAAAAAGTCTAATGAAGTGGCTTCTGCAGTACTTCATTAACTACAGAGTAAAGTAGATTCGTTCATTGTTCTTGTTGTTATTGGGTTCCTATCAGCACAGTCTCTCAGTGTGCGCCTTTGGGGAGGTTGACTTCTAATTATCTGTTAGTCTCTCCTGTCTGCAGAATTACAGCCGGGGGCTGACTCGAGTCAGGTTTTTTCAGCCTGGCGTTCTGTGAAATTTCAGCGCGCAATAGAGTCTTCTCTTGTCTGGTGTTTCGTTCCCCTTTCAACTTAGCTCTTTTATCTGTGGCTATTTGGGTTACAAACTCGCTAGGCAAGACTTTAAATTTCTTTTAGAGCAAAAGGCTGGGAAACGATGGGTGTGTGGAATTTTCGAAAGGACGGTTGAGTGGCGTCCTCTGGAGGCGATCCGATTGGCTCCGTCTTAGTAGGCGACAGGTCTAGCTATCTGTCATAGCTGCCTGTCCATCTCCTTGGCCGGAGGGTTAAAGCTCTCCAGTGATTGGACATCGTCTTTCAGATAGGACCTGAATAGTTTATTCGCTCTTCAGGGCTGAGTCCTGGGCGTTTGTGGGACTTACGTTTTCTGAGGTATCCGCCTGCAGCGGATCGCGGGCTTTAAAAATTTCACGTGTCGGCCCAGACAGGAACTCAGTTGCAGTTGTCCGCTTTGCAAAACAGCTGTGTTTTATATTCTTGTTTGGTCGAGACTTGATATGAGACAGCCACCGTCGTCCTGGCCATACCGACGTGCTAATTGTTTGTGCAATTCCATTCTGGGGACACTTGTGCTCAATACTCGCGTTTTGCGCTTGCATTCATCAGTGTATGTCCTAGCTGACACTGGAAGCGTTTACCTGACAACTGCTATCTACGGTGATAGTGGGGCTGTTAAGTTAAATGTCAATACTGCTTCACAGATCGTAGTGAGATTCCCGGGCGGAAGAATTTATTCTCTTTCAGCTCCACTCCTTCAACATCATCCAGTCGCCAGCGAGATCCCGTGTCGACAGATCAAGCCGACTCAAGGATATTGGTAAAGTGATGCTCGCTATTTGGTAGGGTTGATTTGATTTTTTTTTTTTCAGAGAATCCAAAACAGTCTTGGTCCAACCCGTCACTGCCCGCACCAAAACTAAGTTTATTGTGCGGTATCGCTCCCTGTATATCTAGTAAAGCCAACCAATGCCCTTGAACAGTGCAAGGAGTCCATTTGCCAATTCTTTATTAGACACAATTTCTTCGGGTCTGGTTGTCCCAAATGTTCTGTGCCTTTTACTCTCCAATGCAATGTATTAGAAGATTAGATGTGATGCAGTTTCATCACCGTCATTATAGATCCTACATTGAGGGTCCTCTTCTGTTATTCCCATTGTATGTAGGTTTTTTTTTTTTTAATTCCCATGGTCTGTCAGCAATCCAACCATGAGTCCAATCTCTCTCCTGTTCAAGCCCAGGATTGCAGAGCTTCTTTTAAAACATGGCTTTGGCATAATTACCTTGCCATGTTTATGTTCATAGACTTTGGTCCAATATTCTACGTGCTGTCTTCTGAGCCAATTTGATCATTGCCTTGGTGATTGTCAGGAGAGGTTCCGGTCCAATAAAAGGGGTCTCTGCCCCCATCCTGGCAAACCTGTCGGCATGTTCGTTGCCACTGATCCCCGAGTGTCCAGATAGGATTGTTTTATATATTTGCAATAATCACCCATCTGCGTGTATGTGTGTGCGGGTGATCGATGTTGACTTCTCATTCCTATAACTAATTTCTTAGTGCCTCTGTCTACCTTTCTATTTTTTCACGATAGAACTACGCCACATTTATAGCCAGATATTTCACTGTGTAGATTAATCTAGTGCTAAAAACTTTTACATATAAAGTTAAGGCACCATTTGTTTCATTCATATTAGACCAGTGGCCGAGGGGTCTGCGGCGCGCCAGTCAGAGTCTGCACGGTCGCTACGGTCGGGGGTTCGAATCCCCCCTCGGGCATGGACGTTTGTGTCGTCTTTAGTATAAGGTAGTTCGTAAGTAGTTTGTAAGTTTAGGGACTGATGACCCCGCAGTTAAGTCCCATAAGCTCTACAAACATTTGAAAATTTTTCCTGTTAGACTTCGTATATTGATTTGTAAACTTATTTGTTAAAACTCAGACAATTTTCTGGTCACACATGTATTCCGCGGTGTTAAAACGATTTTACTGCATTTGATGTTCTTTTTATAAATATTTGTTTTCTTTTGTAACCCATTCCTTGACTATACTTTTAACTATGACTTCATTTACAAAATCCACTAATTGTTAACTATTCCCCGAATTTCTGTGTGCTTTAATGAATAAATGTATTCGTTTAAGTCATAAACTTACTTTCCTTTACAAATTTCTAATTCACTATTTTGGAGGGGTAATCAGATAGATAGATGGAGGACTGTGTTTATTATTTGCTGCACTCTGATCAATTATCTCGCCACCGTCCTTGTAGATTGAGGGTGTCGGATCTTTTTCCATGGTGGCGACCCTTGACAGTAACATTAATGAGGATTATATTTAAAATTAATTTTGCATATCTGTGATTTTGCTCATTTGCAAAACCAGTGGACCGTCTCTGACGAGTAAAAATATATCCACTCCATGGAGCTATCCATCCGTTTTTGAAGCGACGTCATACAACTGCGAAATGTAAAGTTATAAATCTATTATCAAACGCCATAAAGCAGTAATAAATAACATAAGCAATAGTTGCTATTAACATTGGTTAATGAATAAAACACTTATGTGTGGTAGGCTTATCCTATTTAATTCATAGCGAGTTGCCGCTTTTCAGCGGTAGACTTCCCCCCCCCCCCCCCCCGCAATTCCGATTCTCACCTACTGATATTCATTGTCACGTGATTATTATAGATCTAAATTTTTTATGTTTCAGTGATTCTGTATCTCTCTAAGTTGTAATATTACCTATATTTCAGTGACGGTCAGAAGATGTAAATGAATAATCGAAAAGGGTAACCATTGTATTAAATACGGTATTTTATGTATATGTACATTTTAATTACAAGATCATTAAGGTGCTGAATGGGACCCAGCTATAGACTGACCCAAGCACACTGCTCATTCTGTTGCAAATCAGCAATGATTCTTGCATGTTCTTACTTCATGTCCCACACAACACGAGAGATCTGCTGATCTCGCTGGCCAGGCCAGTTTGTAACTCAACAGATTAAAAGAAAATTACCGAGATGAGTTCAAAGTTACAGTATAATTCACCAGCCACATTCCAGTTCTGCTCGGTATGCTGTTGTCGAACGCAGGTGAGTTGGTTGATTGACGTCACCCCATATATCTTTAGACAATTGGCAGCTGCTGCAAATTAGCTCGTTTTTGAGAGGTCACGTGACTTTGCCTGAAACATGGACTATCCTATCCTGCTGTACAGGAACACTCGTCCACTTGACTGAGCGGTATGTCAGGCCTATACAGGACGTTCCGATTACCTCAAGAATGGGGTTCAAGGTGCTGTTTTCTCTTAAGCTACTTTTCGGAAAAAGGACGCAATTCCAAAGGAACTGGATCTATTATTCGTCTTCAATTCTGATGTGGTAGTGATAATAATATTGATACTCCGAAGAAAACAGGCAACAAGGAACATAGGGAGCACCAGGTGCGCTTAGTGGGTGTGCTTGTGGACATAATTCAGCATATTGAAGAGGCCAATGAGGGAAAATGAAACCACATGCAGATAGTCGCCCATGTTGGAATAAACGATGTATGTCGTCTTGGCTCAGAGGTGCTATTTGGATAATTACATCCTCTGGCAACCTAACACATGAATTTTCAACGAAGCTCACGATTTGCAGTATCGTTACCAGAAACGATTGTGATCCTGGGTTCTGAATCGAATGTGCATTAGACATCTACATTTATACTGCGTAAGACAACTTATCATGTATGACGAAGTTGTATTTGCTTCGTAACAAGAAATGATTGCAATCGGGCCAAAATCCCTACTTTTATCCGAGGTTTTTTTTCTGAGATACAGTAACAAGAAGTAATACACTGGTTGACTGTTCAAGAAGCTTCTAATGTCAGGACTTTTGTCAGGACCCCATACCGTGATGCAGAACTCCGCTCTTTCGGCGTTCTACATTGGACCTGGGTGACCATCTCCGCGAATGCTTTCAAGCTTGCTAAATAAACCTGTAATCTGCTGCTATGTTTTGAATATTTATTTCCTCAATCAATCCTATCTGGTACCGATCCACACTGACGAGCAATAGGCAATTACTAGGTGAATGAGTGTTTTGAAAATGACTTCCTTTGTTGATGGACCTCATTTCTAGAGGATCTAACACACTATTAATTGAATGTATTCATTCCACTTCAGTTCGCTCCATACGCACACTCTCAGGTATTTTAGGGAAGTAACTGATTCCAATTATTCTGAATTCATTCATCATACAATATTTCTGTAATATGTAATCCGTTTTATGTTGACTGCAATTAAAGACATTTGTTTTACACCAGACGCGTTTCGCTTTTTATTTTAAAAGCATCTTCTGTGGTCTGCAAATGAAACAAAGGAATGTTCAGTTTATTTTGTGTACATAGATTAAAAACAGTTTTTTTTAATTTGTGTACTTAGCCCTATGTGTTTTAAATTGATATTCGGTCTACCCACGGTGTTGTCTCTTCTTTACATCTCACTGCTGTTTCCTCGTCTTGTTGGCTGGGGTTGGTTGGTTCCTGACGAGTGTTTTCCGGTTGTGTACGGCGCTTTTCGCTTGTTTTGTGGTTTTCTTCCGTTTCATATATATTATCACTTCACTTTACCTATTTGAAACTGTGTACCGTTTGCATATTACCCGTTTTTAAGTGGAATGCTTTTCGTTTTATTTATCACTTCACCACAGTGTTGCTATGTTGTTTTTGTCTATTCATTTGTTTTTCGTGTGGTCTGTGAGTGTTGCCAACGTATACAACTTTGTTATATATAATTACCTGGAAAACATTCCAGACATCTATGTGTGTGTGTGTGTGTGTGTGTGTGTGTGTGTGTGAGGCATGAGAGATTTTTAATTTCGGGGAATAGATGTCTAATTTTTTCAGATAAGTAAATGGAGGTTTAATTGTGATATAGTTGGGGGGGGGGAGGCTTGGGTTGTGCGTAGTAGTTTGAGTGTTTTTTAGGGAGGGTTTCTTTCAGAATGTTTGTTTTTATGTTAGGTGGTCAATAAGCTTGAAAAGTGAGTTGTTTGCTTGCGCGGACCGAACCCACGTCCGCCGTCTCTAGCTGTCAACACCACACTCCCCTGCTCTGTCGCCTCCCACGTGACCCTTCCAGCTCGGTCACCAGAGATCGGTACCCAACGAATCGATAGCGTTTCGATTTCACGAGCGAGAGAAACGCAATCTCTGGAAATCGAAACTGGTCCCCTGTACCACGCACACCTAGAAGACAAGGCCTGACAACTGGCCGTGCCTACGTCACACCGAGAGGCCGCGGCCGCCAGCTGACTGGCTGGCCGCTGAGGCGCTCCCACCGCCTAGTAGCGGCCGGCCAATCAGTTTGCGTTAGCGGCCTCTCGGAGTGACGTAGGCGCTGCCAGTTGTAAGGCCTTGTCTTCTAGGCGGTGTTGCCACGCACGGCACAAATTCGGTCACCATTGTCCCCCCTTTACAAATATCTTTGAGGACGGATGGGTCGGACTAATAAACCAACATCATCATCATTTGGTTGTCTGCCGGCAGGTTTAGACTGCATAGCCCTCCATGCTTGTCTTTTGCGATCATCTTCGTTCTTTGGTGCCCTCCTAGTGGATTGCTGACATCATCCAGCATCTGGTACCTTCTTCTGCCCCTCCCTCTCTTTCGCGGAACGGAACCCTCAATTGCCTCTACCAGAAGGCAATCTCGTCTTAAACTGTGGCCTACCCAGTTCAGTTCAGTTCTTTATTGTCAGCAACATCCTCCGTTCCTCTCCAACTCTGTTCAGTACTTCTTCATTTCTGACTTTATCGGTCCAGCTGATCTTCTCCATCCTACGCCATATCCAAATTTCGCAAGCTTCAATTTTCTTCTCATTTTGCTTTCTCAATGTCCACGTTTCTGCTCCATATAAGGCCACACTCCATATTAGACACTTAAGCAGTATCTTCCTTAATTCTTTGTTTAAAGCACGGTTAGGAGTTTTCTTTGATTCTGGAACGCTTCTTTCGCCAGAGCCATTCTCATTTTGATGTCTTGTTGGCAATTCATATCTTCCTTAATCCAACTACCCAAATACTTGAAAGCTGTCACCTGTTCTATGACCTCTGACTCCAACTTGATTTTCACTTTTCTTTTCTTTAAACCTATGACGAAGCTTTTCGTTTTCTTTTTATTAATTTTCATACCATATGCTGTACAGGCTTCACTCAGATCATTTAGGATTTGAGTCAGTGTATCTTTATTTTCTGCAAGGATGACCATGTAGCCAGCAAATCTTATACAATCAATTTTCCTCCCACCTATCCTTACTCCTCTTGTCCCAACCAAACAGCTTTCCAGTCCTTCTTCCAGATAAATGTTAAATAAAATTGTAGAGAGACAACAGCCTTGTCTGACACCTCTCCCAATCCTGCAGCCTTCATAGATCCCATTACCTATTTGTACTCGTGCCTTCTGTTTCTGGTACAGATTTGCAATTAATCTTCTTTCCTTCCACTTTACTCCCTTCCTTTTCAAGATGTCGAACAGCTTATCCCACTGCACTCTATCAAATGCCTTTTCGAGATCTATGAAGACAGCATTCACTTCTTTACCCTTTTCAATATATCTTTCGCCGATGCGAGAAATCGGACAAAATTTTTCATGATAAATTTCGCCAATCTGGACGATCAGGCAAGTCCGAAACAACAGACACCATATCAATAACTGTATACATTCCCCCAACAGGCAATTGACAATTTCTATGCGTATGCATAAACTCGCTCGATTGCCTGCTGGAATCCAGTACAGGCTGCGAGAAAGAGGAAGTAATAGGCACGGGGCACTACCATCGTACTGTGCTATAAGTTGAGAATTTGGGTGGGTAACCATTGACAATTTTCCCTTTGCCTTACGGCAGAGGGGTCGGGAGGGGTGGTGGTGGTGCAAAGTCCTGGATTAAATTTCAAACCTCTACGCAGTGTGTCATGGGGTAAGGGCATGGGCACTGTTGATGGCGACACTGCCTTGGCATCGGGTCGTTAAGCTCGGCGGCCCTCTTGGTGCTTTTCGAGAGGAGTAGGCTACGTGCCGGCACCGGATTCCACCCTCGCAATTTTTACATCATCTACAGCTCGACACTAAAATACACACGCACCGATTACAATCACCTACACTTAACACAGACATTTCATCACACAGTTCTCACATTTCGCGAAGTAAAGGTGCCTGCGGGTAGGGAAAACTTTTCCAATTAGGTGGATGAACTTGCCCTTCTGGATCTCTCAGCCATGCATAGCATACGACTTTTATCCAATCCGTTCAACTGGAGAAAACGTCTTTATGGAGACACTACAAGATTGTGCTGTGCCTTGCTTAACAATTTGGGTCCATGGCTTCTTGAGGTCCGTCACACTCGAAACATATCATCGGATGTTACCAACAGAAATGGACACTCATTTGACTAAGCCACTGTCTTTCAGCCATCTAGAGTCAAACCGAAAAAGCGTCGAACGCAAGACCGGCGCTGCAGGGAATGTGCTGCATACGAGTCGGTCGTCTGCTGCCCTGGCCCTTTAACGGAACATTAACGCTCAGCTGACCTAATATATACCTCCTCCGTGTGTCCCACATTGGCTTCTGGGTTTATTGGTTTATTGCACGCAGTATTGCTTTTCCGTTGCCACTGACAAATCTACGCAAACGCCACTTTCCTCGGTTATTTAATGCAGTGTTCTGACAAAAGTACACAGTGACAAATGCACCCAGTGACATTAGCACCCAGTTCGGTCGAAGGGCGGTACGCTAATCTCCCCGTCCGGTCTCTGCCCGGCAGGTAGAAGAGCCGAGGGCTGTGAGGTCGCATTCACACGGGCCGTAATTTACGGCAATGCTGGCCGCTATAGCATTGCTGCAGTTTATAATAGAAGCGAGACAAAAGAAGAACCACAACATATTCATAACATTTGTGACCTGGAAAAGCCTTCGATAATGTAAGGTGCTGCATGATGTTCGTAATTCTGAGAAAAATAGGAGTAAGCTGTAGGGAAAGGGGGGTAATACATTGTTTATATAAGAACCAAGTGAATACAATAACCGTCGAAAGTCAAGAACGAAGTGTTAAGACTATAAAGGGTGTAATAAAACGTTGTGGACTGTCGCCATTACCGTTTAACTTGCGCAATGAAGATGTAATGTCGGAAATAAAGAAGAGGTTCAAGGCTGTGATAAAAGTTCTCGGTAAAAGGATATCAATGATAAGTTTTGCTGATGAATCCCAAATCCTTATCTGCAACAAAATTGTTAAAGCATTTATGGATACTATTTGACTTGCTGCCTGCTGGCGTCTGTCTCCTTTTTTTATGTCAACGTTTGATAATTAGATGTTTCGCCCACACGGGCGGCTGGTATTGCCGAAATTTCATCTTCCAACAGCAGTGGAATCGAAACTTCAACAGTGTTACCACAATTAGACTCTGATATCGTGCTGTCGAAACTTCAGTTAAATCATGAAACAAACATCGGCGGAAAAATTCGAGACTGAAGACAAGAAATTTTAACTATCTTTAACACACAGATCTCCATTTCTGCTACGTACATGTTTTTGTAAACGTCATAGATGAATAGTCCTATTCGTTTTAAAAATACACACATGATTAAATAATAAATAATAGAAACATAATGTTTGTTTAATTCTTCTCCACATCGACGGCTAAGAAAACATGCAATACGTAAGCAAAACGCAAGTTATTTCACACGTAATCAACACATAATCCCAACTCAATCAGCACAATACGTTGCGATACGTCATTCCCAACTTCGCTTTCATTCAAATCTGCCATTTCGCTGTGTATTCGTAGCCTAGACAAAGAACATATTGAGGCACATTTGTCACGTTTTATTACCAAATTACAAACACCCCGCCGCTAATGTCATACGTAACTCGAGTTGTGTAAAAAAACAGGTAATTATTTCCATTTCGTTTGTGTTTCGAAATGTCTCTTACTTTCAGTTATTATGATACCGAAAAATAAAATCATTTCAGTGCGCTTACCATAATATTTCTGAAAAGTATGAAAACATCGATATTTTCAAACATCGATGTTTTCACAGCGATGTTACTTAACATCGATGTTTGGTCCGTCTGAACATCGATGTACTTGAGAGAGGTGTTGCATCCTTACTGATGACTCAAAAAAAAGTTTTTTATTGTTTTCGCAGATGATTGGCTTGTCCTGAAACTGATCATAAATAAAAATTTGTGACTGCATCAGAGACCATGTGCTGTCTACCGACTATTCGTAATAAACCTACTCCCATCACACTTTTATCCAGGCTTTGGTCTGGTTAAACGGCAGAGGTAAATTGTCATTTAGATGTGTTTAAAATCAGTTATTTTATTTTATTTTATTTTTATATATGTTTTTATATCATTTTTATTCTTTTTTATAATTTTATATTTATTAATCTTTTTCCATGCTCTTTTGTCTAACAAGACACCTATGAAGTTACTTCACAGTGGCCACATGGCTTTCCCTTATTGGTCGTTGATATCTCCATATCGAGCCTATAAGCTCACAAACACACAAGCTGCACCAACCGAACACTACGATATTCAAAATCGTACTGACAGTTAGCAGTCATCCACTGAGGTGGACAAGGACCTCGGGACTGCAGGCAGACTGTGTCTATAGAGCGATTCCGGTGAGCGAGGACTCCCTGGTGTGAGGGTGGCACGGACACAGGAGCGGTTTAGCTGCAGGTAGGTCGTGACGTAGTAAACAGGTAGTTTCCAGTCAGACTGGGTGCAAATGTCACAGTTTTTGGGTTGGGTGCAAATGTCACTGGGTACAATTGTCACATATCCATTTAATGCAGGGCGTCGACCGCTGCGCTGTCTATAGAAAGAGGTGATGGTCTGAAGCTTACTATTCTCAGCACACTTTTCACACTGTGGATCTCGTAATATTGAATTACCTAAAGATCTCCGCTATGAAATATCACTTGCGTCTAGATCCAAATATCATTCTGCGGCTAATATCTCAACCTGAAGTAATCTTACGGGTGACTTATGTCATCCAGTATTCTTTTTTTGCTATGCTGCCGCCTCTGTCACTTCAATGATCAGTATTTCACCATTATTATTTTAACATTGCTATTCTTATGGCACATAAAAAGTAAATTTCTACACTTTGTACCTTTTGGTTGACAGTTGTCAACCTCCCAACTTCGATTGTTCTACATCTACTTGGATACTCTGAAAGTTACATTGAAGAGCATGGCAGAGGGTTCATTGAACTACGACACTTCTCTATAGTTCCAATCTCGCTCGTGCGAAAAAGGAACACCTAAATCTTACTGTTTTCAATCTATTTTATTATGATGATCATGTCTCCCGATGTAGGTGGGTGCTAACAACAAATGTTCCAATTGTGAAGAGAACGTTGGAGACAGAAATTTCACAAATAGATCTCTCCGCAAGAAATAAGGCTTACTTTTAATGATTTCCACCACCAATCGTGCATCATGCCAGTTACAATCTGCCCCCTATATCACGATAATACAAAACGAGCGGCCCTTCTCTGAACTTTCTCTCCATCGTCCGTCATTCCCACCTGGTGTGGATCTCACAATGCGCAGCAAATACTCCAAAATAGGATGCACAAGTGTAGTGTAGGCTGTTTCTTTAATAGAAATGTTGCATCTTCTTTCTGTAAATGAAACGTAGTCTTTGGTTCGCCTACCCTACTTTATTTTCTATGTATTCATTCCAAGTTGTTCGTAATTGTTACTCCTAGGTATTTAGTTGAATTTATCGACTAACGGATTTCTTTTTTGGTCGTATGGATGACCACACACTTATCATCATTAAGTGTCAATTGCCAATTTTTTCACAATGCAGATATTTTATCTAAATAATTTACAGTATTTTAATTTCTATAGGACCCACAGTTGATAACTGTTTTGAGATTACACTACATATAGCACAATATGCTTCAGAATAGCTGCCCCTGTATTTTTTACAAATCATCATGACGTTGTTACCCATAGCGAAATAGCGGGTGCAAAAAAATCCTAATATCGTAACATTTTGTAGCATGTCAACTTTTAGAAAAGCACGAGCCGTGGTATTTTGTTCAAATTTTCAAATGTTTGCAGATCTATTGGACCAAACTTCTGTGATCAACAGTCCCTAGATATACAAACTACTTAAACTATCTAATGACAACACACTGAAGCCTGAGGGGCCGCGGTGGAGTAGCCGAGCGGTCTAAAGCGTCTCGCTGCGGAACGCGCGGTTGCTCGCCGTGGAGGTTCGAGTCCTCCCTGGGGCATGGGTGCGTGTGTTGTCTTTAGGTTAGTTTACCTAGGTTTAAGTAGTTTGTAAGCTACGGACTGATGACCACGCAGTTTGGTCCGATAGATTTACAAACATTTGAACATTTTGATTTGAAGCCGGAGGGAGGACTCGAACTTCCGTCGGGAGCGATCGTCCAGCCCGTAGCAGGATACCTTAGACCACGCGGCCAATCCCGCGCGGCGGACTTGTATTGCTTGTAATAGAAGAGACTACAAGCCTGCCGCATGATGAAAGAAATGGAAAAAAAGATGGCATACAGTGAGAGTTGTAGTTCATGGGAAAAAACAACTAGGAAGTGGTACGTTAGGTGCAGTATGTGGATCGGTGTGATCATTTGAGTAAATTTGTGTCAAATAATACTTTTGTCAAATACTAATTTTGAAACTACTAGTTTCATTGATGTATCATTGAGGTTCGTAAACAGCTCTTAAAGTGTATAGTTCCCAAACTTCACTTATCATTCGTTTTACTAAAGTATATGATCAGTTTTGTTTCTCTTCGTTTATACGTGGATATTGTAAATGTAGTGCACTGAAGTTGGAGTTGAGTAATTAAATAAATGCTATACCACTATGCATCTACGGGAAGTGTTCAAATGAAAAGGTACGAAACGTCTTAACAACCAAATCGGTTGAAATGTGAATATGTCGCTTTGGGATAACGAAGTGCAACATCTAGGGACATGAAGTATGCATCGTCATCGCCCCCTAAAAATTTCAAGGCTGTGCTCTCATCAGGCAAGCTGATGCTCACCGTCTTTTTCGACATCTGAGATCTGATACTCGTCGAACTCCTCAAGAACAGAAAAACCAGTAATAGTAACGTGTACTGTGAGACACTCCATAGCCTATGGAAGTCCACAAGAGTAAACGGCCTGGGCTGCTCACGGAGGGAGTGATTCTGCTCCATGATAACGCGAGTCCACACGTCTGCAGGGTCACACAAAGTGAAATGACAAAGTTCAGGTGGGAGCGGCTTGAGCATCCGCCCTACAGCCTGTGATATGCATCTGTTTGGACGATCTCGAAGGGAAGCTGTTCAATTCGGGCAACGAACTGAAGGACACAGGAGAGGACTGCCTATTGTCACAGCCACAGGAATTCGGGGAACAGCGAATTCTTCGTTAAACAGTAGGATAGTTGTGCTCAGACCTCTGGTGATTACTTTTAAATAAAGACTTCAGTTATACCCACAGTGACGTTTGGAACCTTTCCATTTGAGCACCGTCCGCCCCTAGTATATATCCTATTTACTTTTATCGTTGTTAAAATGCCATTGAGAACAATGATGGATGACAATTATCACTCCCGGGCCCTATTATGAAACAGATATTAACGCGGCTACAGGATTAATTCCCATTGTACGACAATAATCACATTGGAAGTCTTTTCACGTGAAATACCATAGTAGAAGTGACATCTCTACCAATGCACTAACCCTTTTACGTGTTGTGCACGCGATAGTATCGCCATATCCATATCCCGTGGCCTTTGTCACTTATTTCCCAGCAGGACACATATCTGCAGCAGCGAGTGTATTTTCTGCTGAACTGTGCAGAAGAGGATCAGAGCGTTTGAATCACATGCCAGATGTTTCATACAACAGGCTAGAATGGTGGCGTGGTCCTTCACATTTGGAGCCGATCAGGGTGGTGCTCTATTTATCAGTCTGGACACGCTTTCAGAGAACGACGGTTCGGATCTGCATCATCTCATTTGGATTGTGTCTTTCTATTATTCGGTACAAGTAAATGCCAGGATGGTTTCTTTGAAAGGGCACGCCGATTTCCTTCCCTATCCTGCAGTCATCCAGAGCTCGTGATACGTCTTTAATGACCTTGATGTTAGTGGGACGTTAAACCTCTACCTCCTTTTCTTGCTGTTACAGGCTCCTCCTTTATTAATGAGAATGATATCTGCAAAGAGCTTTTTTATCTTACTTGTTTGTCACAGATGCTGTAACCTACCACATGGTCTGGCCAGCAGAATTTCAATAATGTCGCAAATAGATTTGTCGGCGTACCAAACTAAACTGTTCTGAAATAAATAAATATTTGACTATTGCAGGCTTAATTAAAATAAATGTTTAAATGTTTGTAAATCTATCGGATCAAACTGCGTGGTCATCAGTCCGTACAAACTACTTAAACCTAGGTAAACTAACCTGAGGACAACACACACACCCATGCCCCAGGGAGGACTCGAACCTCCACGGCGAGCAACCGCGCTCTCCGCAGCAAGACGCTTTAGACCGCTCGGCTACTCCACCGCGGCCAGGCTTAATTACTCGTACTTATTAAAACAATGACAGAGCATCAGATAGCAGTACATAGGTCGCCAATTACACTCAATAAACACCTGGCTATATCAAGTAATTAGTTTGTAATGAAACGCAAACAAGTTTAATTGAACTTGATAGAGGTGAGATACGTGTTACATGGCTTGTAATATTTTTGTTCAGTTGGGTTTACGAAGAGATTACCAAATATGAAATATGGCGTTGGTTTATTGAGAGTAAGTTATCGCAACAAATTAGGCCAAACTTTGATGGTCAGGGGAAAAGAGTAAGAAGCTGGATATTTCTGAGACCTAAATGGCATATTAAAAGTCCCCACCGATCGGTGTGGAACATCATCCGCGATATTACTGCACATCGAAAAAAAAAAAAAAATACTATAAAATAAATTTTTAAAAATCTCCTATTTGCATCTTTATCTTTTTATAATCAAAATAGTTCAGAACAAAATTTCATCACAAAACTAATTACAGAAAAAGGTTCCGTGTGCTGTTTTCGAAGGATTAGCGGTTTGGTCATAAACAGCTTGCGATTATCATGCTATTATGAAACAACGCCTCTCTGGATCCTGTCAATCTTTTCGTACGGTCTCCCATAAGAAACAGTTAATGGTTATGTGCTTAAGGATTGTTGCTATGCAACGAATGCGGATATAATTACAGGATCTGTTGAATGAAATGAATAATCTGAGTACAAAATATGGTTTCAAACTATGGTATGGTATAGTAAAAAAAAAAAAAAAAAAAAAAAAAACAGTCAACAATCCGAAGATTGGTTTGAACACCACAGTGCTTTACTAGGCACGGTCCTGTTTGGAGGTGGTATGCCGTTGCCTTCCTCCGACCTACGAACTGACTTACCCAGCCAGTTATAGGGGGACCTACAGTTTAACGTGGGTTCCGAACCTATGTTTTCAAAAATACCAAGAAGTACCAACATGAAAGTAGTGAGAAAGTTAAACATAAAAATTGGTGATCATGACGTCGTTAAAGTAACAGAATTCTGCTTCTTTCAAGACAAAAACCCGTGACAGACGAAGGAAGAACGACAATCACGACATTTATTTCCTAGAGGAGTGTACCAGTATCAAATACTGCGCTTATGCCAGGGGCAAATTTCTGAACATCTACGTACGGAGCACAGTTTTGTATGGTAGTCAAATAAGAAGACGGGGAGAATCGGAATATAATAGAATCGAAGCATTTGAGATGTGCTACTACAACCGAATGTTAAAAATTAGAGGTACATTCTCCACAGAAGGTGAAGAACATTTGTAAACACTGACGACAAGGACCAGGATAATAGAATGTGTGTTGAGACATCTTCATGGTACCATGGAAATTGTAAAGAGTAAAAGCTTTGGGGGAAGAGAAAGACTGAAATATGCCGTAGAATTAACTGTTCCAGACAAATGTTTGCTTTGACCAGAGGAAATTTGACAAACTAATTCAAAATGTAAAATGAAACTAGTAACAATTGCTTGGAGCAATGTATGTACTGTTAGTATATGTTAATTCAACCTTATTATCCGTCATTTCATGTTGTTTTTATATCAATTAAAATGGCACCTGCAATTAGAAAAAGAATTCCTGCCGTTATACTGTCAGAATTAATTTATTAGCGTTGGCAAAACAGTACGTGGGAACTTTTTCGTAGTTATTTTGATTCTTTAATTTTGCACTGAAATAGTTTGCTTATAAATACGAAACTTTTCCCAAAAAATTACAAAAAAATGAATTGTCGCCATTTTCCAATATGAAAATACACCACTGATCATCCAAACTGCAACACTAAGAATGACAGAAGAGATTAGAGACAAATTTATTGTGGATAACAAGTTGTACAAAGATCATATGACTGAGAATGCAGTCGCATATGAAGTGACCTCTCTTGAAGAGGAAAACAATATTGATCGTTGGCTCCATTTTTGATAATAGCCTGTGCGATACTATTTTCATCGAGTGAAAGAGGCTTTGTATGTATAGCATCATGCTGCTTCCACATATTGCCAAAGTTGATCTAGCCAGCAAATCTTGAAATGCGAGTGGTGTAACCCGGGCCAGTCTTTCCGCTATCATCGACCAGGTGACTGGTGATCGAGAGAAGAAGGGAGACCAAGGCAAGAATGCAGTCCGACGGGTACCCAAGAAGTCTTCAACTTTGCGTACCACGCGAGGTCGCCCACCATCCTATTGCAATGTGGTAGTCGGAAGGCTCCAAAATTTCAGACGCGTAAAGCTGGCTGGTTAGCATACTAGGGGAGGGGGGGGAGAATCCAACACCACCCATCTATAACAGCGGCAGCAAGACCAGTATACGCGGTTGGTGTCTCCAGACTCCAAACCGACCATTGTGATGGTGCAAGGAGACACGAGATTAGAAGGACATTGTTTTTACCGAAGCGTCCCCTTTCTGTCTGCTCCAACACGTTGGTCCAGCTAGAGTCTGTAGACACTGTGACGAGGAAGAACGAACAGAAGAAAGATTACTTTCCGTCGTCAGCGTGCTCATTGGAACTCACGTTCGGATAATGTGGGTGAGGAGGGGAAAAGAAATGGGCCGTGCTCTTTCAAAGGAACAATCCGAGAATTTGCCTGGAATGGCTGGAGTTGGATTAGAAACACCATCCTCCGGGATGCGAGTCACGTGTGTTACCACTGCGCCACCTACATCTACATACATACTCCGCAATCCAATCTTAGGTGCGTGGCGGAGTACACTCAGTACCAGTACTAGGACTTGCTTTCCTCATGCGCGCCCATACTTATATGCTCCGTACGCGCCCTAATCTCTAATCATATCCTTGTGGTCTTTACACGTAATGTAAGTTGGCAACAGTAGAATCGATCTGCAGTCCGCATCAAATTGAGGCCTTCTAAATTTTTTCAGTAAGGCTTCTCGAAAAGGTCGCCTCCCCTCCAGCTACTCGCATCTGAGTTCCTGAAGCATTCGGTAACAGTCGCGTATTGACCGAATCTACGAAATAAAAAACTCGCCTCCCGCTCCGAACAGCCTCTACGTCCTCCTTTAAACCGATATGGTGGGTATCTCCCACACTTGAGCAATACTCAAGCGTGCAAGCGTTTTATATGCGGTCTCCTTTACAGACGAATCACACTCCTAAAATTCTTCCAATAAAGCGAAGTCGACCATTTGCCTTCCCCACGACTGTTCTTATATGCTCGTTACATTTCATACCGCTGTGCAACGTTACGCCTACGTATTCAATACACGCGACTCTATCAAGCAGCACACTACTAATGCTGTATTCGAACATTAGGCGATTGTTTCTCCTACTCATCTGCATCACCTTACATTTTTCTATAGTTAGCGCTAGTTGCCATTCCTTACACCACCTAGAAATTTGGTCCATGTCATCCTGCATCCTACTACAATAACAACACCTCTTGTACACCACAGCATCGTCAGGAAACAGCCGCAGATTGCAACCCACTCTGTCCGTCAGATCATTTATATAGGCAGGAAATAATAGCGATCCCATCACACGTCCCTGACGATACCCAAGTCTTTAATGAACACTCGCTATCGAGGACAACGTACTGAGTTCTATTACTTAAGTAATCTTCAATCCACTCACATATTTGGGTACCTGTTTCTCGCTCGGTCGTGGCGATAGACTGCTGAACTATTGACTTACACATCTCTGTACTCTGCAATTTTCATTATGGTTTGGAATGATACAGGAAACCACACACGAACGCACCCATTTCCCCTACAGTATGCACTTCCGCTACGCTAACGAGCCAGCGTTACATCTGTGGAGTGTTAGAGCCCGTTGTTCTCCCCTTCTTCTGGAGCCCACCGACGGCCACATTGCAGCAGAACAATGCGTGGCGACATGTGGTAAGCGAAGACTACTTCGTCGCCCATCGGTTTTCATTGCTGCTTTGGCCTCCCTATCGAAAACCCAGTACACTCCACCCGTTGCCACACCATTTCTGCCTACATGTGAAAGCAGCATGGACTGCTGTGCCCCAAAAACACATTCAATATCGAGGCGTGTAGCAGAGGTTACAACCATCAAACGGGACAAACATTCAGCACTGACTTCAGCATCCTCCTCACTTCATGTGATGCAGTATTTTAAATCATGTGATCTATGTGCGACATGTTATCTCCCATATAAATGTGAAAGGCATTTGACACGGTACCGCACTGAAGACTGCTAACGAAGGTACGAGCTTATGGAATAGGGAGCGAAATGTGAGTGGCTTGACGATTACTTAAGTAATAGAACCCAGTACGTTCTCCTCGATGGCGAGTGTTCATCACAGGCTATTTTATCGTCAGGGCTGCCCCATAAAAGTGTGATAGGGCCGCTATTATTTTGTATCTCTATAAATGATCTGAGGGACAGTGAGTTGTTTGTTGATGATGCCGTGGTGTACAAGAAAGTGTCGTGATTGAATGACTGTAGTAGGATGCAGAACGACTTGAACCCAATTTCCTAGGTGGTGTGTGGAATGGCAACTAGCGCTAAATATAGAAAATGTAAGGTGATACAGCTGAGTAGGAGAAACAATCCCGTAATGTTCGAATGCAGTATTAGTAGTGTGCTGCTTGACAGAGTCGCGTCAATTAAATGCCCAGGAGTAATGCTGCACAACTTTAGTAAGTACCAGGAGAGCTTGTGGCAAAAATTGGGGCCTGAGCCCAAAGGGTATGCACTGGATACACACCACAGTGATTAGACCCAGGATCACCTATGGGGCGGTCGTGTGGTGGAAGAAGGTAGAACAGCAGGTTGCTGCTAAGGAGCTTGGTAAGGTGCAGAGACTAGCCTGCTTAGCCATAACAGGCGGAATTAGCAACACACCAACTGCTGGGATGGAAACCATGCTGGATATGCCCCCATTACACCTTTGGGTCAAGATGGAGGCAGCAGCTGGTGCATACAGGCTCAAAACTGGTAACAACTTGAACTCTTTGGGATATCCAGAATTACACACTAAAATAGTGAGTGAGGTAAATATAGGAAAAGTTGGGGAAATGCCAGCCAACTATATTATAACCCCATACTGCTTCAACAAGCCTTTCAGTATAACAATTGGAAGTGGGAGCAGTGGGAGACAATAGTTCGACACTGTACGGGGGATATTGTCTGGTTCACTGACGGGTCGAAATCAGACCAAGGCAGCCAAGACTGGAGGGCGTCATCTCTCTAGGGAAACTGGCCTCAGTAATCCAGGCCGAAATCACTGCCATCAGGGCATGTGTGGAGGAGAATTTGCGTAGGTGCTACAAAGATCGTAGCATCTACATCTATTCAGACAGCCAGGCAGCCCTGAGATCACTGGCAGCTCCTGCAACAAGGTCTAAAATTGTTGCAGAATGTCACAGGGTTCTGGTGGAGCTAGGGGAAAGCAATAGAGTAAACCTATTGTGGGTCCCTGGCCACTCGGGGATCAGTGGCAACGAACATGCCGACAGATTAGCCAGGATGGGGGCAGAGTCTCTATTTATTGGACCGGAACCTGTCCTGACACTTATCAAGGCAATGATCAAATTGGAGCTACGTAACTGGCTCAGAAGACAGCACGTAGAATATTGGACCAAAGTCCATCAACAAAAACATGGCAAGGTAATGATGCCAAAGTCATGTTTCAAAAGAAGCTCTGCAATCCTGGGCCTGAACAGGAGAGAGATTAGACTCATGGTTGGATTGCTGACAGGCCATGGGAATTTCAAAAAACACCTACATACAATGGGAATAACAGAAGAGGACCCTAAATGTAGGATCTGTGATGACGGTGATGAAACTGCATCGCATCTAATCTTCGAAAGCATTGCATTGGAGAGTAAAAGGCACAGAACATTTGGGACAACCAGACCCGAAGAAATTGTGTCTAATAAAGAACTGATAAAGGGACTCCTTGCACTGTTCAAGGGCAGTGGTTGGCTTTACTAGATATACAGGGAGCGATACCGCACAATAAACTTAGTTTCGGTGCGAGCATTGGCGGGTTCGACCAAGACTGTTTTGGCTTCCCTGGAAAAATCAAATCAAATCAATGCTGCACAGCGACATGAAATCGAACGAGCATATAAGGACAATCGAGAGGAAGTCAAGTGGTCGACTTCGCTTCATTTGGAGAATTTTGGGAAGGTGTGATTCATCGGTAAAGGAGACCGCATATAAAACGCTTCTACGCTTGAGTATTGCTCAAGTGTTTGCGATACCCACCATATCGGGTTAATGAAGAACATAGAGGCAGTTCAGAGGCGAACAGAGGTTTGTAACTGGTACATTCGATCAATGGGTGAAGAAATTTGAAGGGCTGGAATTTGACGCGAACTGCAGAACGATTCTACTGCCGACAACCTACATTTCGCGTAAAGACCACAAGGATAAGATTAGAGAGATTATGGTTCGTACCGATGCATACAAGTATTCGTTTTTCCCATGTTCTATATGGGAGTGGAAAATGAAAGCAAAAAAAATTAGTAGTGGTACTGAGTACCCTTCGCCACGCATCTTTGGGTGGATTGCGGACTATGTATGTAGATGCAGTCTGTTAAATTCTGGACCTTCTTGGAGCTGAATTTTGAGTGGTTAGCAGTGAAGAGTCTATCTCTTTTTTTTCTGTAAAAATCTGAAGTGTTGTTTGGACACTGTGATGTCGGGCAATAATGGGTAAGCAATGGAGCGAAACTGTAGTTTGTACGTTTCGTGCTGCAAACGACTGTGAAAGAAAGTCATGAGTCACTGCTGTGGCCACTACAGATGGCTGAAAACGGCCATACAAGGATGGCTCTTTGCTGAGCTGTTATTTCACTCTGCTGAGTCATGTGAAGTGGTTTCTGACATCACTGTAGCCGCACGTTGGAAATCTCGACTCTAACTGCAGAATGGTCTTTCTATCAATATATCGACGCAAGGGATATATCGTTCCAAAACGGCTATGAAATTCAATACTCCAAGATGCAGAGTGTTAAGATTGTGACGATAATACCAAATTTCCAAGAAGTCACCTCCTACTATGGTGTCGGCTCTCTTCTGCCGTGTGAAGTGCAGCTACTCGGCACGGAGTCGACTGGTAATGTGAACCCATTCTGGAATCCTCAGCCATGCTGCCTGTATACATTCGTAATTGTGGGAGTGTTGTAACTACAGGATTTTGTGCTAGAACTGACCTTTCGATTAAGTACGATAAATGTTCCATAGGTTTCAAGTGTGATGATCTGCGAGAGCCAGTCCTTCACTGGGTTGTCCAGAATGTTCTTCAAACCAATTGCGAGCAACTGTAGTGCGCTGTCAACCACAAAACATCCGCCGTCATTTGGAAATATGAATGTTCTCTCACCACAGACAACTCGGTTGCCGAAGCCCTGCACTTGATGACCGAAAGTAAGGAAGGAAGAGTAGGGTTTAACGTCCCGTCAACAGCGTGATAAGCATTTCATGCTTGGTATGTTTGAGCAGTGGTGGGGAAATATATCGGCCTTGGCCTTTCAAAGGAACCATCCGAACATTTGACTGGAATGATTTACGTAAATCACGGAAAACGTAAATCTGGACAGCTGGAGGTGAATTTTAACCATAGTCCTTCCGAATGCGAGTACGTCGTGCTAAATAGTGCGCAACCTCAGTTTAATAAACGAGAGCAGAGGCGTTTGCGCAGTATGGTCAGTCAGACGCAGAAATCGATGTGCACGCGGCGGAGCGACCGAGCGCATTGAGGCGGTCTGCTACGATGCGCGAGCCGTTCCCCGTTGGGGGTTCGAATCTCCCCTCGGGCATGGATGTTTGTATCGTCTTTAGTATACGCTAGTACATAAGTAGTTTGTAAGTATCTGATGACCTCGTAGTTAAGTCCCATAAACTCTACAAACATTTGAACATGTGAAATCAATTTGGGACGAACGACGCACGTATCCCTAAGGACAATGCGGTCGCTTTGGTGTGACTGGGCCATGTCAGCAGGTGACCGACTCGAGACCCTTTGCAGATAGTATTTCATCGCCTGCAGTGCCTCGTCAGGACTCAAGGCAATACTGTTTTGACTGTACAGGGCTGGAAACCCATGGCCCATCACATGATGACGATTTCTGTTAGCTGATGGCAGGGTTAGACTGTGACGCAGATCTCACAATGTCCTGAACAAAAGTTGGCAAGAAGGTACTTTGCAAGCTGCTGGTGGCTCCAAAATGATGTGGGCTGTTTTTACATAATGAAGTGGGCTGGGTACATTGGTCCACCTGAACCGATCATTCGGCTACTTGGAGACAATTTGCAGACATTCATATTTCCAAATGACGGCGGATGTTTTGTGGTTGACAGTGCACTACAGTTGCTCCCAATTGGTTTGAAGAACATTCTGGACAACCCAGTGAAGGACTGGCCCTCGCAGATCACCACACTTGAAACCTATCGAACATTTATAGGACTTAATCGTAAGGTCAGTTCGAGCACAAAATCCTGCAATTACAACACTCCCGCAATGACGAATGTATACAGTCAGCATGGCTGAGGATTCCAGAATGGGTTCACATTACCAGTCGACTCCGTGCCATGTCGAGTAGCTGCACTCCACACGGCAGAAGAGAGGTGACTTTTTTCAACGCAATTTATAAAAGAAATCATTGGATTTCGTTGCGCAGTTAGGCCAAACATGAGTTGCTTACTGTCGGTCACTTCTGCTAGTTTACTGCAATGTTTTCTCTCTATCGAAAGCATTACAAAAGACGTCAGACACATTCAATACTGATGAGTCTGGTGTGTGCCTCTGACCTGCTTCGAGAAGCTTGACCATTCTAGGCAACAAAAGTACATCCTGATGCATTCAAGTGGCACTGCGCTATAAGCCTCACCAGAGGTGAGTTTCATAGAGATGACAAGCATCATACGTTAGCTAAGACCAGTATGCACTACTTCTTGACATCTTTGAATCTTATGCACAATCGTAGAAGCGAATTTTCCTTCCTGTACACGTAACGCAATGTTCGTGACGAAATGATAACATTCAGTTGTAGCGCCCTGTTGCACATACAGAATTCGTCGTTGTTTGGGAACATGAAGCCCATGATTGGCTACTGTTGAGCTTTGTTGTTTCCATTTCCTCCCATCCCGACTCTGATCATCCTTTGTCATCATCATCATCATCGTCGTCGTCGTCGTCATTAGAAACTGATTATGTCTTTCAGCGTTCAGTCTGGAGCATAGTACCCCTAATAAAATTCCTCCATTCAATGCTAACATTGATGCATTGTCTGATGTTAACCCTTTCACTTCAAAATCATTCCCCTCGATTCTAATTACTTTCTCCTTGATCTACCTCGATTCCTCTTACCCTCTACTGCCAAACCTATGAGCCTCTTAGGTAACCTTGCTTCTCTCATGCGTATAACATACCCCACCTTCTCAACCTGTTCGATCTAACTGCGTCATCTATAGTGTTCACTCCCTGGTTTTCTTTGACTTCCTCATTATGTACACCCTCCTGCCATTGTTCTCATCTGTTAGTACCTACAGTCATCCTTGTTACTTTCATATCTGTAAACTCAACCGTAATAACAAGATAACCTGTATCCGCCCTTTTGTGTCCCAACTTCGTCGCCGCTTTTGTGTCCCAGCCTCGTCGTAGGTGTCGGTGGCCGAGTGGAATGAGACCGACACGCTGGTGCAGGTACGGAGGGGAGCAGCCAGAAACTATAAACACTCGAGTAAATTAGAAAGAGATATATATTGCATAGAATGAAACAATACTTAACTTTTACATAGTACTGCAGAATGTTGATACATAGTTATTAGAGGCCTGCCTAGTGCCTGTACAATAGCAAAGTCTTCACTGGTGCCTATCTGATTACGAAGGTCCTAACTCGTTGCTATCTCAGTCCGAAGTGCGAAGTGCGAAGTGGCCGATGTCCTTCAGTGGTGGCCACGAGCGGCGTTGTACCAGAGGGCGCTCGTGGCTGTCGTCGGAAGAACGCCGCGCCGTGCATGCATGGCGGCGCGCGGCGAAAGTAAGTGGCGCGCACTTTGTACTTGTGCGACACCACACCCCTCCCCCCCAAACCGCCGCGCCGTCGTGGCGTAGGGCTGAGGGCCACGGCGACGGCACTGGGAGGAGGGCCTGGGCGGGGGCGTTACTGGTGGGACGGGCGTCGTAGCTGAGGCTGGGATGGAGACGCCGTCCGCGCCCCGGCATCCGCCTTGCGATCCTCCAGGGAACCCACCGAAACCTGGGGAAGGGCGCACCCCCCCGCCCAGAGGGAGCAGGTCATCTTCTTCTGAGGTGCGTGGCCCAGGCGGCGGCGGCACGCCAGGTCCCGGAGTCCCTCTCGGTGACGCTGTCATCTGCGGCGGCGACAGCGGCGGCGTCGCGTCGATCTCCATCGGGACGATCTCGTAGTCCGGGGACGCTGGACCCGTTGACGAACGATGTGTTTGTGCTCCCTGGCGGTGAACTGGGTCTGGAATCAAGAAACCGGAGACAGGATCGCGCAGCCTGTGCAGGCGCAATTGGTTTGCGTGGCGCCGCAGCTCCGACCCTGTGGAAGAACGTACAACATACATATTGCTACCGAGCACGCGCTGAATGGTGCCCGGCAGCCATGTCTTCTTGTTTCCAGCAAACACCCTGTACAGCACCGGCGTAGAAACCTGAAAACGCGTAGCGCCATACGAACCGACTCGGTGCGTGGGAGGCTGCAGCAGGTGAAGGAGAGTGCGGTGACGGCGGCCGTGTAGCAGCTCGGCAGGAGACGGGCCGTCACGTGGCATGCACCGATACGTAGACAGGAAAATTTGAAGAGCTTGCTGCCTGGAGTGCTGGCCTTTCATCTTCTCCATGTGAGACTTGAATGTTCGAACGAAACGTTCTGCTTCACCATTGGACTGAGGGTGAAAAGGTGCGGTGGTGATATGCTGAATGCCATTCACACGACAAAACTGTTGAAATTCCGCACTAACAAACTGAGGTCCATTGTCACTGACGATAGTTTCAGGCAAGCCTTCGATGCAAAACACTGATGTTAAGGCACTGATTGTACTAGACGCCGTCGTTGAGTTCATGGCAATCACAAAAGGAAACTTGCTGAAAGCGTCTACAACAATTAACCAGCGCGTATTCCAGAATGGTCCGGCAAAGTCAATATGTAAACGTTGCCATGGTCCCTTGGGGCGTGGCCAGTCTGAGAAACGCTGTGGAGGAGCCGCCTGATGCTCCGCACAAACTGTACACTGTGATGTCATGCTCTCTATCTGAGCGTCCATACCAACCCAGGTACAATGACGTCTGGCCAATTGCTTTGTCCTAACAATGCCCCAATGTCCTTGATGCAGGAGGCGTAACACTTCTCGTTGCAGGGAACGAGGAACAATCACTCTTGCTTGGTCGTTGTCGGTATGCAACAACAGTACACCCTGACTTAAAGACAATGCATGACGTTGTGCAAAATAACGTCGAACCAGAGGCCGATCAATGTCTTTGGCTCTGGCAGGCCACCCTGAGCGAACAAAACGTGCTACCACACTTAGGTCTGCATCCGCAGCTGTTTCCTGTGCAACCCGACGAGAGTTTAAAGGAAAGTCTGCGACAGCGGAAGCATCTCTGGAGTCTATCTGACAACATGCCATTTCTGAAGAATCAAATGATACATCCTGGCCAACCGGAAGTCGGGAAAGTGTGTCCGCGTTGGCATGTTTAGTGGTAGGTCGGTACAAAATCTCATACTGATAATTTGACAATATCAAGGACCATCTCTGAAGCTTTTGTGCCGTTCGTGGCGGAATTGGTTTTGTGGGTGAGAACAACGACGTGAGAGGCTTGTGGTCTGTCAACAAATAGAATTTTCTGCCATAGAGATAATGATGAAACTTTGTGACGCCGTAAATGATTGCTAAGGCCTCCTTTTCTATCTGACTGTAATTCTGTTGCGTCGGCGTCAGTAGCTTGGATGCAAAGGCAATAGGACGATCGTGACATCCAATACGATGCGACAGAACTGAACCCACACCGTACGATGAGGCGTCAACTGCTAGCACTACAGGCTTCTGTGGGTCAAAGGGAATCAAACATGCATCACTGAGTAGTGCAGACTTTAATTTGTCAAAGGCAACCTGGCAATCTTTGGACCATAAAAAGGAACATTCTTCCTATGTAAGTGATGCAGTGGAGCTGCAATCTGAGAGGCATTGGGAATAAACCGGAAATAATAGTTAAGCTTTCCCATCACTGCTTGCAATTCATGCACATTCTTAGGAGGAGGCAAGTCTTTGATTGCTCGAAGATGTGACTGTAAGGGATGAATTCCTTGGGCATTAATCACATGGCCTAGGTACTCTATTTCAGTTTGAAAAAACGAACACTTTGCTTTATTGCAACGTAGACCTGCTGCAGTCAAAACTTTGAAAAGGCACTCCAGGTTTGCTAAATGTTCTTCAACTGTACGTCCGGATACCACAATATCATCTAAATAGTTCGAACAACACGGTACAGAAACTGTCAGCTGTTCCAAAAAACGCTGAAAAATAGCGGGAGCGGAAGAACTGCCAAAGGGTAGGCGTTGAAATTGAAAAAGGCCCATGTGAGTATTAATGACGAAAAACTTTTTTGACTCGTCATCAAGTGGAATCTGTAAGTATGCCTCTGCTAAATCAATCTTAGAAAAGAAACGAGACTGTCCTAATTTGTCCATTAGTTCGTCAGGTCTGGGCAGGGGATAAGTGTCGACAATTGTTTGACTGTTCACTGTTGATTTGAAGTCCGCACAGAGACGAAGTTTTCCTGACGGCTTGGGTATAATGACTATAGGCGAGGCCCACTGACTCGCAGAAACAGGAGAAATCACACCACTATCTTGCCAACGTTTAAGTTCTTCGGCAACTGTATCACGCAATGCGATAGGCACTGGTCTAGCTTTACGAAATTTTGGAACTGCAGATTCTTTTAAAGTCACATGTGCCACGAAGTCTTTTGCACAACCTAGTTCCGGCGAAAACAAGTCACTGTATTTGTCACACAATGCATTGATTTTATCCTGAGGCACTATTGACGAAATTTGAAGCACATCTCTTTGAATTGATAAACCAAACAAGTCAAAAGCATCTAGTCCAAAAATGTTCTGCGTAGATTTGGCCTGAAGAACAACAAAAGCAACTGTTTTCGTAACACCTTGAAAAGAGGCGGGCAGGCTACATGTTCCTAGCACGGGAATATTTTCACCTGTATAAGCTGTTAACACTTGCTGTGACGGCGACAATTTTGGCGAACCCAGAAGTTCATAAGTATCTTTATTTATTAATGTGACAGCGGAACCAGTATCAAGCTGAAATTGCACCGTCTTATTTTCTACGAAGAGAGTCACAAACAGTTTTTGCTTGCGGCGCTCGACAGGTGCGCGAATGTGGGCAACGTCTGCTACGGTTTGTTTGCTGCGTCTGCGCGGGCCGCGTAGTGAAGTAAGCGGCGCAGACTCGGCACGCAGCGGATTAACCACACTGTCACTAGATGACACTACCGCCGGATCGGCGTCCGCGCAATGCGAAGCTACTCCAGATGTACTAACTACTGCACTACACTTTTGAGTAGCTACTTGGTGTCTACTGTCACTAGCTACACAGTACTGGGCACTATTACAAGGAGCAGTTGCAGAAGGCACTATTTTCACTACAGGAATGCACTGTTCATAGTCATTTTGCTTGTCCCGAACCCTTTTCCGTTGCACTGTTTTACGCGCTCGTCGGCGCTTGCTACGTGGTGCACTATATAGATTTGCCATAGGCGCAGAACTACTTTCTTGCAATTGAGATCCAAGGAAAGCAGTGTTCAATTCCACAGCCCGTATAACATTTACAGAATGAACTGTTCTCGCACTCTGCGAAGCACTGTTTCTAACGTTACTGTTCTTTGAGTTTTGAATTTGCATACACACAGACTGCACATGTCCCAATTTGCCACATTGATAACAGGTTGCGTTGCGACTAGGGCAATGAGCACGCTTGTGGCGAGACACACACTGGGGGCAAGATTTACGTACATTTTTCTGAAATGAGCGTTGGCGCCCGTTATTCAAATTACTGTTTCTAACACGACGGGGCGACCTTTGCGTCGCACTTTTACACTGGCTACTGTTCACTGTCTGTTCAGCACGGCCGGTAGAAAAATAAGAATCACTAGTGCTATACTGAGAACTACGGCTAGGAAAGCGTCCGTTGCGGCGCACTGAATTTACACTATGGCTTTGCATTTCTACATCAGCTAAGTCAAAAGTATCATGCGCTTCTATAAGCTGCAGTACACTGTCTAAGGAGGGGTCAGACTGTTTCAGAATTGCTGCTCTAATTCTGGGGTCCTGAATATTCTGCGTAATCGCATCCCTCAACATCACGTCACTATACGAAAGTCCACAAGAGCAAGTAAATTTACATTGGCGGGTTAAGCCCTTCAATTCCGTAATCCACTCTTGGTGTGACTGCTGCGGTAATTTTTTAAGTCTGAAAAATCGGTATCGTGCAGCGGCTACAAGAACTTTTCTCTCATAATGAGCATTCAGTGCATCTACAATTTGTTCAAAGTCTACATCACGAGGAGATGCTTGCGGGAATAGTTTCTGCAGTAATACGAAGGTTTTGGGGCCCACCACGGACAACAAAAGATGCTTAACTTTCTGACCTGTAATTTGATGAGCCGCGACGAGTTCTTGAAACTGTGCGAAGTAGTCGCTCCATTCTTCCTCACGTTCGTTGTACTGGCGGAACGTAGGAAGTGTTGCGGCGGCAGGTGTGGGCTGCTGAAGCGGCGGCTGTTGTTGTTGGTGAGCTGCTTGCGCTGTGAGCTGGGCCACAGCCTGCAGGAGCTGGGTAATTTGCGCCGTCTGTAACTGAATAATTTCCATTAAGTTTGGGTTCGGGGTAGTGGCCATGCTGACAGATTAGGCGCCGCGTATACAAGTAACTTATAACAAAACACAAATGCAATATGAAAGAGGACGCCCTGCAACAAAAAAGTCCACAAACACGTAACTGAAAATGTTCCCCCAAAAATCTTATAATAAGGGTGGGTGGGCGGGAGCAATTTCTGCGTGCTCCGACTGCTGCTGTCTGGCTGCTGTAAGCGGGCTGGTCCAAGGTTCGTCTATCACTCCTCGTCGCCACTTTTGTGTCCCAACTTCGTCGCCGCTTTTGTGTCCCAGCCTCGTCGTAGGTGTCGGTGGCCGAGTGGAATGAGACCGACACGCTGGTGCAGGTACGGAGGGGAGCAGCCAGAAACTATAAACACTCGAGTAAATTAGAAAGAGATATATATTGCATAGAATGAAACAATACTTAACTTTTACATAGTACTGCAGAATGTTGATACATAGTTATTAGAGGCCTGCCTAGTGCCTGTACAATAGCAAAGTCTTCACTGGTGCCTATCTGATTACGAAGGTCCTAACTCGTTGCTATCTCAGTCCGAAGTGCGAAGTGCGAAGTGGCCGATGTCCTTCAGTGGTGGCCACGAGCGGCGTTGTACCAGAGGGCGCTCGTGGCTGTCGTCGGAAGAACGCCGCGCCGTGCATGCATGGCGGCGCGCGGCGAAAGTAAGTGGCGCGCACTTTGTACTTGTGCGACACCACACCCCTCCCCCCCAAACCGCCGCGCCGTCGTGGCGTAGGGCTGAGGGCCACGGCGACGGCACTGGGAGGAGGGCCTGGGCGGGGGCGTTACTGGTGGGACGGGCGTCGTAGCTGAGGCTGGGATGGAGACGCCGTCCGCGCCCCGGCATCCGCCTTGCGATCCTCCAGGGAACCCACCGAAACCTGGGGAAGGGCGCACCCCCCCGCCCAGAGGGAGCAGGTCATCTTCTTCTGAGGTGCGTGGCCCAGGCGGCGGCGGCACGCCAGGTCCCGGAGTCCCTCTCGGTGACGCTGTCATCTGCGGCGGCGACAGCGGCGGCGTCGCGTCGATCTCCATCGGGACGATCTCGTAGTCCGGGGACGCTGGACCCGTTGACGAACGATGTGTTTGTGCTCCCTGGCGGTGAACTGGGTCTGGAATCAAGAAACCGGAGACAGGATCGCGCAGCCTGTGCAGGCGCAATTGGTTTGCGTGGCGCCGCAGCTCCGACCCTGTGGAAGAACGTACAACATACATATTGCTACCGAGCACGCGCTGAATGGTGCCCGGCAGCCATGTCTTCTTGTTTCCAGCAAACACCCTGTACAGCACCGGCGTAGAAACCTGAAAACGCGTAGCGCCATACGAACCGACTCGGTGCGTGGGAGGCTGCAGCAGGTGAAGGAGAGTGCGGTGACGGCGGCCGTGTAGCAGCTCGGCAGGAGACGGGCCGTCACGTGGCATGCACCGATACGTAGACAGGAAAATTTGAAGAGCTTGCTGCCTGGAGTGCTGGCCTTTCATCTTCTCCATGTGAGACTTGAATGTTCGAACGAAACGTTCTGCTTCACCATTGGACTGAGGGTGAAAAGGTGCGGTGGTGATATGCTGAATGCCATTCACACGACAAAACTGTTGAAATTCCGCACTAACAAACTGAGGTCCATTGTCACTGACGATAGTTTCAGGCAAGCCTTCGATGCAAAACACTGATGTTAAGGCACTGATTGTACTAGACGCCGTCGTTGAGTTCATGGCAATCACAAAAGGAAACTTGCTGAAAGCGTCTACAACAATTAACCAGCGCGTATTCCAGAATGGTCCGGCAAAGTCAATATGTAAACGTTGCCATGGTCCCTTGGGGCGTGGCCAGTCTGAGAAACGCTGTGGAGGAGCCGCCTGATGCTCCGCACAAACTGTACACTGTGATGTCATGCTCTCTATCTGAGCGTCCATACCAACCCAGGTACAATGACGTCTGGCCAATTGCTTTGTCCTAACAATGCCCCAATGTCCTTGATGCAGGAGGCGTAACACTTCTCGTTGCAGGGAACGAGGAACAATCACTCTTGCTTGGTCGTTGTCGGTATGCAACAACAGTACACCCTGACTTAAAGACAATGCATGACGTTGTGCAAAATAACGTCGAACCAGAGGCCGATCAATGTCTTTGGCTCTGGCAGGCCACCCTGAGCGAACAAAACGTGCTACCACACTTAGGTCTGCATCCGCAGCTGTTTCCTGTGCAACCCGACGAGAGTTTAAAGGAAAGTCTGCGACAGCGGAAGCATCTCTGGAGTCTATCTGACAACATGCCATTTCTGAAGAATCAAATGATACATCCTGGCCAACCGGAAGTCGGGAAAGTGTGTCCGCGTTGGCATGTTTAGTGGTAGGTCGGTACAAAATCTCATACTGATAATTTGACAATATCAAGGACCATCTCTGAAGCTTTTGTGCCGTTCGTGGCGGAATTGGTTTTGTGGGTGAGAACAACGACGTGAGAGGCTTGTGGTCTGTCAACAAATAGAATTTTCTGCCATAGAGATAATGATGAAACTTTGTGACGCCGTAAATGATTGCTAAGGCCTCCTTTTCTATCTGACTGTAATTCTGTTGCGTCGGCGTCAGTAGCTTGGATGCAAAGGCAATAGGACGATCGTGACATCCAATACGATGCGACAGAACTGAACCCACACCGTACGATGAGGCGTCAACTGCTAGCACTACAGGCTTCTGTGGGTCAAAGGGAATCAAACATGCATCACTGAGTAGTGCAGACTTTAATTTGTCAAAGGCAACCTGGCAATCTTTGGACCATAAAAAGGAACATTCTTCCTATGTAAGTGATGCAGTGGAGCTGCAATCTGAGAGGCATTGGGAATAAACCGGAAATAATAGTTAAGCTTTCCCATCACTGCTTGCAATTCATGCACATTCTTAGGAGGAGGCAAGTCTTTGATTGCTCGAAGATGTGACTGTAAGGGATGAATTCCTTGGGCATTAATCACATGGCCTAGGTACTCTATTTCAGTTTGAAAAAACGAACACTTTGCTTTATTGCAACGTAGACCTGCTGCAGTCAAAACTTTGAAAAGGCACTCCAGGTTTGCTAAATGTTCTTCAACTGTACGTCCGGATACCACAATATCATCTAAATAGTTCGAACAACACGGTACAGAAACTGTCAGCTGTTCCAAAAAACGCTGAAAAATAGCGGGAGCGGAAGAACTGCCAAAGGGTAGGCGTTGAAATTGAAAAAGGCCCATGTGAGTATTAATGACGAAAAACTTTTTTGACTCGTCATCAAGTGGAATCTGTAAGTATGCCTCTGCTAAATCAATCTTAGAAAAGAAACGAGACTGTCCTAATTTGTCCATTAGTTCGTCAGGTCTGGGCAGGGGATAAGTGTCGACAATTGTTTGACTGTTCACTGTTGATTTGAAGTCCGCACAGAGACGAAGTTTTCCTGACGGCTTGGGTATAATGACTATAGGCGAGGCCCACTGACTCGCAGAAACAGGAGAAATCACACCACTATCTTGCCAACGTTTAAGTTCTTCGGCAACTGTATCACGCAATGCGATAGGCACTGGTCTAGCTTTACGAAATTTTGGAACTGCAGATTCTTTTAAAGTCACATGTGCCACGAAGTCTTTTGCACAACCTAGTTCCGGCGAAAACAAGTCACTGTATTTGTCACACAATGCATTGATTTTATCCTGAGGCACTATTGACGAAATTTGAAGCACATCTCTTTGAATTGATAAACCAAACAAGTCAAAAGCATCTAGTCCAAAAATGTTCTGCGTAGATTTGGCCTGAAGAACAACAAAAGCAACTGTTTTCGTAACACCTTGAAAAGAGGCGGGCAGGCTACATGTTCCTAGCACGGGAATATTTTCACCTGTATAAGCTGTTAACACTTGCTGTGACGGCGACAATTTTGGCGAACCCAGAAGTTCATAAGTATCTTTATTTATTAATGTGACAGCGGAACCAGTATCAAGCTGAAATTGCACCGTCTTATTTTCTACGAAGAGAGTCACAAACAGTTTTTGCTTGCGGCGCTCGACAGGTGCGCGAATGTGGGCAACGTCTGCTACGGTTTGTTTGCTGCGTCTGCGCGGGCCGCGTAGTGAAGTAAGCGGCGCAGACTCGGCACGCAGCGGATTAACCACACTGTCACTAGATGACACTACCGCCGGATCGGCGTCCGCGCAATGCGAAGCTACTCCAGATGTACTAACTACTGCACTACACTTTTGAGTAGCTACTTGGTGTCTACTGTCACTAGCTACACAGTACTGGGCACTATTACAAGGAGCAGTTGCAGAAGGCACTATTTTCACTACAGGAATGCACTGTTCATAGTCATTTTGCTTGTCCCGAACCCTTTTCCGTTGCACTGTTTTACGCGCTCGTCGGCGCTTGCTACGTGGTGCACTATATAGATTTGCCATAGGCGCAGAACTACTTTCTTGCAATTGAGATCCAAGGAAAGCAGTGTTCAATTCCACAGCCCGTATAACATTTACAGAATGAACTGTTCTCGCACTCTGCGAAGCACTGTTTCTAACGTTACTGTTCTTTGAGTTTTGAATTTGCATACACACAGACTGCACATGTCCCAATTTGCCACATTGATAACAGGTTGCGTTGCGACTAGGGCAATGAGCACGCTTGTGGCGAGACACACACTGGGGGCAAGATTTACGTACATTTTTCTGAAATGAGCGTTGGCGCCCGTTATTCAAATTACTGTTTCTAACACGACGGGGCGACCTTTGCGTCGCACTTTTACACTGGCTACTGTTCACTGTCTGTTCAGCACGGCCGGTAGAAAAATAAGAATCACTAGTGCTATACTGAGAACTACGGCTAGGAAAGCGTCCGTTGCGGCGCACTGAATTTACACTATGGCTTTGCATTTCTACATCAGCTAAGTCAAAAGTATCATGCGCTTCTATAAGCTGCAGTACACTGTCTAAGGAGGGGTCAGACTGTTTCAGAATTGCTGCTCTAATTCTGGGGTCCTGAATATTCTGCGTAATCGCATCCCTCAACATCACGTCACTATACGAAAGTCCACAAGAGCAAGTAAATTTACATTGGCGGGTTAAGCCCTTCAATTCCGTAATCCACTCTTGGTGTGACTGCTGCGGTAATTTTTTAAGTCTGAAAAATCGGTATCGTGCAGCGGCTACAAGAACTTTTCTCTCATAATGAGCATTCAGTGCATCTACAATTTGTTCAAAGTCTACATCACGAGGAGATGCTTGCGGGAATAGTTTCTGCAGTAATACGAAGGTTTTGGGGCCCACCACGGACAACAAAAGATGCTTAACTTTCTGACCTGTAATTTGATGAGCCGCGACGAGTTCTTGAAACTGTGCGAAGTAGTCGCTCCATTCTTCCTCACGTTCGTTGTACTGGCGGAACGTAGGAAGTGTTGCGGCGGCAGGTGTGGGCTGCTGAAGCGGCGGCTGTTGTTGTTGGTGAGCTGCTTGCGCTGTGAGCTGGGCCACAGCCTGCAGGAGCTGGGTAATTTGCGCCGTCTGTAACTGAATAATTTCCATTAAGTTTGGGTTCGGGGTAGTGGCCATGCTGACAGATTAGGCGCCGCGTATACAAGTAACTTATAACAAAACACAAATGCAATATGAAAGAGGACGCCCTGCAACAAAAAAGTCCACAAACACGTAACTGAAAATGTTCCCCCAAAAATCTTATAATAAGGGTGGGTGGGCGGGAGCAATTTCTGCGTGCTCCGACTGCTGCTGTCTGGCTGCTGTAAGCGGGCTGGTCCAAGGTTCGTCTATCACTCCTCGTCGCCACTTTTGTGTCCCAACTTCGTCGCCGCTTTTGTGTCCCAGCCTCGTCGTAGGTGTCGGTGGCCGAGTGGAATGAGACCGACACGCTGGTGCAGGTACGGAGGGGAGCAGCCAGAAACTATAAACACTCGAGTAAATTAGAAAGAGATATATATTGCATAGAATGAAACAATACTTAACTTTTACATAGTACTGCAGAATGTTGATACATAGTTATTAGAGGCCTGCCTAGTGCCTGTACAATAGCAAAGTCTTCACTGGTGCCTATCTGATTACGAAGGTCCTAACTCGTTGCTATCTCAGTCCGAAGTGCGAAGTGCGAAGTGGCCGATGTCCTTCAGTGGTGGCCACGAGCGGCGTTGTACCAGAGGGCGCTCGTGGCTGTCGTCGGAAGAACGCCGCGCCGTGCATGCATGGCGGCGCGCGGCGAAAGTAAGTGGCGCGCACTTTGTACTTGTGCGACACCACACGCCCAGCTTCCACTCCCATACAACAAAGTTGGTCGATAAGAGCGGTGCACTGCTAAATTACTATTGACTTCCATCCTGCACAAGAGAGTAGATCTTAGCTGACCACTCACTGCATTAGCTTTGCTACACCTTGATTCCAGTTCTTTCACTATGTTGCCATCCTGTGAGAAAATGCATCCTAGGTACATGAAACTGTCCACTTGTTCTAACTTTGTTCCTCCTATTTGGCACCCAATCTGTTTGAATATCTTTCTCACAGACATTACTTTCGTTTTGGAGATGCTGATATCCACATCATAACCCTTACGCCTCTGATCCAGGTTTGAAATATTATGTGGCAAACTTTCAATCGATTCTTCCATTACAACTAAGTCGTCTGCATATGCGAGACTGCTTATTTAGTTTTCACCTATTTTAATCCCGCCCTGCCAGTCTACTGTTTTCAACATATGATCCATGAGCAGTATGAACAGCAGTGGTGACAGGATACAGCTTTGTCTTACCCTTGAAGCTACCCTGAACCATCAACTCACTTACTGTCTACTCTTAACTGCTGACTAACGCTCTACGTGAAGACCTTCAATTGCCTACAGAAGTTTGCCTCCTATTCCATAATATTGTAGAAATGTCAAAAGTTTCCTACTAGGAACGCGATCATAAGCCCTTTGTAGATCTATAAAACATAGATACAATTGCCTGTTCCACTCATAGCACTTCTCTATTATCTGCTGTAAGCTAAAGTCTGGTCCTGGCAGCCTCTAAGAGACCTAAACCCACACTTATTTTCATCCAACGTATTCTTCAACATTCGCACTCTCCTTTCAACACTACCTGAGAATACTTTCCCCACAATGCTAATTAAAGAGATACCTCTGTAGTTGTTTCAGTCTTTTCTGTTCTCTTGTCTGAAAATTGGCGCGATTACTGCTTTCGTCCAGTCAGACGGCTCCTGTCCCGACTCCCACGCTTTTTCAGTTATCCTGTGTAGCCATTTGAGACCTGAAATTCTATTGTAGTTGACGAGTTCCGGCTTAATTTCATCTGCCCCAGCCGCTTTGTTGCACTGCACTCTATTGACCATGCTCTCCATTTCCTCAAATGTAATCCTGTTTCCATCATCATTCCTATCCTATTCTACCTCAAAAATCTGACACATGATCAAATCTTCTAAATATTCCCATCTGCCCAAGACTTTCACAGGATTCACTAGTAACTTTCCTTTCTAAGACTACTAATTACGCTCCTGAATGGTTTCTCCTCAGCCATAGTTTCTTATTTCCAAAGTCTTCCCATGATTTCTGCTTGGATTCTACAATTACCCGTTTGGCGTTGTTTCTTTCTTCAACATAATTTTCTCTGGCTGCCTGATTTCTAGTATGGAGCCATTTTTGAAATGTCTTTCTTTTTACAGGCTGCCTTGAGTGTGTCATACCACCGAACTGTTTTTTCTTGCCTTTACACACTACTGTTCCAAGACATTCTCTAGCCACTTCTCGCAGTGTGTCCATGTACCTCGTCCATTCCTCTTCCACTGACTGTAAATGACTACCTTCAATTAGTTGGTACCTTTATGAGATCATTGTTATGGATTTGTACCTAATTTCCTTGTCCTGAAGCTTTCCACTCCTATCCTTCAAAATATGGAGCTGACTTTCTGCCCTTTTAGCCTCACAATACCATTTTCACTGCAGATTAGGTAATGATCAGTATCATCAAAGAACCGTCTGAAAACACGTGTGTCCTTGACTGCCTTCCTGAATTCTTAATGTGTTATTATATAGTCAATGACAGAAATGGTTCCTCTGCCTTCCCAAGTATACCGTCAGTGTCGCAGAAATCCAATAGCTGTTTTCCGTTTCTGTTGGATCCATATCCTCTCCAAAGTTAGCCACAACCTTTTCAAACCCTTCTGTTCGGTTTCCTCCCCAGGCATTGAAGTCACCCATGAGCAAACCTCTGTCAACCTCATCTTGATCTATCCCTTAATAGCGCGAATACACTGACACAGTCCTAATTTTCTTGCTTGGGATGGCCAAATCCAACGACATCAGTCGTCATTTCATACCTTATGGCAATTATACTGAGTTCCATTACTTTCCTGATGTAAAGCTCTACAACCCACTGTGCTTTTCCTGCTTTGATTCCTGACAGGCAGACCTTGTATTCTCCAATTTCGTCCTCTTTTCTCTCTCCTCTCTCTAACCCCATCTTACTTGCAGCCTCTTCAGTTCTACTTTCTTCCCAGTGTAATCCCCATCGATATTAATATCTTTCCATCTCATTCCACATCGTTTGTTAAGTGGCATGTGAGGAATCCCTGGTCTTTCAATTAGAGGTGGGACTACGTCACCTCCGAAGGTCCGAGGCATTTTGCTCAGAGTATTGCCAGCAACATATCGAAGTACCTGGAAAGCAGGTTGCTAGCCTTACTTGCCCAGGGCCCCAGTGGGTTTTACCCCCAAAGCTTGAGAGATTAACTGCTGGATTTAGTAGCCTTTGCCGTCTGAAGACAAAGGTGGCCATGAATCAGACTATGTCCGAAATGCCCAACCTTATTTCAAAGCAACTGGTATCCCAACTGTCAAGACCACTTACTTGGCCAGATGTTTCCCATGGTTCGTGAAGTAAGACATCAGTACAGGAATCCACACAATGAACCACTAATCCTTTCACATCAGGATTAATTCCTTAATGTTACAATGAACTACATATAGTACCAAATTAAATTGTATATAGTTCGAATAACGGCTATATTTGCTGGTGTTTCTCTCCAAAGGACTTGTACGTTTCAAGAAAAAACTTACAAATATTTTACGTAATAAATCAGTACCGAAAAAATACATCTGTTCCCTAGGGCATGCAACAGTGCAGTTACACTTTGCAGAAGTGAAGGTGAATTCTAGATAGAGAGGTTATAATCTTTAGGTTATTGATGGCGTTACATCTGGTATCACACTGTAAACTGCAAGCTCCGTCCTATAGGTCTCAAGAGGCTCAGCATGTATCAAAGGGCCTTTGACCGAAGACGTCAGTGAATGCGGTATGGAGGGGGGCTTCGTCAAGACCCCACACTCCCGGTCATAGTGTCGGTTTTCGTGACCGGAACCATAACTTGTTGAACAATTGGCTCGGTGTCACATTACACAGTCGTAATCAGCTCACATCGTTAAGTTTGCGGTGGTAATGACGGATGGAGATGTTGCGAAGCTGCTGGGCCACTGCTGCGGCCAGAAGCAGCGTAGGCACAGAGACCCCGCAACTCTACGAGCATATTAAGAGAACGTCAAAATCTAGGATGCGCTGCCTGTCGAGGCATGGGACCCATATCGTGTCTAACGTACAAGGAACATCAGTATTATACAAAAGGAATTATCCAATTGCTAATTGGTCACTGCTTTGTTTCTAAATAAAAAGTTACAGTTTCATTGTAAAAAAAAAAAAAAAAAAAAAAAAAAAAAAAAAAAAAAGACAGATGCTATTAGTAATATTGCGTTTTTCGACGCGAAAAAAGCGTTCAAAATGCTGCACATACGATACAAAAGTAATACTGTGCTTAGCGATAGACTTAGCATGACTTGTCAGCCATGATTTATTAACATTTTTTTCCTGTTCTCTAAGTACAAGTTACTCTGTAGGAATGCTGCACCCACGATACAGGATGAGGGCGAACCATCGCGGAAGACTTCACACCCACAACCAACGATTGCATGGACTGAGGTCTGGCGACCTTGAAGGGCAAACCAAGCAAATTGGCCAAGTGAAAACGAAGTGGGCGAGATAACGTAAAGACACGTGTAGAAAAAAAAATAAAATAAAAGACTTATTCTTTTCATTCTCCACTCCGAGGAGTGGAGCGGGCTGTCTGAGATCCGGCCCTACTCAGCCAATTATCAGTCAAGCTGATAGTGGGGCAAGGGGGATACCAATTTGGAATAAGTGGGAGGGGCTTACCAGTTACGGCCCTACAACCGAGGAAAACCTCCCCAAAGCCTTGGTCGGAACTGGGGGATTGGTACCAATTTATCTCTGGGACGTTGCCCCAGGCTATAGATAGATAAGCGGGGGGGGGGGGGGGGGGGGGGCACGAGTGCAATCCCGTCGATCGGAGTTCTGACGCCCGAGTTCCTCAGCTCGACCAATACTGGAAAACCGTCTACCTAGAGGAACCGCATCCAGAAGCGCAGTATTCTACGCGTTCGTGTGACACATGAAGCAATATAGGAAGAAAAAGTAATGTCGTATGGCATGAATGGCTGCGAGACCCAAAGAGCCAGCTTCAGTCGCCTAATTGAAAAGGTTTTCCCTGTCCTTCGTGCCCGCAGCCATTTTTTTTTCGTGAAGTATGAGAAATGTGTGCTGAAGTGTCTATGTTAAGTGTAGGTGAGTGCGTACATTGTGTAGTGTCGTGTTCGTGTTGGAAATGATGGGAGAAGGGAGAGGGTGAAACCCGGTGCCGGCACATAGCCTACTCTTCTCGTAAAGCACCAAGGGAGCCGCCGAGCGTGGTCAGAACCTCACTCCATGAGGCAATGCGGAGACGTTTGGAATTTATTCCAGGACATTGGTGCAGATACTCGTGATCAAGGGCTTTGCACCACCACCCCTCCTGACCCTCTGTTGTGCCAATAACGCGTGACATACCCGAACGATTACCCTTTCAAATACTGGCCACGCCCGACGGTGCTTAACTTCGATGATCTGGAGGGAAGCAGCGTAAATGGATTGGGTCATTTGGTATTTCATGTTTCCATACAACTATGGACCTCTAACCGGCGACAGTGCGCCACAAGGTTATTGAAGACTATTCTGGACACTGCAGTGAGTGATGTGTCCAGCCAGATGAATCCTACATGAATCTCAACGAGCATTTATAGGACACAATCGAGAGGTCAGTCCGTGCACAAAATCCTACACCGACAACACTTCCGCAATACGAACGTCTATAGGGGCAGCACGGCTCGTTGGTTTTGTAGAAGACTTCCAGCGACGTCTTGGGTTCATTCCACGCCGAGCTACTGTGCTTTACTAGGCAAAAGGAGGCATGACGCGATAGTAGGAGCTATCGATATACTTTTTTCAACTCGATGAAGAGAAGAAATCACTGGATTTTGTCGCGCATTTTAGGCTATACATGGGTTCCTTACGCTCTGTCAATCTTCTACTAGGTTACCTCAAGGTTTCCTCTCTATCAAAAGCAAAGACTACAGACGACATAGAGCTGAATGTCCAATGATGAGGAGTCTGACCAGTTTTGAGGCGGCTGAACATTTTGGGCAACAACATTGAATCCATAAGCATTAATGTGGCATTGCGATATAAACTTCACCAAGGATTACTCTCAGATCGTATCATACATTAGCTAAGAGCTGTATGCACTACGTTTTGAGATCTTTCATCACACGCCCATTCTTAGAAGCGACTGTTTCTTTCCTATACACGTAACGCAATTATTGTTTGTGAGGAAAACATAACTTTCAGTGGAAACGCACTGTCATTCTTAAAAAATTTCTATCAAAGCAAGACTTATTAGTCTCCATGGAGTTTCTCCGATCGTTATATGAATAAAATTCTTGAATATCCGTCTCCAGATCGCTTTTATTTTCTAAAACATGACCGGTTTCGGGACAGCTGCCCATCTTCAGATCAAATTTTAAAGTTACAGAGTAACCTGTCCTGTGATGAACGAATGAGTAACGACTGTGAACATTCGTTCATCACAGGACAGGTTACTCTGTAACTTCATAAATTTGATCTGAAGATGGGCAGCTGTCCCGAAACCGGTTATGTTTTAGAAAATAAAAGCGATATGGAGACGGATATTCAAGAATTTTATTTAAAAAATTCGTCATTGTTTGGGAACATGAAGTCCATCAATGGCTATTCTTGAAATCATAGTGCTTTGTCCTGAGAGATACTGCGTTTTATTCGTATTTGATATTTAAAGCGGGAACCGGTGTAGCCACCGCGCCACGGCCGTTGACGGAACGCCAAACTACTGGGGAAAAAAATCGTACATCCCAGTGGGCTTGTATTGGATAGCGATATGTAGGAATTACGGTGACAGATAGAAAAGCGCATCATGAGATACCTTGAAGAAAGTCTGATCACAATTAAAGTAGTTAATTCACAATACACTGTGACTTTCTCATTAAGGACTTGCGGTGGTCTAATTTTTGCAGTGAGAATACATTATGTGGAACAATTGTAAAGGTCTAATATGAAAACTACTCAAAACACATAGTTCAGAATCGTTGTTCATAAAAGTACATAAAGAGGTAATGGAGTCATTTTTCAATATATACGAGAGGAATTGGAAAATAAGTTTCCCCTGTCGATTTAGCAGAGATGTGTATGAAAAGAAAAAAAAAATAGAATGAGGCATTAAAGATAAGACATACCTTTATTTTTCTACATAATTGAGAAATTTGTCAAACCGCTTTAAAAGTTCAAAAAGCCGTCGAGGTAAAAATCGCGGCGTTGCATATGGAAGAAGCGTTGAACGGCTATGGGCTAACGAAGACGCAGCAGGTGATCGCACACGTGCAAGACATTGATACACCATTGGCTAGAAGTCTTTCTGTTTCGGATTGTGACGGGGGATGAAACCTGGGTCCATTATTATACACCAATTTTTGCTTTCATGCGCAACTGCGACCACAGTCGACATGGGAAATTTATTTTCCAATTCCCCCTCGTAATTTTGGATATTCATGTCAACAACTTGTTATATCTTGAGCCCACAGTGTTACAGATGTCGTAGATTTACGTAATTGTAGTTAATTTGGGATATTCAGCCGTGGTAAAGTAGCATATGGAAGAACTATGGTTCTAGCTTAGAGGACTACTTAATTATTCACTCGATAGATATGTATGTAATTCTGGGTACTCTGCAATGAAACATTAGGATTCAGTGATTACTGAAGAGAAGTCATAAAACAAAACGTAGCAGTTTCTGTAGATTGTAGAGACATGCTGAGCGATAGTCTGTCGGAAGAGCAATGGGTGAATTCAACGCCTACCGCTGCAGAGTCATCTCGAAAGATAACCCAAGGGCTTTCTGGTTAAATGTTGAAGCTTCCACTAGTGAAAAAATAGTCCCACACAGTTATGTACAGGACGTCTCAAAACTCCACATTTGAATATGCACTAAGTCACGGAAAAATATAAGCAGAGGTGTACAAATTGACGCAAACCAAAAGAACAAATTGACCAAACCAACAATTAATTTCGAAACAGGCCAGCAGATGTCGCTGGACACCATGTTTGGAGAGCATTATTATCCGTACGCAGCCCATCGTCGTCATAAATTGTTAGCCACCAATTTTGTGGCGCGGAGAGCGACTTGCAGTGGGTATACTTCAGAAGTTTGGGAAGAAGACGATTGGTTGTCTGGCGTGTTGTTGGCTGACAAAGCACACTTCACGCTTTTTTACAGAGTGACTTGAAAGGATCACTGCCATGATCGAACAACTCCAATGGCAGACGCTGTAAGAGAGGCGTGTATCACAGCACCGACAACTGTCAGAGTTTTGTTTTAGTGTACATCCCGAACTTCGAAACAGAGACGAGGAAAGCTCTGGGAGCCCAGGTATCAGTGGCGGCTGGTGCTTCAGATGACTGGGGGCTCACTTCTCTCAATGCCGGATCTTGATAGTAGTATCCCCCCCCCCTCGACCCCAGGCTTGGCGGTCGATGTTTCGGCTCCCCCCACTCCCGCCGCTCGGTATCCTAAGGGACAATTTGTCGCACCTCTACGAGTGGCGCCGGGGGAAAGCGCCCAGTTTGAGCCCCTTCATATATTTTCGGTAAAAGATCTGCAGAATGTCTCGACTTGTTTGCGCTTGCTCCAATTCGAGCTGAGGCGTCGGCGTACCAATCTTCTTTATTTCCCACTTTTCTTTTAAGCTTAAAGCTGAGTAAATTGTTTCTAAAAGATACTGAACGTTGTTCGTTTTTCTTGATAATAAGCATCAAGAACATATGAATATGTACATGAACACTAAAACACAGTAAGTAACTGATTACATTGTTAAGTGACTGTAACAAAATAAATATGTTATGATGAAGAGACAAGCTACCTTCGCGTCACGTGACACTGTAACCAGCGCCTGCGCAAAGGCTGCTCTCCTCCATTCTTTTGAAAAAGGTGAATATTTGTTACAACGATGAGTATAAATGCCATTTACAATGAAAATCGCGATACATTTGCAAAAACGTCCAAAGATATGTGGCAAGTAACAATACAAAAAACATTGTTGTTCTCATATCTGTTAAAAAAAAAGATTGGGTTTTAAAAACAATTGCTTGCAGTCGGTCTGGAACCCACTACCTTCCACAGCACAGCACAGCTATTCTTGCTATGAGAAGAGTCAGGAGTGGCTGAACGGAAGTTGTGGGCTAGATGGGGCGGCTAAATGAGAAATGCCGGGCTTACTGGCAAACTTGTAGGTTTATTACGACAGATACCAGTTACAGGAAATGGGGCCTACGAAGGATTGGCGCCCGTCAAGGAGCAACATGGTGGTATAGAAGAAGAGGGGGGAAGCGGAGAAGACAGGAAAAGACGTGTGAACGCGGTGGCGGCTTGCTTGGATGAGAGCGGCAGTCCGAATCGCCGGCGCCACGAGGCCTGATGTCCGGCCCACGGGGCGGAACGTGGTCGCTCCTGATTGGCCACGATGCACTGCTGGGTGGCGGCAGTCGGCCTCCACGCGACAGCCGTGCATTGTGGCGACCAGGGGACCGAATGTCAAGTCAGCGGGTTGCTACTTAGTCGGGCGATGGTTAAAATCGGAGGAAAGAAGCTAAAGATTTGAAAAACTTTTTAAAAAATAAATTAATTTCCCTACCATGTTGCTAGGGGAGGAGCGCCGATCCGTACAGTGACTTCATCATTATTTTTTTGATCGGATCTTCTGAAGGCTTTTACAGTTGATGCGTCTTTAATTTAGAGTTAGTATTTTTGGTAAGTCTTCAATGCGCCAAAAACATATATGAAGGGTGAAGCTGCCTTCATGGAGGATTTGTGCATGCACAAGGCGAGGTCCGCAGTAACTCCATAGTCTTGCATCGGGACTATTCGTGCGCAACCGCCAGAGCTCGAGTAGCCAGGAGCTGGCGTCTCTACCAGCTCCAATGCCAATGTTAACAGCGGCGTTTCCCCTCGCTCCTCCCTGACGCGGGAGTGCACATATGCTGCCCACAGGTGGTTCAGAAGAAGCTGAACATCAGCCCGCATGCGCATAGCAATGCTGCGGCCACTGCCACCTATATGAAGCGGCCGCGTTACGACTCGTATACGTGCTGTCTCCGCGACGTAGAACGTTTCTCGTGCTATAAAATTACTTTGAATGTGCGTATAAAATGATCTGATAGAAGAACTAAACGAAGAATGATAGTTTAAAATACTTTTCATTTTATTTATATATTGTTTTTTCACAACGAACTTTTCTCCGGGGGGTTCACTGGACCAGTGACCACTTAGGACGCGCCGCCACTGGCAGCTAAACGCCTTGGATAGCAGAGGTGCAGTAGCAGGAGGCCTCAGAGGGAGGCCTCAGTGCTGCCGCCCAGGTGGTGGGAGGCGGCGTGCTGGCAGCCTATTGATCGATCGCGTGGCTGGGCAGTGCGCTGGTGACCAGCAGAGGCCCGCCAGGGGGCGCTGGCCGCACCTGTCTGGCCAGCAAATTAGCCGCACCAGTCGACAGACGGAACCAACCTGTAGGGAAGGCGGGATGTTGACTTCGATGTATGGGGAGAAGTTTAGGAAAATGTGGGTCATGTGAAGAAGAGACGGAGCGAGGAACGCTGGTGTCACCCATTCGTCGTTACTGCTAGAGTGTTTGGCTTCCGAACAACGTCCGTCGGAAGAGGACATCAAAGCAGTTCACAGGTATTGAACTAGTTGTGTTATCGATAGTATCGAGCAAAACGCGGGTGTTACAAAGATCCTTCGGGAATTCAAATGGGAATTCCCGGAGGGAAAGCGATGTACAATACGGGGAATACTGCTGAGAAAATTTTTAAGCGCTCCGATTCGCGATACTTTCCATTTCGCGAAAGGGCTACGAAGACAAGAGAAAACATTAAAGCTGTCATTTGTGCAAGGTATTCTGCAACACGCAATACAAAATATGGTGGCTAATCACAAATGAAAGCGTAACTCTCTCTCGCTATATTTTGCTATTACTTAACTGAAACAGCTCTCTTTATGCAGCAACAGATCGTTAACTGTGTATGAAACCAAACAGAATTGTCTAAAACAGAAACATACATACATTAAAGTTATTGAACTTTTTGTATAAAAGAAAATCGTTAACTGGAAAGGGTAACAATCAATATCATGAATTTTGTTTAGTGATATCGTTAAACATTTCCTAACAGTGGGTAGATCCAACAATGCTCATACAATCTGTCAAATTTTCTTCTAGTTTGACACTAAAGTATCTAATTGCTTAAATATTAGTACTGATTAAATTATCATGATGCTACAGTACACACTTTATAACTGCTAACATAATAATACATTATTACAATAATTCTAATGATAACGACAGTATAAGTCATAGGCGTCCACAGACTAGATAGAAAAATTACTTGTTTTGACATAACGGATATGGTAAGTTTCAAAATGACATGCCACAAGAAATAAATATTTCAGCTTGATAAACATCAGGCAGGAGTTGAGGACATACAGACTTTGACATCAACCCTCTTAAAAGAAATGGCTCTGAAGTGAAAATCTTTTTCCCCAGTTTTACACTTGACCATACAGTAGATACACATAAGTAGTGAGCTACAATGGGAGCTGGACCACTTTTTGATTGACAGCTCAATTTCACTTCCTCTCCCCACCTTTCCCCTGGGCCCTCTTGAGCCTCCCCGCCTCCCCTCCCTTCCTTCTTCTGGTCCACTTGAGGTACTTACGAAGTTTTCATATTAAGTTGATAATTTCTTGCTTACCACATGGCTTCCTGTTTATGGGATTCGAGCCTTGGGCTCCAGATTGCAGACACATTTTCTACTCCTCTAATGGCTAAAGATTCAAATTTTTGTTGCAGAAGACATAAACTGTGCATTTTTGTTGGTCCACATTTCTAAAACCGATGGAAAACCTTTTTACACAATCTCATTGAAAATTTCTACAACTGTATTTGCATTACTGACTTTAAAACAAAACAAAACAAAATCCTTTATTCTTTCTTATGTACAATAAGTGCTTGAAAAGCTGGGAGAGGTCCGTAAATTAACTACACAGAACTACACAGAAGAATGCTTAACAAAAATTATACATTTATTGTGATATTCTTTATTGCTTCCAGATGGTTTTGGCACGTCTCTGCAACCGATCCAATCTAGTGCAGTGAGAAAAGTATGGTTGATGCCTCAAGCGACAGCAAAGGGACTTGGCAGCACACTTCCCTGTGTCTGGCATGCGCTGCTTTGTTTACTGGAAACATACCACCTTCATCAGTAGGAGTAATATGTTCCAAAACGAGTCTGAAACTTTTGGACTCAGAGCCTTGATCCCCAGAGCCCATCCACAGACCCCATCCCCATCCTATTTACTTTAAATTCAATTTTGAGTGTAGATGGCAAGAATTATTCAATTTATCAGAGCTTCTTCCAAAATCATCAGGTAATTTTATTTAGGATATTCTCTCAAGTATATATTTTACATTACTGTCTTCCAAAAACTTGTTTTCAGGGGATACAGAAGCAGACTAACCATGTATTTACAATTAGAGTTGTGAAGTTAAATAACTAAATGATTTTTAAGAGAATCCAAATCATCTGAAATGTTGACACACACCTGTTTCCTTGTAATGTTTGTGTTAGTTATGTTGCACTCTTCTCCATACACATCACCCTTCCACCATGTATTGTTCTAGGTCCTGTCTTATAATCTAATTAGCTGCCTTCCACCATCAAACCTGTCTGAACTTACAGACCAGAATGCTGCTTTCCTATTAGTGAAGCCTACATGTATATATAACGACTAGCCCTTATACAATGAGCCTCGTTCAGTTCTAGACTGTTTGCTGGCCTTCTTCTGCATCTCTTATGCTAAAATCCAACAGTGTCAGTGTACAACCTGGACTGCTGGCTCTCACCCAACTGGATGGAAGAGATGGAGTACGAGTTATAGTAAATGGAAATGTTGGAGACGATCCCTGTTGATCTGGGGATTTGGTTCGTTTCTTTTGGTGGCTGGATGGCATTGTTAATTTATAATCTTGATTTTTATCATATAATACATGTTCTTCATCTATTGGTTGCATATTTGGGATTGATATCAGTAATTTGTTAGATTCGTGACTCTTTTTGTATAATCATTATTCTTTATCTGCTTTAGCACCACCCTCTCTGTGCGAGAAGTGCCACTGCTACAGCTGTAGCCCTCTATGCCACAGCCACTGCCCCCACTGGGGCATCCATGATCCTGTGATGAGATATCATCACAGGCAGAGAACACACTGTCTTCCCACACCAGATATGTCCACGTAGGGATGACATGCCTTGCCATGTGTCACCTGACCCTCACCACTGCTAGCTTCACCACTGGGATGGATGCCACCTAGTTTAGTGATCCTGTGGTTTGTGGCAGTTTTCTTTCCCATCATTGACAAACCCCAGGTCATTAAAATTGCTACACCATGAAGATGACATCTACAGACGTGAAATTTAACCGACAGGAAGAAGATGCTGTGATATGCAAATGTTTAGCTTTTCAGAGCATTCACACAAGGTTGGCGCCGATGGCGAAACATACAACGCGCTGACATGAGGAAAGTTTCCAACCGATTTCTTATACACAAAAAGCAGTTGACCGGCGTTGCCTGGTGAAACGTTGCTGTTATGCCTCGTGTAAGGAGGAGAAATGCGTACCATCACGTTTCCGACTTTGAGAAAGGTCGGATTGTAGCTTGTCGTGATTGTGGTTTATCTATCGCGACATTGCTGCTCATATTGGTTGCGATCCAATGACTGTTAGCAGAATATGCAATCGGTAGGTTCAGGAGGGCAATACTGAACGCCGTGCTGGATCCCAACGGCATCGTATCAGAAGCAGTCGAAATGACAGGCATCTTATCTGCATGGCTGTAACGGATCGTGCAGCCACGTCTCGATCCCTGATCAACAGATAGGCACGTTTGCAAGACAACAACCATCTACACGAACAGTTCGACGACGTTTGCAGCAACATGGATTATCAGCTCGGAGACCATGGCTGCTGTTACCCTTAACGCTGCACCACAGACAGGAGCGCCTGGTGTAAGCAACGATGAACCTGGGTGCACGAATGGCAAAACATCATTTTCTCGGATGAATCCAAGTTCTGTTTACAGCATCATGTTGGTCGCATGAGTATTTTCCGACATCGCGGTGAACGCACATTGGAAGCGTGTATTCGTCATCGCCATCCTAGTGTAGCATCTGGCGTGATGGTATGGGGTGCCATTAGTTACACATCTTGATTACCTTTTATTCACATCGATGGCACTTTGAGCAGTGTCCGTTACATTTCAGAAGTGGCTCTACGCTTCATTTGATTGCAACGAAATCCTACATTTCAGCAGGATAATGCACTACCCATCCCTATGAACCACAGGCATTACCGAGGTGGGGTGGCTTGCGTGCCATACCATAGATACAACCGAACGGGTGGGTATCTGTGGATAGGCCATACAAATGTGTGGTTCCTGAAGAGGGGCAGCAGCCTTTTCAGTAGTTACAGGGGCAACTGTCTGGATGAATGACTATGCTGGCCCTGTAACATCAGATAATGTGGCTTTGCCACACAGCTGAAAGCAGCGGGAATCTACATCCGTTACTTTTCTTGAGGACATGCAACTCTACTGTATGATAGTATGATGAGGGTATCCTCTCGGCTAAAATATCCCAGAGGTAAAATAGTCCCCCATTTGTATCTCTGGGCAGGGACTATTTAGGAGCATGCAATCATCAGGAAAGACAACACTAGCATTCTACGGTGAAACACGTCCCCTGAATGTGTGGTCGTGTTCCATTTTCATTTATTCATTAACCTAAAGTGTTAATTAATGTTATCTGTCTGAGTATTAATTATTTTATTCTTTTCATTAATGATCAATGCCCTTGTTTATATATGTTGCCCCATATTTATATATGTTTCCACCTAGGTGACTGAACTTGAGTGTTCATGTGTATGTGGAAGATTTCTCTTAATACTGACTGACTGCCACACAATGGCTTACAGTCGCCGCCTTGCTCTTTAGGCCACATTTTGCTGTAGTTAAGAACGCATGGCTTTGTTTGTGGTCTGTGCTGGCGGCCAGAGATGGTCGGAGGCAAGCTTCCTTGGCAAGATGGCGAGGTGGCTGTGTTCTTAGTGTCGTACCAACCTAGTCTTAGACGTAAGAGGTGACAGGGAGCGTATGTAGATAGAATTGTCTTCGCCAGGTTGCAATGGTTGGTAGACAGGAGACTCTGAATGCACTCTGCGTCGCCTTCAGCGCTCTCTATGTCCGGTGTATGGGGATGTAAGGTTTTTCCGTGGCCTTAGATCTTCACTGCCGGCCGCGGTGGCCGAGGGGACTGAGGCGCTGCAGTCACGTTCTTCACGGCCACTACGGTCGGGGGTTCGAATCCCCCCTCAGGTATGGATATTTGTGCCGTCCTAGTTCGTAAGTAGTGTGTAAGTTTAGGGACTGATAACCCCGTAGTTAAGTCCCATAAGACTTACAAACATTTGAACATTTTTTAGAGCTTCACTCTGGATTCTGGATCCAACGACTGTGGAAGTAACTACTCTACCGAATCATGCTAAGGGGAAGGCATGCTGTTAGGACTTTGCTTTCTTTGTGATCAGGCAGTCTTGGTTTTCAAATAAAATGTTCAAATGTTTGTAAATCTATCGGACCAAACGGCGTGGTCATCAGTCCGTAGCTTACAAACTACTTAAACCTAGGTAAACTAACCTAAGGACAAACACACACACCCATGTTCCAGGGAGGACTCGAACTTCCACGGAGAGCAACCGTGTGCTCCGCAGCGAGACGCTTTAGACCACTTGGCTATTCCACCGCGGCTCTTGGTTTTCAGTGATAGTTTTCTTGAGTGATTATTTCACTATGTGAGGCGAAGTGTTTCCTAATTTACAGAACTTGTGTAATTCAGTATAACTTTATTATCTGCATTTTCATTCCAGTGATGATTTTGTGTCCATTTTTGCTCATATTAGAATACACATGTGTGGCCTTTGTGCCAATTTTGTGTCTTTGAATTTCCTTGCTTTTTTAACTAACATATTCACATCACGTCTGTATCTGTGAGTATGCTAAATATTTCTTAAATTTTCTTGTTTGCTTCCATCTTTCTTGCCTTCTGTGACCAATTGCACCACGTGCTTTCGTAACGGTTGTTACTTTGGCCTTCAGCCGTGCATTTATTAATACTGGCTTTCTTCTATACGAATTCTTGCGTGTGCTCTATTCGCTTATTCTGAATTAATTTCTTTTGTAAATTCTATGTAATTCACCTTGGTCACACACCACATGGTACTTAAGAATAGTATGCTGCTGCCTCCATGAACATGAGTTCGTTTAGTGCACAGTATAATTACATTTGTGATCAAGACACCCGCCATCTTGTCAAGACGCCGCTGATTTCATGTGTGCCAGCATTGTACCCACCAAGCATTATGCACGTGTCTGTGAATGAACGAATGTGCTTTCAGCTACCGATTCTGTGTTTGCAAATTTCCTTCCATGTCAACTCCATATTCATAAAGGGCAGAAACAATTTTATTACGGGCAGTAATTATATGATTTAATTCACTTTTGTACAAGGTGTGTGCTTAATTTTGTCTCCCCACATTTAGTTGCGTGTTCATTTTTCTGAATAGATTATGTTTTTAATACGTTGCTTGCAGTGGCCATTTTGAGCAGCAGCTGAATTGTATTCACTGTAAGGTTTTTAAAGTAAACGCCTTTTGCTACTGCGAATGAAGGGTTTTATTTTTATATTTTTAAGTCACCCATACGCGTTTCGCCTTTCTCTCAAGGCATCATCAGTGGGTGTCCTGAAATATTTACATGTTTTTGTTTACACATATAGGTTAGGTCTCTTACATATCTATAAGACATTTCATTTCTGATTTAAAACAGTTCGTTGTTTGATATAAAATGGTGTACTTCCACTTGCTACTCCACTTCAGTCTCTTTCTGGCAACCAGGTCGAAATGTTACACTGTTTCCTGAAACACATTGCAGTTTTCTGGTTCCACTGTCACCTGCTGCCATACTGTGTCCACTGCTGTTTGTTTTGTAGTGTTGCCAACTTTAGCTTATTTGAAATTCAACTGTTTCATTGAAAGTGTGTTGAAGGTATCTTTGTCTGTGTGTGTGTGTGTGTGAAGGCAAAAAGTAATGAGGTTGACAGGGAGTTTAAAATACCTAAGCAGGAATGGCTAGAAGGCAAATGCAAGTCTGTAGAAGAATGTATGCACAGGGATAAAATAGATACTATTTACAGAAAATAAAAGAAACATTTGGAGACAAGAAATAAAGCTGTATGAATACAAAGAACTCCATTTTAAAACCAGTTCTCAGCAAAGAAGGGAAAGCTGAAACGTGGAAAAAGTATATAGAGGCGCTCTATAAAGGAAGTGAACTTAGAGACAATATTTTAGGAAGGGAAGAGGATGTAGATGAAGATAAAATAGGAGATACTATACTGAGAGAAGAATTTGACAGAGCACTGAAAGACCTAAGTCGAAACAAGGCCCCAGGAGCGGACGACATTCTCTTAGAACTACTGTAGTCTCTGGGAAAGCCAATCATGACAAAACTATTTCATCTGGTGCGTAAGATGTATGAGACACGGGAAATACCATTAGACTTTAAGAAAAATCTAATAATTCCCTTGCCAAAGAAGGCAGGTGCAGACAGATGTGAAAATTACAGAACCATCAGTTTAATAAGTCATGGTTGCAAAATTTTAACACGAATTATTTACAGAAGGATAGAAAATCTTTTAGAAGACGGCCTCGGGGAAGATCAGGATAAATGTACGAACACGAGTGACAATCCTCAATTTATGATTTATCTTAGAAGATAGATTAAGAAAAGGCAAACCTACATTTCTAGCTTTTGTAGATTGGGAGAAAGCTTTTGACAATGTTGATTGGAGTAGATTCAAATTCTGAAATCAGCAGGAGAAATAAAAGCCTTGCGTTTTCTGATGACGTAATTTTGTCAGAGACAGCAAAGGACCTTGAGGAGCAGTTGAATGGAATGGACAGTGTGTTGAAAGGAGAGTATAAGATTAACATTAACAAGAGCAAAACTAGAATAATGGAGTTTAGTCTTAGAAAATCAGACGATCCTGAAGGAACTAAATTAGGTAACGAATCAATAAAGATGGTGAATGAGTTTTGTTACTTAGGCAGTAAAATAATATATGATGGTCGCCGTACAGAGGATATAAAAAACAGAATGGCAATGGGAAGAAAAGCGTTTTTGAAAAAGAGAAATTTGTTAACATCGAATATTAATTTAAGCATAAGAAAGTCTTTTCTGAAGGCATTTCTGCGGAGTGTGGCCTTGTATGGGATTGAAACATGGACGATAAACAGTGCGGACAAGAAGAGGATAGAGGCTTTTGAATTGTGGTGTTACAGAAGAATGCTGAAGATAAGGTGGGTGGATCGCGTAACTAATGAGGAGGTACTGAACAGAATTGGGGAGAAAAGGTATTTCTGGCATTCCTTGACTAAAAGGGCTCGATTGGTAGGACATATTCTTAGACATCAAGGTATTGTGAATTTAGTATTGCAGTGTGTGGGGTAAAAATCGCAGAGGGAGACCCAAAGACGAATATAGTAAGCAAATTCAAATGGATGTAGGTTGCCGTTCGTACAAGGAGATGAAGAGGCTTACCCAGGATAGAGTAGGGTTGGAGAGCTGCAACAAATCAGCCTCCATATTGAAGACCACAACAACAATGCATGACCGCTTGTTGCAGGTCCTGTACGGGCCTTTCTGGATACGGAAAATGTTCGACTGCTGTCGTGGCCAGCACATTCTTCAGTTTCTCACCAATTGAAAACATCTGGTCAATGGTGGCCGAGCAATTGGCTCGTCTCAGTAAGCCAGTCACTATTCTCGATTAACTGTCATATCGTGTTGAAGTTGCATGGGCATCTGTACCTGTGCATGCCATCCAAGCTCTGTTTGACTCAATCTCCAGGCATATCAAGGCCGTTATTGCGGCCAGAGATGGTTGTTCTGGGTATTGATCTCTCAGGATCTATGCACCCAAATTGCGTGAAAATGTAATCACATGTCATTTCTAGTATATGAATACCCGTTTATCATCTGCATTTCTTCTTGATGTAGCAATTTTAATGGCCAGAAGCATATATATATATAGACTGTTTGTCTTACCCAAAGTACAGGCTCGCCGATAGAAACAAAAAAACACAAATAAAAACACACACGAACATTCACGTTTTCGCCACCACTTGCGGCTTCTTCAGGAAAAGAGGAAGGAAGGAGAGGAGAAAGGTAAGGATACGGGTTTTAAGGAAGTGGGAAAGGAATCATTCCAATCCCAGGAGTGGAAGGACTTACCTTAGGGGAAAAAAGGAAGGTAAACAAATACACACACACTCACACATATCCACACATAAACACACCTAGGCAGACATTTGTAAAAAACAAAGAAGTTGGACAGAGATACCACTTGAGTCAGAGGCTCTGTCCAGAGAATCGAGACAAAGACGTTAAAGATGATGGGCAGGAATTTGAATTTAGCGGAGGTTGAGACCAGGTGGGTAACGGGGGGAAGAGAATATGTTGAAGGGCAAATTCCAATCTCCAGAGTTCTAAAAGATTGGTGTTGGTGGGAAGTATCCAGATAAACTGGACGGTATAACACTGCCAAGATGTGCTGGCCGTGCACCAAGGCGTGTTTAGCCACAGGGTGATCCTCATTACCAACAAACACTGTCTGCCTGTGACCGTTCATGCTGGTCATTCCCATATAGAACGCTTCACAGTGCAGGCATGTCAGTTGGTATATCACGTGGGTGCTATCGCAAGTGGCTCTGCCCTTGATCGTGTACACCTTCTGGGTTACAGGACTGGAGTAGGTGGTGGCGGAAGGGTGCATAGGGCAGGCTTTACAATGGGGGCGGTTACATGGGTAGGAGCCAGAGGGTAGGGAAGGTGGTTTGGGGATTTCGTAGGGATGGACTAGGAGGTTACAAAGGTTAGGTGGGCGGTGGAAAGACACTCTCGGTGGAGTGGGAAGTATGTCATGAAGGATGGATCTCATTTCAGGGCGGGATTTAAGGAAGTTGTATCCTTGCTGGAGAGCCACATTCAGAGTCCGCTCCAGTCCCGGGAAGTATCTGGTGACAAGAGGGGCACTTCTGGGGTTCTTCTGTGGAAGGTTCTGAATTTGGGGGGATGAGAAAGTGGCTCTGGCAATTTGCTTCTGTACCAGATCAGGAGGTGCGGGATGTGAAAGCTGTTATTACGTTATTTGTGTACTGGTTCAGAGATTCGGGACTGGAGCAAACTCGTTTGCCACGGAGACCTAAGCTGTAGGGAAGGGAACGTTTGATGTGGAATGGATGGCAACTGTCATAATGGAGGTACTGTTATTTATTGGTTGGTTTGATGTTGGACGGATGTGTGTTCAAATGTTTGTAAAGTCTATGGGACTTAACAACGGGGTTATCAGTCCCTAAACTTACAAACTACTTATGAACTACTTACGAACTAGGACGGCACAAATATCCATGCCCGAGGGGGGATTCGAACCCCCGACCGTAGTGGCCGTGCAGACCGTGACTGGAGCGCCTTAGTCTCCTCGGACACCGCGGCCGGCGACGGATGTGTGAAGTTGGCCGTTGGACAGATGGAGGTTGACTTCAAAGCAAGTGGCATGGGACTTGGAATAGGACCAGGTGAATTTGATGGGACCAAAGGAGTTGAGGTTGGAGAGGATATTCTGGACTTCTTCTTCACTGTGAGTCGAGATCATAAAGATGTCATCAATGAATATATACCAAACTTTGGGTTGACAGGCTTGGGTATCCAGGAAGGCTTCCTCTAAGCATCCCATAAATAAGTTTGCGTACTAGGGGGCTATCCTGGTTCCCATGGCTGTTCCATTTAGTTGTTGGTATGTTTGGCCCTCAAAAGTGAAGAAGTTGTGGGTTAGGATGAAGCTGGCTAGGGTATTGAGGAAAGAGGTTTTAGGTAGGGAAGTAGGTGGTCGGTGTGAAAGAAAATACTCCATCGCAGTGAGGCCCTGGGCATGTGGGATATTTGTGTATAAGGAAGTGGCATCTATGGTTACAAGGATGGTTTCAGGAGGTAACAGGCTGGGTAAGGATTTCAGGCGATCAAGGAAGTGGTTGGTGTCTTTGATGAAGGATGGGAGACTGCACATGATGGGTTGTAGGTGTTGGTCTATGTAGGCAGAGATTCCTTCTGTAGCGGCTTGGTAACTGGCCGCAATTGGGCGGCCAGGATGATTGGGTTTGTGGATCTTGGGAAGTAGGTAGAAGGTGGGGGTGCGGGGTGTCGGTGGGGTCATGAGGTTAATGGAGTCAGGTGAAAGGTTTTGTTTTGTAGGGGGCCTAAGGTTTTGAGGATTCCTTGAAGATCTGCCTGCACATCAGGGATAAGATTGTTTTGACAAACTTTGTGGGTAGTGTTGTCTGAAAGCTGATGCAGTCCCTCAGCCACATACTCCCGCCAATCAAGTACCACAGTTGTGGATCCCTTGTCAGCTGGGAGAATGATGATGGAATGGTCAGCCTTCAGATCACGGATGTCTCGGGATTCAGCTGTGGTGATGTCGGGAGTAGGATTAAGGTTACTCAGGAAAGACTGAGAGGCAAGGTTGGAAGTAAGGAATTCCTGGAAGGTTTGAAGAGGGTGATTTTGAGGAAGAGCGGGTGGGTCTAGCTGTGATGGAGTACGGAACTGTTCCAGGCAAGGTTCTATTTGAGTGATGTCGTGGGGAGTTGGATCATTAGGATTACGATTATTTTTCTTCATGGCAAAGTGATATCTCCAGCAAAGACTACTAGTATAGGATAGTAAATCTTTGACAAGAGCTGTTTGGTTGAATTTGGGAGTAGGGCTAAAGGTGGGGCCTTTGGATAGGACAGAGGTGTCAAATTGGGAGAGAGGTTTAGAGGATAGGTTGACTACTGAATTGGGATGTTGTGGTTCTGGATTGTGTGGAGTAGGATTTAAAAGTTTTTGGGGGGGGGGGGTGGAACTGGAAGTGGGAGATTCAGTAGATGGGAGAGACTGGGTTTCTGTGCTATCAGAGGAGCTTGAGGTTTATTGGAGAGGTTGTTGAAGAAGAGTGTGCTGAGGGAGAGTGTATTGCCTTTCTGGTGGTGGGTGACAAGGAGTTGGGATAGTTTTTTGAGGTGGAGGGTGGTATACTGTTCCAATTTGCGTTTGGCCTGTAAGAGGATGTTCTGAACTGTGGGTGTGAATGCGGGAGTGGAAAGGTTGAGGATTTTGATTAGGGATAGGAGTTGACAGGTGTGTTCATTGGCGGAGTTGATGTATAGGTTAAGGATTAGGCGGGTGAGGGCTGTGGATTATTCTGTTTGGAATTGGTGTAAGGCTTGATAAAAGGATGGGTTACAGCCGGAGATGGGAACTTTTAGTGTAAGGCCCTTGGGGGTAATGTCAAATGTTAGACATGCCTGAGTGAACAAAATGTGGGACCGTAATTTGGCTAGGGTGAAAGTATGCTTGTGGAGGGAATGTAGGTAAAACTTGATGGGGTCATAGTAGGGTAACAATGTATGGAATGGAAAAGTGAGAACTATGTGTTGAATAACAGACCACAAAGTGAAAAGAAATGAAATGAAAGGAAATAAAAAGTAAATAAATAAATATTACAAAAAAGGAAATATATAAATAAAATAAAATAAAAAGGTGGACAGATAGTAAAAGGAATTCATCTAAGGAAATAGAAATCTATAAAGTTGTTCAAGAGAGTTGTTGAATTTATACCTGGTAGAAAATGTGGTCAACTACAGTTGGTTAACAACGTAATTCACAATGGTTTGGTGGTTGTATTGGCGTCCAAAACAGGTTATATGGTGGAGAAAATATTGAAAAGATTGAGCAAACAGTGTGAAAATGAAAGCATATTATAGGGACAGATTATGTAGTGGCAGATTACGACTATGAGGTAGACGATAATCTGACGAAGGAATAATAGGGTTAAAACGTATAGAAATTTGCTGAAAAATGATCGGGAATGCCGGAAGAATGAACGGAAATGATGAAAAACGGGACTCGGAAATAATCGCGAAGTTGCTAGGAAAAGCCGAAAATGGTTATTATAGGTTGTTGTAAAATGAAGTTGTGAAATAGTATTACCGCAGTAAAATGAGAAATGTGGAAGAAGGGAGGATATTATAGAGGAGATGCAGTGAAGAAAGCGGCAAATAAAATAATAAGCGTAAAATAAAAAGACGTTAGTTGTACTTTTAGGTTGAGGTTCAGAAGTCAATACTGATTGTTGTATGTCGCTAATTTGGTCAGGAGAAAAATGAACTGTGAACTAAGATGAGAGCAAATATAGGGTGAAAATATTATGTAAAACACAAACAGAAGGAGAAAGTAAGAGGACAGAAAAGATTTCGAAAGAGCAATAACGAACATAAGTAATTGTTAGGTTCAAATGGATGAAAGGATATTATAGAAGGAGACTTTCCTGGTGGGAAAAATTTGTATAAAAATGAAGATTGTTTGACTTACCCAAAGTACAGGCTCGCCGATAGAAACAAAAAAAAAACACAAATAAAAACACACACAAGCATTCACGTTTTCGCCACCACTTGCGGCTTCTTCAGGAAAAGAGGAAGGAAGGAGAGGAGAAAGGAAAGGATATGGGTTTTAAGGAAGTGGAAAAGGAGTCATTCCAATCTCAGGAGTGGAAGGACTTACCTTAGGGGAAAAAAGGAAGGTAAACAAATACGCACACACTCACACATATCCACATCCAAGCACACACCTAGGCAGACATTTGTAGGAACCAAAGAAGTTGGACAGAGATACCACTTCAGGCAGAGGCTCTGTCCACAGAACCAAGGCAAAGATGTTAAAGATGGCGGGTGGGAATTAGAATTTAGCGGAGGTTGAGACCAGGTGGGCAACGGGAAGAGAGAAAGTGTTGAAGGGCAAGTTCCCATCTCCGGAGTTCTGAAAGATTGGTGTTGGTGGGAAGTATCCAGATAACCTGGACGGTGCAACACTGCACCAAAACTATATATATATATATATATAATTCTTCAGTTTCTCCCGGCGTATTTGATGATCAAAATATCCACGGGTGTACTGCCGGTCTATAGTGTCCAACGGGACACTATAGACCGGCAGTACACCCGTGGATATATATATATATATATATATATATATATATATATATATATATATATATATATATATATATATATATATATATATATATGAAAATGGCCAATAGCATGCTAGGAAATCGAAAATATAAATTTATACAAATTTCCTGGTAGACTCCATTCTGAAATACGTCGTAACGGTTGGTGGGGGGGGGGGGGGGAAGGGGTCTGATTCTGACTTTACCCTGGCGGCCATTCTGTTCTGGAACTGGAATTGACGCCATTTTGGATGATGTCATAGGGGTCCTTGACTGAGTTACTATGCCAGTACCGAATTTTTTCCATTACTTACAGCTACACTTGTACTAAAACAGCAATCATAATGAGATATAAACATCCGAGGGATGTTTTCTGACGGGAGCCCTGAACCACTTCAGGAAGAGACATTAGCGGAGATTTGTAAGGAAACTGAAGAGGAAGTGCAAGGTTTAAGCAATATTAAAGAACAGGAAAGAGTAGATTTAGAAGGTATATTAAATGATAAAGCTCTAGTGTTTGCGCCGAAGATAGGAAATATTAAAACGTATCAGTATAAATTTGAAATTATAGAACACAAACCATTTTGTGACCCACCATATACCATCAGCAAGATGCTGGACGATGGGATCATTAAACCAGCATCTTCCACATACAGTTCACCATTGCATGTTGCAGGAAAAAAGATGGTAGTACTCATTGGTCCTGCATTCGAGGTAAATTAGACTGATCGTCCAGAAAAGATGCAAGAGTTAATAAAGAAGTTTCAAGGTGTTAGAGTTTTTCATCCATCGATCTTCGTTCCAGTTTTTGGCAGATCAAATTAGATCCAGAAAGTCGGAAATGCATTGTGTCTATTATTTGGTCTGGAAATTTCATCCGCTGCCTTTATTCGGTATTTTGGATCCGGACATTTTAGAAAAAATTACGTGTTACAGACGACTTCGTAATTGTAGAACACAACTACGTTCTGACAATTCTTATAAATTATGTGTTGCGCCAAATTTCTGGCACATTTTTTTTCAGCAGAAGACGTTGCTCCATATCAGGAAAAATGGAAGCTACTCGTGATTTTGAATCCCCTATAATAAATGACACTAAGAGGAATCCTTTGATTAATATACTCCTACAAAAAATTTATTTTGATCTACACCTTTGCTACTCCACGATTGTTTAGTTGACAGGTGAAAATGCACCATAGATATGGGACAAAACAGCGGACAAATAATTTCATAATTAAAGGCACAAATTTTAGCTCATCCTGACCTTAACCAAGATTTTTGCATGGCTACAAACAGCGCCAAGACAGGATTAGGAGTTGTTTTATTCCATCAGTACGAGGAGGACTGCAAAATGGTCCATAAGACGATAGACTTTGCAAGTAGGGTCGTTAGTGAAGCAGAGAAAAATTATTCTATTACAGAGTTGGAGGCTTTGGCGTAGTGTGGGGATTCCAACGCTCTCGTTATTTTCTCTTTGGCAGGAAAAACAAAGGTTTTTACTGTCCACAGAGCACTGGAATTTTTACTGTCTTCCAAACTAACTTATGGACGTTTGGCTAGGTGGACAAATATTTTGCAGGATGTTTCAACTATCGGAGAATATTTTAACCGATGCTTTGTCTCATGCTCTACAAGGGATTGCAGACGATCTCCGAATCCATTTAGAGGAAGCGGAGTTTGCCCCATATTATATTAAAAATGTTCACTGAGAATTACAGACGCCTTGAAAAATTTGCAGAAAGAGCGAGCCAAAGAGCTTGAAGTATTGTGCATCAAACAAAAATAGGGATATAAGAATTACCCTGAATCCGTCACAGATACCTTTCATACGTAATCTTAATAGTAATACATGGATGGTTTGCATTCCGGAGGAAATTATAAACAAATATATAAGGTATACGCATCATCCTAGCAGTTGTCGTTTCAGTTCTAAGAAATGCTTTCTAAAATATTTGCAATATTTGTTTTCCAAATACGGAAAGGCGTGTTCTAAATGTACTTCAAATCTGTAGAAAGTGTAAATTGGCAAAGAATATTGCCTATAAAACCCAACCTCCCACGTCTTTTATAATTCCAGAAAATCTTAAGGGCATTGCACCCACAGATTTGTATGGTTCATTACCCAGAACTAATAAAAGCTTCACCTTTCTACAAGTCACTTACTCAGTTGTAAAAAGATACAAGTTTTACAATACGCAAACTATTTGAATGGAGCCTCATGCAACAAGTACGAAAAGTACAGCGCATGATTTCTGACAATGGTCCACAATATAGATCAGTTCATTGGCAGCACACAATGAAAAAATATAAAAACAAACCGACCTTTATATCAAAATATAAACCTAGTGTGAATCCTGCAGAACGGTCAATGAAAAACTAGGGGCCGTTGTGCAGATTGTTTTGCAGCAAAAAACACAGTACATGAGAAGAACACCTGAAGGATTTCTAGGGCGTAATTAATGAGATTCCCCACAATACAAACTTATTCCCTCCCATTAACGTATTAAAGAATATTGATCCGCCCAAAAGAATAAAAGAAACTGTTAAGTTTCCTTCTGCTAGTCGCCAACCACATAACAATATTGTCAAAACCGCTTTACGAAATATCTATGCAGCAGCAATGATGCGCAAAACGACCACGGACAGAACAGCTACTAACAGAAAAGTGTAGAAGGTATTTGTCAGGAGACACCATCTTTCACAGGAAGATAATAAGAAATTCCGTAAGTTCTTTTGAGTTTATAAAGGTCCAGTGGTTATCACTAGACTAGTACATCAGAATGCAGTAGAATCAATGAATCCAAAAACTGGAAAGTCATTGTGACGTCACCATGTCATTCACTTAATAGCAATAAACATAAACACATATAAAATTAATGAGTGTTTTCTTAAATGTATTGCAGCAAGTGGCAGAAGAAAACTCCGTTCGTGAGCAAAAAGGCCCCTTTGAAATTTCTTATACTAATCATCTAAATAAAGAAATAAATAATTTTTAATATGAATGAGAATGAAAACACAATTTAACTAAATAATTGAGAACGAGAACACAGACAATATTAGGCAGACTAACCTTGCATGCATTATGAGGAATTATAGTTAGAAAGAAAATAAGAATTTTCGGGCTTCATATATTTTTTAAAGATTAATACTTTCAGATTATTTCCTGTAAAGTCAATGTTATCAAAAGTCTTTGTAAAGTTCGATGTTAGTTGATAAGAAGAAGGTAAAAATTTTGGTTAAGTAAGAGAGAAGATCACATACAGCAATGGTTTCGGGCACCCAACCGAGATGTCTCGATAGAAGGGTGGAGAGGGTATGGAGGTGTGTTGAGTCAATTTTTGGTAGATAAACAAGGACGATGAGATCGACCAACATATGGAACACGTTTCGTGTCCAGTCACGATTCCCCACGACAAAAAAAAAAAAAAAAAAAAAAAAAAAAAAAACCCATGTGTGGCAGACACGTTAAATCTCAGGCCACCGAATATCAGTGGAGAATTACGAAGGAGGAAGAAGTTTTGTTGGCTTAATTTAATTACAAGACGGAGATCCCAAAACATACAACTAGAAGTACGATAATCATAATGACAATACAGGCACTGGAAAGATAGTCCGATCCATATTCTTTTTTTCCGGAATTTTATCACTTTTCCTGCCCAGGGATGAGCTAAGATTCAAGTAAGAAGAGGGGAAGACGGAAGAACAGAAGATAAAGAGTTGCAAGAGATGTCAAGAAGAATGAAGATGAGTGAAATTACAAACTAAAATACCTAAAGTCACTATTACATAAATAGAAAGTGATGTTAAGCATAAAACAAGCTTCTTGTGTTGTTGTTGTCTTCAGTCTGCAGACTGGTTTGATGCAGCACTCCAAGCTACCCTGTCCTGTGCAAGTCTCTTCATCAGAGAATACATTCGGAAACCTACATCCTTTTTAAACTGCTTACTGTATTCGTTCCTTGGTCTCCCTCTACGATTTTTACTACACAAACTTCCTTCTAATGCTAAGTTGACAATTCCTTGATGTCTCAGAACGTGTTCCACCAATCTATCCCTTCTCTTAGTCAGGATATGCCAGAGGCTTCTTTTCTCCCCAATTCGGTAAAGCACCTTCTCGTTAGTTCCGTGATCTACCCATCTAATTTTCCTCATTCATCTGTAACACCACATTTCAAAAGCTTCTATCATCTTTTTGTCTGAACTCCTTATCGTCTACGTTTCACTCCCATGCACTGCTACACTCCAGACAAATGCTTTCAGAAAGGACTTCCTAAAATTTAAATTAATATTGGATGTTAACAAGTTTCGATTCTTTAGACACGCCATTCTGCATTTTATATCATCTTTACTTCTGCCATCAGAAGTTATTTTGCTACCCAAATAACAAAACACATCTACTACTTTTATTGTCTGATTAGCTAATCTAATTCCTTCAGCATCACCTGATTTTCTGATATTCCATTCCATTACCCTCGTTTTACTCTTATTAATGTTCATCTTATATCTTCCTTTCAAGACACTGTCCACTCCATTCAATTGCTCTTCCAAATCCTTTATAGTCTCTGACGAAATTACTGTGTCATCAGCAAACCGCAAAGTTTTTATTTCTTCTCCCTGGACTTTAATTCCCTTCCCAAATTTCTCCTTGCATTCCTCCACTGCTTGTTCAAAGTACAGATTGAACAACACGGGGAAAAGGCTATAAACCTATCTTACTCCCTTCCCAACCTCTGCTTCCCTTTCTTGTCCTTCGACTCTAATAACTGCTGTCTAGTTTTTGTATAAGTTGAATATAGCTCTTCGCTCCCTATATTTTACCCCTGATACCTTCAGAATTTGGAAGAATGTATTCCAGTCGACATGGTCAAAAGCTTTCTCCAAATCGACAAACGCTAAAAACGTAGGTTTGCCTTCCCTCAGCCTATCTTCTAAGATAAGTCGTAATGTGAGTATTGCCTCCCGTGTTCCTACATTTCTCCTAAATCCAAACTGATATTCCCCGAGGTCAGATTCCACAAGTATTTCCATTCGTCTGTAAATAATTCGTGTTAGTATTTTGCATCCTTGACTTATTAAACTGATAGTTCTGTAATTTTCACATTTGTCTGCACTTGCCTTCTTTGAAACTGGAATTACAATATTCTTGTGTATAAAAGAGAAATGACAGACACACTATTAATAACCAAATAAATGAATAACTTAAAAATATTAAACAAGTAACATATTGACATTGGAGTCACAGCTTCTTCAAAGTTAACTAAATGAGAAAGGAGGGAATGTATTAAACATCACACTCTACACTGAAACACACGCATTTATGACACAATACGTTAATAAAAAACAACATAATGGCAATGAAAGTGTAAAGAATTATTTGTGAAAGTCATTCTTTCTTAATAAAACAGAACACAGACTTTATGTAACACTAGATAATTTGTGAAATAAACATTTCATTGTACAGGGTGGCCGAGAAACATCCGAATAAGCAAAGGAAATTTCTGGCTGAATTTGTTAATGGTTGTTTGCCATTAAGAAAATACATCAAAAATTTACGTGGAAGGATAGGGAAACATAAGGAATCAAAAACTACATATATCCTCAAATGTCATTTTCAAGTACTCAGACATCATCTACGTATTTTTCTGAGCAATTTGTGCAATTAGGGACAGTGGTTACTGCACTTGGAGTAGTCATGGCGTTTAATACTTTGGATATATTAAAAGGCTGGCGTTAGACAGACGTTTTAAGCTGCATGGCATGGTACAGAAGCCACGTTTGTTTTGAGAAAGGAGCTGCTTTTCTCCTTGGAGGGGAAGCCCCTAGACCCCCTCAGCAGGCAGTCGACCGAACAAAGCTTTTAGCACACAATACGGTAGTTAGAACTATTTGTGTCCTTTTTGTGGCACGTTGACACACCTTCGGCCACTGGTAGCGGCAGTAGAAACAAAAAAAGTTTGTTAATCTATCGGACCAAACTGCGTGGTCATCAGTCCGTAGCTTACAAACTACTTAAAGCTAGGTAAACTAACCTAAGGACAACACACAAACACCCATGCCCCAGGGAGGACTCGAACCTCCACGGCGAGCAACCGTGCGCACCGCAGTGAGACGCTTTAGACCGTTCAGCTACTCCATCGCGGCTCGGCAGTAGACACCTTCACGATATCAACGATGTGAGGAGTCGCCAGAAATGACACGTGGTTCGGATTTCACGTTAAGCTGTAGGTCCCCTTTACTTTCTCCGGTTGGATAACTGGGGTAGGTAAGTCGCCGAAGTGGCGTCCAATTGAAAGACTTGCACCAGGCCAATGAGCCACACGAAATTATTATTACCGTTGCGCCGGAAAGTTGTATCACATTCTTAACGTGTACCGTAAGGGTTAAAAACCTAACTATTCAATGGAGGGATGCGATGTAGCGAAGTCTCCAGTGCGATGTTACGGCACTTCTTATTAGCTGTCTGGAGCAGGTGTGTCTCAGCTGCATATTTGGGCAAAATATTCAAAGATATATGTTGCCGACTGAGCTACGAAAAGAGACTCTCTCTCGGTGTGTTTCGGCCTTCGCAGCGACCAGGCTCAATATTGTCTGCCTCCTTTGACAATTAGATATACACTCCTTGAGAATAATTAGCGACTCGCTTTGGTTTTGCCTAGTGGCATAACAGTGGAGTGTGGTGGTCAGTTTTAAGTTGCAGGATTCACCTATAATTAAGGAACTTTCACAGAGTGAACAGTGGACATTTTTGTCCATCCACAATAATTAGTTCACGTCTGTGGACAATAGCAAGAACGCACAACAGTGGGCTGGTTTGCTAAATCATCGAATCCTGCCATAATAGTTTTGACTAGGGAAGTTAACGAGATTTATATGAAGTTTTGGTTGATTCACTTCAGCTACAGGTTAAACCAGTTAATTTTTGATAAGATTTCAGAATCACGGATTCAGCCACTACCGACGCAGCAAACAGTAATTGCGCGCTCATGAAAAGCTAATTTTTGTTTCTGCAAATTCACTTACAAGCAACGTCATCAACACCAGTACAACATTACTCGCCGTATTTACCGCGACAACCTCTTCTATCTCGATTCAAATGTAGAATCAAGAGTAGGCAAGCAGCTACCCTCTGATACACATTTTTCTTCTGATAATTATTTGTTTGTGATTTGGGTTATTGAAACGATACCATTAATGGGTGAATTCTGGCCTTTCTTAGTATATTTCATTCTTTAAGTTTTAATAATTTTAATTGTATCTATTTTACCGATTTTTACAGGTAATAAACTAAATTTTTACCTCTCAGTAAAACAGCTCTTATCATTTTACTGAGAGATTACTTCCGCAAATGGACACTACAGCCGAACCCGACTAAGACCGAAGTATCAAGCTTCCACCTTTGCAACCACTCAGCAAGAAGAGAGCATAATGTCATCTTTGAAGGGGAACGTCTCAGCCATAACAATCATAACAACTACCCCAAATATCTAGGAGTTACGCTGGACAGAACGCTATCCTACAAGGAACACCTGACAAATACTGCAAATAAAATGAGGACAAGAAATAACATCACTCATAAACTGTGCGGCACTACCTGGGGCTCCACAGCAAACACACTCCGCACATCGCCAGTTGGACTTGTCTACTCGGTGGCAGAATACTGCGCTCCCGTAGGGATTAACAGCCCGCATACAAACAGGATCGATGAGGTGCTAAATGACACCATGCGCACTATGAGCGGCACGATAAAATATACACCCACTCTATGGCTGCCAACCCTGAGCCACATACCACCTCCACAAATGCGGCGAAAAAAATGCTCTTCTCAGAGAATACAACAAAAGTACTAATAACCCTCAGCTGCCCATACACAGTGACATAGCTGACCTAGAGCGCAGAAGATATAAATCGAGAAGATCAGCGCTACTCGCAGCTGAAGAGATGATGAATACCAATTTTGAAGTCGAAGATCTGTGGAAACAACACTGAAAAGAACATTGCCCACGAAAATGCCAAAGTTTAACGACAGGTGAGAAACCACCTGGCTTCAACCAGTCACGCAAAGTGTGGACAACTCTAAACAGCATACGTACTGGTCACGGGAGAAGTGTTGATGCTTTCTACAAATGGGGAAAGACACCAGCACCAAATTGCGACTGCGGCGCTGAAAAACAAACAGTCCGGCACATAGTGGAAGACGTCTTCAACGATTTCCTCGCCTCAACAGAGAAGGCAATTAGTTATATTAAATGTTTAGATGTAAATTTGTAACTAAACAATGTATAAAGTGTGTAAAGATAGCGATGTATGCTATACAATAAATAAATTTTAAAAAATGAGATTGCTTAACATCACATTCCTGTACCTAGTAACGTCATTTAGTAGTTATTACTTTACTTTCTACTTACAGGAGTAGTCATTCAGTGCATTCTAAGCACAGTTAACAACCTCTTACCTGTTTCGGATTGAAAGGTGCTCTGCATTCTGATGTCTAGCCTATGTGTCACAGTATATTTGTTCCACCTGCAGGGTACAATCATTTCAGATCAATCCTTGCATGTGATACAATGTGGAAGAAATCGTCTGTCAGTTTTTGAGACAGACTGGTGACACGTAAACTTGAAAGCGTTAGACCGTAACCAACGATTTCAGAGGAGAAGAAATGCTATTGATACTGGCGACGAAACTGTGGCGGACGACGTCAACCAGCCGCACTAGCCTTGAAAATCCACGAGTAAAACGCACACATAAACCATGGGCAGGTTTCACATCCAGAGCAAATCACCGAGGGCGCCAGCAAAAGGCGTCCATGGAAGAAACTGCAGATTACTATGCCAATGGAAATGAAAACAGAGCGTCCAGATCTATGGGTGCCAGGTCGTCTGGTCATGGTATATCCACGTACATGCCGGATGGTCGCTGGAACGTGTTCATAATATTAATTAAAACCTCCGGGCTAAGATGCCATGGTCCATCAATAAAACTTCTTACTCCCGACGTTTCGTTGCCTACTGCGGGCAACATCTTCAGAGGTGAGTCGATGACTGCCTACTAGGCGCTGGAGATCCAGTTTATACAGAGGGCATAGATGGCGCCACCACTTGTTACGTGCTGCCGACTATGAAGCTATCCTTGACCAGCGCCATCTCTCTCGATTACAGGTAATCGATTGTCATATCTTAGGAATTGGAATCACTATATTCTTCTTGAAGTCTGAGAGTATTTCCCCTATCTCATTCATATTGCATACCAGGTGGAACAATTTCTTCAGGACTGGTCCTCCCAACGATAACAGCAGTTAAAACAGAACATCATCTACTCGAGGAGTCTTGTTTCTATTCAAATCTTTTAGTGCTCTGTCAAACTCTTCTCACAGTACCGTATCTCCTATGTCGGAGTGGCCGAGCGCATCAAGGCGCTACGCTACGATGTGCGAGGCCATACCTCCTCGGGGGTTCGAATCCTCCCCCAGGCATGGATGTTTGTGTTGTCTTTAGTATGAGTTAATTCATAAGTAGTTTGTAAGTTTAGGAACTGATGACCTCACAGTTAAGTCCCATAACCTTAACAAACATTTGAACTTTTTTTTCATCTTCCTCTACTTCATCTTCCAATTCGAGAATATTGCCTTCAAGTTTATTTCCTTGGTATAGGCTCTCTATATATTCCTTCCACCTTTCAGCTTTCCTTTTCTTTGCTTGAAGTACTGGTTTTCCATATGAGATCTTGATATTCATACCACTGTTTTTCATGTCTCCAAATGTCTCTTTTATTTTCCTGTAGGCGGTATCTATCTCCGCTAGTTATATGTTCTTCTCCTGTTTTGCATTTCTCCTCAAGCCACTTCCTGTCAACCTTATTTTCAGACATCTGTATTCCCTTTTGCCTGCGTCACTTGATGCATTTTTATATTTTCTATCTTCATCAATTAAGTTCATTATCTCCTGTGTTATCCAAGAATTTCTATTGGGCCTTGTCCTTCTGCCTATATGATCCCCTGCAACCATCACTACACTGTCTCCCAGAGCTACCCATTCTCCTTCAACTGTATTACTTTGCCCCATTTCAGACAATTCTTGCCTAATGCTCCCAATTAAACATTCAACCACCTCTGGTTCCTTCAATTTGTCCAAATTCCATCTCCATAATTTTCTACCATTTTTCAGTCTCTTAAGTTTTAATCTAATGTAATCTACAGTTCATAACCAATACGTTATGGTAGAATCCATGCCTGGCCCTGGATATGTCCTACTGTATAAAACCTGGTTTCTAAAACTTTTCCTTACCCTTCAAAAGTGAATATTGTACCTTCCAATGTCTTCTGGTCTCTTCCACATAATATAATCTTCTCTCATAATGATTAAACCAAGATTTTGTGATTATTAAAAAGTGGTCTGCACTTCTCTTCCCTTTCCTACTAAATAGTTCCAGTCCCCCATCACAATCAACTTTTCCTCTCCCTTAACAGACTAAGTAATTTCTTTTATCCCCCATACATTTCTTCGATCTCCTCATCTTCGACAGAGCTAGTTCGAATACCGTGGTGGATGCTATGTGGATGTCTATCTTTGATATGATAATGCGTTCATTATGCTGTTCATAGAAACATGTCCACATTCATATTTTCTTATTCCTTATTAGACGTACACCTGGTTTACCACCAACTGATTTTGTATTTATAACCCTGTACTCATCTGGCAAAAAATTCTGTTCATCCTACCATCGAACTTAACTAATCCCCACCAATCTAACTTTAACTTATCCATTTCTCTTTTCAAATTTTCCAACTTACCTACCCAATTAAGGTATAGAACATTCGACTCTCCGATCCGTAGAATGCCTGTTATGTTTTTCTTGATGACAACATCATCCTGAGTAGGCCCCACTCAAAGATCTGGATGAGGGACCATTTTACTTCCAGAATATTTTACGCAAGAAGACGTCATCAGCATATATTTATACAGTCGAACTGCATGTCCGGTTGCTTCCCCTTGCTTTCTGCCGTTCGCAGTAACTGCATGACAAAGCCACATTAGCTTATGTTACAAGGCCAGCTCAGTCAATAATCCAAACTGTTGCCCCTGCAACTACTGAAAAGGCTGCTGCTCCTCTCCAGGAACCACACATTTGTCTGTCCCTCCACAGATACCTCTCCACTGTGGTTGCACCTACGGTACAGCTATCTGATCGTTGAGGCACGCAAGCCACCCCACTAAGGCAATGTCTGTAGCTCATGAGGATAGCTATTCTCATTATACTGTTTAAATATTTAAATTCGCCACATAAGACATTAATATTGTCATCTTTATTATTTGAAGCACTGTGTCCTGGATTACAAATACGAAAATGTCAATAACATCTAGTCCAAAATACTTTGTCTAGTGGGTGCACAAAGAAAAGTAAATGGCACATACATCATTGTTTCTTTATATAGAATGCAAGTTCCAAGAACATCTAACTTGGAATGACACAAAGATGGACCACCGAATAATTTGTAAGTATTGTAATTCAGCATGTATCTAACTGAAATTGAATTTCTTGCTGAAGAAACACGAGAGAAATGAAAGGCTTGTTCAACGTTCGTGAAACTGTCGTACTGTTTTGGACTGCTTTTATATTTGCAACAGAAAAAGAAGTGAATACTGGTTTTCAATGTTCAGTCTTAGACCAAAAAAAATTGATCGCCGGCCGTCCGATGCAGAGGCTAAATCCGAGTCGGTCGCTGTGTATGGACAATAAATTCGATCGCCCCTCAGAATTCTAAGTCCGGCGATATGCATGATCTGGCAACACTGTAGAATGCAGTACTCTCAGGAGGAAGTCTTATCTTCCTAACAAGGCATTTCTGTACTGTATGAGCACGTGGTCTCGTGGTAAAAGTAGCTTTTAAAAATGTACCTGTAAGCAGTCGCGAGATCCAATCCACCAACCTTCAACAGCGAAAAATCCCAGAAATAATTACACAAAAGAGCTCGCGGGTGCATCAAAACAGAACTGTTTACTCTCGGGGATCCCCTACCCTTGCAGTGGGCACCGGATACGGCACGCGCCAGCGGCCGCATCGCGGCAGCCGCCTGCGGACTCAGTGACAGCGGCGCGCCGCTCTGTGTCTATTTAGCGGCTGTATATCCTTACTTGAAATTCTAGTACTTATATTCCAGTCACGTATTGAATTTTCCTGACTGTTATATGAACATAATCTAAACATTGTAAACTATAATCGGAGAAAAGTGTCATAGGGGTGACTATTGCTACATTATTCTTGAACCTCATCAGGTCGCTCATTCAGGATTTTGACTCACGATTGTTACTAGTGACGAGTTATGATGCTCTCGTGCTGACATCTTAAGAACAAATTAATAACTGAGTACTAAAAGATTTTTATGTTGAGCAAAGTGCAACCACAGTGCAATGTCCCCCCCCCCCTCCACTTTTTGCAAACATCTGAGACACCATTTAGTCGCACTGTAAGGACAAACGACTTACAAAATTACGTCATGTGTTAGTACTACACCGTAATAGTTTCTGCTGATTTCACAAACAAAACATCCTATAGTGTGCTTTGGATATCACCCATTTTTCACTTAATCTTTATCATATGTCCTCAAATATTTATCTTTGCTGTCCCTACTCGAATAACCTTCGAAAAAATTTCCGGACGAAAATACACGTCGATCATCGATTGTCGGCATCTTTAGCTTGGAATCAGTTCGTTTCTACGGGGACGGAGTCGCTAAACTACTTGAACATAGACTTTCCCATAATCTGAGAGAATATAGCAGGTAGCCATAAGAAGTTTCTTGTTATTTTCGTTGTGGATTCGTGCAACTCCTAAAAACATTTTGCTGCCTTGAGACCAGAACCATGGAGCAAAACCACCTGTCCGTGGCGGGCAGCTACTTTTTTATTTCTATTATTTTTTTTATTTTTTATGTTTTTACTGTTTTTTTTTTTCTTTAGTTTATATGACAGATCTATGCATCGTGGACGTTCAGTTTGTTCTTGTCCTGTTTGTTGTTGTCCTGACAGGGCGCGCTGAGCCACGGCGCCCGGCATTTGCCTCACAGCTAGCGAGGAGCTGTGCACGGCAGCTCTTTCCTAATGCCACATACATCGCTAGAACATATAACTGGCAACATAAGAGACGAGATTAGTTTCAATTTCGTTATGTAAACAATTTTCTGGGCCCAAATGCATGAAATAATAGCCTTCTGTTGCCTCTCGAGTGAGAAACCAGTCAGATTATTCAATGGAAATTACAGGAAAGATGAAGTGAATTTATGAGCATAGTTCTGTGCCATCCCGAAAGTAAGATGTCGGTACCAGCGTTGACAGTTTACACTGTGATGTTGCCAAGCTTCAATCATGCTATCAACAGGAAGAGTACGAGCCGAGGTGATTGCCAAGAGGGCTCGACAGAGACTTAGTTCGCACCTCGCGCGCCTGCTGATGGTCCGAACACCTGAGGTATATGTCAATGAGCCCTGCTAGCGTTTCTGTAATTGGCTTTAAAGAGCCGAGCGTTGTCACTAATAAAAATATACAGATGCACCGACCGCTAACATATAATAAGTGTCTCTATTATTTGCGTATTCTGTCCTAAGTGCAAAGACAACAAAAGTCATTCACCAGTGCTGTTTCACATTTCTTCGAGCATTTCCATTGATTATACATTAGATGTAAGCAACAGTTGTCTTATAATTATAGACTTAGAAAACATCTTCCTATACATCGCTGTCAGTGGCACAAGCAAACGAAGAGAGGCAAACAAACGAAAAGAATTCAATGCAGCATTGTTTTCAAGATGTGAACATCTTTGGAAGGCTTCGTAATATTGAGTTCAAAATAATAAGAGCTTCTGTTATCCGGACGTAGAATAAGGGACAGTAATGTATATATTAATTTATCTTTAAGCCAAACTGTCATCCAGTCTAGAAGTATTGCAAAAATGAAACGTATCACCTGTTGATTAGAGTCCCATTACATCTGCTAACAAAAACGAGCTTCAGATAAACTGAAAACCTTTTGACTGTGCAGAACATTCAGGGCAGAAGAGCCCAAAGTAACTATGTTCAAATGTTTGTAAAGCTTATGGAACTTAACTGCGGAATCATCAGTCCCTAAACTTACAAACTACTTATGAACTAGTGTATACTTAAGACGGCACAAACATCCATGCGCGAGGGGGGATTCGAACCCCCGACAGGGGAATGGCCTCGCGCAGCGTAGCATAGTGCCTCAATGCGGTCGGCCGATACGCCACGACATATAACTATGGGTTAACGAAGCAGAGCATAGTGATGACAGCATTTGCACAGTGTTATTTTTTCTATCCCAGTTGTTTTCATATGAAGCTCCAGGCTCCCACAATATTCATATCAGAACCTTCGGGTCATAATATGATGACACAGTTGATCAGATAATTATAGAAATTACAGTGACTGTTTTTATGTTGCCAATATATCGGAATATATCGCAGATTAAGTTCTGTCTGTGAAGGAATTGCTCAACAGTTTGTGAACAGTATCGACACCTCTGCATGTAACTCAAATCCAACAGTTGCCAATTATACATAGCTGTATTTCAATGAGTTGATCTTCCTACAAACGATTTAATTTCTTTCACAACAGTGTTATTACTTACCGAAAGCGTTCAACATGCTTGAGTCTATCATTTCATCGTTCACGTCCACTTCCTGCTCTCACCCCTACACCTACTGTAGATGTTTAATAAATTACGACCCAAATAACAGATGTATACCTACATTTATGGGGTTGTTGATGTCAGTTTTCCTGACAGTATTCTGCCATTGTTCTGAAGATGTATACTCAACGTAAATACTAATATTCAGTTGGATGAATATCTGAGGTGTCCATTTCAGTTCCACAAACCAAAAAATGGTTTACTAAGAGTATAAAAAGCGTCTATATGCCAATAAATAAAAATAAAATAACATTTAATGGAAGTTTACAAACTCCATCGGAAGAACATGAAAAATACTTTCTTCACCTAAGAGCACTGCAATACTAATTCTTGGATTTCACAGAAATGCAATACTTAGGGCCCTACTTTTGTTTTGGTCCATGTCACTTGCACTAGAGAAGGAATAAGACATGTAAATGTTTCATAAGTATTACAGGTCCTGTAACTACGTCGATTATCACCGAGTTGACAATCACTTTCTGTATGATATTCGTTGTCTGAGACTGATTAAAGGGGCTTCACGACATCCTTTTATTAATAAAATTCTTGAAACTTTTTGGTGGTTGCAGGATAGTGAATTCAGATAGACAGAGGTAATTTTGAAAATTTGTGCCGCTCTAGAGTGGCTATTGTAGTCTCAGACGGAAAGCGATGCTAGTGAGTGGACAGAAATCGATGCCCAGCAGTGCCTTCCGCTAGCGTAAAGCAATTCTCGTCATGCGTCCTGACTGAAATCATATGGGTAGCGTATAGTGTTACTTCCTTCTTTTTCGTGTGACATCGTGTAATACAAATTTTATAAGCTACTTGATCAATCAGGATTACCGGATCCCACATTTCATCTGCATCCGTGCCAAAACAACAAATTACGGAATTAGGTTTTCCATGCTGTAAATTACGAGAGACGTTGTAATTTACTCTTCAGATGAGCTCCTTGTAGACGAAAACGAAAATTTCCTATGATTATTGCTTATTACACACGAATTATATTTAACTGTTTTTCAGACAATAAACGTAATAGCACGGTGTTCATTCATCAGGCATTGTTGGTGAAGAGGCCAAAATATGTCAGATACTTTTGTCTCGGAATGGGAAGTATATTTATTCAAATAACTAATGGGCCATACATTTCGTAACAGTGGAAATACTGCAGCAAACTGATTGATTAATTGTAACCTATAAACTTGTGTAATGGCTGTCATTTCTATTGCGTACCAGACGGTAATTTGCCTAAGCAATTATTTATATAATTCATTATTAACCATACGATTTAACTATGTCTCTCCTTAGTTCTATTCAAACAGGTGTATCGTATATTGGACTGGATCAGACAAACTAGTGTTTTCATTCAAATGTTAAGGGTTCTTGGTTCCATTCTCTTCTTGTTATTGATGGTCTGCTTTTCATAAGAAGAGAAGACGCCACCGACACTTATGATGCCAGCGCTAGATTAAGCCCACCAGCACTACCACATTGTAAAGCCGGTAGACAGCGTGACGCCGTGTCGCTCTCTAAGCACCCCTACTGTTTTGATATACAAATTCTACTGTCCAATATTAGCGATGGTTACAATATAACTGCTGCTGGTGCTTTGCCACGAAACGTGAAAAGCGCCTAACAGATTAAAATTTTTGTTTCAGTATGCCTCGATTCTTGAGTTTGTTCTAAATAAACTCCTGGCAGTTCCACACTAACGGACATTTTCAGCTACCAAATTAATCGCATAGAAATTATCCAAGTGTAACTGCTGGATCACTCGACTGATTTAAGTAATATTCAATTTTGGATGAATATGGCTCTGAAAGGGACGTCAATTTTATTACAGTCCATCTCTTGTCTTCTTATTGAATACTCTCTGAATGATCTGACAATTGCGTTAATCCTGTAAAGGGTTGTGGCCACTATGAGTCAGTGATGAATGAACACATGCGCAACTATATTCACCGATGAAAGGGGGGGCGGTGTACTTCCCTCCTTATGTTCCCATGTTTTATATATAAAAGTGTTAGGCGTATAGCCGTTAATCTCCGAAAGTTTTTGACCCATTGCTTTGAAATTCTGACACAACGTTGCATCCTAGCCCAGGAAGGTTTTTAGGTACACATTCTTGAAAATATTATATATAACCGATAAAAGCGTTACTTCGTCTAAACCTTTTTCCAATTATAAGGTTTATATAAATTCATATATGACACATTGTAAAATTTTGTATATGAAAACATGCACATATTTTATTAGAACGTTGTGTCAACATTTCAAAGCTTTAGGTCAAGAACTTTCGGAAATATACGATTTTGAACATAACACTAATGACGGCTCTAGGTTAGAAAGAGTTCCAAGAGGAGATAGAAGTGAGGAGGAGACGAACAGGGAGACCGTAATGATGAGATGTAGAGGGAGGAGATGCAGATGCACAAAAAGAGGAGGGAATGGAGGAGGATCGGATAGACAAAGAGAGAGAGGATTACATGTGGAGGAGGAGATAGATAAGGAGTGGGTTAGGAGGATATGGACAGAGAGAGGCGGGAGGAGTTTATGGACAAAGAGAGGGGAATGAGGAGAAGTGCAGAGAGATAGGACAGAGATAAGGGGAGCAGAGAATGTAGGATGTATATCCAATTTCCATCCACAAGGAAATAGGAAATGACGTATATAAGAAATGTATGGTTCATCTTATCTTTCTTTTCCATTTAATCTGTAACAAGCCACAGCAACGATTGGACGGGCACTGCTAGTGTCATAGTAAGTAAAGTAACACAACGTTCAGCACAAGAAAAATTTGATGTCCGTAATTCCATAAATAAAGGGTTGTGAGAGATATTTATGCAGGAAAGGAAGGAAAAGCCTGCAGTTTATGATGTTTACAGTCCGGACTGCAATGACGGAAAGGCATCGTATCAGACTTCACAACCCTAGCATGTTGATTTTATCACTTCACTCTGACACAAGGGCTGTGATACGAGAGAAGGAAATGTATTACATGTTTCTCACTTGTGTACCGCTATCGAGTGCAGGAAAGCTCCTCATTTGTTTTCGTGTGTGTTGCATGAATTTTGGTCTCACCTAGGTTGGCTTCCTCTGCAGGGTAAGAAGAAAGTCATCGGAATAGAGTCTGATTTTGGTTACGAGAAACCTGTGCAGATAGTGTCGGCACACTGCGTTCAGAGCCAAGACGACGTCTTCCTGTTTGTGTCTTGGCGTGTGCTGGAGTGGGGTGTTGTTTACAGATGCAGTTGTTGCGAGTTTCGACACTCAGAACGCACTGCCTTTGCCAACTATTTTACAAACGGAATACATTCTCCATTATTTCAATGTATGTAATTTTTGTATAGCTTATGGGACTTAACTACTGGGTCATCAGTCCCTAACCATACAAACTAGCTAATACTAAGGACGGCTGAAATATCCATGCCCGAGGGGGGATTCGAATCCCCGACCATAGTGGCCGTGAAGACCGTGACTGGAGCGCCTTAGTCCCCTCGGCCACTGCAGCCGGCAATCTTTTTGTACTCAGTTATGAATTTCTTCTTCAGACGTCAGCATCCTAGCTCGTCACTAGTAACAATCGTGAGTAGGAATCCTGAATGAACGACCTAATGACGTTCAGGAAAAATGTAGTAATAGTCACCCCTATCACACTTTTCTCCGATTCTAGTTTACGACGTTTAAATTATGCTCATATATATATATATATATATATATATATATATATATATATATATATATATATATCAGTCAGGAAAATTCAATACGTGAGTGGAATATAAGTACTAGAACTTAAAGTAAGGATACAACAGCCGGTAAATAGACTCAGAAGGGTGCGCCGCTGTCACTGAGTTCGCAGGCAGCTGCCGCGATGCGACCGCTGGCGCGTAGCCATAGCCGGTGTCCACTGCAAGCGTAGAGGACCCCGAGAGTAAACAATTCTGTTTTGATGCAGCCGCAAGCTCGTTTGTGTATTTCTGTGATTTTTCGCTCTTACATTTGAGGTTCTTCCACACTGATAAGAAAGACAGCCGAGATGAGGTTAAAAAAAATTGAGGGTTGGTGGATTGGATCTCGTGACTCCTTCCAGATTACATTTGTAAACGCGACTTTCACCACGAGACCACGCGCTCATACATAACAGAAGGGCCTCGAGAAAGAGATTTCCTCCTGACAGTACCGCATTCTACAGTGTTTCCAGATCGTGCGTATTGGCGGACTTAGAATTCTGAGGGGCGATCGAATTTATTGTCCACACTGCGCGACTGACTCGGATATAGCCTCTGTGTCGGCCGGCCGGCGATCAATTTGGCTTCCGAAGATAATTCATGACATCAATTGCTGTGTGTTCTATCTTCTGATTGTTATTATAAAGCTTTGTGAACTGTAATTTTTGAGAACATATTTGCTGTACAGAACCAAGCTTCTTTGAAACGAAACGTATTATACATTTGTGCAGACAACATTTTCGGTTATGGTGAAGAAAGCAGTGTGGACAAGATTTTAAATTATTGGTAGATTTCTCGATGGACCTTTTGTGCTTCGATCGGTGATGCGGAAGGTGTTTATAAGTGAGCCGCACTGCTTTCTTGGATGCGGAAATAGCATGTGCTGGGGCGGCCAGCGAGATGATCGTCGTGGCTTGGTGTTCGCGGCGGGTAGTACAGGAAGAGGCGTGTCAGACTTGGCAGAGTTAAAGGTTTTCTTTGCCTCGATGATTTCCGATACGTTTGTCAGGGTTGGATTACTCTGTTGTAAAATTTTGGAACAGATGTTGTCATCTACAACTTCCTTCACGATTCCACGTGAAACATCTCATCAGAAAAGGACTTGCCAGAAAAACAACCAATTTTTACAGTGACGAGTAGACCTCTAAGTTCTATCTGTCTTTCTTCGTATGTTCGCTTTGGTTACGTACTTTAATAGGCGAAAGATCTTTTATTTGATAGCAGAGACCTTAACTTGGGCTTCATAATACAACTGACTAGCAAAACGAAACAAAAAATGGTAGAGGCACGCCTGTGTAAATGCAGATATATGTAAACACGCGGAGGACGCCGCTGCGGTCGGTAACACCTATATGAGCCCCTTAAAGCGCAAGTGGTGTAACTCACATTATCTTAGTTTCAAGATATTTACAGCTTCATTAGAATTCTTATAAAAATTAGATGCGTACTTTTTTTATGTTTTCTCGACTTAAATGTCCTCAATGAACATAATTCTAACTTACATTCACATTTCCTTTAAAATTTCATATGTTATTGTACAGGGTGTCCAGAAACGACTTCCCTGATTTCAAAATTAAATATCTCGAAAACAAAGATCGATAGAGGAATGCAGTAAACGGTATGTTTATTGTGAAAGCTGTAAGAAGTTTATACAGCAGTTTGAAATAATAGTTACAAAAGCTGCTAACAGATGGCGCAGTATGCTGTACAGCTCATATCAGCATACATAAGTGAAATAATCGTATGAGAACACTCTTTTCAAACAATCACATCACAATGTTTTCAAAATGTTCACCATTGGAACTACAGAGGCGGCGCAAACGAAGAATGAAATTCGGCATCACATTTCGTAGTGTCTCAACCGAAATGGATACACATGTCACAGAGATCGCCGATTCAAGCTCGTCCAGCGTGGCGGGATGCTTCGGGTAGACCATGTCTTTCACTGTGCCCCACAAAAAATGTCACAGGGAGTCAAATCCAATCTGAACAAAATCCTATCGTTAACAATTAAAAAAAATAAAAAAAAATTGAAGTGGAGTGGAGTTACATCACTTGTGCTTTTAGGGGCTCATATGAGGCAACAGGTGTCTGGCGCAGGCGTTAGATGGGTTCTTGCTGCTACAACGGCAGGTTATCACGATTTAAGTCAGTATGGAGATGGGACACAGCATTTCCTAGGTAGTGATCGTGCGGGGATTTCCCCGTATGACCATTTCAGGAGTGCGCCGTGAATGCAAAGCTCCAGCATCGCTGCGGGCAGAAAAAAGATCCTGCAAGAACAGGACCAACGACCACTGAAGAGAACTGTTCAACGTGACGAAAGTGGAACCTTCCGCTAATTGCTGCGGATTTCAATGTCGGGCTTACGACAAGTGGCAGCGTGAGAACCATTCAACGAAACATCATCGATATGGGATTGTAGACCGGGAGGCGCACTCGTGTACCCTTGCTGACTGAACGACACGAAGTTTTATGCCTCGCCTGGGGCCGTCAGCACCGGCATTGGGCTGTTGATGAATGAAAACGTATTACTCGCTCTGACGAGTCTCTGAAGTGGATGGATTTGTAAGGGCGTGGAGACGTCACTAATCCATGGACTCTGCATCTCGGCAGGGGACTGTTCACATTGATGGAAGCTCTGTAATGCTATTGCACGTGTGCACGTGGAGTGATATGGGACTCTGACAGGTGACATATGCGTATGCACGTGGAGCGTTTTTAAGTAAATTCCGTTTTGTTATAGACACTAGTAGTTCGCGCACATACCGCAAAGAGCGCGTGCGTTGTGTACCGGCATGCCTCGGGAACAACTGTGCTCAGTTTTAGCTCTGTAGCTAATCTGTACGGTGCTGTTCTGTGCTTTCAAAATGTTTATCAACTCGCCCGCCACGTGTGAGGTTCGCTCAGTGATCGGTTTTTGTCACCAAGGAACCTGTCTGGCCGGTCGCGGTGGCCGAGGGGACTGAGGCGCTCCAGTCACGGTCTGCACGGCCACTACGGTCGGGGGTTCGAATCCCCCCTCGGGCATGGATATTTGTGCCGTCTTTAGTATAAGGTAGTTCATAAGTAGTTTGTAAGTTTAGGGACTGATAACCCCGCAGTTAAGTCCCATAGATTATACAAACATTTGAACATTTTTTGAACCTGTCTGCTGCAGAAATTCATAGACAGATTTGCGAAGTGTACGGTGATACTGTTGTGAGTAAAGGCAAAGTGCGTAAGTGGGTGCGACAAATAAAAGACTACTGTGACAACCTCCATGATGAGGATTGCTCCGGTCGCCCATCTTCGATTACAGACGATTTGGAGGTTTCAGCGTAAGCGAGGATTCGTGAGGAGCTTCTCAATAACAGATCTCTCGAACGAATTTCTTGACTTGTCGATATCAGTGCTTTACAAAACGTCAGTGAACTCGTGGTTATCGGAAAATGCGGAAAGGTTGTATGAAGACGGGATTTTAAAATTGGTCGAGAGGCATGATAAGTGTTTGAACAAACTTGGCAACTATATCGAAAAATAGAGTAAAGTTTGTACTTTCTGAAAATAAATTTACTATTTTGAAATAACCTTTCGTTGTGTACTTCTATACAAACGAAACTTACTCATAAAACGCGGCTCGTATCCTGGCTGATTACCTGTGTAGATTCGTGTCCATTGCACATTTCTACGGTCTTGGACAATTCCAGTAGGACAATGCGACGTCCAGATTTGCTACAGAGTGACTCCAAAAAACTCTTCTGGGTTTAAACGCCTCCGCTAGCCACTAAGTCCCCCAGACAGGGACATTATTGAGCATATCTTGGATGGTTCGCAACGTGCTGTTCAGAAGAGATCTCTACCACTTCATACTCTAACGGATTGATGGACAGCCCTGTGGGATGCATCGTAACAGTTTCCTCCATCACTACTTCAGATATTAATCTAGTCCAGTCTGCGTCGTGTTGCGGCATTTATGCAATCTCGCAGGGGGCCAAACATGATATTAGTCAGGTGTATTAGTATATTTAGCCCTTCAGTGTATTCTGTAAACGCCGAAATCACATCGTCCTGACTGACTGCGTCAGACTGGGTATGAGGAAACAGTTTCTTTTAGTAAGTTAAAGATAGCAGCGCCTAACCAGGAGAGAAAAAATACATGGTGTGCCTCACGTTGAACGTTGCATACTGTAAAATGCTGCTGCATTTGTTTTACCTAGTCCGTAAATTCTTTTGTGCTTCAGACATCCACAATGGAGGCACAAGCGCTTGTTATGATGGCTTCACTTTTGCAGTAGTAATATAACAATGGGCATACAGGCACAGTGAGAATCGCCCGTCGACATTAGTGTCATCGACGCCAGGTACCCCCTCCAGCCTCAGCCAATTCACCGATCGCCTTTGTACCATTACTCCCCCACCCCTCCACCCCCAGCAGGCGCCCACTTGACCGACCACCGCCCCCAATTCATTTATTTAAATTTGCTCATCAATTTAATTGTAACAACCTATGTTTTTATCAGTAACAAGGGCAACTGCCTCCACAAGTAAGACTTGCGTGAGCACAGCCCCTACCCCCATAACCGTCCCCACCGACAGCCCTACAGGTTGCCGCCCCCGTGCGATCCGGTCCGGGACTCGAACCCACGCCCCCCTCCCACCCAAATTTTTTTTTACTATATTTATTACTTATTGACGTACACCAACACTGGAAAAAAAATGAGCCAATAACTGAGTACTTTGGACAGTACAATTACCTGGAATAACATCGAACATGTCGGCCCCCACAACTTGGGCAAGTGCTGCCCCGACCTCTGCCACGATGCCATCCACCACTGCTCCCTATTATTTCTTATTCCTAATTTGCGTCTCTACTGCTGCTGCTGGTGGTGGCTGGGCATATTGATCCTAAGGCTGGCTGACTGGCTGCAACTGAGACCTAGGAGGAGCACCTGTAGCTGAAGTGGCTCCTCGGTCACGTGACAATGCTGTGTTCTCACTGGTTGGGAGTAAAGGGTTGATGGTGTCGATAAAAATCAGTACACTCTGCTGGGTGAATATGGACCTAATATAATGGAGAGGGAAATTCCAGAAAAAAATCATTACTGTGCCTGTATGCGTTCCTGAAGCGGTGGTTCTAAAATATGCTCCATCAGCTGTATTCGTCAGTGGATGTGCTCCCTATCTAGTGAATATTGCTGCCAGTCACCTTTACGAGCTGCTGTGTATGCAAATCTCCAACTGATCATTAAGTGTGTGTCGTTAGCATCCATATTAAAACCAACCTTCTTTCCGTCAACGCTCATCTTCGACCAACGTGCGAGTTGCAGGCATTTTAATTGCCGGGCGTTCTTGGCGCGTTGGTCGGTAAACTACGCGCTCACCGCGACGGATTCTGTAAGTGCACTACGGTGATTTTACACGCAATTACGTCATTGTCCGGGGTCTACAGGTCTGGACATGTCGAGGGTGGCGCGTGGTTGGCGGTGGACGTTGGTTGCAGACGTCGGTCAGGTACGTGTGGAGGGGCGGAGGGAGGGTGGGGGATTGTTGTGCTGACATCAAGTGGTGGAAATTATAAGCTTAAAAAAATTGTCTTCAAAGAAATTTCAAATTTTCTGGGGGAATGACATCATCCAAGATGGCGGCCAGTGGCACAGGTCACTCCAATATTCAATAAAGGCTATAGGAATAATCCACAAAATTACAGGCCTATAACATTCACGGAGATTTGCAGCAAGATTTTAGAACATATACTTTCCTCAAATATTATGAACTACCTCAAAGATAACGACCTGTTGTCTCACTGTCAACACGAACTCAGAATCATTCTTCTGAAACGCAGCTAGCTCTTTACTCATATGATGTAATGAGTGCTATCGAGAAGGGATGCCAAATAGATTCCATATTTCTTGATTTCCAGAACGCTTTTGACACTGTACCTCACAATCAAATTGCTTTCTTATGGAATATAGCCACAGTTGTGTGATTGGATTTGTGATTTCCTGTCAGAAAGGACATGATACATTGTAACTGATGGTAAGTCATGAAACAGAATAGAAGTGATATCTCTCGTTCCACAGGGAAGTGTTATAGGACCCCTACTGTTTCTTATTTTTATAAACGACTAGAAAACCCGGCAACGCTTCGCAGTCGCTAATGTGTATGGGGATATATACCCTAGTCTCTTCTCTTCTTCTCTCGATGTCTATCCCTTCCTCCCTCCTCTACATCTCCATCGCCTCCCCCCACCTTCCTTTGTCCATCTTCTCCTTCCCGTAACGTCACACCACTCCCTCTTACACCACACCATATCCATCCCCTGCCCCCTCCTATCATCCTCCCTTTTTAAATCCATTTCATTCCCCCATTCTCTACCTCCTCCTCTCCCTCTCTCTAATCTTATTTATTATTATTGCAATCGGTACCAGGATTGGGAATAGAAGTGAAAAAGGATGGGTAAAACAATTGGAAACGGGTTATTAGAGAGAACTTTCAAGCTGCTCTCTCTGTGAGGTTAGTAGCTTTAATGTCGGTACTCTTAATGGTTTCGTTGCTCGAACATACATACCAACGGCTAACTGATGAAACAATCTGCGGCATTTCAGTATGTGATTGTCCTCGTTTCGGTGAATCATCAAACGGTAGGCAATAAAAATTCATACAGTTGACCTTCTTGTTAGTTACTTTACCTGTAAGTGAGTAATGAATTCTTATTAGGAATCTAATTGAAACACAATTAACAACATTGCTACATACCGGTAAAATTTTACGTTCCACGACACAGGCAACAGCTGTTGGATCGTGGGAATGAAGCCGACCGACCAATCGTGGCAAGCTTCAGATAGTCAATGAAATTTTAGTTGGCGACAGTTGTTTTATCTTCATACTAAACGATATTATTTTGAGAATCCGCATAACAATTTAGTTTCAGACACGTTAAACTTACTGAGGAAGATGATGTTTTTCATGTATAAGAGTGAAATGGACTTCCCTTATGGAAACAGTCTTACAAATGCTAATCACTAATAACCACGAGGACAATCAATAGTGTTTCCATGAACGAAAAACGTAGTACTGGTAAGAAATCGGCAAATCTCATTGGATGTTGTATACTGTCACCAGACTGGCTAACAGCGACGTAACGCAATTTCCCGGAATCAACGTCCGTTGCCAACATTGCCCGCTAGGTCTGTGTAGCGGATTTAAAATTAAACCCTACATTCCAGTTAATCCCTGGCTTCAAGCAATGCCCTCCCTTTCTTCTAACCTCCTTGATGTATTTGTTTGCTCCGTTACAGCGAATTTGGTCGCTAGGCCAGTAACAAATGAATAAGCTGATCGTTGGAGAATCTATAAAATGATCCGAGCTGGAAGCGCACATTCAGTTATTCTCAAATTCTAATATTATCCGGTAGATTTTCCAAAAAATTTCTTTCATACAAACCTTGTCCTGAGAATTATGAACAGAAGAAAGAAAAGATCAGCCCAATTGGTGAAGCCATTCTCAAGTTATGCGCTTTCATACATGCAGCAATTCATTTTTATTAATATAGATAGATGTGTCATACATAAAATATTAAATAAATAGGTATCTAAAAGCCTTCCTATGTCCGTCTCCTGCTTCTAAGCTACCTCCCCACCAATTTTGACCCAAATCGATTCAGACGTTCTTTAGTTATAAATAGTGTAACTAACACGACTTTCTTTTATATATATAAGACTATATGAGCAGCTCTCTTTGACTGGTCTCAGATGATGCTGTTATTCACCGGTTAGAAAAGTCAACAGAAGATCAAAAGCAACTGCAAAATGATTTAGATAAGATATCTGCATGGTGTTAAAATTGGCAATTGACCCTTAAGAATGGTAAGTGTGAGCTCATCCGTATGACCACTAAAAAAAATCAATTAAACTTCATTTACATGATAAATCAGGCAAACCTAGAGGCCGACAGTTATACTAAGTACCTAGGAGAACAAGTACAAACAACTGAAATTGAAAAGAACACATAGAAAATATTATAAATGATAAGACAATAAAGTGATAACCAACATAAATTTATTAGTACAGTACCGTTTAAACACAACACAAATTTCACTCAGGTCCAAAGGCAGGGGTAGTCATCATAAACAGAGCAATTCAAGTCCGATAAAGTCTAAAGGTCCACAGCAGGCAATTCCAGTATTCCAGAAACGTTGGCATATACACAAGCGGAGATCAGGGCGCACATTTCCATTTCGCGACACTACGCCATCTATTGGTCTACTTGAATTGCGTAGAGCGGCCGGCTGTGTGTGGTGACGGCTGCTGAGCTGTCGGCTGTTGGCGGCGTAGTGGCAGATACAGCATCCCTTTCCCTCACGAAGCTGTGAAACTGCGGCTGGAGCTGCAGGAAACATCCATGGGTTCTTCATCATCAGGGAGTGTTGGGCAGTAATGGCAGAAATGATGCCAGTCGATCTGTAGAGCGCTGGGAGGTGATGGTGGGGGTAGAGGCATCTCCTCATCCATATCCAGGAAGGGTACCATGCTGGAGAGACGTCGGCGGCGGCAGACGAAGGTGATCCTGATGAGTTGTCTTGTGTCGGATGACTGCTGGACGTCTGACACGACCATAACACCAGCTGGCGTCTGAGACAGCGACTCTTCAGCAATTTGAGTAAGATGAGTGAGAGGCCCCTTGGAGGAAGCAGCATGCTGAAAGCAGCCAGCAGAGGAGCCGGGGCACAGAGGCCATGGGCCAACAGACCATGAGGATCCATCTGGAGGGCAGTTGAGGACAGTGGGGAGGACTGGGGATGATACTGATTGGCATGCCGGATCACGTCCCTATCCTGGAACTGGACTTAGAACGCCTCGTGGCCCTGCTGTCGTAGCGCCTCACCTGCTAACCACTTTGGTTGGCAGCCAAACCCTGCACCTCAAACGGTCGATCTGAGTTGGAAGCGATGCGCAGGTGGGGGCAGTGCTTGTCAAGGAACAGGGAAGAGAAGATTTAACATCATATATGGCTGACATCCATCCAAGTGCTCGGCCAGGCTCTTGTTACACAATGGTGTGGTCCTGCATGAACTGACCAATAACGTGAGGGCATTAGCAGAGAAATGATCCTTGAGATACTTTTGCATTTGGCTCTTGAAAGTTCTCACCATGCATTCAGCCTCGCCATTTGACTGTGGGTGAAAGAGAGATGTAGGAACAATACGAATACCATGGTGCCGGCAGAATATTTGAAATTCATGGTTACAGAGTTGGGAGCTGTTGTCCGTCACCATAATTTCAGGAAGGCCTTCAATGGCAAATATGTGTTCTAAAGGTGACACTGTGACTGATGTAGTTGTCGAGGAGCAATGGAAACTGGGAATAAGCATCAAGCACAATGAGGTACATGTCACCATGCAAGGGTCCTGCAAAATCCAAGTGTAGGCATTCCCATGGATGGAAGCAGGGAGGCCATGAATAAAAAACCCCTGGTGGGGGTCTGCTTGTTGATACTGGCAGGTCAGGCACATCTGAACCATCCTTTCAATGGCGAGGCACATGCCAGGCCAGTATATGAAATGACAACTGAGTAGTTTTGTGCGGGTGATACCCCAATGAAGGACTTGCAGGATCTTGGGGCCTAGGTCGCTAGGAACAAACTCAAGTATTAAGAGGACCAATCCATCGACGACGACTGATGCTGCATGGTAAAGAACTGTCTACAGGTGGGATGTGAGTGGGTAGGTTGCCATTCTGGCCACCCATGGAGAATACTGTTTCGGACCCACTGGAGATCAGTGTCCTGGCCTGTAGAGTCCAGCGATCATGGCGCTAGTGAGGCGAAAAGAGTCTATTGTGGACTGGGCTTCATTGTCGATCTCAAAATAGAGAATCTCTTCTTTGTCACACTCCAGGCTCCCAGGGAAGGCGATAGAGGGTGTCAGCATTAGCATGGTTAGAGGTTCATCCATATGGATGTCATATTGGTAGTGATACAGGAACAGAGCACATCGCTGGAAATGGTGAACTGTGCTATTCGTAATTTTGGAGACAGGGTTGAATAATGGTATAAGAGGTTTGTGGTCTGTAATGAGATGGAATTTGGTCCCATAAAGCAACATGTGGAATTTCTTAAATGCAGAGACAATAGCGAGGGCCTCTTTCTCGATCTGGGAGTACTTTCTCTGGGCGTCAGTAAACGTTTTAGATGTATAAACAATAAGGCGTTTAGAGCCATCGACGAAGCTATGTGCCAGTATTGCCCCAATGCCAACATCTGATGCATCCATTGCCAGGACCAGTTGTTTCAGTGGGTCAAAACGTGCAAGGCATAGGGCCGACGACAGATGTGCTTGTCAGGAGCAAATGGTGCAGTAAACGCAATGATCTGGACAGTCAACTCAAGAATAAGGTTTCTAACAATCCAGACATGATGGAAGGCAGCATGACACCCACTGATGGGTGAAACGACTTTGCTTCTGTTGTGAATGGCCAGGTCACAGGAACGACAACTTGACTGGACTACCGAAATTCGATGTCATGGACCAGTGGACATGTACTGGCAGAGGAGCTGGTCAGGCAGGCCTCGACAGCAGCAATATTTGCCCAAGTCTCCAACATTTTACCAGCCACACGAGATACTTCAAATATTTTAGCCAGTTCCAACACCTTATCTAATGAAGGGTTGACAAGTTGTAAGGCATCATGTTGGAATTCCCTGTCTGGGGCCCCACAGATAATCATATCTCGAATCATTTCATCAGCGTATGATTCCTTATGCTGGGCTGTGACAAATCTACATTTGTCTCTAAGGCCTTGCAATTCAGCTGCCCATTCACGATACAATAATGACAGCTGTTTCTTGCACTCGTAGAACGCCTGTTGTAAAGAGATAACAGGAGACTGGCATTGGTAAAACTGTGTTAACAAAGCACAGATTTCCGTAAATGATAATTCTGAAGGAATGAACAGTGGAGTTAATTTGCAAAGCAGGCGATGGACTACTTGCTTCGATCATGAAAGAAACAGAGATTTAATCAGTTCGATGTCCATTACCTGGAATGCATGGAAACGCTCCTTGAGTCTGGTTTCTTAAGATTCCCTCTCTTCAAGGGCTTCATCAAAGGAAGGGAAGGCCAGAATTTGATGTATTTACTGTAGTTGCAACATATTGGTGAGAATCAGCTGCAGAATGACCGTAAGTTATTGCTGATTCTTGATCTGTTGTTGAATCAACTTCGTGATGAGTGCTTCCAAAGTCTCTGGATCTGTCTGCCTTGGTGCTATTTTATTGTTTTATAAATGATAACACAATAAAGTTATAACCAACTTAAATTTATTGGTACACTACTGTTTAAAAACAAAGTTCACTCAGGTCCAATGGCAAGAATAGTCATCAAAAACAGGGCAATTCAAGTCCATATAAAGTCCAAATTTCCAGAGGAGGCAATTCCTGTATTCCAGAGACATCAGCATATACACAAGTGGAGTTCAGGGCATGCACTTTTCGGTCTTCTGCTGAGTGACGAACTTCACTGGCGAAGGCATGAGTACGCAGTGGCCTATATACAGTCCTGGTAGTTTGTTTACTTGGCATGAGGTGGTGTAGTTGAATTGCCTAGAGCGGCCGGCTGGCGAGCGTACACTCCTTGGTCCTTGGACAACTGTTTCCTGATGTGACTTATGCTGTAGGCTGCCAGCTTCATATGCTGTTGGCCATTGGCGGCTTAATGACAGGCACAGTAGAAAATATTATATGCAAGGCGAACCAAAGACTATGTTTCATTGGCAGAACATTAAGAAGATGCAACAGTTCTATTAAAGAAACTATATACACTACCACATGTGCATCCTAGTTTGAAGTATTGCTGCGGATTATGGGATCCACACCAGGTGAGACTGATGGACGATCTAAAGAAAATTCCTAGATGGGCACCTCATTTTGTATTATTGCAATATAGGGAAGATGATGCACAGCTTGGGGAAGAAATCATTACAAGAAAGGCATTGTTTGTTGTGGCGGGATCTATTTGCGAATTTTCTTTCACCAACTTTCTCTTCAGAATGTGAACATATATTGTCGCGTTGCAATGGAAGCAGGCTTGACTTCGAAGGCAACTAAACACAGCACTGATACTGAAAGCACGTTTATTACGAACTCAACATACACGCAGCACTGACTGCCTCTCAGGCAGAGTGCTCTGCTATTTATACACAGACAGAATTTACCAGAAATTAGAAGAACAGTTAACATAAGAAACAAGTAGAATTTACAAGTGAACATAAGAATGATGTAGAACCTTCTGGAATTGTAAATTACAAAGAAATAAATTTTTGCCGGTGTGCGGGATTGAACCGGCGACCTTCTGCTCCGCAGTCCGTGACGCTATCCCCTGCGCCACGCCGGCAGTTGGTGTTCGGGGTCTCTCGCGGCATTGCTCCCTCTCCTGGAAAAACAGCGACCCGCTGTTATGTTCCCGGTGTAGCCAGCTGCAACGTCCTGGATCTTGACCTTCTCATGGGTCCTCTGTATGGCAGTTCAAGGAAGTCCTTCCCTTCTCCACGATTATCGACGACAGACGTTCCTGTCATGATTTCATCAGTAACATTACCGTCCTTAGAGTCCTCGAAAAAGAAGCCATTGTCGTCTACCTGCTCTTCAGGATCGTAGTAAGGCTTCATGCGCAGGTTGTGAACAATGTCTCTTCGTTTTTGTCGTTTCGACGACGGCTCATAATCCTCTACTTCGTATGTGACGTCTGACAGGCGGCGTATGACACGATACGGACCAAAGTATCGCTTCAACAACTTTTCTGACAGTCCAACCTCCCGTACAGGGGTAAAAATCCATACCAGATCTCCTAGGCTGTACACAACAGGTCGGTGCTTGTCGTTATACGGTTGACGGTCCTTCTCCTGGGCGTCCAGTGTCCGTATGCGAGCCAGCTGTCTTGCTTCTTCGATCCTGGTGTTGAGCTGTTTAACATAGTCATCCTGAGTGTCGTCCGGTTGGAACGGGAACAGTGGATCCATTGTCGTCTCAGCTTCTCGGCCATGGAGCAGGAAAAACGGAGTGAAGCCTGTGGTGTCTTGTCTTGCGGTATTGTAAGCAAATGTCACGACTGGCAGAACTGTATCCCAATCCTTCTGCTCAACATCGATGTACATCGACAGCATGTCGGCTAACGTTTTGTTAAAACGTTCCGTAAGACCATTTGTCTGAGGATGGTATGCAGTTGTCATTCTGTGGACAATGTTGCACCGTGACATTACCTCTGATACTAGTTTGGACTGGAATACTTTTCCACGATCATATATTATGACACGTGGTGCTCCATACTTCAAAATAATGTCTTCTACAAGGAATTTTGCGATCTCTGGCACTTCTGCAGTCGGCACAGGTTTGGTGATAGCGTAGCGTGTGAGGTAGTCAGTGCAGACTATTATCCAACGGTTACCGGTTGTCGACTTCGGGAACCTCCCTAAAAGATCGATCCCAACTCGGTGGAATGGAGCTGCTGCCGGCGGAATCGGTACGAGATGTCATGGAGGTAATTGCGGCACATGCTTCCGTCGTTGGCACTCTTTACAATGACTCACATAGTGCTTGACAGATCGGTAGAGTCCTTTCCAGTAATACCTGCGTCTGATTCTGTCTATGGTCTTCACGAATCCCAGATGACCGGATATTGGAGCATCGTGGAAATATTTGAGAATAGCTGGCTGGAGATGAGATGGAACAACGAGTAGCCGTTTGGGGCCCAGTGGATCGTAGTTGTTCTTGTGCAATGTTCCGTTTATAATTTGGAACTCTCCATTGGTCGGTTCTCCTTTCTCCAAGGCCTCTATCATTTTTAATAGTGTTGGACCTTCCCTCTGTTCAGCTGTAACGTCATCTAATTCAGTGAGAGCTGAAATTTCATTAATTCTGTTGTGTTCCACTAATTGATTCCTCGAAAGGCAGTCGGCATCCTTGTGTTTGCGCCCGTTCTTGAATACCACTGTGACATCATACTCTTGGAGTCTAAGTGCCCATGTTGCTAGTCGACCTGATGGATCCTTCAAGCTAGTCAGCTAACACAAAGAATGGTGGTCTGTCACGACGGTGAATGGTTTGCCGAATAAATACGGCCGGAACTTGTTGATAGCCCAGATAACCGCGAGACATTCTTTTTCAGTTGTAGAGTAGTTTATCTCGGACTTTGAGAGTACTCTTGACGCATAGGCTATCACTTTTTCGGCACCTTCCTGAAATTGTACAAGCACTGCACCAATCCCATAGCCACTGGCGTCTGTGTGAAGTTCCGTTTCTGCATTCTCGTCGTACAAGGCTAGCACTGGTGCGTAAGTTAGAGCCTCCTTAAGTGCTCGGAAAGCTCTTTCTTTTGTCTCATCCCAGTAAAATTTGGCGTCTCCCTGCAGAAGTTCTTGTAATGGACGTGCCTTGTTACAAAATCCTTTTATGAAACGTCGGTAGTATGAGCACAGCCCTAGAAAACTTCTCACATCACGAATGTGCTGAGGAGTTGGAAATTCTGTGACTGCCCTTACTTTATCTGGATCAGGACGGACACCATCTCCGTTGACTAGGTGCCCCAGGATTTTTATCTCTTTGGCGACTTAGAGGCACTTCTTTGGATTGAGACGGAGACCTGCAGCCTGAACACACTTCAACACAGTTGAAAGGCGACTCAGATGTTCTTCAAATGTTTTCGAGAAAACAACAATGGCATCTAAATAGCAGAGACACGTTGTCCACTTTAGGTGTCGAAGCAAGTTGTCCATCATGCGTTCGAATGTGACTGGAGCATTACATAATCCAAATGGCATTACTTTAAATTCTTAGAGACCGTAAGGTGTAATAAAAGCCGTCGTCTCCCTGTCAGCTTCGTCAACCTCGATTTGCCAGTAACCTGTCTGCATATCCATAGTTGAGAAGTATGTAGCTCCTTTCAAGCAGTCTAAAGTGTCATCAATACGCGGCAATGGGTAAGACATCTTTCTTTGTGATACTGTTCAGCCGCCGATAGTCGACACAGAATCGCCACGTGCCATCCTTCTTCTTTACGAGGACCACCGGAGACGACCAAGGACTCTCCGAAGGTTGAATAATGTCATCTCGCAACATCTTCTCCACTTCCTCCCGAATTATCCGTCTTTCAGCTGGCGACACTCTATACGAACGCTGGCTAATTGGCGGATGGACCCCAGTATTGATACGGTGCTTTATCGTGGGCCGTTTCGTCTGACTTTTACCCTGCTGAGGTGTGAATGCACCCGAAAATTGGCGTAGTATACCTAACACCCGCTGGCGGTGTTCCTTGGTCAGTCCAGGCCGTATTGGCAGTTCCACGTTTGTTTCCTCCAGCGTGTTGTCTGTACTAATAGCAGGGCATGGGTCTTCATTGATGACGTTGAGCTCACCGTCCTGGATTGATTCAGCTGTCCTGATACACATTCCCTTGGGGATAAGTTGTGACTGCTCGTGACAATTTGTGATCCAAATCTCTCCTTGACCACCGGTAATGCTTATGATAGCCGCTGGTATGTAAATTTCTTTTGTGAGCCTGATAAACTTTTTACTATCAACAACAACTTCACAATTTAACCAGTCATCTGTGTTTGTGACTGCAACTCTTCTCATTGTCAGCAGCGGTATTGTCACATTGTCAACGACGAATAACTTCCCAGAAAATTCTGTATTACGTGTATCTGGCGGAACAACTTCTTCAATTTGCAGCTCAGATCTTCCACAGTCAATGATAGCTTGGGATGCCTGAAGGAAGTCCCATCCGAGGATGACATTGTGACTACATTCTGTTAACACAACCAATTCAAACGGCTGTGTCCTGTTGTTGATGGTTATTCTTGCGACACAAGTTCCTGCTGGATGGACGTACTTTCCATTCACGACCTTCAGCACAGTTGCTCCCGTATCACAGAACATTGTCTTCTCTGTGTTTAGTTACCTTTGAAGTCAAGCCTGCTTCCATTGCAACGCGACATTGTTTGGTGGAGGCGCCGGGTACACTGTGCAACAGCTGCATCACTGTGGCTCCGATTAGGCAACATAAAAGCCGTCGCTTACACGGACTGGAACCGGAATACAAGGGATACACCGAGTACGTCCTTCCAAGAGTCCGTATCATCAGACGAACTATGGAAATGAAACCAGCAGTAAGCCAGCTACACATCAGGCACCCGTCGGTGTTCTCTGGAGACGCTGGACAGGACCTAAACAAATGGCTAAAAGGGTTCGACCGAGTCTCCAAGTACAACAGGTGGGATCATACGATGTGCTTGGCCAACGTTTATTTCTACCTGGATGGAAGAGCCCAGCAATGGTTCGAAAACAACGAAGACAAGTTGAATGACTGGGAGACGTTCCAGGAAGAACTTAAGAAGACGTTTGGAGACCGCCAGCAACAAATCCGCTCGGCAGAAGAACAACTGAAGAACCGGGCCCACCGACATGGTGAGCCAACACAATCAATCGTACATACAGAATGTTTTGGCCCTGTGTCACACAGTGAATTCGAACATGACTGAGGCGGACAAAATCACGCACCTGATGAAGGGAATTGCAGAAGATATGTACCAAGCTCTTCTGATAAAAGACGTCGCTACGACAGAAGATTTCATCAAGTGGTGCCAGCGTATTGAAGAGATGCAACAAAGGAGGGTTGGCCGCAAGAAGTATGAAAGACTCCCAAATGTAGTCCCTATGGCCATTGTGGAAGACCAGCAGGACTTGGCTTCTCTCATACGACAAATCATGAGAGAAGAATTACAACAGTGCATGGCAGCCAGGACTATTAGACCAAGCGAGCATCAGATTATGGCCATGGATGTGAGCCCTGTAAGTCACGAGGTAGCCGACGCCACTAAGGACGAGGTATTTCAAACATTAGCTCCTGTCTGCCCCATCAATCGCACCAGACGTGAAGAATGGCGTCGCCCTGCTATGACTTACGCTGCAGCCGCCAAACGGCAGCCCATGCACCGACCGACGTGACCACAGCCAACTCCCCTGGTAACTATGATGCCCCGCAGAAGAACAGACGTCTGGAGGACAGAAGACAACACACCACTGTGTTTCCACTGTGGACGCCCTGGACATGTCATATGCTACTGCAGAGAGAGGAGGCGAGTATTTGCTGATTATTTTGCCGCAAGACGTCAGCCGTCGGAGCAGTTCTATCCAAGGCAGTCACCTGCTGATGAGTTCAGTCGACCTATGGGAAGAAGCCCATCGCCGTACCCTAGAAGAGGTCGCTCCCCGACGCACCGCAGCCGTTCACCGTCGCCGTACAGAGGTACCAGCCGCTCCCCTAGCCGCCGCGCCCAGGAAAACTAAGCGAGGCGACCATCTACGGAGGTGAGGCCACCGCAGATGAAAATCCTCCATGGACGACAGTCGCCAAGATGTCGGGAAATCTCATCGACGTCATAATCGACGGCCAACCTGTCCGGGCACTAGTTGATTCAGGAGCCTCTTTTTCTGTATTGTCGGATAATTAGCCGGCGTCTCCACCAAACAATGTCGCATTGCAATGGAAGCAGGCTTGACTTCGAAGGCAACTAAACACAGCACTTATACTGAAAGCACGTTTATTACGAACTCAACATACACGCAGCACTGACTGCCTCTCAGGCAGAGTGCTCTGCTATTTATACACAGACAGAATTTACCAGAAATTAGAAGAACAGTTAACATAAGAAACAAGTAGAATTTACAAGTGAACATAAGAATGATGTAGAATCTTCTGGAATTGTAAATTACAAAAAATAAATTTTTGCCGGTGGGCGGGATTGAACCGGCGACCTACTGCTCCGCAGTCCGTGACGCTATCCCCTGCACCACACCGGCAGTTGGTGTTTGTGGTCTCTCGCAGCAATATTGTTAGCACCCATCTATATGAGATATGGTTATCATAATAAAATAAGGTAAATCAGAAAACTATAGAGAAATACTATAAAAGTGATACGATGAACCCTCTGGCATGCACTTCGATGTGACTTGCAGAGTATCCCTATAGATGTAGAATTTCATGTTCATTGTTAATCAGTCATGTTAACTGTCAGTCATCGATGGCAGTATTCTTTAGTCGTGGAAGAGCACAATTTCCCAGGGAGGGAAGAGGATGTTGATGGCTACCATCTGTGTAACTGTACCCAAGTGTAAGTGACTGACATCACAGAGATAAATGAGGAGCGAGATTCTAGCTCCTAATGCCCATTACCCCACTACTAGCATCAATCTCTCACTGCCACTGCATACACACAAGTATGTGTTTCTCTCCCACTGCCTCCTGTTTCTCCCATTGGCACGATTTTTGTCTGTCTTCTTTAGTGTTACTCGCTTCATCTCTTTCCATCTCTCTTCCCTGTCACTGTCTTTGCCACTTTCACTGCCTCTCTGTCATTATCTTTGTCCCAGATTATTTTCTTTCACATTGTCACTGTTTCTTTCTCACAATTTTCCATTTCTATATTCAGTACCTACTTTCTCCTCCTACACATGACCTTTTTTCCTCTTAAAGTTGGCTGGTCTGGAGGATTCGTTCCCCCAAATCATACGTATGGTCTCCAGTCAGCTCTCTTACTCATTCTGTTGTCTCCTTTCTCTTTACCCCCCACTGCTACTATAGTGGGGGTCATGTAGGAAGGCACTTCCGTGTGTAGAGGTGGAGCGATAGGAGAAGCATGAAGGGGAAGAGCTACGGCTGAGACATTGTGTAACGGGGCCAGCCATGAGCCTAGAGACTGAATATTACTGGCTCCCAGTGCGGTAATGGAGAGGGATGCGCAGAACGGCTGAAAACTGGGCCGTGATGCCAACTATAACTCAATGCTTTTACCTTTTTTAATGCCACTGGCTCTCTCCAAAACCATGACTCTGTGATCTCCTTTTCTCTCCCACTGGCGCTTCCTTTATGTTGCAAAACTTTATGTAATTTAATGCTACACAGCAACCGCAACGAATAGCTGAAATAAAAGCAACATTTTATCGGGCGGAGATATCTAACTGTAAGTAAGATATTCAAAAAGCCATCTCACGTTTGGTATCTAAATAGCAAGATTTTTGGAGTGTATATGTCTAAGGGAAAAAGATTTTCGAAAGCGGGAAAATGTCGTTTGTAGAGAAATGCCTATAGGATATATTATTAAATTTTGAGCCTTTTCTATGGTTAATTAGTTAGATATTTGCGTTCCATGGAGCAAAAACGGCCGAAACTCAATTTTTGTAATGTTTGTGTAAGTATGGTAACTTTGAACCAATGGGTTTCGGAACTGGTTAAAGATGCAGAAAATTTAAAAAGTTGTTTGAGAATATAATCTTAAGGACATATGGTAAAAATTCCGACGATTTGCAATTTAAAACCATGAAAGTGGCCATCCCCATAACTTGTAGTTTCTAACGTCTGAAAAAAAAAAAAAAAATAAATAAATAAATAAAGTAAAAAATTTCCAGTGAAGACCCATGAACAAAAAACTGTGATAAATGGGAAACCGATATGGACCTGAGGATTCGCACAAATATACTAAATCTTCAAATCATTGAAAAGCTATGGGATCAAACTGCAGTTGCCATCAGTCCCTAGATTGAGAAACTACTGAAACCAACGTTTCCCAAGAACAACACACACATGCCCAAGGAAGGACACGTACCTCCGACGGTATGCAGCCGCGCTCTCCTCAGCAAGGCGCCTTAGAGCGCACGGAAGTTCCCCTCTGTCACATATTAATACCATGCACTGTCGTATACGGTGTAATTAGGTCTACTATATCAAGTTACCACTTACCAGTAACCACTCTTTCAGCTGAACGTCAAAGCAATTAATGCGGCAAATTGTAACTGCAGTCTTCTCTGACTGACAAGACATAGCGCAACTACAAACTCACTGTTTTATGAGCCTCCACGTCTATACATCAAAACCGATCGCCACATACAAAAATTTTGTTCTTTTATAATTTGTGATGCAGCATTTATTTTCTGTCAAGAGTAATATCGTGGAATCCGATATTTTCCCTGTTTGCAAAGTGGAAGCGGACATTGCCGTTCTATTCCCGTTTTTAATATGACGTACCAGAGGCGCCGACTTTTGAAAATCAGTGTGGGTGCTCTATATCACAGTTCACAAATGTTCGAAACCAACCCTCCTGAAAATCATATTCATGCATTTTTGAATGAGCGATACTTGATGAAAGTAAATAGGCAGTTGTCTGGCCTTTTAAACATAGAAGGAAGACGGAGGAGGAAGAAAAGGAAATCATGGCTGCATTAGGACACTACAATAAAGCGATCTAATTGGCCGAAGTGGATATTTCGATATAAGTAACATCCCAATGAAATAATTGTTCACTGTAGGCTACACTACTCTAACACTTTTTGTGCGCAGCTATTCTCTCTGACAAAAGCGTTTGGTACAACGTCGTCGCCAAGGTTTAAAAAAATCTTTGAAATATTTTGAAGTCCAACATCGAATTTTTTTATTTTTTATTTTTTTTTATTTTTTCAGTTCCAAGCAAGAGCAATTTCAATTGAGTCTATAATTTTAATAACAAGGAAGTGACAAAGATAAATGAAAAACGATTAACTTTAGCATCAGCATCAGATTCTTCAAGCTAAATTACTTAAAGAACACCTGAAAGGTCAAAAGGACCGACGTGCTTCAGGATGAATAGTGCGTAAAACACGGACACTCATTACAACTCGTTTCGGGACCCGCGTACAAAACTGATCATTTCTTTCACGTATGAAATATCGTCTCTCGTTATGGTCATATTTTGCATTGTCTCTTGAGTCATAAGGTAGGTTTTGATTTTTTTTTTTAATTTTTTACAGGTTTATTTTCCACCTCAATTTTATGTAGGTGCTCAGCACCCCCAGAAAATTCTTGGGGGTGCACGAGCCCAGGAGCACTCACGGAGTCGGCGCCCCTGTGACGTACTATTACTGTTTTGCAATATCCTCTGACCAACGATATTATACATAAATTTTTGCAAAACATTTGTGAACTATATACGGTGTAACCAAATGATAGTATATTATTACTACCGGTATGGAATGTTAGATATGAATCTCCTTACTTTCGTTCTACTGACAATGCAATCTGGATATTTGTAACCGTTTAATTGTTAATTGTAAACGAAAATCAAAAAGTTCTACATCTTTTATACAGTACTGTAGCCCCAAAGTATCGCAAAATACCCAAATTCAAAATAGCCCACACATTTAAAAAAAAAATTATTATTTACAAACGAAGCAAATGCAGGCAAGCTGAAGACCATCTTGCAGGTACAGGAAATATTACATTTTAAGAGTGCTTCGTGTAAGAATGATTAGTCCGATTAGAAATCTGAAACAAGTCCTCGATAAAAGTGAATCGCTAGATGGCCTTCTTTATAAGTCTATGTATGTATCATAAAATGTCCTATTTTCTTTCATGAGCCAGAGAAAATCAGAAGAAAATCTTTCATTTTTAAAACCTTTACTGAACTCTTTAACACCAAAGAATTTACACGAATTTCCTTGTACTGTTTCTGCGTGTCCCTATTCGCCAGCATATATGCTATTCGTTGCCAAACAGTAAAGTTTGATATACATTTGGTACCAATACGAAGCTTCGTTCGAAGCTTCCATTAAATCCTTTGTGATATTTTTTTTTTTATCCACAATGTGTATCCGAGTGCATGTGCTAAGTTTTGTTGCTCTTCCATATCAACTGAAAGTATGAGTACTACAAAACAGCTTTCCATTGACAAGAGAACCAATATTGAATTATTAGTGTGTGAACCTTGTGCCTGAGAGTGGTGTGAGAAGAAAATGGCTTGTTTTGAAAATATCTGAAGAAGCTATCAGTGTCGAACTAGGAGCAGAGGAGATTCCATCCATTTAACATAATGGAGAAAATTAAAAAGTCTTCTCTAAAATGTCCTCAACAATAACTAGAGTGATATATACATTCTTCAAAATCAGCTAACACTGCAATATGACTTCATCTGCCGGCTTCCAACTAGCACGAACCATACCAAAGATCATGGTGTGCAGATATTTCAATGCGATAGGTCGAAACTCAGCAGGCAGTGTCAACGTATTTCATTATCATTAGAGTGTCTTAATTCTACCTAGGAGCGACTACTAAATAAATATTACAGCAGAAATATTGTCAACAGTTTTACTAATACAACATTAATTAGTAATATGCACGATGTATTTGAAAATATCACTCGGAGCCTACTGTAGGAATGAGGATATGTGCGAGTATATCTAGCAGGCACTGACTTCAGTACGATTGCACGGAACCACACAGAACATACTTCTTGGTGAGGAGGAGTGGTTGTGTCGACCTGATTTGTGGTGATTGTGTCTGTGTGAGAGCGTGACAGTTATTTTAACGAAGTACCAACAGCCAAGGACAGTTTATAAAGTTCTACCGAAGTGTTATCTATCTATAAAATAGACTATTATGGACTTTGATGACTATGAAACACTTCCAACAAATAATGTTGTTACCCATATGACGGCGGGAGCCGTCGCTGGTGTTATGGAACACTGTGTCATGTACCCGCTGGATTCAGTTAAGGTATGAATATAACAAGTGTGATTTGTATGCTGTTATCGACGTATCATTTGGCAACTGATTCCTGTTTTTAGCTGTAGTCCAAAGTTTGTAACAGTGAAACGTATACCAAGTGTAAACTTGTAGTTAGTGTGTGTTCTGTATTTGTAGACGCGGATGCAAAACCTGTCACCTACTCCAAATGCTACATATAGAGGAATTGGCGAAACGCTATTTCGCATGGTTAAAAATGAGGGAGTTCTGAGACCTGTTCGTGGAATGAGTGCAGTTGTTATGGGGGCAGGACCAGCCCATGCGTTATATTTTTCATCGTATGAGTATGTAAAGAGGACTCTCACACAGGCATCACCCTTTAATAGTCACGTGGCTGTAGGTGAGTCTTAAAACACCTGTCACCATTTACAAGAAATGTCTTTCACATTTCCTTGAGTAATGTCGCTGTTTTCTAAATATTTAGGTACTGCTGGAGTTGCCGCGACGCTCCTGCACGATGGTGTGATGAACCCAGCTGAAGGTGCGTCTAGTTTGTTTATACTTTTGTTTTTCCTGTGATTATTATTTAGCTTGGAGGGGGGAGAGATGTCAGTATTTTACAAGGTGCGTGTGTTTGTTTATAAGAAGTGTACATACTACCGAAGGTCATTCTGGCAATAGTGTTATTGTAGCTATACTTTGATGCCGTCCACTGGAACTCTTCATTTAATAAACTTTCGAAGACAGTTACGGTACCTGTGTGGAGCAATCGGCACACTGACACGTATTCAGAAGTTCTAAATCTGTCTGCAGTGTTTCTCAGTAGTTTATGCGTCGTTATTATTTATTACACTAAACCGGTTAATAGTTCATAATGCTGACGTTTTACAAAAAGTATACTTTGTGAGATAGCAGCACTTAATGTTGTCGTATTGCAGAAACCTTGGTAGTATTCTGATGGGAATATTTATGAATTAATTTGTAGTCAAACAACTCATATTTGAAGTATCATTGACAAAACTTTGCTCTAATGCTAGGGGTAACATTGTAACTTCAAAATTTTATGCTGGAACAGTGTATTTGCAATTGACAGTTCAAAACATTTTGTAAACTACTGTACTGATTAGATGACATACTGATTGCTATATGGTAGCCTATGTTAAATATGAGTCCACTGTCACTGAACAAAGAAAGAAAAAAAATTGCTGCTATTGTAATTTTAAAAGCTAGGTGATTTAATGTTGTAAATAACTAGACTTTTTTTACACCTTGTAGTAGAAAGGGGGAGGGGGTCTTGGTAGCAATGTAGTTGTGGTGTTAGAAACAAGAGAGGCCTATGTAAGATCTTTTTTTATTAGTTATGTATTGCATCCTTCACAGCTTGATTAATGACAGGGTGTGTCATGGAAGGTTTGTGTTTACATTCCAAGTAGGTATACGCATAACTATAATATTTAGTTTCATAAAGGGTTTGTCAATAGTACACTAGGTATCGATAGACTGGCTCTTACGAGGGTAAATAAGTTAACAAGGAAATATTTCCCAGTGTATTTTGCCCCATGAAACATACATAATACAGGATAAGGCTACACATACACTTTATCAGGACAGTGTTTTAACTGAGTCATTGGTTTTTATTTTCCAATATATGTAGGATATTCATATTTAAGTTATCTCAGTCTTCAAAGCGCTGTCTTAATTCATAAGTTTTGGAATTACTTTTTGTATGCCATTCTTGCTACTTTGTGTTCAGTTGTCTCAACTATATGTCATTATGTAAGTGATTGTTCGATAAAATTTTACGACGCCTCTCTCTGGGCTCCAGTGCTTATGTTGGCAACAGATGAACAATGAAGTGTACAATAGCATTAATATTTTTCACGAGCTACAAAGTAAATGTTATTGCTGCTCATTTCACTCACAGCAAAATTAATACTGTACCTGCTCTATGGTTGACAGATCTTGTATGTACCCTTGTCTGTTCAGAAAAAATAATTTTTGTTTTAATTGAAGTTGTCACAAAGAAAGGTTTATTTGTCATCTGAGTGGCTGTCATTACCATTGTTGCCAACATGACCACTGCAGCGTAGCGAGAAGTGTCGTACAATTTAACAGATTGTGCAAACCTGGTATTTTGTATACCCATAAGTAACGGAACTAATTCATGTTGAAATCTGGCTATTTAACTAAGGTGTTGTCTGTCAAGGCAGTGTTTTGACTTGCAAAGTGTTAAGTTCTATTTAGATTTACCTCCATAAAATGCATCATTAAGGACAACTGTAAAATCATATTGTGGTAAAGATACATATTTTTGCGTCCATTCTTTTGTGGCTCTCTTGTATGTGTAATTTATCGTTCCAGATAAAGTATTTAGAACACTCAAATTATGATCGGTCTAGCTGTGCAATGTTTGTTATATACAGAAAGAAACAACAAAATGTGCTCTTCGTGCTGTTAGGTTATCTATAACAGTGTTTACTCCTTTGACCAGTTTACAACAATGTGGCTGGCTCATCCTTTATTATCCTCGTGATCAGCCAGCCACAGTATTCTGCTGTAACTTTTAAGTTCAGTTATGTTTATTTTCTTCTTTGTTTGTTCCAAGCTAAATGTTCTTTATAATTGTGTACCCATTGTGTGATTTAGTGCTCGTTTTTTCAGCATGCATTACACTGTATTGGCTTTGCTCGCAACAGGGGCTGATAACCATGCAGTCTAGTCCCCTCCAAACAACAACAACAACAACTACTACTACTACTACTACTACTACTACAAACAATTTCAATGCAAAATATTTTCATGGGTAGCCTATATTTTATGTTATGTAGTCCACTTTCCCTTTTTCTTTTTTTCAGTTGTATTGATACTCCTTGGTATGTCTGATATAGTTATGAGATGATGGTCCTTGAGCAATACTTTCTGTGAACAATTAATAGTGTCTAGAAGCAGTAAATGTGCAATGAGTTTTACAAAATACCTTATAGCCTCTCCAAGTTGCTGTAAAGTATTTTTTCATGCCTCAGGAGCAACCTCTTGACAATAAGCAGTATGTTGTGAGTGGAAACATTGTATAAACAAGCAGTAGGTTTTCTGTCATGTCTTGAAAGTTTTCTTTTAAAAATCATGACTCTTTTCAAAACTTAGTACGCAGATCTGTGTATGGTATTACTCTAATTCTGAATAAACTGTGCAGTGTTTCAGTGTGTTTGAATAATGTTTAGTAGTTAACAGTTTAATGTACCGGTATGTCCATATGAACATACATTTTACCAAGGATTTGTTTCTATTGATGTGAATATATTAGGCCTAGCCACATTGGTGTGTTGTATGACTTGAAGCATTAATCATTTTTCTTATGACTATGTAATTACTTTTTACAATACTAAATGATTAATTTATGTTCACCCATCCACCTAACCAAGCCCCGTGTTTTAATTTAAAAACACTAACATCTCAAAACTTCAATTGTTTGTAATAGCAGTTGCTCAGCATGACCACTATGGTGAAGGAAAGTTTGTGTGTAATGGAAAGTTTTAGTCTACCTGTAGGAACGCTGTTTTTTCTGGGCTTCCCCCCCCCCTTCCCCGTTTAGTAGACTATGTCCCTGTCCATGATGTATCAAATAATTACCCAAATGTAAATGTGTCCCATTAAAATCCAGTACTTGTTTAGGCCTACTCATTTAGTGTTAAATTACTTGAGAATTCTACTTTTAGAAAATGTGAAAGCAACCCCTCAAATTGTTCTGTAGGTGGTGAATGTAGACATGAAAGTTAGTGTAAAATTTGCTATTGTAACATGTACTACAAAATATGGAAAGTGTTCAGACATGAACATTCAGTGGAAGTGTGGAATATGAGTACATCAAACCAGTATAATCCATACTAGTACATTATGAAGTGGACAGCAGAGGCTATTACCTTTCTTTAGACCTATTCATCTGTCACATTGATGAGTGAAGCAAGGGATGTTTGCTTACGTAGGATGTTTGATGAAATCAGAAGATCTTTGAGAATTTCAGTACACAGGAGAATAATAAATTTTTCATGAATATGGATTTGTATTTGTTAGAGATATATTTTCTTCCATTATGTTCTTTGAATGTCCTTTAAACAGAGTACAAACAACTGGTTACATCCTAGCTGGCCATCTAGTTGTGAACCACAGTTCCTAAGTAAGAGAATAAATTAGTGGGGAAATGAGATGGTCTGTTTATTAAATGTCTAAAAGTGGCATTACACATAATGTGGGATTTGGTAATAATGGTTTTTGGCAAAATTGTGAAGTTTCAGCAAACCATTATGACAAAAACACTTAGGTTAAAATGGGTGAGGAAGAGTATAAGGTGAACTTTCTGTTAGCAGTTTCCTGTATCATTATCTGCTTGAACATTTGGAAAACAGTTTGTGGATTAATTCACTGTCTTTCATAGGCCTAAGAGCTTCATTTGTAATTGTAATTAAATAGTATTACTCCATTAGGCAGTGTGTTGGTAGAGTTGAACATTATTATTTATTTATTAAAAAAAGTACTTTTAAGACATGATTCTAATTTAACTTTTTTCTCTTTTTCATGCCCTGTTGACAAACATCAAAACTTCAACCGCTTCCTGCAACTCGTGAAATTCTGCACATGTAATGTATCATCTGTGCCACTACTTTTGGAATGTGTTGTGTTACCAGTTGTTAAACAAAGACTACAAATGTACAACTCACCATATAAATCTTGCCTAGATTGTATGGTAAAAGTATATCGTGCAGAAGGGCTCAGAGCATTCTATCGCTCATACACAACGCAACTGACAATGAATATCCCATTTCAGAGTATTCATTTTATTATATACGAGTTTGCCCAAAGTTTAACTAACCCAGAAAGACACTACAATCCAAAAGCTCATATGTTGTCTGGAGCCTTTGCCGGCGGTATTGCAGCAGCTGTAACGACGCCACTTGATGTGTGCAAGACATTACTCAACACACAGCCTGTAGCAGTGAGAGAATCAGGTTTATTTCATGCCATAAGGACAGTTTACAAGTTGGGTGGTCTGAGAGGATATTTCAGAGGGATCCAGGCAAGGGTTCTCTATCAGATGCCATCAACAGCTATCTGCTGGTCAATGTACGAGTTCTTTAAATATATTCTCTCAAATCCTACTGCTGACCAGCTGATGGCAGTGATGCCACAGCCGCCGGACAGTCCAGAGATGCAATTAGTTGAGAAGCAAGTTCCAAGTGGATCCATTGCAGGAGTAGAAAGGTGGGCATGCGGTGCGACATCGTCTGTCTCCGGTGCTGGAGTGTATGGAGCGTATTCATTCAATACGGTCCATGGCTCTGATACATCTCTTCCTAAGGGAAATTCATATCTTGAAATTGTTCATAGTTGAACAGTTTGCTGTGTTAATATCTAGAAGTATCAGTGTGTCAGTGATTGCAACTGACAGTGGCCATGAGGTTGCAGTATGTAAAAACACTTTGTCTAAGGTTAAGAGCAGGCTCTGTTTTGGAATTATATACCAAAATTTAAATTCCTGTGCTACACAAGTTGATGTGTTTAAAGTGTTTCTCATGATAATTACTTCTAAAGTCTGAGGTAATAGAGAACTATTTTGTAAGAGTGGGAAGGATGGGTTGAGTGTACTGAGATGTTTATATAGTTACTGATCTGCTGTGCGGATCTCGTGTGAATAATACTTGTACATTTTCGTGTAATTTCTGCATGTTAATTGTTATCTCGATATATGGATATCAGTGACAATGTTCTTGCCAAGCCAGGTTTGAATTAGATCTGATGAACAAAAGAAAATGGTTGAGTTGACATAACAAATAATTTAAGGGTAATTTACTTCAGAAAACTTTGAGTACATGCACAATGTTAGTTCAACAGGTTGTTCTTTGTAGTTAGGAAATTAGAAGTTCCTTAAATAACTCAAAACAAAAATCAAGAAGTATTTGTCATAGTCACTTCTGTATTCCAGGAAAGTGAAAGAGGTGTGTAAATATGTTGGATTGTAGCTTTATTGTGTTGCTTTTGGTCTGTCATTTTTGTCAACCTTCAAATCACTGAGGCGAACAACAGTGGAATTGTTAGAAGAATGAGACCTTTTGCAGATTAAAGCTCTGTATATTCCAGCCAAGTGCCAGCAGATAATTAAACATCTTCATTTGTGTACCTTACTGACCTTAAGGTATATAATCGACACAGTTTCTGCATAAACAATTTGGCAGTTTTAGTTTATGATAATACATTGTGCTAATGAATTTTTAGTAAGTTGTGATAACGTCCTTTGTAGCCTAATTAGGCTCATGCTAGGTTTTGTCATAAATTTTGGTGTTATTGGAAAAATATTGGATCGTATTCTGCTGGCAATATGAACTGTTCCTTCATTAGCACATTTTCTACTTCATGGTGCGTAGAAACTTCTCTATCACTTTTATTGATTTAATAAGTGTATACTTTCTCTCTCTCTCTCTCTCTCTCTCTCTCTCTCTCTCTGAGATATTAGGAGGTCCATATGTTTCTCATTTGCAGACATGAGACTGGAGGGTGGGATATCAATATCTTCCTATATGCTCAGAGTAAAGGTTGATTTTCCTGTACTTCTTGTGCATGTATGACATTTTTTCTGATCTCTTCATCCTAGCCACATAAAGCTTGTTATGTCAGCCCCATTTTCTTTATATTTATAAATGTTCAGTAAAATTTGCATCATTTGTTAAGATTATTCATTGACCAAATCAATTCATTTCCAGTGATTCCTCCCCAAATTGAGCTTAGCTCATTTTTGTTGAATCAAGTGAAATTTTAATCTGTACAAACTTCACTCTCCATTAACAATGAATTTTTTTCTGAATTAGTTAAATGGTCACTGTATGATAGTAATGGGGAAGACTGTGCTGTCTATGCTTGTTGAAAATGAGTCATAAGATTGGGAAACTGAGTCAAAACACTGAAAAAGAAGTGTCATAGCGAAAAATGAGTCATGAAGTTGGAAAAATATATTTATAGAATGCATAGTATTTTATGGTAATGATATAACTTCCTTATACAATGAATGCGTTTTTTCCTCTTTTTACTATTACTGTTAGTTTGGTGGTTGGATAATAGTGAAATGCTCCTCTCTGTCAAGAAATACTGCATTTCCAATGTAACTGATGTTCATAACACATTAATTCACTAAAAAAAATGTATCAGGTTGTTTGAATTCAATCTTATTTTTTGTTAAGCAGACATTGTTAAACTGATTTGCCAGGTAGATATATGCAGAGCATTTGTACAACATTATTTGCTGAATACCAGTTTGATGAATATTTCAAAGTGCACATACAATTTATTTACATTTGGATATTTTATTAATTAAGACAATTTGAGTTGTTTTCTGCACAATGGGAATTTTTATTTTCATATTACTTTTGACATTGGCATTACCATCTAAAGTTCATGTTGCATGGTTGAAAAAAAGAAATCTTTTCCCCCAAACATTTTCCTTCCACTTCCTAAAGAACTACTAGTAACTGATGAAGAACGCAAGTGTGACTGTGATAATGTCCTTATCATTGAATAATGATATTGACTTTTAAAGGAAGTAATATCATTAAGGCTTGCACTGTCGCATAGTGTACATAAGAAACACGATCAAGCAAGTTTATAAGTATTTTAACTCCTTGATATATTGTTTACATTTTATTGAGTTTCAGAAAGTATTGAACATTATTACTGTAAAACAGCTGGTAGCATTCCTGTATTGATGAATTGATAAACAAATTTTCATTTATTCTGTTCTCTTCCTTGGAGCACTGTTTATGTGACAGGCACTGCCTATTAGTGTGTTTTTGAGATACTTAATACTAAAACAAAAATCTTATAGACTTGATTGTTACAGGCAGGCAAAAGCATTAAGTACCTGCTGATGAATTTGTGTAGTATTAAGGATAAAGAAATGAAATTAATTCTGTACTGTGATTGCTGTTAAACTCTGTAAATCGATTGTATATAAACAACTGATTTTAATTTAAATGAAAACTATTAATTTCTAAATTTGTCATTGTTTGTCATTCCTCTGTTAAATCCAGTGTATTCTCACATCAATTCTAGAACATCTTTGAGATTTCATTTATTTTTGTACAGACACATCCTGAGGTATTACATACCATGTCTTCTGTAAACAAAGCACACACAGCAATCTGTGCCACATCTCGATGCAAGCTTACAGAATTGTTTTTTCCCCAACTCTACTGACTCATATCTTGTGGGATGCTATCATCAAATGTCCCTAGCTTTATTTCACCTTCATTGGAATACAGAATAATATGAAATGTGGTGATTTCTGGTGATTCACCTTGTAGTGCAGATGTGACGATGTGATGGTGGTTTTATTTCCTGTACTCAGGTGCTTTACTGGCTTAAAATTGACCTGTGATCCTCTTCCAACTACCTTAAACACCCTACTTATAGTGACATAGTTGGCATTGCATATGGAATTTGTATTCTTACTGGCATTTCTCTGTTGCTTGGATGTTTCATAGCAGTTGTAATTGTAACACTGGGACACCCCCTATTATTGTTTTCTTATAAAATGGTTAAAAGTTACAGAAAATATTTAAGTGCAAAGGAGTGAGCACTTCCGTGTGTTTGGGTAAGACATGTAGCAACTCTTACATTAATATAGTTTTTAATCAGTTTTAGAAGCACTAATACTTGGACCTCATCGTAGTGTACTGATAATGAGTGCATGGTCAAAAAGTTGTAATTAATGTTTGGTATCTGAAACGAATGTATGTAATTAATGCTGTGTGTTTTAGGTTTTCATTACATTTACTATATATAATCAGTATAAATTTATGAATATTAGTAGGCCAATTTATTCAGTAAACAATGGTTAGATTGTTTATATTTTTTCCTTCATGGACTTTTTTGTTGATAATTGAAGTAAGAATAACATTGGGATATACAACTGAAACTGGTAGATCACACTGTCTTCCAAGGATGGGTGCCATATATTGTTTCAGTGGTAGCATCTTCCATGTCTCAATTTCTCTCAGCTGTTGATAAAGAACTGCAATTAGTTGGCACTTAGTCATCAGATTAATTGCTGTATTCATTCATTGCTTCAACTTGCGTCAGATAGTAATTTTATGCTCATTGAGCCAACATTACAGATGGCTGTAGAGTGGACTTAAATTGAGAAATAATGTATTTTTCAGAATACTTTGAGTAGTGTTAATATTTTCATTACAAAATTCTCAGCATTTTTTGGTCCTGGAATAAGACACCAATGCATATTTCTCAGGTAGTGGAAATGGTCAGTAAAATATAACACTTCCTCATAACATAATCAAACTTCATGACGATTTTTGATGTTCAGTTTCTTTTGCTTGCACTTGCTGGGTTTAGAGGTAATAAATGGATTTGTTACGCCATATAAACTTTTAGAGAGCAAGGTAGATTCATTTAATTCTTTACCTTTTAAAGTTCTCTAATGTTAGATGGCAGTGTGGGATTGTAATGAATGTCTTCTGGATGTCAAGGAACATTGTGTCAACATGGATGTCTGTACCTACTTCACTGTTTCTTGGATGAACAATGTGTGTGGGTCTTAGTCAGTTTTTGCAGAATCTGTAAGTTAATTCCTGCAGAGGAGATTTTTGGCCTACACAAATATCGTAATACAATAGTAGAAAATACGTTTCAAAATTCTAAACTTACTGATTTTGACAGCAAAGGTCTAGATTGTGCATCATTTTCCAGTCACTGGGAACACTTTTGTCTTCCAGTGACTTGCAGTACTCTACTGCTAGAAAAGGAGCGAGTTCTACTGTTTACTCTTGAGTTGGATAAATACCCCATAAGGTTCTAACCTTTCTTCTGGTAAACATTGTAATTTAACGTTTAATCACCCAATCACATCATCTTAAGATTTGACATTTGTAGTGATTTATAGTGGGAACTGCATTACTGGAATTATTGTCCAATAATAACTGTATGACTCTTTAAATTGAAGATTTCCTTGTGTCCAGTGGTAAACTGTGGAAGCAAGTAACATTTTTATCTTGAAAGAAACAGTGTTGTAATAACAATGTTTCAAAATATACATTGTTCCTCCTTATTTGCATGAAAACTTAAACTTTTTCATCTATGTGGCATATGTCGCCACCAGCGTTAATACTGATTATTGTTAGCTGGGATAAAATTCTGCCAGAATGTTCTCTGTTGAATCCTGTCAGTGTTGATTATTTAATGTCTATCCAGGCTACAATCCTAGAATTATCAAATTTCATGAGCCATTTTACACTTTCCTTGATTGTGATGCCTGTTTTTATTTCTCTGTGCTCTTGTAATCTTGTGCTCCTCAGTTGCACAGTGATACAGTGACAGACTACAAAGCCAAAGGTTGCGGGTTCGATTCTCGCCAGGTCCTTCGATTTTTATGTTACTTTCCACTTCTTTCACCTCTGGCAGTATTGCTCATGTGAAAAATACCTAGTAGCACCCTGGTTCGGAACCCATGTTAAACATTTTGAGGAGGACACTTGCAAATTTTCAAATTATGATTAATGCATTGTTAGTATATTATGTTGTTCTAATCTACTTAATCAGTGTATCACTACACACACATTATTTTTGAAGAATGGTTTTGTGCTGGATGTAGATCTTTCTGTAATTCCTGTAAGCCACTTAAGATAAATTTGGTACAAATTGTTGAACAATTTAAAGATAGTATATCACTTAGTAGCGCAACCAACTGGGGAAATTGCGGAACACATCTCGTCACTTTAGCTTACACTGTTTTTTACGAAGCAGTTAGATAAACCTTTTAAATTTCTAAAACCTCACTTGGGTGGAGTTCAGAAAAAGAAAAAAATGCCCAAGAAAGGATTCTGATCACTATATAAATAAATTTGAGCAGCAATACAATCTGAGAGAGTAAGCAAAGGAATTGTTAATTTTGCAGCCTTGGTTCAATTCCAACTATTTCCTAACCCCCCCCCCCCCCTTTCCCAATTTTATTTCTAGCGGTGTTAAACTATTAAGAAGTTCAAATAAACTTACACATTTAAATTTATGTTCATAAAATTAATATATTCAGTTTAATGAAAACCGTTGCATAATTTAGAAGTTGGAAACTTAGTTTCGGGCTTGTTCGTCCATTTTCAAACCATAGGCCTTATTCCAACCATAACAATACACTGCATGAAGCAAATGACTGATAAAATCTGTACATTGTCCACTGTTAATACACGTTTATAACATACAGATCTTATCAGTCATTTGCTTCATGCAGTGTATTGTTATGGTTGAAATAAGGCCTATGGTTTGAAAATGGATGAAAAAGTCCGAAACTAGTTACCAACTTCTAAATAGTGCAATTGTGACGAAAAAAGAAATGTTTTCATTACATATCCAGTTGCTGATCCTGCCCCCATCTTCACGATGAATTTTCATATTCAGTTTAGTTATAATTACTTTAGTAAGGTATTTAAACAGATAATTTTTGTAATTTGATAAAGTTTGAAATGTAATATTTCAAAAAATTCTAGCAATTAATTATTGTCTGTGGTCATTGTTCCATTTTTAAGGTGATACAGTAATCATAAAGAAACATGAAGGATGTACACTGTAAGAGTTGAGCAAGAGCATTTTGCCAAAATATGTTTCAGTACAAAGCGTACTTCATTAGAGTTTTCAAATAAAGGTCTTTCTTGTATCAGTTCTGACACATATTAAAACATTGTGGTGAAAACAGAAGCATTAAATCAATGGTTGAAAGGGTTTTAAATGCATCTCTGCTTGATGATTACTCATGCTGTTGTAATAATTCAAGAACACTAAAACTCTTAAAGTGCATCTAATTTTTTTCCTTTATCTTTTTTAGGAGTTCATCATTGCTAGTAATAAAATAAAAAAGTAGAACATAGTAGGAGCGTGCGCGCGCTTGTTTACCTTTCGTTCTTTTCCCCTAAGGTAAGTCCTTCCACTCACAGGATTGGAATGATTCCTCTTCCACTCCCTTAAAACCCGCATCCTTCCCTTTTTCCCCCTCCTTCCTTTCTCTTTTCCTGAAGAAGCCAGCAAATGGTTGCAAAAGCTTGAATGCTGTGTTTGTGTTTGTGTGTGTGTGTGTGTGTGTGTGTGTGTGTGTGTGTGTGTGTGTGTGTGTTTATTTATTTATTTTTTTCTATCTAAGAGCCTGTGATTTGCATAAGTTATTGGATCAAATAATTTACCCAAAGCACAGGCTTGTAAATAGACACAAAAACACAAATAAAATCACACGCAAACTAACATCCAAGCTTTCGCAACCATTGGCCGCTTCTTCAGGAAAAGAGGAAGGAAGGAGGGGGAGAAATGAAGGATGCGGGTTTTAAGGGAGTGATATATTTGAAAGGTCCATTTACCTTCTTCTCTCACATTTTGAGCCAAATTGGTGATACCCAATGCCCAACCTCTACTTGTTGTTACTCTTCTTTTGTAACAATCTCTGTATCAAAAAAGAAAATTCTTTTCGAATCTGTGAACACAATGCATTTTAACAAGCACTATATTCTTTAATTACAACATGTACTGTAGTTTCTTGTTTGTTTGCAGACATTAATTTTCTCTTCTCATTGAGAAACTACTTAATATAAAATTGTAGGACTGTGTTCTATGGTATGAAAAGGATACAATACATTTGTACATTTTGGCTGCAGGGGAATAAAATTGATATTACATAATTTATGTATCTTGTTACATGAAGTTTTATTCAGGAAATATTTATATTTACATAAAAAGTTAATTTATTCTAATTTTACAAAATACTTCTTAACATTGGATGAAGAACAGGTTTATTGGAAATACAGGTTCTATATATAACAATTGAAGTGGCAGATTGGTATGTCAGTAATATGAGAATAGATAGCAGCTCACCATAAAGACAATCGTTGAGCTGCAGGTGGGCATGTATAAAAGAACAATCACTTCCACAAAAAGTTTTCAGCCACAGGCTTCACTAACACAGATCATACATATATTTACACAATCGCTTGGGCACAATGCATGCATACGCAACTGCCATTTTCAATTGTTGGGCTGTAACATCCGAAGGTGGTGGTCGTGTAGTGCCTGAGTGATTCTTTGAATTTATGTCTGCTCATCTTCTTTTGGTAGAGGCCGTGACCAGAAATTAGTGTGAATGTGATTGCGTTTTCCTTGTGTTTGTGGTTTAGTGGCCATATTGATGACGAGTTGCTAACCTATGATTTAGATTTATATATACTTGTGTGGTGTGGCTCAAAGCTTGTGAAAACCTTTATTTTCAACACAGTTTGGATGGGTAGCATGGTAGATGATGAACTGTTGGTGACTGATAACATGTATGGTGTAGTGTTTAGTTAGTTGGGGAATGTTGCTGTTGTCAGTCCAGTGTCACAGGCCATAACAAAATGATATGCTACAGAGACACTTGGGATTTAATGCAGGACAGCGGTTCAAACTCTGGTCATCAGGAATATTGTATAATATTTTTTCACATAATGGGGAAAATATTGAAAATATTTACACTCTAGGATCTGAACTATCTGCTTCCAATTTCACTGCCATCATAATGTAGATGTCCATTAGCAGTAGTATTAATTTACTTTACATTTGTTGTTAGCTGAAAATTTTCATCTTGAGATTTCTGTTGAACATTTAGAAATTGCAAACTACAAACAAATGAAGTTTGTGTTAATGTGTTATTGTTTGTCCTGCATTGGAGGTTTTCTCTCCCCAATGCGACACAATAAAATGTTTGGTTGAAAGCTACTGATCTTCGTCATGTGCAACTTAAAATCAAGTCCTGTACATACAATTTACTAGGCAAAAAATGTACCTTACCACAGACATTGTGAGTAAAATTCTGCAGGTCGTGTAATCACATTGCCTGTACTTCAGCCATTAAGGCACATGCTCTTCCTCAGGCTGGCTGCTACTGCAAGTGGCCTCATCTCTTGAAGGAGGCCACTTGCAATACTGACCAAAATGTTGCACAATTTTATAAATTAACAATGCGGTCAAATACTGCGAAAGATTTTATTGATAACTAGAGTAAAATCAGAGTTAGTACCAAATTGCTATCATAATTTGCTGTCATACAGACATTATTTTATTGGTACTCTAACAATACATTAAATTTGACATTACTCGATTTGTTGCCGAATTAAAATGTGTTTAGGATCTAATAATTTGTTTGCTGCAGGTGCTCAGGGTCGTAATAACTTTCAGTGAAAGAAACTGACCACCAAGGAATAGATCAAAACTTTAAATAGATTTGCTCTCTGTTATGTGTTATTGATAGGGGTGTGTGTGTGTGTGTGTGTGTGTGTGTGTGTGTGTGTGTGAGAGAGAGAGAGAGAGAGAGAGAGAGAGAGAGAGAGAGAGAGAGAGAGAGAGAGGGGGGGGGGGGGGGGGGGTTGACACCATGTGGCCACCACCAGCACAGCAGAGCCTCATACTCAGTGCCTTGTGCCCGGCCTGGCAATGAAGCACCATGAAATAGGCAGCAGTGACTTTGTTACTTATCAGAGTACTTAACAACTCAAAACATTTAGTGAATTCCGTAGTATATTGTTTTTCAGCGTCCTTTTCTTGACGTTAATAAGTGCCCATTTATAGTCTTACTTGTGACTGTAGACAGTATTTCCTAAGAAATGTTTCCTACTTGTAGGACAGATAGTATTTGTACTTTTGGTATATGGGTTTCAATTATGTGCGAGTAAACTCAAGTCTTCCTGTATTCATGTAAAATTAACATTTACTATTCATTATTCTTATGCCTTCACAGTTTTGATCTAAACAGTATTATCCCCATGATCTTCTGTTCACTCCTTTGTGTTATTAACACAGTAACTCAATGCATTTTAATAAACACACAGGAGAGCAGTTGCGTGCGACTGAATAAAAGATTCAAAGATTTTCTGCAAACTGATAAATAACAATTATTAATGTAACTCACATTCATAGTCCTCTGTGACGTCAGGCTCCTAAGAATGTCCTGCAAATCCACAACAATAAATGGGTAAGTGACTGTTTCCTTATTAAAGGGCTCTTGCTTGATAATATGTAAAGGTATCATTTTGCTTTTGATATCAATGCTATACAGTAGTATAAGTACAGTCGATAAAATGAATGTCAATACCTACAAAAGGGTGCCGTGTCCTTGATGTGCTGTACGTTGTATTTCATTATATTCTAGACATAATCAAGAGAAACAATTTAGATTGCACTTTACAAACATTGATTTATACCTATTAAATAATTAATGTTGTTTGCAGCAACATGTGCATCTACTATAATTTTAGTAATTATTTTTGTTGATATATTAGTCAAATATTTAGTACTTCCATAACATCCTGATAGCTTGTGCTGATCAGCAAGAGGAAAGAGAAACTGTAGACTTTTAATTATGTGCATGGTTTGTTGTAGTTTATCTATGAGCCTAGGTAAGACGTAATTATTACTGAAGGGTCTAATATGACTGGCAATAAACTTTTTTTCCATTTTATAGGCGTCAAAAATGAGTGTTCTGTACATACTTCTGTGTACTTCTCAAGGTTTTCCTGAGCCAGTGGAAAATCAAAGATGATTGTTGCTTCATTACAGGAAACAAAATATATTTGTAAGTATGCTACTGTATATTTGGTTACATAGACTTTACAAATGTGGAATGGAAGTGAATTTTTAAAAATGCCTTTGATTTTCATGACAATTTCAGCAACTAAGAAGCAAAAGTTCATGATCTTTCTCACAAGCTGTTTACTGCATCAGAGGACATAACCAGTGTTGTACGTTTTGAAAATGCAATTCTGTGGGTAAGTGTATGAAACCTGCAATAACTTTTTCACAATGTACTTTCAAAACATAATTCTCACCAACAATATGTATGATATTTATAAGACCAGGTATATCAGAATAGTAAAACTCTGCAGAAATATGGCATATGTAAGTGTAGTAGCTAGACTGTTTTATTGGAATCTTGAATGATGAGGCACAGAAGTAAGACAGTAGAGTCGCATATAAATGGTGGATGTTCAAATCCAAGACGCACATGAGTAGCCAAGCGGTCTGGAACGCCATGTAGTGGATCGCCTGGCCTCCCATGTCGGAGGCTCGAATCCTCCTCAGGCATTGATGTTTGTGTTTTATTTAGTATTAGTTAGTTCATAAGTAGTTTGTAAGTTTAGGGACTGATGATCCACAGTTAAGTCCAATAAGCTTTACAAATATTTGAACATTTTTTTCAAATCTAAAGATTTGGCGTTAAAGAAATTGGTGGGACGAGTTGTTTGAAAAAAATTGATTTCCACTCCACCAAGAATTTGTACTCAGTCTTTAATGATTTGTTGTTGATGATAACTTGCACCTTAATCTTCCATTCATTATCATTTGAAGCAATCCTGAATATAGTGGTATCTGTCTTCAGAACAGCTGTTGAAAACTTTTTATTTAATTTTTGAAAGGTATTTCATGTTGTTGTTTCGGGGATATGCATATCTGCACTTTCATCTGCTTCTATATTGAACAACAGGTGTCTACTGTCTGCTTCTCCATATCTGATGGCCCCAAATGTATAACTTTGTCTAAACACACAGTGTTGAAAAATGTGTTAGTTCAATGGATAGATGGACTCACTATAAAGAGAATCACTGACACACAGAGACACACAAAATTGACAATCACATTCACACAACTTAGAAGTTCCACCAGAAAAAGAAACACGCCCACATTCACCAATTAATCATTGAAGTGTAGCTCAAGAAAACATTTCTGGCATCGTCAGCGAAACAAGTATCTTGACAATGAGTGAGGTTGGGGGTAGCGGAGGAGGAACGAAGCTGCAAAGGGTGGTGATGTAACATTCCACATTGGATGACAGATTGTAAAGTCTCTGATAGGTTGGAATGTGAGATGCAACTTTGAATGCATATGTTGGGAATCGGGGAGGGCTGTTAAAAAAAAAAATGAATACAGTTGCGGAGAGGAGTTGTTAGGCATGGGGTGTGGGGATGATACATTATCTTAAGGCCAGGATGGTTGCGGAACTGTAGAATGTGTGCTGTATGGCTAACTTTCATCTGTGCAGTTCAGAAAATCTGGTGTTGGAGGTGGAGGATCCAGATGGCCTGGGTTGTAATACAGCTTCTGAAATCAAATGTGTCGTGCTCAGGTGCATGCTTTGCCACAGGATGGTCCATCTTGCTTTTGCCACAGTTAGATAGTGGCCATCCATCCTGGTGGAAAGTTGGTTTGTTGTCGCACCAACGTACAAAGCTGTGCAACGATAATGGCTGCTTTCACAGATCAAAGATATCAACCACTTTCTTCAGACTCTTCACCCCTTCACCTCCTTGTCCTTACTAGTCACTGTTGATGCTGCTTCCGTGTACAGTAGTATCCTGTATGGTTTTGATGCTCTGTTGGTGAAACTTGATATTAAGTCATTGTCCCTCTTCCATAACTCAATATCCTGTTTCAGGTTAAAACAAACTGATTTGCTTCCCCAAATTTTTTATTCACTTTAAACTAGTTTTTGGCTTATTGGGCCATCATCAGGGAACGGCTGACTAGTGTTGACAAAAAACACTACCAAGAGGTGACAGAAGAATCCATGCAAAAGATCAATAGAGCCAACACAGCATATTTATCTGGCTTAGACAGAAGGTTACTTGAACAACTCAATATGTTTGGTTCAGTGAAAAGTGTCGGATATTAAACATAACACCAAAATATATGTGCACAAGCCCTCCCCCCCCCCCCCCTAGACAGCCTGACAAAAAATGAGAGAGAGAGAGAAAGGGATTGGGGGGGGGGGGGAGAGATAGAGAGAATCTCAGCATAAGAATAATTAACTTTTACTTACAGACGGCATGTAACTGTGTGTTTAAAAAGGCAAAATCCCTATATTTAACATAACATAAATTGACTTTGTGTAATGCTTCCTTTGAATTGCTTCTTGGTCCTTTTTTGTCACTAATTTACGATATAACTAAATAAGTCATCTATTGTTTTGTTATTGCTTGAGAGATAGATAAGCTTTTGTGTACTTTTTTTTTCATACGTAAATAAAGTTAAAGGATTTAACTATTTGAAAAAATCATGAATTTCTTAGGGCTGCGTTCAGGCTGGCGCATTCAGGTGTTTTCGGTAATCAGTTTCACACTAGATTCTTTTCCTACACTCTAAGAAATAGTACTGCCATGCATCACAAACAGTTTTATTTGAAGCTAAGCTTTTTTATTTTCCAGTTATTATTTTTCGATCTTATTGTACAATTGTTGGAGTTTTCAAGTGGTCAGTCTGATTCAATCTTATAGTCCAATTATTCGAAAGATGTAAATATGTGGAGGAAACCAATGTCAGTTTCGCATGGCTTCCTCGGTAGAGGGATTCACATATACCCATCTGGTCAAGCTAAGAAACAGTTACAAATTGAATTAAATTCAGTTGTGGCCAAGTGTTTCATCCTTGATGATGAGAAAGGATGAAACAAATGTGCCCACAGCTGAACACATGGCATTCAGACTCTGAATTCTGTTTTTATTTTGTGGTAAATTTTGATACTTTTTCACTATTTAATGTGGTTTAACTATTGTAATATTTTTGTAATCATGGGGATGTGGCAATATCATAAAGCACAGAAACTAATACTACATTGATAGTACTAATAGTTAGATGGAGGTATATTAAAAAGTTTTTTTTCCAAGAAGTGACTGTGGCTTTGGAGCATATTTTGTGCGCGTGTGCGCATTTTAAAATTTGTCTCACAATGCATTTAAGGACATGTTCACCCTCCTTAGCCTTGTGGTCCCTACAGAAAAAAAAATTCTGTATCCACCACTACATGTGCATCAAGTAAAGAGGGTTGTCAGATGCAGCAAGAATGGCATTTAAGGTAGCAGAGTGCACTTGGATAAAGGAAGAAATAAAGAAGTGGTACAGAATCAGAGACAACGTAAGTACACATCTAAAAGTGATACAAATGTGGATCACAAATATACTACACCCATGTAAGTTCAATGTTTTCAACACTGAAATACATGAACAATTGAGTAACATAATTGAAGAAATGTTTTTGTGCCAAACACGCTAAATAAACAGCCTACATGATTGCAGCCTGGCCACAACCATAAAACTTTCTGGATGAGTAGTATCTATCTGAAAGAGTTCTCTCTACTAAGGAAATGGAATTGCTAGAAAGATTTTCAAATGCACACCACCTCAAAAAAAAGGGGGGGGGGGCATTAAAAGTTGATGCAGAATACAACGTAAATAATGAAATTATGACAGAACACACAGTCTTGAAATTGAAAATTATCTCAAATTTGACACTCCTACACCACAACCCACTGACTTGTACGTTCTGAAGAACTTTCAGATGAAAATTGCCCACACACAGTAGCATTATTATGAAATCAGATTAAAGTAATACTTCAGTTCTCATCACCAAAAGTAATGATGTTGAGAAAGTAAAACAACTCCTCACTCCCAATTCATTCCACATACTCACCAAAGATCCCACCAAAACATTTAATGAAGAAATTAAAAACTTAAGCAAAACATGCGGAAGCATAAAACAAGAATTTGAAGTCAAGTATTTGGCCAACATGAACTCAGTTGCTCGTAAACTGCGTGGACGTCCTATGCTGGACAAGGGATGTCCCTTATTACCCCTTGTGATGGCATACTCAGCACCAAACTACAAAATAGCTAAAGAACTATCAACACCTAAACAAAATTTAAACCTAAATACGGAATAGTAAATTCAGTAGACCTTGTAAATAAAATTACACGTCAATCCCACACTGTGCAAAGCTGGTCTTAGGTGATGCACCAAAAACTATCAGTAATACTGTGCCCCAACAGTCTTCCATAGAGGAATGTAATGTGTTAGGATAACACCATCACAGTCGTGCACGAGAATCACTATAACTTTCACCGTACTGGGGCTCCGACTCATTTTTGACAGCTTTCCGAAAGAAGTGGCAACACTTTCTGTGCAACCCACATATTATGCACAGGTGCATACAGCGCAAGCTGTGGCTGCCCTGTATGATTGATGGGACTGGGAAGTACTGTACAATCCACTGTACTCCCTGGACTTAAGTCTTTGAGACTTTCATTTGATTCCAAAGATCAAGGAACCACTTTGGGGCATTCACTTCAGAACTTGGAGATTCAAAAGGCAGCAGCCCAATCCATTCTCACCATCAACAGAACAGGTTCTACTAATGGAATACTATGCCTTCCACATCGCGGGCAATGGAGCTACACAACACTGGTGACTTCTTTGAAGAACAGTAACAGGTGCAAACATGTAATGCTTTTGTATTGGTTGTGAACAAACAGTTGCCACTATTTAAATTCAAATGCTCCTATTTCAAGGTACATTGTATAAACAGGTAGATGGATTGGCAACAAGATCTCCACGCAGCCCCCTGTTAGCAGAAATTTTTATGGTCATTTAGAAAAACTATTTTTACATAATGAACCCCCTTCTAATATCCAATATTGGTACAGATATTTAGACAATGACTGCATATGCGGATTGGAACCAACAGGCAGCATTCCGAGATGGGGAGGCATACCGGCCTCGGTTCGAATCCGCCTGGCAGATTAACAAAGGGGGTCGGAGTGCTGGCCAGCCTGGATTTGGTTTTAGGTGGTTTTCCACATCCCCCTAGGTGAATACCGGGCTGGTCCCCAAACCGACCCTGCTTGTGTGGGGAAAAGTGTTGAAGAGGAAGAAGAAGAAGAAGGTACTACACAAAAACAAAGAAGAGAGATTGTACCCCACTTCTATACCCCATCTGCAGAAACAACCTTAACAAAAACTAATTGGTGTGCAGTCCCATATTTAAGAAAGATTTCTAACAAACTAGCCCAAGCCCTCAAATCTTGCAATTAGAAAACTTCATTTTGTGTAAGAGGCACAACAGCTCATATCTAGTTAAACAGTAAAGATAAAAGAAATTTATTAAGCAACAATGGGGTTTATAAAATCACTTACAATGACTGCAGCAAACTACACGCTGGACAAACAGGCAGAGCTATGGAAACTAGGTTGACTGAACATGAGCAGAACTGGAGATTATAAAAGTCAGTCTCTACATTTACAATACACATACTGGAGGAAAGACAACAATATCAAATCCACCCAGAAGTTCTACATATTGCCAACAAAGGTAAAAAAGAAAAAAAGAAAAAAACTAAATGTGTTAGAAGCACTGGAAGTAAACGTCTAGCCAAAAATCCTCACCTGTTTATAAATGATAAACTACTGCTGAACACATCCCCACTATTAATCTTCAGGTAATGAATTCAGCCAGGCACTTACCTCAGAAGATATTAACCATCACACTTATTTTATTTATATTCAATACATAAGCAATATAATATCGCTACATCAATGTACACAGTTTACCACAAAAAACTTAATGTAAAAATTGTATAACTATAATGTAGTGTAATTAAGTATATCAGATTCAAAGGTAACACAATAGGATCATTCCATGACAGTGAAATGCAGAAAAGTAACATTTTCAACCTGACCATTTCAGATTTCTTTCAGATTTGGTGCATTCAATGACCCAGATAAGAGTTGGAAAAATACCAATTTGCAGGGCTGTATTTCAACTGCGAAGAAAGTTACAGGTCTGGAAACTTTGGAATTTGTGCATAATTTACATGCATCTGTCTCAACGTAAGACTATAATTCTTGTTCTAATTAAGTTACACCAATGAAAATGATACCATTGGAAAGCTAATGAATATACCTTTACACTGATATGCCACCGGGCAGGTTTCTGAATATTTTTATTCTAAAGGTCATTCACCTTGACTCTTGACCTTGAATATCTCAAAACACCCCATCTTCAAATTTTCTGCAAAAAATATATTTTATTGTTCCATCATGTTACTACAAATATGGTAAACATCAAGCTGGCAACCAGAGGCATCATTCTCAAATTATTTTGTCAGCATCAATACACTACTGAAATGAAGGTAACCCACATATATGTAACACAAGTTATGATAACATACAATCCATAATCCTTACTAAATGTTTAACAGGTATTACACAGTGAAGCTTATGGGTACCTGGAATTGACCTTGTATTTTTGAAACGGTTTCAGCTTGGCCGAATCTTTATTGTAATGGGAAACTGATGCATAATGGAAGATACATGAAGGAATATCTTCCTTGCACCATTCAAACAACTGTCTTGGTGTCACAATATGATTTTCATTAGGTCGCTTGAGGCTGGCAAGTCTTGCTAATCTCTTTGCAGTCCCTTACTGCCTTCACCAAGTGCTGTAGCAAAAAAATGCCATTCTGCTGTAACATTAAAATCTTCCTTATGGTAGGACAGATTCATAAAGTAGTTCCTGTTTTGTATTGAGCAGCACATCCATCTGAAAAGTAATAAATGTGCTCTGGATTTGAAAACTGGCATTTTAAGAAGTTGATGAAATTTTTCTGGAAAATGTGACTGCTGTTTGGAGATGAGTGTGCCAGTTGCTGATGCAACCTCAATGTAAACACCTTGATGAAATCATCGGTTGACTTTATCGCCTCTAGAATTAACCTGCCCATAGTTAACCAACACTTATATGTAATTTCATCAATGCAGTTCTTACTAAACAGATCATACAGATAATCAGTTAGTCTTGTCACACTTGGATAGTAGGAACATGAACCTAAGGAACATGCCGGTAGTACAGGATTGCATGTAACAAATGCTACACAGAGCTTGTCTGATGGTAACGTGTGTTCTTCACACTTTGTTAGCGCTTTCAGTTTACACCCTTCAATCATTAACTTCGAATTCTAGTGTGACACACACACACACACACACACACACACACACACACACACACAGAGAGAGAGAGAGAGAGAGAGAGAGAGAGAGAGAGAGAGAGAGAGAGAGAGAGAGAGAGAATGGATCCCACTGGCATTGGCAAGAACACAGTGCTTTGCCTGCAATTCTCAAAATTTTGAGAATCCAATATTTTTATCCAGGTATTTATCTTTGAAATAGGAATGCAGTTCCTTAAGGTTGTGCAACACTAGCTGCTTGTGTACTGTAATTCCATTTTCTTTGAAAAACACAGTTTTTTCCTTCCTGGCATCATACGGCTCACATCATGATCATGATAGTAAAAATCAGTCACACATTGAATGTTTTTCTGACATAATGTCTTACCTGGCTTTGGATTTGTTGTCACCATTATACCATGTTCTGCTACTAACTGTTTTGCTTTCCATGCTATGTAATCAAAAGCAGAAAATTCTTTGTTTGCCTTATACTACAACTCTTTGGAAGTACAGTTAGAATTGTATTTTGTCGGACATATGGTCTGAATTGTGAAACTTATCTTTCAGCTAGGCAATGATTTCACTTTCTCCATTTTTACTCTCTTCTTTTTCCAGTTGTGCCACATGTGTATGCTCCAACACAAACTTTTTTTCAATTTTTGTTTGGGTACTTTTTCTCACTCTCTACCTATTTTTCTTCACAGAAGATTCACTTAAACACTGAAGCTACTTCATCTTCACATAAATCTTCTCTGGAAGTACCTGGCACAACTGAGGCAACATGAGCATTGCTTGTTGGAATTTCTAATATTTTCTATCGACATTTACTGCAAATTTTTCCATCTAAAATACATTAGCACATTTATCATCCACTTCTGAATGTTCCTTAAATTCTTCTGCACTCTTGCATGACTTATTTACCATAAATGGATTGCAACAATACAATTTTGACTTGAAATCCATTTTTTACAAACTATTACCAAATGTTTCTTTACAACAGAACCACATAGCACTTTGATTAAACAACCCAGCCACAAAACAGTCTAATAGTGATAAAATAAGTATCTCTGATTGGCTGTTCACTAAAACAGGCTAACATTGATTGGTTGGTTGATAAAAAGTATCTCTGATCACCTGTTCACACCTAGAAATATTACAAAATTGGTCAGAATGAAAGTAACTGCTATTGGCTGGTTTTCTAGGAGGGGGGAAAAAAGAAAAGGATCTAGAGTAATAGCTGCTTACTGGATGTTGATGGTGTACTTAAGTCGATAAAATAATTTTTTGTGAATGATGCCTTTAGTGTGCCATCTTGATATTTACCACTTTTGTATTAACATAATGCAACAATCAAATATATTTTTTCCAGAAAATTTGAAGATGGGGTGTTTTGAGATATTTCAAGGTCAATGACCTTTAGAATAAAAATATTCAGAAACTTGCCTGGTGGCATATTAGTGTAAAGGTATATTCATTAGCTTTCCAATGGTACCATTTTCATTGCTGTAACTTAATTAGAACCAGAATTATAGTATTTTATGTTGAGACAGATGCATCTAAATTTTGCACAAATTCCAAACTTTCCAGACCTGTAACTTTCTTCGCAGTTGTAATACAGCCCTGCAAATTGGTATTTTTTCCCCCCTTCGTCTCTTATCTGGGCCATTGAATGCACCAAATCTGATAGAAATCTGAGAGGGTCAGGTTGAAAATGTTACTTTACTACATTGGATTGACATGGAATGAACCTATAGTGTTTCATTTGAATCTGATATTCTTAATTACACAACATTGTAGTTATACAATTTTTAAATTAGGTTATTTTGTGGTAAAGTAGGTAGGTTAACTGTGTATATTGATGTAGCAATATTATTATTGCTTATGGTATCTTGCAATACTGAATGTTTCATCCCCATCCTTCCATTGCATCCTTCCCTTACACTCCTCTCTGCCCTCCTCCTCTACCACTGTCAAGATGCTTGTTGTGCTGGAGCTGCCAGAGATCTTGGCAATGTATGCTGGAGATTGTGTGTCTGTGTGTTTCTTTCTCCGGTGAAGGCCATGGTTAAAAATTTAAATTGAATGAATGTAAGTGTCTGTTTTATTTGCATGTCTACAGCTCAACAGTCAGCATTGCAGTGAGTTGCTTGTACCCTCCTTCCAACCTCGATTTTCCATTATTAAATCATTGAGATAGGGACTGCATGTATAGTAAATTGCTGGTGAGTACTTACTTCCAGAACCTTAATATTTAGTTTTATCAATAGATATACTTCAAACTTATGATACGAATATTATAAGAGGAAAAATTCCTTACAGGAAAAATATTTAAAAAAAAAAAGAAAGAAAATAGATGTTTACTTACCAGGTGAAGGAGCACAGGTAGTGATAGTAACAAATAAAATACACACAACATAAATTCAACCTTTCTCAACCCAGTTGCATCTTCAGGCAGAAGGGAAGGAGAGGGAAAAGGAAATGATGAGGGTTTTAAGGGAGTGGGTAAGGAGCCATTCCAATCCTGGGAGAGGAAAGACTTACCTTGGGGGGGGGGGGGGGGGGGGAAGGAAGGTAAACAAACACGCTCACACACCCACACATATACACAAATGCACACACACCTAGGCACACATCATGCATGGACTGCATCTGTAATCCCTAAGTGTATTATGCAGTACTGCATGGGGAGCAGAGTGAACCACCCTCCTCTGCTTGTCACAAACCCTTCTATATTCAAAATCAGATTATGAATGTATTATCTTTCCTTCCGTCATTATGTCATTCAACACAAAGAAGGGATTCATTTGGGCATAGGAGCCTTTTACACCAATCCTGTTGAGTGCCTTTATGATGGAGCTGCTGTCTTCCTATCATTATGCGGATTGTTCATAATCTATAAGCAATCAGCCAAACTATGCTGCCTTTTTTGTTCACTTCCTTGACTGTCCCAAGATCTGTGTTAACCCTGAACTGCATTCACTTCCAAAAGACACTGTCCAAAATCCAGTTTATTGCAGTGAGGCCATGCACTTCATACACAGCTTGAAGCAGAATCTTTGTATACACAAACGGCACCAAGACCGACCAAGGTGAAGGATATGTTGTTGTATTAGGCGACAATGCTTTCCAATATTGTCTTTGTAAGCAGTGTTCCATCTTTGCTGCAGAACTCTTTGCCCTCTAGCCACACAGAACACTAGACAACACAAGTTTCAGATAGTGTTTGTTTAGTCGTCCTTTCCGGCCTGTCTTTCAGGAAAGGTTCTCTCTCAGGTCGCGTGGGTAGTGTGGACAGCTAAAACACCTGTACTGATTTTCCTGGGCTGCTTTATCTCCCCAGTTACTCCCCCCCCAATCCTAATTCCTCCCCATCCCCCCTCATCTCCCTCTCTCTAGGTAGTTTCCTTCAAAATGGCACAGCTATTCCTATGATTCTGATGGTTGTAGCAATTTTGATCTTTGTTGTTTTCCCTCTGTTTTTGGCACAATTTGGCCCCCCTCGGTGTTTGACTTCCACAAATTCGCAGTTACCAGTGTGAGCCATTTGTAGAACTACTCCACTCCTAGGCCCTGTGGTGTGGATCCCAATCCTTTCCTTTCCCATTTCCTTCCTTGCCATAGTCCCTCCTCCTAACACATGTAGCCAGTCCGTGTGAGGGAGCTGTTATGTACTATTATGGCTTCGCCCCCTGACAATGCAGGGATCACACTGCTGGTACCAGAGCTGCAATATCCCCATGCAGGCCAAGGAGTCGATACCCGTCCTCATGGGGTATGGGGGCTCCCGTCAATGGTCATCGTGCCAGGTGGCCTTTGCTGTGGCTGGGTGGTGCCCATGGGGAGAGCCCTGATCGGAGTCGATGGTACCAGGGCGGACGTTTCACACAATGAAACGTGTCAAATCATATAATCATCGTGATATGACCGTCTCGGAAAGCAGGAAGAACAGGTATAATGCTAGTAGCTACGATAAGAGGACCTTCCCCTCTCTAAGGAGGGCCAGGCGCGTCGGCTTGGGGTGAAACCCTTTCCACGTTACCTGGTCTGCACCAGGACGGATGGAGGAATGTTCACCGCCACCAAACCATTGTTCTTTGTTGAACATATAGAGGATAAGTTTGGAGAAGTTGAAACAATGAACAAGATGCTTACTGGATCACTGCTCATTAAAACACTCTCTGAAGCTCTGTGTAGAGATGGGTAGGTCCGAATGGAAACGGTTCCTTGGACCCGCATCAGCTGCGCTAGTGATGGATGTAAATCAGAGTGCAGGTCAGACACGCATCGGTTGTGGGTCCAGGCCAGAAAACAGGTCAGGCGCGGCCGGAGTTGGAAACGCAGTGGCGGAGTGGCGGGGAGACAGTTGTAAAGCCCACGCTGTATGTGGAGCCCGCCATAAACACAGCAGGGTGGTCAGGCCGAGGCGACCTGCTGCGGTGGCTGGGCGGCTACCTGCTCGCCGAATTCCGCCAGCTGTGTGAGACGCTGGCCTGGCAGTTCGCTGCACAACAGGCGAGGCTGGCACATAGGCGTAGTTTTTCTGTCAGAGACTGTACTGGCCTTGGGCTGCATCCTCTAACAGGTGTCGCATTTCTAATAGATTTTTGGCTGAAACAGTTTAATAAACATAGTGATTTTGTTAGATTTCCTGAATTTGTTGCCATTCACTGCACAACTGTTCAACGGAAGATTATTATTGTAAGGTTATTCCCAATAACAGTAACTCTTGATTGTGCCCCCAAAAAAGTTGGTAGTAAGATTTGAGTTCACGGTTATTGTGTATTTTATGGTATGGTTTTAAAGCGTGCCAACAAGGAATGGACAATGCACTCATGTCTGTCAAGCAAACATTGCAAGTCGATTTTGACAATTGCATACCATGTTACAGACAATAATCTTGGTCCACTGATTTATTTACCGAACGAATTAAGCTTTTTAGTGATACACACATGTATGTGTGCCCATGCTGGCCAGGTGTCATATAACAGTATTTTCTTGTTCTTGTAGATTTCATTATCCCACCACCGAAGAACAGTGAAGTTTGGTATCAATTTACAGTCCAAGATAATAAAGCTAAATGTCGATATTGCTGTCTGGGTCTTTTGTACAATCCAAGAACTCGAACAGGAAATCTTGTCAGGCATATGAAGAGGTAAAACACTTGAACATGCGAAACACTTGAAATAAATTTACCTACCAATGAAGAATTTACCAATAGCAGTAGCAATTCTAATAAAATTAATCACAATTCTTTACCTGAATCTGTGCCATTCAGTTCAGAACAAATTTTACCGTCCACTTAGCATTCAAGCCCTTTATCAGATCAAATTTCATTACAATTCATCGTTCCAAGCAAATTGATAATAGTGACAAAAATGATTGTAAAAGAATACCATCCATTTAAAATTGTAGAAGATCCAGAGTTCCGAAAACTAATGAATTTACTTTGTCCATCATATAAGATACCAACTAGAAAATCAGTATCTTGCAGTTTGTTGCCTGCCATCCACTACGAAATTAAGAGGAAACTCGAAATTTATTGACGGGAGGAACAGATGTGTCTTTTAACTGCTGATGGATGGGCGTCACAAAATAATCAGAATAATTTTTATTAAAAGACAGCTCACTTCATTGATGAAAACACAGTCTTGCAAAATGTTTTACAGTAAGAGCTTAGTTCAGAAAGATTTTAGTTTTCTACAAATAATTAGAAAAATACTAATGTGATCTGGGTGACATGAATAGCAAATGATGACTGTGATTTTATAATGCGACAGTGTTCGTCATTTTCTGGCAATAACATTCTTATCACAGTTAACTTGGTCTATCTTTTACATCATTACTATATATTAATAAATTTCTACATATTCCTGTGTAACGCAACTGCAATCCTCCTCGGTTAAACAAGATTCGCTCAATAGATACACTGTGCAGCTGTACCAGTGCAGGTCCAGTGGCGGCGGATCCACTTGACAGACACGGCCGGCTGCAGAGCCGGACCCATACAGGCCCAGCGGACACGGAACCTGGATGCAGGTCCGCAAAGCTGGATGCAGATCCGGACCCGACTCCTTTCAAAACTCGGACCTACGCATCTCTAGCTCTGTGTGCCTGTGACCATCTTGGTGACATTCCAGTGTCGGTAACACCCCATCGGTAATTAAACATGGTGCAGGGAGCTATCTTACTCCACGACCTCTTCCAAACTGATGAGGAACTCTGGGCCAACCTCAAATGTCGAGGTGTTCATTTTGTCCGCCATGTGCAGTGAGGCACTAAGGATCATCGTGTGGTTACTAGCGCATTTATCTTGGCCTCTGAAGGGGATACTCTCCCAGAGGTCAAGGTAATGATCTATCATTGTGATGTAAAGCTGTATGTTCCACCTCCCATGCAATGCTTTCGATGTATGCGGTTCGGGCATATGTCATCTCGTTGCACAGCGGTCCCTGTATTTGGTGAATGTGGACATCCACTCCATAAGAAGAACCCCTGTATTCCACCTCCCATATGTGTTAAATGTCATGAGCACCACTCTCCAGATTGTCCTGTATATAAAAAGGAGAAGAAGATTCAAGATTACAAGTCCTTTGACCGCCTTACATACCAGGAGGCCCACCGAAAATTTGAGCCTCTACACCCTGTGCAATTATCTACTAGGTATAGTGAAAGAACTGGAATCGAGGTGCAGCAATGTTAATGCAGTGAGTGCTCAGCTAATATCTACTCTCTTCTGAAGAAGGAAGTAAGTACCAAGACTACGTTAACGGTGCACCGCTCTATCTTTTGACCAACTTTGATGTATGGGAGTGAAAGTTGGGTGGATACAGGTTACCTTATTCATAAGGTAGAGGTTACAGATATGAAAGTAGCAAGGATGATTGCAGGTACTAATAGATGGGAACAATGGCAGGAGGGTATCCATAATGAGGAAATCAAAGAAAAACTGGGAATGAACACCATAGATGAAGCAGTTAGAGTGAACAGACTGAGATGGTGGGGTCATGTTACACGCATGGGAGAAGCAAGGTTACCTAAGAGACTCGTGAGTTCGGCAGCGGAGGGTAAGAGGAGTCGAGGTAGACCAAGAAGAAAGTACTTACATTCGGTGAAGAATTACTTTGAAGTAAAAGGCATAACATCAGACGAGGCATCAATGTTAGCATTGAATAGGGGATCATGGAGGAATTTTATTAGAGGTACTATGCTCCAGACTGAATGCTGAAAGGCATAATCAGTCTCTGATTATGATGATGATGATGATGATGATGATGATGATGATGATATGCCTTGGTTACATCCTTTACACCTCCCCCTACCTCATCCCATTCCCACCCTATTCTTCCCCCCTTCCCCTCCCTCTCCTGCATCTTCCTTGCCCCCCTCCCAGGTGCCCTCTTCCTCCTCCCGGCCGGAGAAGTGCTTCCCTTCTCTGCCACTTGCCGGTGAAGGTGCCCCGTCCCAGGGTTCCTCTTCCCGACGTCCACCAGATAGGAGCTCCTCTGCTTCACGCCGGCATCCGGACATCCAGTCCAATAATCCAAAGGTCGCCCGATCCTTGTTGGTGCCAGACCTTTCTGACACCAGCTCTCTCTCTCTCTCTCTCTCTCTCTCTCTCTCTCTCTCTCTCTCTCTCTCTCTCTCTGGGACCTGTCCTTTCCATCCTGCAAGAGAGAATGAGGAGGAGGAGGAGAAGAAGAAGGAGAAGAGGGAAAAGAAGCAAATGTCACAGGACAAGGGCCCTCTGGTAGTCCTGGAGGCCACCGCCTTTGTCCTCACAGCCAAATAACCACACTGAACTTGTCTGATCCGCTGCTCATGGGTGCACCTGAGCCTGATTCCATCCATAATAAACTTCTGAAACATATCAGCCACCCACATAATGGCAATATCTTCTCCATGTATTTAACTGCATTTGGCTCCAAGGTGTTTTCCCCTCGCAGTGGAGGGATGGTATAGTGGTTCCTGTTACTAAGCCTGGTAAGGATATGCCATGTAAACCGCTCGAACGGATGGTTGCCCGCAGACGATGCTGGGTACTCGGATCTACATCTACATACATACTCCGCAATTCACCGTAAGGTGCGTGGCGGAGGGTACACTGTACCACTACTAGGCATTTCCTTTCCTATTCCACTCCCAAATCGAACGAGGCAAAAAAGAATGCCTATATGCCTCCGTACAAGCCCTAATTTCTCTTACCTTGTCTTCGTGAACTTTGCGCGAAATGTAAGTAGGCGGCAGCAAGATCGTACTACACTCTTCAAATTCCGGCCCTCTAAATTTACTTAACAGAAATTCATGAAAAGAACGTCGTCTTTCTTCCAGCGACCCCCAATTGAGTTGCCGGAGCATTTCCGTGACACTCGCGCACTGGTCGAACCTAACGGTAACAAATCTAGCTGCTCGCCTCTGAACCACCTCTATGTCTTCCTTCAAACCAATCTGCTGTGGGTCCCAAATACTTGAGCAATACTCAAGACGTGGTCGTACAAGCGTTTTATACGCGGTCTCCTTTACAGGTGAAGTACATCTTCCCAAAATTCTCCCAATAAACCGAAGTCGGCTGTCCGCCTTACTCACAACTGTCCTTACATGCTCGTTCCATTTCATATCGCTCTGCAATGTTACGCCTAGATATTTGAATGACGCGACAGCATCCAGAAGCTCACTACTAATGCTGTATTCGAACATTATGGGATTGTTTTTTCTACTCATGCGCACCACCTTACATTTTTCTACATTGAGAACTAGCTGCCATTCTTCGCACCAATTAGAAATTTTGTCTAAGTCATCCTGTATGCTATTACAGTCAGTTACAGACGACACCCTCCCATACACTACAGCATCATCAGCAAACAGCCGCAAATTACAACTTACTCTGTCCATCAGATCATTTATATAGATAGAAAATAATAGTGGTCCTATCACACTCCCATGGGGCACGCCTGACGATACACTCGTCTCTGATAACACTCGCCGTCGAGAACAACGTACTGCGTTCTATTACTTAGGAAGTCTTCCAGCCAGTCACAAATCTGTGAACCTATTCCATAAGCTCGTACCTTCGTTAGCAGTCTGGAATGTGGCACCGCGTCAAACGCCTTTTTGAAGTCGAGAAAAACACAATCCGCCTGTTGCCCTTCGTCCATGGCTCACAAGATTTCATGTGAGAAAAGGGCAAGCTGAGTTTCACATGAACGATGTTTCCTAAACCCATGCTGATTCATAGAAAGAAGCTTTTCCGTTTCAAGGAAATTTACTATATTCGAACTGAGAATATGCTCCAAAATTCTACATGAAACTGATGTCAACGATATTGGCCTGTAATTGTATGGGTCAGTTCTTTCCTTTCTTACACACGGGAGTCACCTGCGCTTTTTTGCAATCACTAGGAACTTTGCGCTGAATTAAAGATTCACTATAAATTCAAGCTAAGTAGGAGGCCAACGCCGCAGAATAGTCTTTGTAAAACCGAACTGGTATTCCATCCGGACCAGCAGACTTTTTCGTATTTAGCTCTCTCAGCTGCTTCTCTACACTGGAAATACCTATTGCTATGTCCCCCATTTCGGAATTAGTACATTGATCAAATGATGGTACATTTGTGCAGTCCTCCTGCGTGAAAGATTTCTTAAAGGTTAAATTTAGAACTTCAGCCTCCTGTTTGCTTTCTTCTATTACTGCCCCGGAATGATCAACTAGTGACTGGACAGTGGGCTTTGACCCGCTTATCGATTTTACGTAGGGCCAGAATTTTTTCGGGTTCTCGGAAAGATCTTTTGCTAAGGTATAACTGTGATAATTATTGTATGCTTCGATCTTTTTATAGATGCACGAATCTCTACTAACTTTTGCCTGTCATCATTTGCGTGTTCTTTTTTGAATCTAGAGTGCAACAGCCTTTGCTTTCTCAGCAGCCTTCTAACGTTATTATTATACCATGGAGGATCTTTTCCATCCTTAAACGTCTTTATTGGCACATATTTCTCTAACCCTTTATTAACAATGCACTTCAATTTAGTCCACAATTCCTCTACATCCATAGTACCTGAATTAATGATGCCCATTCATTTTCTAAGTGTGATCATAACATTTGCTTGTCGGCTTTTCCCAACAAAAACACGCTCCTAGGCTTCTTGATTGGTTTATGAACTTTGGTCACCATCAACACTATGACGATATCATGATCACTAATTCCTGTCTCTACACAGACATCGTTAATAAGGTCAAGCCTGTTTGTGGCTATAAGGTCTAGAATGTTTCCATTGCGCATGGGTTGCCGGTTTAATTGCTGAAGACAGTTTTCGGAGAATGTGTCCAAAAGTAGCTCGCAAGACTGCTTGTCTGTACCACCTGAAATGTAACTAGCGAGGTCCCAATATATACTCTTAAGGTTGAAGTCTCCTCCAACTAATATTACATGGCCCGGATACCTATGCACTACCTGGTGTAGACTTTCCTTGAATGATTCTAAAACTGCTACAGCAGCACTGGGGGGCTGATAAAAACACCCAACTATTAACTTTACTTCTTTTAGACCTGTTATACGTGCCCAGATAACTTCACAGTTATTTTCAACCTCGATCTCTGTAGAAACAATATCTTTGTCCACAGCGATGAACACTCCTCCTCCAGTTGTATCAGATCTATCTTTCCGATATACATTCCACGCTTCGCTAAATATTTCTGAACTTGCCACATCATCATTTAGCCAGCTTTCGGTGCCTAAAACTATCTGAGCGCAATAACTTCCATGCAGTGCTGCAACTTCGGGAACTTTGTTTCTAATACTCTAAGTTCGCGGCTAATTTTTTTATGTTCGAATTTTTGTTCCGAACGTGGCCTGAATTCGCTGTTTGAATGCTGACTGGCGAGTGCTCATCAGAGTTAGCACCTAGCCTAGAAAACCCCCATGTGCACTCCATAAGTACTCTGCGACCCGAGTAGCCGCTTTCTTAGTGTAATGCACCCCTGATCTATCTAGGGGCACCCTACAATTCCCCACCCGATAACGGAGATCCAGAAATCTGCAGCCATGACTGTCACAGAGTCGGCGAAGCCTCTGGTTCAGACCCTCCACTCGGCTCCAAACCAAAGGACCCCAATCAACCCTGGGAACAATGCTGCAAATCGACAGCTCTGCTTGCACCCCGCTTGCGAAGGCAGCAGCCTTCACCAATTCCGCCAGCCGCTCGTAGGACCTGAGGATGTCCTCAGAACCCAAGCGACAAGCGTCATTGGTGCTGACGTGAGCCACGACTTGCAGTCGACTGCACCCCACACCCTCGATAGCCGCTGGCTAGGCCGCCTCCACATCTCGGATGAGGCCCCCCGGCAGACACACCGAGTGCACGTTGGAATTCCTTCCAGATCTGGAAGCTATCTGACTAAGGGGCTCCATCACGCGCCTAACATTGGAGCTCCCAATAACTAATAATCCCCTCCCCCCGTGCACCTGCTCGGACCCTGCTGAAGGAGTGGCCACACTTTCACTCACAGGACGAACGGGCACGGACGGACGTCCAGCCTCCACATTGGCCTTCTGCCTCGAGCGACGCGAATGCCGTACAACCCGCCACTCCCCTTGCGGAGAAGGCGGCTCGACGACGTCCGGTACACCTGAAGGTGCCTCGGTAGCAGGGACAGAGAGCGAAGCGCGAGATACCTGAGGTGTCCCACTCGACGCACCAGACTTTCCACCATCGCTGCACCCCGAGACAGCAGCCTGAAGACGGCTGACCGTAGACAACAGCACGCTCAGCTATTCGCGAACCGCGGCCAACTCCTCCTGCGTCAGCATACAGCAGGCACACATCCTATCCATCCTATCGATACAATTACCTGCAGAAAGTAGAAAATTAAATAATCAACTTTAAAGAAGCCTAGTACTCTAATAAAGGTGGCTGGCTGCTGACTGAACTGTGGTCAGAGGTAACTACCCTGTCAAATCAAAACTGAGTCTAGCAGCTTAGCTCTGTTTAGGTTGTGCCACTGGTGACAGCTGGCACTGGACTGACTGATAACGAGCTTTAGTAACGGTGGACTTCTGTCACCTCATCAGTGTGGGTTCCGGGAGGGCCGGTCTACTATCGACCATCTACTTGGACTGGAAACAGCAATCAGAAAGGCCTTCTCAAAATGTCAATATCTTGTTGCTGTTTTCTTTTATTTACGAAAGGCATATGACACCGCTTGGCGTTGTCATATTTTATATACCCTCCGTGACTGGGGCCTGCGAGGCTCCCTATCAATTTTTATCAGTCAGATTTTATCCCGCCGCATGTTCAGTGTGAGGGTTGGCTCTTCCCTTCAGCTCCTCACAGATCTAGGAGAATGGCATTCCACAGGGTTCTGTGTTACACTCTTCTTAATCGCCATTAATGGATTGGTGAGCTCTGTTGGGTCACTTGTCACCCCTGCATTGTACGAAGATGACTTTTGCATATGGTACAGCTCCCACTCTGTAGCCTCAGCTGAACGCCAGCTCCAAGATGCCATTAGGCGGGCTTCCACATGGACAGTCTCGCATGGTTTTCAGTTTTCCCATTCTAAAACGCGAGTAATGCATTCCTGTTGTTGTACTACAGTCCACCCTGACCCAGAACTCTTCTTGGGTACTCAATGCCTAGAAATTGTGGCACAACACCATTTCTTGGGTCTCCTCTCTGATAAAAAAAAAAGAAAAAACTGACTTTGCTGCCTCATATTTGGCAGCAGAAACGTTATGCCCCCTGTTTCCTAACTCACTCATCCTGGAGTGCAGATCGTACAACACTAATTCATATCTACTGGGCTCTAATTCAGTCCCGGTTGTATTATGGGTGCCATGTTTATGGCTCAGCAGTTCCTTCTGCCCTGAAATTGTTGGACCCCATTCACCATTGTGGCATCCGCATGGCTACGGGTGCCTTCCGGACCACCCCTGTTGAGAGTCTCCCTCTTCAGATTAGATGTCATCAGCTTATGGTGTCCTATGCCATTGCCATTAGTAAATTGCCTGGTCATCCCACATATGACCTTCTCTTTGAAGGCGATAATTTTATAACTCCTGATACTCGCCGTTGGGTGGGTTGGATTGCTGCTTGCTTCCATTTGTAGGGACTTCAACCTCTCTTCCCTTGACTGTATGTGTCGTGCTATAATGCGCACCCTTCCTTGGTTGGTGCCTCGTCCGCAAATCTGATTGGATCTCTACCAAGCCCCGAAAGCTTCAGTCTCCCCCATAATGATCCAGCGTTTGTTGCACACAGTCTTTGAAGCAATTTTCTACACTGATGAATCTAAATTTGCTGGTCATACGGGATATGCATTTACGTCTCCCACTGTTGTGGACTGCCATTCTGTGCCAGAATCGTGCAGTGTGTTTTCGGCAGAACTAACAGCTATTAGTAGGGCACTTCATTTTATCAAACAGGTAGCCCTGGACATTCTTTTAGTCTGTTCTGACTCAATGAGCAGCCTGCAGGCCATAGACCAATGCTACTCCTCACATCCTTTGCTCATTGATATCCATGATATCCTCGCTGAATTTTGTCACACTGCTTGCTCCATTGTTTTTCTCTGGGTCCACAGTCATGTGGGTATCCTAGGAAATGAACAGGCTGACCAGTTAGCTAGAGTAGCCATAACACACTGCCCCTTCCCCTGGGTTATCCCGGGTGCAGATTTGCGGGTGCAGATGAAATCGCTACTCATACAGGACTGGAACGCCAACTGTCAGGCTATTGCTCTGTCTAATAAATTACGCTCCATCAAGTCAACCACTGCAGCTTGGAGTTTTTCCTTACGCCCTTCTCGAAGGGAACCCAATGTCTTTTGCCGTCTCCGCATTGGTCACTCCAGGCTGACCCATGGTTTTCTTTTGCGTAATGAACATCCCCCCACTTTGTGGTGGGGGTGCCCTACAATCTGTTGATCATATCTTAGTGGAATGTCAGCTCTTCTTGGCACTCCGTGGCAAATACGGAATTCCACACTCATTGTCCTTGGTTTTAGCGAATGATTCACGGATGGCTGACAGAGTCCTTGGATTTATCTGTGAAAGCGATTTTTACTCTTGGCTATAAGCTTTTACCTCTGACCCTTGGACAGGATGGGTGGCTTTGTGGACCTCCCTGTGAGCAGCAGGGTTTGGAGCTCTCCCCTCCACTTCACCATTTCCATTTCTCCTTTTAATTTGGTTTTAATTCACATTGTTAACCTTTATACATTTTTAAGCTTCTGATCTAGGAGCATACACCATTCTCCTGTATCTGCTTGTCGTCAATAAACAGGGATTTTCAATCTATCATGACGTCCCTTGTAGGATCTCGCATTTTCTATTGGTGTTAGTCCTGGTCTACTTGATTTTAACCCCCCTTTAATTCCTCTGTTTTACTATCGGTATGGTCTTGGCCAACCACACCCTTGCTTGCATTTCAAACAGAGGTAATGGGACTGATGACCTAGCTGTTTGGTCCCATCAACCAACCAACCAGCTATACTGTTTAGTAACACACGTTTTATTTACTATTATATACAAAGTCACTTAACTTATGAGAAAGTCGTCTGTCTCTTCTCACAGCGTCGTCGTCTTGTACAATGCTAGCTGCGCTGTAGTCCAGTCACTCATAGTTGCTGCCTATTTCAGAGCAGAGTTCGGGTGGGCATGTCCAGGATAGATATAACTGCTTGTAGAGGGTGCGCTTCTAGGTTGCTCCCTCCAGGAGATGCGGCGCTGATATCTGATTGACTGCCAGTCATCCGCTGCCTTCTCCACAATCGTTCTCGTGCGTCATGCGTGTTGTGCTAACTTTACGCCACAACAGCCCTTCTCCCCCCCCCCCCCCTAAAGTGCTGGACCATTGTCATGTAGGGAGCTCGACAATGGGGGAGGAGGCAGGCTCGTGGACATACTGATGGACCGGAGTCTGTAGCTGCGGAGGACAGCAGACTACGGGCTGGGCCCTGCCGTCCGGCCGCAGCTCGCGAGGGAACATCCTCTGGGAAAACCTCTGAAGGGCCCACATCAACGACCTGGGGCCCAGATGATGACGCTGATGGTGACGTCAGTGGCAACGTCAACATTGGATGCTGCTTGGCATACTGGTCTAAATCCATTGGTATTTCGAGCAGAGGCAGAGGTGGCGAGGGCTCCATCTCCACGAAATCGGGCTGTGGTGCCATGTAGATCTGCTGCAGGGCGGCTGCCGAGGTCGTACGGGCGGCGGAGGCCACGCGGTGTGTGTGTTGTGTGAATCTGCCAAAAGAAACGCAGGAGGATCCTACGGTAAACAACTAGGGCGAACAACTCTCTCAGGTCCTGATATTTCAAACATGGAAGCACCGAAACATCTGACGATCTAGCCCCACTGCCACCACCTGTGACTGCTAAAAACTCTGTAAAAGGCTGGGTTATGTGGAGCGAAGCGCTACTTGCGTGTCGTTGGCTGCTGCTCCAGGCGATGGGTGGGGGAGCAAATGGAGCAGGGTGCAGTGGCGGCAGCCATGCAGAAGCTCGGCTGGCGATGATCCTTCTTGTGGATGCGAGCAATAGGAGGCAAAAAACAGTTGTAAAGCTGCCTCCCATGAATGCGCGGAACAGAGTTCAGACATCTGTTGCTTAAATGTCCGGACGAAGCGTTCCACAGCACCGTTTGACTGCGGGTGAAATGGTGCACTGGTGAGATACTTAATTCCATTGTGTGCACAAAAGGAGCGAAATTCTTGTGATGCAAACTGAGGGCCGTTGTCACACACTATTAGTTCAGGGAGCCCTTCCAGACAAAAAATTGAATAAAATGCCCTAATCGTGTTACGAGAACTTGTAGAAAACACTGGCACTGCAAATGGGTAACCACTATAAGCCACTATGTATTCTGGAAGGCACCAGCATAGTCAATATATACTCGTTTGGGCCACGCAAAAAATTTCTGAGGTGGGTCAGACTGGTTGGTTGTGCAGACTGAACACTGTGACATCATCTGTTCTGTTCTATATGGGTGTCCATATCCTGCCAAGTAGTCTCGCTGTACCAATTGCTTAGTGCAAACCATTCCCCAATGTTCTTGGTGAAGTAAGTTCAATATATCTTTCTGCAAACATCATGGGATCAATACACGTGATTGTCCACTGTCATTTGAAACTAGAATGACACCCCTATGCACTAAAAGTTCATTTCTTCTAGCAAAATAGCAACGCTCCAGTGAATTTTGTATGTCACATTGTGAGTGAGACCATTCTGTGTGAATGTAGCACAGCAAAATTCGTAAATCGGGGTCTGTTTCTGTGGCCCAACAATTCCCCTATAGTCCAACGGGAAGGATATGCAACAAACTATCAGCCTGTACATCTCTCTGACAATAAGACACCCCCCACAACAAGACGTCTCAGAAGCATCAAAGTCTCTATCAGGGCCAATCAGAAGAAGGGATAGTGCGTCGGCATTTCCATGGTGAGTTGTGGGTCTGTACACAATCTCATATTAATACTGTGATAAGAGCAGTGCCCGGCGTTGCAATTTGTGTGCCGTGCAAGTAGACCATACGGATGATGAGTCAACTTCCAAAAGAACTGGTTTTTCAGGATTGAAGTGCTCCAAAATTCGATCACTGGGCAATGCATATTTTAACTGTTGAAATGCACGTTGGCATTCTTCTGTCCAACCAAAACTAACATTTTTACAACGTTGCCCATGCAATGGGGGCTACAATTTGTGCTGTGTTGGGAATAAACCGAATATAGTATGCTAACTTTCCCAAGACAGACTGTAAATATTTCACATCTTCTGGTGCTGGCAGGTCGCAAATGGCAAGCAAATGTGATTGTCTGGGGTGCACACCTTGACTGTTTATCACGTGTCCTAGATACAGCAGTTTCAGTTTGAAAAAGTCACACTTACCTAAGCGACACTTGAGACCTGCATCTGACAAAATTTGAAATAATTTTCTCAAATTATCATTGTGTTCTTCTGGAGTTCGACCTGATGCAACTATGTTGTCCAAGCAGTTTGAACAACAAGGCACCCGAGCTGTAAGCTGTTCCAAGTATCTTTGAAAAATTGTGGGTGCAGATGCACTGCAAAACGGTAGACGCAAATATTTAAACAAACCAAGATGAGTATTGATAACACAAATTTTCTGTGATTCTTCGTCAAGTGGCAGCTGAAGGTAGGCATTTCGCAAATCTATTTTTGAGAAATATTTTCTTGCACCTAATCTGTCCATTAAATCTTCTGGTCTCAGCAAAGGATAACTGTCTAAAACTGTTTGTGGATTTACTGTAGCCTTGTAATCAACACAAATGCGGATGCTACCTGATTGCTTCGGCAAAAAAACAACCGGACTCGTCCACTGGCTAGCTTGTATTGGGTCAATGTGCAAAATTCTTGTGATACTTTGTCTCATAAAGCAAGCGGGACATCATGAGCTTTACAAAATTTTGGTGTGGCATTTTCCTTTATAGTAATGTGTGCAGCAACATTCTTAGATTTTTCGTAGTCCTGTAGAATATAAATCAGGAAAGTCTTTCAGCAACTTGTCTACACAAGTGTTCACAACTAAATCATTGTCTTGCACAATAAAACCAAACAGAACAAAATAATCTAAACGAAAAATACTCTCCCCTTCTTAAGACTGAATAGTCGAGTGAATGAATACATTGTAGAGTGCGTGGAATATGTGAGAATTTTTGACTTCAGGACTTTGTTAGGGATAGTTAGGAAGTGAACATACTAAAAGTCCCCGCCCCTGGGGGCTGAGCTAAAGTGGGGAGGGGGGTGGAAATGTACTATGTTTTGGTTTTTCGCTGTAGGAAAAAAATGTTCGAAATAAAAATGAAAGATAATTGAATTTGCTATAAATTTGTTTTGATACTGAGTTGTTCAGATGGCCGTTACTGATTAAGTCCAAGGTCAACCGCTTGTGTTGAAAACGAACACATTACCATTTTTTGATGGTACTGTCTCTTGATAAAAATAGTTCAAATAAACTACTGTTATTCTCTGTAGGAGGACAGGCTAGTCCATGCCTCCTAATATAACAACTGCTTCTGATGACTTTCTCTTGATGATACTTTAATTTCCCAATCATGGTAATAAATATCATTTGAAATTACCTTTTAGACGGATAAGTTTGAATCCAAGTAAACAGGTAACACAAATAACGTTTATTACATTACTGAATTACATGCTTATTGGAATTCAACTCACAGAAGAAGAATGTTCTTTCAAAGAACCAAGACTAAAGGCAATTAACAACAATGTCATTTTCCATAGAATATACATACATACAAAACAAAGAACTTTTCAACATGGAGTAATCATATCACTGGCACAGTATCCCATTTTTCATTTATTCTTTTCTGCTGCACTAAACCTGTACAGAGGAAAACTGGAGCCAGAATACAGTCACCTACCGTTTCCTAAATAAAATATGATTTTATTCAATTATTATACTCGAATATCTTGAGTCTCTAGCAGGAAACATGCAGTGTAAGCTGTTACACTACAATACATATATGTCAAATTCCCAACGGTTTTCGAGATATACGTTATTGAAAATCGACAATTTCGGGAAAAAAATCATTTTTACCTCACTAATTTTGTCAGTCATTTACTTCTAGTGACTCACTAGATCGTTTCTCACAAAATTTGTTAGAAAGCTACCATATCTTCAGCCAATCAGAGTTTACATCATTTATAAGATGTGCACTCACTTTAGATGTCCTCCTAGAAATGAGTGTTTTGAGGGGCTGTGACGTTTTTATCTGACAAAACGTGCTAGCATGGTAAATAACACCACTTTAACAATGACAAGAAGGTAATTTCAGTTGAAACAGAACACCTTTTTATAATTATAGCTTTTATTATATTATTATAAATCATACAATGAAAGTATTTACAAGTACTGATAGTGATTCAAATTGAATTATAAGTGCAGTCAAAGCAACATCTTTGTTTTTCTGAGAAGGCGTGGTCGAGGCTCATTCATTTTCATAAGTAGTGGAGATGTCGTCCAACGAAATTAGTAGATGTCACTGACGTCATCTTCATTTTAATTAATATTCCAACTTACAACATTACTAGGTTATTAAGCAATTAGGGTTCAGTCCTTCTACCACTTCCAAACACAGCAAATACGATACTCATCTTTTCAACATTACGATGTGTGGGGGTTCTGCTCGATGCAGAATTATTCACCTGGGGCGTCGTGGTAGAAATAAATACTCGTAGGTACAATTTTTTCACTTATTATTTAATTTCCACCCAAACTGCTTCTTATTCCACCAAAACATGAAAACTTCATAACGTACACAATGCAACAGATCTTAGCTGATAGTACTTCCATTTTAAAACGCAGACTGGCATAGATTCCAGAGCACTTTGCAAACACCAAAACTCTTAACTTCCGCAGACAAGGCGGTGAGGCTAATATATAACATTGACAATAATGACATTACATTATGTATTGTTCATAACAATTGAATATACTAATTTACAATTACCAAACACACTAGTAAAACATTTCATGTACACAAAAATAATCACAATATAAAATGAAAACTATACATACAACTATTTTAGATGGCGCATATCTTTTTAAGTCTTAATCTCGGTCCTTTTTGTTTGACAACAAAGTGCAATGTTAAATGTCAATTAATTAGTTAATGAGTACATCATACATGTTTCTAACATATATTGAACTATCAAATATCTTGGCAATTCTCAAAATAGGCTCAAAATCTCAAGTCAGTAAGTGTATACAAAGAATTAAAAGATTGAAATCTCAACTATTACATTAATTAACACAATTAGCTGGTCAACACAACTTGTTTTTTTTTTTTTTTTTATGAGCCTAGCATATATACAATGCTATTTATTTTCATGTCTTTTTGTTTTACAAAAGTTTCTACAATTTGTCTGTCTAGTTATTCAGATGACATTCAATGATGGAACTATTGTTTATAGAACTGTCTGGAAACCTCATATGCGAATCTGTTAATTAATGAAATCTATCACTTGTTAACTAATCACAGTATCACCGAGACACTGTCCTACACTGATTCCTAGGCTGGCTATTTCGTTTGTAACTAACTTCATACACAACATATATCACTATTAGACCACACGATTCCGGGTCCGATGCAGACAGTATGACAACATTGAGGTGAGAGGGCCAGCAGTATCATCACAATAACCCCCCCCCCCCCCCCCCCCAAACAGCTCGACAATGCCCTCATAAGTCGAGGTGATGTAAGAGTAAAGCACCTACTTGGGATGGCTTGGACCCGGTGGCTGGCTTGGCTGCATCAGTACCTCACTTAGTCCTGTCTGGGGTTGGCACAGTACAGTCCACTTGCGCTGCATCACCAGATCCTGAAAGTTTCAAGTGCAGTAAGTAGGTGACAAGGGTATGGTCTCCCAAGAGCAGAGGGCAGTAACAGGAACAGCTGACTCTCAAGAATCTGCCACAATGAACTTGTCTGACCTTTTTAAGCATCAAAACAAAATACACAAGAAACATATGACAAAAAATATCCACATAACTATACTGTAAAATTTACTGTTCTCACATTCTGAACTGAGTTTTTTTAAACTTTGAAGACATGAAACTTGGTATCTTACAAAATCATTACACACTAACATTAATTAATTGATTCTATCATGATTTCTATCAATATCTCAAATACTATAGCTCTGTAATACTCAGGAAACAATTTGAATTCAAATTTTAACTGTGACATAAATTAATATATTGAAAGGTCTAACTGAACAAACTATATTGAAATTAATATTGTTATTAACATAAAAAAATTACATTCACACATTTCATACCTTAACACTAAAGAAGAAAGATAGAATGATAGATATGAGATAATTTGAACAGGTTACAGAATGAGTAAGAGATGTGGCACCAGAAACCGAAATCAGAAGTATGCTACCGCATAGCTAGAACCCCAGTGCTGCCAATGCACTTTGACAATACAAGTTTAAAGATATTTCATCAAAGAATACATATATACAAAAATCTTATAGCTACAATAAATTTTACGAAAATAGCACCTGTACAAAGTCATATTATTACCCACTACTGTCTGTATGGCTTGAGTTCTGTTATATTCCTCAGTCCAAATGCTTTTCCTGACTTGTGATACTCTTACCTGTAAGCATTAGGATGAGGGTTTCCCACAACTTTGATAGGGCCGATATATATATCAAAGAATTTTTTTAGTTCATGGTTGATAGCCTTAGATCTGGCTTCAGCTTGTTCCTTCATAGTCCTACATGCGATCTTCTTCTTCTTCTTCTTCTTCTTCTTCTTCTTCTCTCTCTCTCTCTCTATCTCTCTCTCTCTCTCTCTCTCTCTCTCTCTCTCTCTCTCTCTCTCTCTCGTTTGCTCAATTCTTTACAAGGTAGATAGTTCAGAGTTCACTGATTAGGTTAGGCGATGATTTTCCAAACATGATTTCGTAAGGGCATAATTTCGTGGAAGTATGATGAAGGCTGTTCAAAATCTCTTCAAATTCATACACATAATCTATGATGCATGATTTTTGTTACAATATGTCCTGAATAATCTGCCAATTTCCCTCGTGTATCTTTCTGCCGGATTGCTGGAGGGGTGGTATGCTGATGTTTTAATCTTGTATCAATGATTTCCAATGCTTCGAGGTAAACTGAGTTCCATTATCAGACAAGAATTTCTTAGGTTTGCCGATTGTCTGAAAGTAGTCATTCCTAAATTTGTTGATTATGGTTTTGCTGGCGGCTTTCTTCACAGGGTACAATTTAATAAATTTAGAGAACAGATCCATGGCAAGAAATATATGGCTATAACCACTTCTGGTCTTGGGAAGACTTCCATAAAAATACACAGCTACAGTTTCAAGCAATTCTTGTGGCAAGATGTTCTGCATGAGACCTTGTGTGATTGGACACCTTGACTCGTTGGCATCTGTCGCATGTAGTCACTAATTTCTTAACTCTCCTGGCAATGTTATAAAAATATATGTTCTCTTGTATTTTCTGTATACACTTTTGAGCACCCCAGTGGCCAAAACTTTCATGAACATATTTTATTAATACATCAACACAGTTCTCGGGCCAACACAACTTCCATTTATCATTGTCGACACTCATACGTCTAAATAACATGCCCTTGTATGTCTTATAGTATTGCCCTACCTTATCTTCCCCTTTTTTGCCTAACAAACTCTTGACTAATCTCCAATTATCAGGATTTTGGTATCTCCTAATCTTGTCACAAATTTTTCGGATTTCTGCTTCTTCTTTAACATCTTTCAGGTACATGACTCTGAATTCCTTTTCACAGGCTCCACTGCTACCTTAAAATTCACCCCCCACTGGCAAACGCAAGAGTGAATCAGCAACAAGATTGTCCTTGCCCTTAATGTATTCCACAGAGAAATTAAACTGTTGCAAGAACAGTGCCCATCTGGTAATCTGGTTATGGTGAAGTTTACACTCCTGAATGTAGGTCAAAGCGTTAAGGTCTGTGAATACAATAGTTTTGTGGCCTAACAAGTAGTTTCTGAATTTTGTGAAAGCCCGAAAAATTGCTAAAAGTTCCTTTTCTGTAACGGTGTTTGCCTTCTCGTGTTTCTGTAATGTCCTGCTTGCAAATGCAATGGTCTGGTGTTCTGACTGGTTATCAATTGTTTTCACTTGAAACAAATGAGCACCAATTCCATAATCACCAATGTCAGTACTTAAACAAAACAGTAATGAGAAGTCCGGGCTGTATAAAATATTGCTGTTACAAAGCTGCTTTTTTCTCTCTTCAGAGGCTTGTGTTCATTCTTCTGACCAATTCCAAACAGTATTTTTCTTCAGCAGGTTGTTCAAACATGGGGCATTCAAGGCTTGAGTATTAATATATTTGTGGTAAAATTCACACATGCCAAAAAAAGATTTGAGTTTTTTCTTGGGCACAGGAAACTTTGCTTTAGCTTCAATTTTCTCATTGTCTGGGAGTATACCTCCTTCAGTTACAATGTGACCAAGAAATTTTAACTGTTCCACAGCAAATTTACATTTTTCTAGCTTAAGAGACACCCCCTGCTCTTAATCTTCTGCACACTTCTTCCAGTAAGCTTATGTGTTCTTCCCAGGTTTGACCAGTGACAAGGATATCATCCACATACACAGTTAAATTTTCAAAAAGATCTTTGCCTAATACCAAATCCAAAGCTCTGATAAATTCAGCTACAGAAACATTTAATCCAAATGGGACCACACATTAGTGATAGCTTCTTCCGTTGTACAAGAAAGCAGTGTACTTCCTTGAGTCTCTGGCAAGTGGCACCTGATGAAAACCAGAAGTCAAGTCCAGGCTGTCATATATTTTATATGTTCAAATTTATACAATAGTTCTTCAATGCTCTCTGGATGGTCAGTTTTCCGTTCTAAAAACTTGTTCAGATGTCTGGAGTCAAGTACAATTCTCATATCTCCATTCTTCTTGGATATCACAATGATCGGGTTGTTGTATTCACTAGTACTCCTCTCAATTATGTTCCAGTTTTCCAACTTTTCAAGTTCTTTTTCTACAGCTTTCCTTTTTGCAATTGTGATACCTGATGGTTTGATGTAAAATGATTCGTGTGATTTGACCCGAAAGGTACACTGGTAGTTTTTCAATCTCCCCGGTCTGTCATCGAACACATCATGATAGTTCCACAAGACTCTTCTCAGCTCTTCTTTTTGTTCTTCATCTAATTTGTCGACTTCCTCCACCTTGGTATTTATGAGTTCATGATAATTAATATCCTCCATGGCTTCTTCAGGCTCTTCATGGATGTCTTCTACATCTCTATTATGATCTAATTCTACACTCTGCTTACTCGGGCTATTCTCATTTTTCAATATCATAGCAGTACAATGTAAAACACCAGTATTCGGGTCCACAAACATATCTTTTCTTCCTCTCCAGTCAAATACAGCATTCACTTTCATGATCCAGTCAGTTCCTAGCAAGATATCCTCAGACAGATTAGGTATTACTAGACATCCTTGACATAGATTGACATCATTCACGCTGAAGTTCAACAAGGCTTGTCGGTTAACTACCTTGCTGTGTCTGCCGGTAGCACCCTTGATCTTGATTCTTACTACAGACTTCTCCATGTAGTCTGGTACATGTTTCACACAATCTCCAAATTGTTCAGAAATTCCACTGATTGGACTACATGTATTAACTAACGCTTCTTTGCCTTTTCCATCAATAAACACAGTAATATATGGGCATCCAGTGACATCGTATTGTATATCTTCCTCTTCTTCATGAGTAATATCTTCATGTTTCATAGTACAGGAATCGTCATTAGCTTGTACGTGATTCAGGGACACATTACTTTCAACAGGTTGACAAGACATACATCCATTAGCAACACAATTCTCATTGGTGACACACTGCTCTAACCTAGGCATTGATAGCTCATGATATTTACACAGTAACTTATCTTGTCAATGTAGCTCTGTATGACACAATGCAAGACGTCTTTCCCTACCTCTTCCTGTCTGTTTCTGCTTCGACAACTTTCAGTACTGCTCAATTTCACTGGTATGACATGATTCTCACAAGACTTGACATCATCTACAACACACTCTGTGTCACACTGGCCCTCAGACAGAATGCAACCTTCCTTGACTTCAAAATAAATCATCCCATCAAGTTTCTTCTCCAAATCTTCAAACTCCATGACCTCCACATCTTCTTCACTATCTTCAACACTGTTATCCTCTGACTTCTCTGAACTCACACTAGAAAAAACATCAAAATCTTCATGATTCTCTGTCTTCAGTTTCATGAGCAGTAACATTCAGACTGTCTTCAGCATCTTCAACCTTATCACTTAGCAATTTATATAGTCCAAACACATCATTTTCTTCACTTATTTTGGGTTCTTCTACAGCCATATCTTCACTTGCATTATACATATTGGCTACAGTATCATCTAGTACAACTTCTTCTGGTTCTATACACTTGTCCTCTTCTTTCCAAGCCTGGTTCTTAATGATTTCCCACAGTTCTTTGTTAAACTTGAGACAATTTACTCTGTGTGTTACCTTCTGTCCCTGACTATATTGCTCATTTTCCCATTTGTGTCCAAATCTGATCCAGTTTGTGGTAGCCTGATTTCTTGTCCCCTTTCTCACCGCAACGTGACAGGCTTCCATAGGGGTGACATTTAGTTTCCCTGCCTGTTTCCATTAGACTTGTAGTGACCTTGTTCTTATCATTTCTTCCTTGTCTGTTCCTACAATCCGTACTCCCACCTTGCTGTCTACTTTGGTTGTCACGACTATCTTCTTGGTGATTATCTCTTCTGTCTCTTCCATGATGGTCTTCTTGGTAGCGGTTTCTCTCCCTTTCTCTCTCAAAACTTCTGTCTAATCTTCTGACAAATCTTAAGAAGTCCTCAACTGAATCGTCTGGTCCACAATCTAATGCTTGCTGTATTATACCTAGTGATCTTCTATGTAGGGTGTCCACCAATGTGGTTTCTTCTAAAGATGAGTCGAGATGCACTAATTTTCTGATTTCAGCCTCACAAAAGTCCTTCATATTGCTATAACTTTCCCTGTACTTTCCCCCATGCAAGAAATCACTTCTTACTCTAGCCTGCTTGATTTTGGACCAGAATTTATTCAAAAAGCACCTCTCAAGCTCACAATATGTCATGTCCTCTGTATCTAACTGATTGACCCAAGTATAAGCTTGATTGTCCAAAAATCTCTTTACAAATGTAATTTTCATTGCGTCAGTCATTTCTACAGTGAAGTTGTCAGAGCAATGATGTAAAAAGTCCTTAGGATGGATTTTCCCTTCCCCAGGGTATGTCTTAATTACTACATTGCCCAATTAAAGCCACCACAGATTGAAATTTTGCTATTTACTACACTTTCTTGCAATGAACTGACCCTTTGACTGAGGTTACACACATCCTTCTTAATAATACCTTCAGAATTTGTCACACTTTCACTAATTTTATTTTCTAATGATTCTTTAACTTCCTGAATTTCAGTTTTTCTAATTTTATTTTCCTGATCAAAATACTTTTCTGCAGTACTAATTTCGTTTTCAAGGTCAGACTCAACATTACTGATTTTACTCTCTACTAAAGTCACACGAGTGTCCAACTGTTCATGTCCTAACATCATTGCCCTTCATATCATATGTTTGATTCCTGACTTCAACTGCCCTGCTTGTTTCATTCAACTGAGACTTTAAATCTGCTAAACCGTCATCTAACTTTTTGCTCAGGTCGTCCTTAACTGCCGTCACATCGTTTTTAACAGATTCTACTTGTTTACTCACTTTGTGATTTCCCTTGTGAATAGGTTCAGTTAATTGTTCTGTTAATCGATTTAACAACTCTATAAGATCTGGGATGCAAGAATTATTTCTTCACTATTTGATACATTGCTACGAGGTGTACTGGCCATCACATTCTGATCTGACATGTCTACACTAGATTTCCTATTAGCACCATTCTCAGCAACATTAAAAGATACCTCATAAATGCTATCCATTTGCTCACTATTTTTCCTATTCTCAGTTGATATCTTTTACAATGCCAAACAACCCAGACTACAAATACAAATGAATAAGTGCTTCTGTACTTATCTTGTTATTCAGTGTCCAGTGATGCGACGATCTGGGCCCAAGCATTCAATTTCCAGGGTAAGTGCTCCTTTTTTCTTTGCCATATAATTCCAGATTCACGTCCTCCTTGGTTTTTCAAACATTGATTAAATACATCCAAGATATTTCTCCAGCAACACAAACACACTGTAAACACTGTATATGACACAATCCCAGCTATGCTACACCAATTAAAATGTTACTAGGTTATTAAGTAATTACAGTTCAGTCATTCTACCACTTCCAAACATTACCATGTATGGGGTTCTGCTTGCTGCAGAATTATTCACCTGGGGCATTGTGGTAGAAATAAATACTCATAGGTACAATTTTGTCACTTCTTATTTAATTTCCACCCAAACTGCTTCTTATTTCACCAAAACATGAAAACTTCATAACGTACACAATGCAACAGAATTTAGCTGATAGTACTTCCATTTTAAAACGCAGACTGGCAAAGATTCCAGAGCACTTTGCAAATGCCAAAACTCTAACTTCCGCACACAAGACGGTGAGGCTAATATATAACATTGACAATAATGACATTACATTATGTATTGTTCATAACAATTGAATATACTAATTTACAATTACCAAACACACTAGTAAAACATTTCATGTACACAAAAATAATCACAATATAAAATGAAAACTATACATACAACTATTTTAGATGGCGCATATCTTTTTAAGTCTTAATCTCGGTCCTTTTTGTTTGACAACAAAGTGCAATGTTAAATGTCAATTAATTAGTTAATGAGTACATCATACATGTTTCTAACATATATTGAACTATCAAATATCTTGGCAATTCTCAAAATAGGCTCAAAATCTCACGTCAGTAAGTATATACAAAGAATTAAAAGATTGAAATCTCAACTATTACATTAATTAACACAATTAGCTGGTCAACACAACTTGTTTTTTATTAGCCTAACATATATACAATGCTATTTATTTTCATGTCTTTTTGTTTTACAAAAGTTTCTACAATTTGTCTGTCTAGTTATTCAGATGACATTCAATGATGGAACTATTGTTTATAGAACTGTCTGGAAACCTCATATGCGAATCTGTTAATTAATGAAATCTATAACTTGTTAACTAATCACAGTATCACCGAGACACTGTCCTACACTGTTTCCTAGGCTGGCTATTTCGTTTGTAACTAACTTCATACGCAACATATATCACACGACACGATTCCGGGTCCGATGCAGACGGTATGACAACATTGAGATGAGAGAGCCAGCAGTATCATCACAGACTCCATTGTTGCAGTTGCCCTTGCAGTTCAGGCATGCACAGAGCAGTCTAAAAACACTTTTCAGCAACTACATCTGCCCCTTCACACTCTTTCGTGCATCAACAAAAAATTATCTTCAAAATTTCGTCAGGGGCAGGAGTTTCGGAACTAGTTGGTCATTCCTTCTTTCCCAACTCCACTTCGGTGCTCCATTTTTCTGTTCCTCTCTTAACCAAAGACGTACTTGGTGGTACATTCGAAATGCATGCTGCTTAACAGCTCCTTCAGTTGGAGGGAGAGTTGAGAGATTATGCTTCATGTCCCAGCTGCAGAAGTCGTTGAGGGATTTTGTGGTACTGGAGCTCCTTACCATGAGAGAGTACTCTTGATTCCCGCTGTCTCAATGGAGTCGGGGAAAGAACAACTATTGGCAAATATCTCAGCAGCTTGTGGTATGATTTTGGACTTCTGGTACATTTTGACAAACACCACTTCACTCTTGTGATACACTGTGGATGTTGTGTCACAGCCTGTAAATAAATGTAAGAATAACAAATGGTTGTTGTCCTTCATTTTCAGTTCCTGCTGCAGCTGTTGTGAAGAATACACACACGTCTTGTCTTTTCCTCTTCCATGTTTTACAGGCAGATGTTATGATCAGTTGTAGTTTTTGCTATTAAGAGAACAGCTAGGTCGACATTCTCACCAAAAACAGCAACCAAGGAATTATGTGATCAGTTGATAGCTGTCTCCACAATATTGACGTCAACATCACCTGAAGTATGGAGGGCATTTATCGCATTTTTCTGTAGCCGCATCAACAACAGGTTTATCAGCTGAGTTTTATTGTTAATGTTGGAGAGAAAATCCTCTTGCTTAACTGTAATTTTAGTTTCTGGACTGACATTCATGTCCACAAACCTCCTGAGCCGACATCGGCGTCTTTGTTCAATTGCTTTTGTGCAGTCTTTTATGTCAGAGTACCCATCAAAAACTACTCTACAACCTCTCCCAAGTTAACTGGTCTTCAAAAATCTAACATAACTGTACAAATGGTTGATAAGTCTTTTGCCAAACAACTATGTGGACAAGCAATCCCCCAACAATAAGAAATTGGAAGGTTGTTACATCAATGTCGTCATCAATTTCTTTGAAAAGTGTGTACAGTGTTGGCTTCCTGCACTTCCTCATTCCACTTTTGTTGAATAATGCCAAGGAGTAGGGAGTCAGTTCAGGCAACTTTTTCATTATCGGTTTTGATTGTCAAATTTATTGAGGAAAGAGGAAGTGTCCAATCTTTCTGCGACAGTTTGAATATTTGCGAATGACAAGTTTTCAATTTTTGCCATTGTTCTTTTGCCATTTGTAACTGCATGATCCACCCCCATGAACCACAGACATTGCCGAAGTGGGGTGGCTGGCGTGCCTCAACGATGCAGATAGCCGTACCGTAGGTGCAACCACAGCGGAGGGGTATCTGTGGAGAGGCCAGACAAACGTGTGGTTCCTGAAGAGGGGCAGCAGCCTTTTCAGTAGTTACAGGGGCAACAGTCTAGATGATTGACTGAGGTGGCCTTGTAACATCAGCTAATGTGGCTTTGCCACACAGCTACTGCGAACGGCTGAAAGCAAGGGGAAACTACAGCCGTTACTTTTCCCGAGGATATGCAGCTCTACTGTATGGAAATATGATGGCATCCTGTCGGGTAAAATATTCCGGAGGTAAAATAGTCCCCCATTTGGATCTCCGGGTGGGGACTACTCAGGAGGATGTTGTCATCAGGAAAGACAATACTGGCATTCTACGGATCGGAGCGTGGAATGTTAGATCCCTTAATCGGGTAGGAAAATTAGAAAATTTAAAACAGGAAATGGATAGGTTGACATTAGATATAGTGGGGATTAGTGAATTTCGGTGGCAGGATGAACAGGATTTCTGTTCAGGTGAGTACAGGATTGTAAATACAAAATCAGTTGGGGGTATCACAGGAGTAGGATTGATAATGAATAAGAAAATAGGAATGCGGGTAAACTACTATGAGCAGCACAGTGATCGCATTATCATTGTCAAGATAGATATGAAGCCAACACTGACAACAGTAGTACAGGTTTATATGCCAACTAGCTCTGCCGATTATGAGGAAATAGAAGAAATATATGAGGAGCTAAAGGAAATTATTCAGACAGTTAAGGGAGAGGAAAACTTAATTGTGATGGGAGACTGGAATTCGGTAGTAGGAATAGGAAGAGAAGGAAAAATAATAGGTGAATATGGACTGGGCAGGAGGAATGAAAGAGGTAGTCGCCTGGTAGAATTTTGCACGGAACATGATTTAATCGTAACAAACACGTGGTTTAAGAATCACAAAAGAATGTTGTATACGTGGAAGAGACCAGGAGAAACCAGAAGGTATCAGATAGATTTTATAATGGTAAGACATAGATTCCGGAATCAGGTTTTAAACTGCAGGACATATCCAGGGGCAGATATAGACTCTGACCATAACTTGTTAGTCATGAACTGTAGGCTGAAGCTGAAAAAACTGCAGAAAGGTAGGAAAATAAGGAGATGGGACTTAGATAAATTGAAGGAAACTGAAGTTCTTAAGAATTTCATAGGGAGATTTAGGCAACAATTGACAGAAACAGGGGGAAATAAAACAGTAGAAGAGGAATGGGTAGCATTGAGAGATGAAATAGTGAAGGCAGCAGAGGAAAAAATAGGTAGAAAGGCAAGACCTACAAAAAATCCTTGGATATCACAGGAAATAATAAATTTAATTGATGAAAGGAGAAAATATAAAAATGCAGTAAATGAAACAGGCAAAATGGAGTACAGACAACTAAAAAATGAGATTGACAGGAAGTGCAAAATGGCTAAGCAGGAGTGGCTAGAAGCCAAATGCACATCTGTGAAAGAATGTATAAGAAGGAAGGAAAGAGGAAGTAGATCAAGATAAAATAGGAGATACTATACTGAGAGATGAATTTGACAGAGCCTTGAAAGACCTAGGTCAGAACAAGGCCCCAGGAGTAGATGACATACCCTCAGAGCTACTAAAGTTTCTGGGAGAGCCAGCCATGACAAGACTATTTGAACTGGTGAGTAGGATGTATGAGACAGGCAAAATGTACTCAGACTTTAAGAAAAATGTAATAATCCCATTCCAAAGAAAGCAGGCACAGACAGGTGTGAAAATTACAGAACCATCAGTTTGATAAGTCATCGTTGCAAAATTTTAACACGAATTATCTACAGGAGAATGGAAAAGCTAGTAGAAGCTGACCTCGGGGAAGATCAGTTTGGATTCAGGAGGAACGTAGGAACCCGGGAGGCAATACTCACTTTACGTCTTATCTTAGAAGATAGATTAAGGAAAGGCAAACCTACATTTTTAGCTTTTGTAGATTTGGGGAAAGCGTTTGACAATGTTGACTGGAATACACTATTTCAATTTCTGAAGTCAGCAGGGGTAAAATACAGGGAAAGGAGAGTTATTTACAACTTGTACAAAAGCTAGACAGCAGTTATTAGACTCGAAGGGCATGAAAGGGAAGCATCAGTTGGGAAGGGAGTAAGACAGGGTTGTAGCCTTTCTCCGATGTTATTCAATTTGTACATCGAGCAGGCGGTGAAGGAAAGCAAGGAAAAATTTGGAATAGGGATTAAAGTTCAGGGGGAAGAAATAAAAACATTGCGTTTTGCTGATGACATTGTAATTCTGTCAGAGACAGCAAAGGACCTGGAAGAGCAGTTGAATGGAATGGACAGCGTGTTGAAGAGAGCGTATAAAATGAACATTAACAAGAGCAAAACAAAAATAATGGAATGCGGTCTTAGAAAATCAGGCGATGCTGAAGGAATTAGATTAGGTAACGAAACAATGAAGGTGGTAGATGAGTTTTGTTACTTAGGTAGTAAAATAACATGCGATGGTCGCAGTACACAGGATTTAAAATGCAGAATGGCAATGGGAAGAAAAGCATTTTTGAAAAAGAGAAATTTGCTAACATCGAATATAAATTTAAGTGTAAGGAAGTCTTTTCTGAAGGCATTTGTGTGGAGTGTTGCCTTGTACAGGAGTGAAACATGGACAATAAGCAATGCGGACAGGAAAAGAATAGAGGCTTTTGAAATGTGGTGCTACAGAAGAATGCTGAAGATTAGGTGAGTAGATCGCATAACTAATGAAGAGGTACTGAACAGAATTGATGAGAAAAGGAATATTTGGCATACCCTGACCAAAAGAAGGGATCGCTTGGTAGGACACATTCTTAGACATTGGGGAATCGTAAATTTAGCATTGGAGGGAAGTGTGTGGGGTAAAAATCGCAGAGGGAGACCCAGAGACACGTATAGTAAGCAGATTCAAGTGGATGTGGGTTGCCGTTCTTATGAGGAGATGAAAAGGCTTGCTCAAGATAGAGTAGGGTGGAGAGCTGCATCAAACCAGTTTCCGGACTGAAGACCATAACAACAACAACAACTGCATGATAACATTCTATCATCTGCCATAACACCTGTCGCTATTGACATGATCTTCTCTGTCCGCAGAAAAGGAGGGTGATCGTCAAACCATTTTGTAAGCTTGACAATGTCACTTGCGTCTCGACTTTGATGAGCTTGTCCAAAATCTTGTGCTGCTCACTTGATGAAAACAAAACACCACAATATTCTTAGAGTGAAACACCTGTCTGTCATACCTCTAGCACGGGTCATGTCACCTTGGCTTGAGAATGGCCACATCGTTGTTGTCTCAATCTTCATATCTGACCACATGCCAGACCAGAATTGATCATTGCGTCTCATTGTGAAGTAGCCTTTGATCACAAACTCCTCGTACTCCTCTGGAGTCAACAGAGTAGAAATATTTTCAATATCCTGTAGATATAAGTGGCAAGACTTGGCATATGGGAAGTGTCCAGCAGCGTGGAAATATGGTATCATTCGCTTACAGCAGTTCAGGCGAGCAAGGAAGTCACCAGAACTCTCCGCACGGATGTGCTCCTTTTTTAAATTTACCATTTTGAAGCATTAGATCTACTGCTTTGCAGTAGGTGTTCTGTTTCAATTGCAGTTACCTTATTACCAGTGTTAAAGTGTTATTTATTACCAGTGTTATTTACCATGCTAACACGTATCATAAGACAAAAACGACAGAGCCCCTCAAAAGACTTATTTCTAGAAGGACATCAAAACTGAGCGCATGTCTTATAAATGATGTAACCTCGGATTGGCTGAAGATAAGGTAGCAAATGTGCATATCAAATTGAAGGAAATTTAATGCTCTACAACTTTCTTTCTGACAAATTTCTGAGAAACAATCAAGTGAGTCACTAGAAGTAAATGTTTGACAAAATTAGTGAGGTAAAAATGATTTTTTCCGAAATTGGCAATTTTCAATAACGTATATCTTGAAAACAGTTGGGAATTCGACATATATGTATCAAAACAAATTTATAGCAAATTCAATTATCTTTAATTTTTATTTGGAATATTTTTTTCCTAAAGCGAACCTTTTAGAGATATAAGCAAAAACCAAAACATGGTACCTTTCCACCCCCTCCCCTCTCCTTCTGCTTTAGCTCACCCCCCAGAGTCGGGGACTTTTAGTACGTTCACCTCGTAACTATCCCTAACAAAGTCCTGAAGTAAAAAATTCTCGCATATTCCATGCACTCAACACCCCTTTTTTGAGCACCCATTGACTGGACTTCGCAAATGCGTACAGTGACATTTCAAGTGCTAACGGTATTCTGCAGGTAGTGAACACTGTCCTAGTACAGGAATTTCATTGCCATTGTACGCTGTTAACCTTGTGTTAGCGCGAGAAAGGTGCAGCGATCCTAATTGTTCATCAATTTTGTGATTGAGCAATGTGACTGAGGCACCAGTGTCTAGTTGAAATTTTACAGAAATGTCATTCACACGCAAACTGACATACATTTTTCTGGCCTGGCGTACAACTTGTGCTTCTTCCGTGTCCTTGATGTTATGAGGGGCAGCCACTGATTTGGAAAACACTGCATTTATTGAATGCATATTGTCTTGTCGCTGTTTGGGCCTGGAAGACAGATTCCGTTTCTTTTGCTGTAAGTAGACTGTTGTATATGACCTTTCTTGCCGCATGCATAGTGTTTATCAACTTGTTTGCACTTATCACGGGCAGAAGGAAGTGCATGTCGTCTGACCTCGCGCTTGATGTCGCTATGGTACACAATGGAATTGAATCAAAGTTTTCCGCTGCCACGGTACCTGAATTGTACTGTTCCAAAATTTGTTCTACTTGATGGAAAGAAGGATGAGTCATTCCATGTGAACTCAACACAGTCAATTTACCTCACCCTCTTTGATTTCAATGAAATATGGTATACTGGTACCCACCATACAGAGAAATAAAAATACCAAATATCAACTCAATATCTCAAATGGTTTCAAAATTACGCCTTGTTAAAGTTTCCAAAAAACGCTAAAAATCGACCTGTGTCTGAAACTTTAAACTGCTATAGTGACCCCAGAATCAAGCTAGAAAGATTATAGAGGTGTCATTTTGCAGCATTTTTCAAGCCCTTTCCAAAAATATATAACACTACAAAGGGCATAATAATTTTTTTTACTAATTTCAAAATAAAAAAATTATTTTTTATTTCTCAAAATGCGCCATTTTTAAAATTTTGAAAAAATTCTCAAATAGTCCTTGTATAGTGCTTAACTGATGGTATAAATTTCATAATGGGATCATAATGGGTTCTTATAGAAAAATGCATTTGAAAATATTCTTACATTAGCATTTTCACTATGATGATGACTCATTGGTCCCGGAAGGTCTAATAGTCTCTTAGATTTATGAAAAATTTATATGAGAGACTTAACAATAGAAATGTCTATAAATTTGATCAATGATACTTAATTTTTACAACCTCTTTTTAAAAGATAAATGTAATCATTAGAAAACTTTAGACATATCACTAATAGAAAAAGAAGCCTATGCACTAAAACTAGGTAGTTTTACAACTGAAAAATTTTAGTTGGGTGAAATTCATGATTAATATACACATGAAGTTTGGTAAAAACATTTAATGTGTTGTAACTGGGTTAATATTTTAATAAAGTCTATTGTACATAACAGAAAAAAACTTATAATATAGTGAGGACAGAGCTGCAGAGCGTGATTCGAAGTGTGGCAGTCGGAGGTGATGGTTGTATGACTGTGTTGTGTGATTGCGTGAGTGCTCTATTTTCTGAAGAAGGCCATGGCCGATAGCTGAATGTGTTGTATGTGTGTGTCTTTTGTATGTGCCTGTCGCAGCTCGTCGCCACGTCTTTGCGGTGAGTTGTAAACTGTCCTCACTATATTATGTATTCCAACCTGGACTTTCCATTATTATAGAAAAAAACTTATGTAATTAACTTGCTGCCTTTTTTAAAAATATTTTCAGAAGGTTAAATTACTAAAGTCGCTGAAGACTTCAGTGGTTTTCTGCAGTTCTTCATTTGACAAATTATAAGTTCGGCCGGTTGGAGTTATTGGGTTAACTTTACTTAGCACAAGTGTCGCATGAAGCTGAAGGATATCTTGCTTTGTAGGGAAAGAAAAGCTAGATGATGGACCAGCTGGATGTAAAAAAAAAAAACCTTCACTTCATCATTGATTTCATCTTTTTCAAGTACATAGGCCAACCACCAGTTATTGTCATAGACGAGAGTCACATACCCACGGACTTCTGCTAACCTTAAACGATCCTGAATCATTGTAATAACTTCAATTTTGAACTCGGGGGATTCTGAGAAAACTTTTACTTTCATTTTGCTGTTACTAGAAAGGATAGGAATGAATGCATGAAGTTTCTGAGTCCTTGTATGGTCACAGATTTTTTCAGCCAATTTTCCAAGTGCTTCTCAGTTTCAATGTACTCCTGTTGTGTAACGTAAACAAAATTTGCCGCAAAAATATTTAGCATCGCCCACTCATACAGGTAGAATGGTGTTTGAATCTGGTCTTCATATGGCCTTTGCAAGCTGGCTCTGGCGGCTAATCTCTTCACAGTTCCTGCAACAGCATCACAGGCACTTTTCGCATGGGCGGTGGCTGAAAAATGCCACTCAGCGTTAATTTTAAAGTCTTCTGAATGAAAGCCTAGATTGGTGAAGTTTTTCCGGTTTTTGTACTGTGCAGCGCACCCATCAGAAAAGTAATATATTTTTTATTTACTGTCTCCAAATTTCTGTTTCATGAATTCAATCAGATTCCTTTGAAAACAATACACTGCTATAGTATTGTGCTCTAGAACCTCAGAAATGATAACAAAGCTTACATGTTTGGTTTCTTCCTCTCTTTTATAGAAGATCACAAATGGATGTACTGTTGCTTGTCCACTGTTCCAGTGGTAGCTTTGTGCTTCATCTTGAATCACAAAAGTGTAGTTCTCAGAGAAGTCACACATGACAAGATACTCTGAGATTTCAAGATTTTCTTTTATGTTGTTCAAAAAGGAGCTTTGCTGTCTGGAAATAAAGTCATGTCTGATTAATGCAGACAAAAATTGGATGAACAATTAAATAAAATCTGAAGTAGATTTTTCTATTGTCTCCAGATTGCACCTATCAACCGATATCCATTGCCGAAAAGTTATTTTTTCAATGCCTTTTTCTTCGAATTTTTCTTCCAACAAATTTTTGATGTAATCTGTACCTGGACAGGTTGAACATTCCCCAAAATAACAATGGAGGCAGGGTTGCACAGTGCCTTAGCAATACAGTGTTTATACGTATGAAGTTCACCATTTGTCATTGAGCTAATTTTTGCATTTTCTAACATAAGTTTTACATTTTGATGGCTTGTGCAGACACATACTGAGTGCATACCACTAGAACCTGCCAGGACACAGTTTTTCGGTCTTAGTTCTGTGAACTTAGAAAACCCCATTTTTAACATGGGATATTTATCTTTAAAATATAAGAATGCCTCCATTAAATTGCATAAAACTAGTCTCTTTGGCAGTGTGACTTTTTCTCCAGTCCCAGACTTAACAGAAACAGTCTTTTTTACCAGTTAAAACCCTGCTGATTTCATCACTCTCATAGAAACCACACACTGCTCTTACTACTTCTATTGGCAGGCTCTTGCCAGGTTTTTGGTGAGGGCCCTCTAATATACCTTTATCTTTAAGTATTTTCTTAGACTGCCTGACCATGTAATTAAATCCTCGCATTAGTTTTCTTACACTCCATGAATCAGGCAAACAAGTTAATATCATAATCCTTTTGTCCCTTGAAGTGCAGAGTAAGAATTGGTATTTTAGATTTTTCAAAATTGAATCATTAAGGGTTTCATTATCTTCATCAGAGGAGGAGTCTTGAATAGAAGTAAAAAGTTTACACTTCATGGCTGAATTAATTTTGAAAATTTTTTGTGAAGCATATCTCTTTGATTTTATTTTTCTTGAATCAAGGGGTGATTCGCCCAGTTCATGAAGAGAAGCATTAAGTGTCTCAAGGACATCTGACTTAGAGTTGAAATCAGGGTCATTTTCAGAATCAGAAGTATTTAAAATTTCAAGCTCTAGGTTTAGTGTAGTACTGGCTTGATTTGTTTCTTTGTTGTTCTTTAGAGTTGATAACTCTTTTCTGCAAGAGTCACATGCTTTAGCATCATTAGGTGCTAGAAAATGTTCAACCATCAGTTGTGTTACTGTTCTAAGTGTTTTTTTTATTTCTAATTCTATGACTTTTTTTGGAAAAAGGATTGAAACACTGAAATGTTTTATGCCTTGTGTTCTCCATTACTGCACAAACACTTATTCAACGCACAAACACTTCCACTCTACTCACATATCCAACATAAAGACAATACTTGTCACACCATCAATTACGGTCCAGCACTTGCAGTATTGTAGTAGCACATTGTTATACTACATTGTTTACAACACATTGTTAAAGCATATGTCATAATGTATAATGACATTAGCTCAATTAGTCATTATTATAGTGAAAATTCTAATGTAAGCTTGTTTTCGAATGCATTTTTCTGTAGGAACCCATTATGATCCCATTATGAAACTTATACTATCAATTAACCACTCTACAAGGACTATTTGAGAATTTTTTCAAAATTTTTGAAGTGGCGCAATTTGAAAAATTTTTAATTAAAGTTTTAATTTTGAGATTGGTAAGAAAATATATATTATGACCCTTGTATGGTTACATATTTTTGGAAAGGGCTTGAAAAATACTGCAAAATGACACCTCTCTCATCTTTCTAGCTTGATTCTGAGAGTCGCTATAGCAGTTTAAAGTTTCAGAAACAGGCCAATTATGAGGGTGGTTTTTTTTAAAAAAACTTTAACAAGGTGTACTTTTGAAACCATTTGAGATATCAAGTTGAAATTTGGTATTTTCTTTCTCCATAAGGGGGGTGCCAGTATACCAAATTTCATTGAAATCTGAGATGGTGAAGTAAAATTTTAATGTAAACTGTGTTGAGTTGACATCGAATGACTCGGATCTGTCATTTTTAGAGTCTGGAATATTATAAATAGCATCACATAACATTGCATCTGAATACAAAGCTCCACATGAACACTTAAACTTACACTTTCTAGTGAGACCTAGGAGATCTGTTATCCACTGCTGGTTCGTTTTTTACTTTTCCTACACTGGAAGAACTGATACCTAGCGGCCACAACATTGATCTGCTGTTCATAATATGACGTGAGGGCTCCTATCACTGAATCACAAGAAAGTTCAGAAGGCTCCGTGGTGGGAAACAGTTTTTTGACAAGCCAGAACGCTTGGGAGCCTACAGTTGATAAGAATAAATGAAGTTTGACAGTACCTTGTCTCCTATGCACTGTTGCATAGGCTTCAAACTGTTGCAACAATTCTGTACATTTCTCTTGTGCTTCGTCATATTGTCGAAAATGCGGAATTACTGGAGATGGTAGCTGCTGCAGTGGTACTTGTGTATTCTGCGACACAGGTGCGGCCAGAAGTAGTTGTACGGTAGATAGCAGGGAGGTGATTTGTTGACTCTGAAACTGAAACATCTGCATCAATTGCTGTGCATCGAGCGCAGCAAGTGGTGGCGCAATTGCATTGTTAGTCGGGGTTGACATTTTGCAAAAACAAGAAGAAACAGTGCAAAAATATAGAAATTAACGATCCCTGCAAGAAAATTATAAAGATTATATACTGGAAAATCCTGTAATAAATTGACAAGCAAAATAATGGCACAGTGTAGTGTCAGAAATTTAACATATCTTCGCAATGTGGTTCATCCTCGTCACCATGTTTTTTGTCCTTCCCTTCCAGCCTATCTTTCAGGAAACGTTCTCTCTCAGGATGCTGGGAAGTGTGGGCAGCTAAAACAGCTATACTGATTAGTAATAAGTTTTATTTACTATTATATATAAAGTTACTCAACTTATGAGAAACTCGTCTGTCTCTTCTTCTCATGGCGGCGTCTTCTTGTACGATGCTAGCTGCGCTGTAATCTAGTCACTCATAGTTACTGCCTATTTTGGAGTTGAGTTCAGATGGGCCTGTCCAGATGCATTTCGGGCTACATATAGCTGCTTATAGAGGGCACGCTTCTAGGTTGCTCTCTCCAGACGGCCCTACGCCGGCGTGTGATTGGCTGCCGGTCATCCACTGCCTTCGCCACGATCATTCTCGTGCGTCTGGCATGTGTCGCTGACTTTATGCAACAACAGTGTCATATGCTCAGATTATTAGCTTGTGCTCTTCAGAGCCTTTGCATGCCATACACAGTTCATTCTATAGTACAAAGAATCTAGGAATGTCTTCATTCGTTTACTGCCAATGAAGCCAATGTGGTCTTCCTGTGGGTTCCTGATCACATTGATGTTTCAGGGAATAAGATAGCAGATGCTGTTGCAAAGGAAGCAGTTCTTTTCCCTATGCTTATTAACTATTGTGTTCCCTGGTGATCTTCGTGCCACTGTCTCTGGGTGTGTGGTAGTGCTTGGTCTTCCCTTGAAGGACACAAACTCCAGAACATTAAACTTCTCCCCAGTGCTTGCTTGACCATAAGGTGGTCATTCTAGTCCTGTTGCATGGAGGATACTCATTTGAGCCACTGCCACTTATTACGTGTGACCCTACCCCACTTTGTGCTTGCTGTTAGGTACACCACCTTTTGATTCAGTGTCCACGTCTAAATCTGTGACTACTGTCTGAGTTGTCTGGTATCTCAGCAGGTGACACTTGCTCTGTTGATCATCCTCCATGTGGAATCCTGCTGCGTCCCTAATGTTTTAAGGTATCTGTTCCTTTTTAAACTTTGACTCACACTCTTTTCATCTTTGCCCTTTCTTAATCCTTGCTTAATAGATTCTGAGATGGGTACATACGACCCAAGTAGTTTTGTGCCCTAACACCCTTGCCCTCCCCCTCCCCCCCCCCCCCCCAAAGAAAGCTATTTTATGTCCATCTTCTGAAAAATATTATCTAATCTGATATATTAGTCAAATCAAAAAATTATAGCAAATGTGACATTTAGAATGAATTATATATTGTATGGTTTCCGATTTGGGACAATGATATTTATGGAGCAATATCTCTAGAAAATATGTTGTCTGTAATAGTTAACAACAATTAATTAAAATCATAAGGTTTTGTGTTAGTTGTAAGGTACCCATCTCTTGGTAATAAGTTATTGAAAGTGTATGCTTAGTCTACTGAAACAAATTTTTTGGTTCTAACCCTACTTATATATCAGAATATCAAAAAAAAAGTATGCAGTGATAAACCACAAATAACACTGTGAAATTTTTTCCTTTTCATGGTGTGCATGAACACAACCTCTGCTCCTCCTTCACATTTTGAAAATATGTTGTAATGCAATATTTAAAGACTACTTTATGAAGATATAACAGTTTCATTTGTTTTATTTCATTACTTAATATGATTTACATATTCTTGCTCTTTTCTACTGTACTTTTTTGTTGTTGTGATTTTTCAACTTGTATAAATTTATGTTGCAGATGAGTGAATTATACCAAAAGAAGCAAACAGCAGCGAATTGCAAATGTTGTCACCTTCATAATCTTGCCTCCATTATTCATGAACAATAGTTACTTGTCATCGTAATTATACTGTTGTTGTTAGCAAATTTTCAAGTGAAAATTATTACAACTGTGCTCTAATTTTAAACTGCTGTATGACACAGTAAAATAAATTGGAGTAAGCAATTAACTGTTGTGTTCTGTTTGCTTCGATCTATATTGAAGTGCTGTCATTTGTAATGATTTTATTATTCTTAATGAAATTACCCCTATAATGCAACACTCATTAATGACTTCAAATTACACACACTGTTTCATAATATTGTCGCGTTGAAATGGAAGCAGGCTTGACTTTGAAGGCAACTAAACACAGCACTTATACTGAAAGCACGTTTATTACGAACTCAACATACACGCAGCACTGACTGCCTCTCAGGCAGAGTGCTCTGCTATTTATACACAGACAGAATTTACCAGAAATTAGGAGAACAGTTAACGGAAGAAACAAGTAGAATTTACAAGTGAACATAAGAAAGATGTAGAACCTTCTGGAATTGTTAATTACAAAGAAATAAATATTTGGCGGTGGGCGGCATTAAACCGGCGACCTTCTGCACTGCAGTCCGTGACACTATCCCCTGCGCCACGACGGCAGTCGGTGTTCGTGGTCTCTCACCGCAATATGTTATATATGTAACTGGTATATGTTTGGTACACTCTACAAACATATATACACCAAATAGTGGAAATAGGTTTCTGTCTTGAGCAGGCACATTTTTCTTCAGCACCTTCGCATGTTTGTGTGAATTCTCACCATCAGCCATAGGTTTATATTATTTTTGGGCTAATAAGTGATCAAATCTTTATACGATATTATATTCAGTTTGGAATAACAATATTACCAAAATGTGTGTGTTAAAATTGCATGTTGATGATAGTGCAAGTGTGATGCTTCTCAGAACAGCAAATATTTTGCTACATTGTATCATGTGCAAGTAATCAGGATTTCACAGTACAGTAGAGTACTGAAAACTCAGCACTCGGTAACCCGGCAGTCCAGATAACTTGGCCACCAACCCCCTCCCCCCCCCCCCCCCCCCATCAAAGCATGTAGCAGTTACAGGCTATGCTATGTATGGTCCCACTCATCTTCTTTTCTTGTGTCCCACATACTCTATTTAAAACTCGTTTTCATTAATGCAGTATGTAGATGCATTTCCATACTAAAAAACAGTTGTGATGAAAATTCTGGGATGCATTATTTCACAGTGTCGTTTAAAATCAGTTTAGGTGTGATGGGCAAACAATGAACTTCATTACAGTAAACACCAATGACACACACGCGACACGGGTGCGCACACTCTGCCACTGTCTGCCTGCAGCCTTTGGCTTTTCTTAACCAAGTTTTATGAAGTACATGGGAGTGAATAATGTTCAGGCCTGTTTCACAGGTTTTGTGTGCGTTACAAATCATTATTCTACGATGACATCTTCCCTCGAAAGAAAGCAGGTTAACTTGTCTATGAAGCAAATACTGTGCACGTTAAAGAGACGATAATGGTGAAAGTGTCAGTGCTGCGGCTAACGTCTTGGGAGTTGGCAAAAGTACGATTGGAGACCGGAGGAAGAAGAAGAAGTGGACAGGAATTGTGTCCTGGAGTATTAAGCGAATGAGCACAGAAACACTGAAAGAAAGGAAAATATGAAGAACAGTGAGTTTGATGAGGTAAGGGAAGCACTGTATATTTTGTTTCATCAAAGAGATAAAGGTCCACCTCTTAGTGGACCGATCTTGCAAGGAAAGGCCATGAAGTCTTATGAGTAATTAAAAAGGGACAACTACCCTAAATTTGTCACCAGCACTGGTTAGCTTGATCACTGGGGAAAACACACACACACACACACACACACACACACACACACACACACACACTATGGAGTCCGACAGCTTACTATTTGTGGTGGGGGGGGGGGGGGGGAACTAGCATCATGAATGCCATGTCTCAGTTTAAGAAGACGTTTTTTCAGAAATTAATCGAAATCGAAGTTGCAGTTTTGACAGGAAATCAGTTGTACAAATGTGATGAAACAGGGTTAAATTATTAACAGTTGTCATCTAAAAGTTTTGCTTTCAAGGAAGAACAGTCAGCCCCTGGTTTTAAAGGGAGTAAGGAGAGGGTTTCCATCCTAGCATGCAGCAATGCAACAGGCGAGCACAAACTAAAACTTGGTCTCATTGGAAAATCAAAGCATCCAAGTGCTTTTAAGCACATTGATATGCAAAAACGTCCAGTCTGGTACCAAAACCAGTCTAATGCCTGGATGAATGGTATAATTTTCAAACAATGGTTTCATAAGTATTTGTCCCATTGGTTGAGAAGTATTTAACTTCTATAAATCTGCCATGGAAGACTATTCTGATTCTGGACAATGCATCTTTGCACCCCGATTGAAGAGTTAAAAAGTGGGAGCATTGGAGCTATCTTTTTACCACCCATTGTTACAGTATTATGCCAGCCTATGAACCAAGGAGTGTTGGTTAGTCTTAAGAGAAGATATAGGTGCAAGCTGTTGTCCTCCCTTCTTTCTTCAAATGCTAATGGTCAAGAACATATCCAGAAGTTGAAGAAAATACATCTATTGGATGGGTGGCTGAATCTGGAATGAGTTAGAGCCACTAACATTAGTTTGTTCCTTAGAAAAACTCCTTGATCCTGAGCGGAATGAGTTCATCAAACATCATGAACGAAGAAAATGTGTGACCTTAACTGATCTCGTCAACATAGTTCCTGACTGTGAAAAAGTCAGTAAAAATGAAGTTGGTGGTTCCAGAATGACTTAGAGCCAGACATGACCAATGGAGAAATTATTTCTGCTGTCACAGCTAATGAAGAAATCCCAGAAAATGATGGCGACACTGACTATGTGGAATCCAACACATTGCAAACTAAAATATCGCACAGTGAGGGACTACAGGCTGTCGAAACCGCCCTTCAGTATTTTGAGCAATAGGGAACATCGGTAATGGACTTACTGTTCCTTCAATGTCTTCTTGATGAAGCATCAAGACACCCAATAAAGTGCGAAAAACAACAAGACATTAATTTTACCAGTTTCTAAAGAGTAGGCTAGCTAATTTTCGTAAATTTTAGTGGAATTTTTTATGAAGTCACTGTAGTCAATATTTCTCATTGTGAAAGGCTATATGCCTTCTTAAAGTAGTTTTCTAAGAGTAAATTAAAGTATGTATTCGCAAGTAATGAATATCATTTGATAGATAGTTTTTTAAATGTATTTTGTGTTACTGTATTCCATTATTTGTATTGTATACTAAAGTAAGAATAGAAAGTATTTTATATTAAAAAAATCTTACCTATTATTTTTTTGACACCATTCCTGATTAACCTGGCATTTTCACAAACTCTGCCAACCTGTGGTCCACATTAGACAGTATTTTTGGGACTCTACTGAAGTGTGTTCAATATTGTGACGTCCACAACAGATTCGGTTGACAGAAGTGTCACAGTGGAACAATTGCTTTGACTCTTGGCTGCTGCTTCTCGTAAACATTGTTGAATTTCATCTGTGTTTAACTCGTGTAATGCATTGTTCTGTTCTGTAATACAAGTTAATTTAACAGTGTTATACGACTTAAGCATTCTGTTAACCTACTAAATACCACAGTGGTCACCCTGAAGTGATATAAACACAAGTGTTCGAAGTTATGCATGTGTGAGCTGTTTGATGTACATACATCTGCCACCTCCATCGCTCTGCCGACAAAACAAATAATGCCTGCCTCTCGTACCGGCTACAACAAGGTTAGTGACAGATTAAAGATTTTAAGTGCCGACAATTCCCCACGTGTTGTCGTGATTACCAATGGCACTTGCCACCATTTAAATATGCTGGAAGGTCCCACAATGTGGCATAAAGCCCTTTGGCTAAAAATGCATAAGTTCTCAAAAGCGATAGATTGTCTGGCTAGTATGTACCTTTTGTGCTGTACCGCCGATAGTGACACAAACGAAGAAGAAAAGAAAACGGGTGAAAAGAAGCAGCTTTCGGAACATAGTTCCTTCTTCAGGTGGGAGAGAAGGGAAGAAAAAAGGATGGGAACGGAAGGGGAAGGTAAATCACGACCTAGGTCATGAGGATGGTGTTTCAGAAGTGTGGAGATACTGTATCTTGTTCTGACTTACCTTCCCTTTCCGTTTCCATCCTTTTTTCTTTCCTTCTCTCCCACCTGAAGAAGGAACTGTGTTCCGAAAGCTTGTCCTTTTCATCCGTTTTCTTTTTTTCTTCATTTGTGTCACTATCGGTGGTACAGCACAAAGGAAGTACTGGCCAGGCAATGTATCGCTTTTGAAAAATAATTTATCATCTCTGGGGAGAATTTCCATCATTAATCAAATGCATAAGTCCTGTGTAGCAAAATACACAATTCAGGAACTGCTCGATACAGTTGTTCGTGCTTCCTCCTGATTCTGGCCAATACATCTCACTCGTAAGAAGGATGCGTCACACTGATTAGGACTGTGATTCACAGATTTTGATGAAACTTTGTATACCTAGTGTCCCTACATAGTTAAGAATGAAAACCATTACGGCAATTTATTATTATTATTTGTCAATTCATTAAAAATTTACTAAGCATTGTATTTTCATAAATTGCTACACCTGGAAATAGTAAAATGTCATTTTGGCTGTTATAATTTTGTACATTCTGTCGATACATAACACTAGTTACATTAAAATTTAAAGTAGCAGTCAAAACTGGTGATATTCACAGGCCTCCAGC